>JAJAGP010000091.1:167500-877472 GCA_025084515.1 Ancistrus triradiatus
TGAAAAAAATTCCGCTCCATTGGGTCATTCTTGAATTATGTTGTTAAAATAAGTTGCTTTAGTGTAAATGTATTGCTATGCATATTGCTAGTGGATTAATTTCAAATATGACCTAATGTTTAGTTGATTATAATTAACTCTTCCCACCTATTTAAAATTAAAGGCTATAAAGTAGTAGGCTGTAAAGTATCTTAATGTTAAGATTGGAGTTGGCTTGGGTTACTTCGTTACAGTATCAGATGTCAGAAGTATATTAATCTGTGTTTGTGTGCACGTGTGTGTGTGTGTGTGTGTGTGTGTGTGTGTGAGAGAGAGAGAGAGAGAGAGAGAGAGAGAGAGAGAGAGAGAGAAAGAGAGAGAGGTTTATATACAATTGTGAGGACCAAAGGACCTGACGTTTTTTACCTTATGGGGACATTTTTTTGGACCTCATAAAGAAAATAACTTTTTCAGAATTACTGAAAGACCAAATGAGCCAGAAGATTTGCTTTAGGATACTGAGAGTAAGGTCAGGGTTAGGTGTAGGTGTAGCATTAATAAGCTACAGCAATCATCATGTTATTATATGGAAAGTCCCCAAAACATATATTTACTAAGACTGTGTGTGTGTGTGTGTGTGTTTTGAGAGGTGGTTGATTGTCTGTGTGGGCATTTAACCCCCCCAACCCTTTTTCCCCACCCCCTCCGGTGAGTTCCACCAGCCCTCTCTGTCGCTTTAAGTCCGGCCCCCCGGAGCCAGCCAACAGCAGCTGTTCCATATTCATCAAGCCCTTCAGTCTTAAAGAGCCCTATCCCGAGCATGGAAAGAGTCATTTCTCTCGCTCGCTCTCTTGCAGCCACTCCATCTTAGCACTCTCTCCCAACGCTGCTGCTGCCTCTGTCTCTGCCTCGCTCTGTCCTACTCACCCCCTTCGGCTCTCACCCCCCCCAGCTCTCACGCACATCCACACACACACACGTGCACTCATATAGTACTAACTTACACACACTTACACGAGCGTCCACAGTCACACACACACACACACACACTCACTCTTGTACCTGTGCAGACTGGGGGGTGTTGTGCTGGGTGTTGTGCTGGCGGGTGCTTTTTCGCTTTGAAGGTGTTCGACTCATTTCTTTGGGGAAAAAGTGGGTGTCACTCGTTTCCTCTTTCCTCCTTCTCTGCCTCCTGGAATGCTAAAACTGGACTGATGGACGTTTCAGAACTTTGCATCCCTGATCCTCTCAGCTATCATAACCAGTAGGTGCATCTTCCTGTCTTTCATTCCTGCTCTGTTTAACCCACTTCACTCGTTCTGCTTTTGCTCTGTGTCTCTTCCTCTCTGCTTTCACTCTACCGCTCTTTTAATGTCTTTCTTGGTCTCGTTTCTATCTGTTGAGACGAGGAGCAACTTTTTTCCGTTATTGTACTTGCATCAGCGGCACGCTCACAAAACTCGGTGACACACTGAAACACAGATATTATCAGACCTCCCGTTTCAGAGTTAATGAACCTTGAACAGACGATTTAGTACAGAATAGCAGGTGCTCCTTGCTTGTGCTGTGTAGGAAAACTCTTGCCTGAAAGCCGGTTGTTAGCAGTGTGTGGCACCTTTTGTACGTTGCATTATGCGCGTGGCCAATCAATTAGGGGCTCCTTAACTGTGATTTCCCTTTAGCAGTAAGTGAATGTAAGATTGTATATTTAAAAAACAAATAGAAAAGGTACTTGTTCAGGCCGGACAATGGAGCGAATAAAAAGGGAGCTGTCCTCAATTTCGTCCATGCTCATAAAGCCTGGGTATGAAAGGAAAGAGATAAGATTAAACCGATCTCATGGGAATTGGATAGGCTGAATTACATGGTGGGAATATTAGGTAAAAGGGAGGGAGATTGGGGCAGAGAGGAAACGATGATAGCGGAGACATCGGCTCGTAGCAGTGCCGCTCAGGACGCTCTCTCAGGACGCTCACCTCTGTCCCAGTACTGCTGAGGAACTGTGCCTTTTCAGATTCAAAATTCCCCAGCCCATTCCCATATGTGCTTTAAATGTTATTCACAAAATTGTGTTTGAAGTCATTTGTATATTTCTGTCCTTTTCACATTTCTCATCTGTTTCGTAATAGTATTAGAAAATGATACTTTTTAAATAGCTAATAGCAAACTGTATGAAACTATCAAACTTCTCTCAGATCAGTATATAATAAGTCACCTTGTGCAATATTTATAGCTGTCAGAAGTTAATTTATTTCTTTCTTTTTTGTGCTCAGGATGTAATCTCTACATGTACAGATACATATATATCATGTTGAAAGGCCAATCATAAGCCATATTGAAAGCACTCATAATTTAAGTCGGTAACTCTTTTCATGCTAAAAATTCAATCAGCCAAATGTGCATGTTGTTGTGGCTGGATTATCATAAAAAGACACTCAATGCATCAGCCTGAAAGATTGATATGATTGGAAAGAATGATGTGGTAAGGTAGCTGCATGGACTATTTCCCTTTCCTCGATGTGTGGAGGTCTGGGATGAAAAAAAGGCTGAAGTAACAGCAGTGTGTGCCGCGAGACGGTCACTGTGTGTCTGTGGGTTTTGGGGGAAGTCTGTCTGCTGGGTCACTGACCACGCTGTGCCAGGCAGACCTAGTTAACTCCTTAGCCACGCAAATTTTAATCTGCTTTGTAGCTAACACTAAGCAGGATTAGAAAGGTTCAATACAGCTCAGCTTTTCTAGTACGCTACTGGACATCCACTGGCCAAACTGACACATTCACACACTTTATAACAATGTACTCCTAAAATCGATAGTCTGCTCCAGTTAGTGCTGTAGAAAACGTGCCCAAATTTTCGTCTAACAACAGCCTTATAAGTGCAGAGCATGCAGATATTATTTAGATGTTTAAGTGTTAGGAGCAAATATTATTTTAAAACAGTTACTTAAATCCCTATTTAAGAATTTAGTGTTCTCTGCATTTTAAAGAACCTTGAACAGTGACTAGTGACTTTGTGGCAAATTTGCACTGATTGATTTTCGATTACAGCGCTATACTGCTTTTGTATTATTAGGAAAATATTTTGTAGTATAATAGAAATAGTGTAATATACACTTTAAAATTGTGATGGTAGGCTTTTACTGTATTATAATTTCAAATTGCTTTGAAATGTAATTTTAATGTACGTTTATGTTAATACGTTCTTGAATTAGTCATGTTTCATCACTTGTCCATATACAATTGCCACAGGGGCAGGGACAAAATATTTGTACGTGTTTTTATATCACTGTTAATGTTATTTATTTTTGAAATTATTTTTAATTCTGTAAAACTTTCTTTTCATATGCATAAGGACACTGAATAGACACAGAACACGCAGAAATGGTTTATCCATCACAGATTAATCCAGTGCGTTTACTGTAAAACAATTGTATAACCTATTTTTTATCTACTTTCACTAGTACAGTATATTTTATCCAAAAGTGTAGAGTGTAGAATCAATGCAGTGTGTGATTAAAACATGCAACAGTAAGAGCAACAGCAAGTGCTGCAGTAATACAAGGACGGGAGTTTGCTCATAACATTCAGCGTTTTGTTCTGTGTTTATTCAGTTAGATAACGTGTGTGTGTTGTACTTGTGCGGGATAGGCTGTCTGGGAGCTCTGTGTAGGTTTTACCAAGCTTTCACTATTTCCCATGTAGTGAGTGACATTTTAATGTTTGCTGCCCATAACTAACATCAGAGTAAATCTCTGAGCCTGATATTTATTCAGTTATAAATATTCTTTTATTCATTATGAATATTTTGTAGTTTGTATCACTAACACGTCCAGATAAACTGGGAATAAAACGTAATTTAATAGGAAATGAAAACCATTTTTAACCAGTTTATTTGTGGCTAATTTTTCAAAGAAATACTGTTTGTAGAGGTGATAATTATTAGTGAGATACTGACGACTTCAGTTATCTATGCATGCTGAAGTACAGATTGTTATCAGCATGTATCGCTGCACTGATTTTACACTGAAAGTGTGATTAATACATATTTATTAGGATTGGATCAAGAGATGTCAGCGGTGATTAGACTACTTGTGAAACAACAGCCACGGGTTAATAATGCACAGAAGAGGAATATCTAGTTTTCTAGTACATTTATAGGTTGTATTGCCACATGTGCGAAATCTATTTTGTTTTCTTTAAGGTTGGTTTTCCTGCGATAGGCATCAGCTGGTGGCACATGGTTCCGTTTATTGTACCACTTGAGTTCTTGTAGTGCTTCTTTACCGGTCAGAAATCTGGCAATACTGTGACTTGTCACTTTGAGTTTTTCCAACCTTTTAGCATTCACAGTGAGCAAGAATGAAAAGAGACAAGACATTTCTATCTTTTGCTCACTTACTGACAAGCCTATCCCGTTTTCCCACTCACACCGTTCCCTCTCCTCTGTTTGCCTATAGTGGAATGACAGTTGGATTATGTATTTCAGAGGCGAAGCTCCGTAAGCACTCAATGATGAATTACGTTTAAATTTGTTTGACTTCATTCCTGAGTTGGCGCATTGAACGCTTAAAATGCACATCTCTCTCATTACTTTTCTGCTTTTGTCCCCTTCGCCTCAATTTTATTGCATTAGCTGTGGAGAAAACAAGGCGAGGGAATTGTATTAGTGTATCTTAAGTTAAAAGCTCCTTGCTCTTTGACCAAGTGTTTCAGTGCTATTGGGTTAATCAGATTTTTGCTGTCTGCGTGGAGATGCTATCGCGTAAGCAAAGCAGCCCCCACTCCGACACTATCCAGATGGGATCGGCTTACGGTAATTTGGTTTCAGAATACATTACCCACATGGGCCCGTGGTTGTGCTCAACCTACCTTTCCTCGTGAGCAGAGGGGTTTGACAAGCCTTCATCCATAGGAACCCAGTGTGTGACCATGGCTGTTTGACCGACCATGTGTGTAACTCAAATATATCCATTCTTTTTGCTGTGCCCTCAGTGAAGCAGTTCATTTTAAGTACAATGAGATGTCTTTTTTAACAGGCAACATTGTTTTATTGCATTTCTGTCAGTTTCTAAACGCATCTCCTTGTACCAACAGGGCCTCGTTGTCCCATTCACTGGCCACTCAGAAGGAACCCTCTCGCTTCTGGTAAGCCGTGCACAGCACGCTCATTCCTTGTACTGTAAATGAATTGATTTAGTGCTTGTGCACCCGTGTGGCCCACATGGGAGCTTAGCCTCCCCGAGGTGATATTGGATGTGCTCTGTACCCATCACACTGCTGTTTTTTGTTATTTTTTTTTAGCAACAACCTACACATGTTTTAATGACTTTTTGTCTCACACTCTGCCCTTCACACATAAGTTATACCCGTTCATCAGTAGTAAATGATGTTACTTTTCTGTAGAAGTTACATCAAAACCACAGGTCATTATAAAATATGGTACTGTGCTTTGGCTGGCACTTTGTAAACAAACCAAAGTATCACTTGGTTTTTTTTGTCTGAGATTTGTCGTACAGCTAGAGTTGAGTTAGATATAAGGGAGTTTGTTGAGGTGTTGTTGTTGTTCTCCCGGCAGAGTGCTGCAGTCTCACTTTGCTCCCTCATACCTTGCGGCAGCAACCAAAGCAGCTCGTCATTGTCCCCTCTCATTCTCCCGAAGGTTACCTTGGCATCCGAGCTTCACTGTGACAGTGTGTTTAAAAATAAAGCGGGCTCCATTAGCACTCTGAGGATAATATTTGCCTGAGCCTTGGCCAGATCACACTGCAGTCTGGGGGCCTCGCTTCCGCTCGCCTCCACCCGCCCTCAGTCACTGCTATCACTGACGCTGTGCATCAGCACGTCTTCCTGTTGCTCCAACATCAAGAGGACAGTCACGATTCACATTTGGGGAAGCATGTGTACCCGCTTTCAGAGAAGAAAATATTGAAAATTAGTTCAGTGTGGTAGCAGTGTGTATTTAGTCCAACTTTTTCTAACGGAGCTTATAACTGATGGCATAAAAGTGTGTTTTAGCATGTAGAAGTGTGCTTCATATTTAGGTTTAAAGTCATTTTAAAAGACATGTTCGTCTTGTAAATATTGTACTCAATAGAAGTTGCGCCTGTTGTAATTGAGAACGATTGAAGGGTGCTGTATGTGCAGTTGAATGTAAATATGGGTTTCATGGCTGTAGTGCAGAGCTGTGCATACCACTGCATCTCTATTTGCATTAGTGACACTGTCAATCCCACAGACACCAGGGAAACGATCCTCACCCTGCTTTCTGATTTGCTCTGTAATTAAATGTTTATGGAGGGAAAATGCTAAGTCCGCTAATTTACACTTTGGGGTGGGGGGAATGAATCGCAACGTGCGTTGTGTGCCTATTGGAGCATTTATCAGAAAATGTTATTGGTATTGAACACTCAGTCGTTTGAAGGTTATGTTTCTGAGCAGTAATTGAAATGCAAAATAACATTTGGATCGATGGTTAGCTCTGTTTATTTATGAAATCAATATTAAAACGGTCCATCACAATACAAGCTTTGATTCCTACTGACAGCCAAACTGTGTGCACACTGCACCCGGCTCCAGCAGCCCGTTCAGCCCAAGCAGCACAGGGTTTCAAAAGCCCAACCATCTCTCTCTCTCTCTCTCTCTCTCTCTCTCTCTCTCTCTCTCTCTCTCACTCACACACACACACACACACCCGGAGTTTGTGTTTTTATCATTGTGGAGACTTTCCACTGATATAGTATTACTGTAGCTAGTTAATTCTACACTTAACCTTAATCTCGATAACCTAAAACAAAGCTTTTACCTCTTATTTTATCATAAGAAAGTTGCAGCGTTTGTAAAAACACAGTTTACATTTACAGCATTTAGCAGACGCCCTTATCCAGACCGACTTACAATTGGTACAATTTTACAATCCAAGCAATTGTGGGTTAAGGGCCTTGCTCAAGGGCAGCTTGGCAGAGGTGGGATTTGAACCCTGGACCTTCTGGTCCATAGTCCAGTACCTTAACCACTAGGCTACCACAGTCCACAGTTGTCAAGAATCCATCAAGTTAAAAAAAACAAAAGCATATGGACCTGAACATTATATGTAGACTTAAAAGACAGACAGACAGACAGACAGACAGACACACACACACACACACACACACACACACACACACACACACACACACAGAGTCTTTCTTTGTCATTGACATAATGATTACTGTAGCTAATTAATACTAACCCTAACCTCAGTAACGTAAAGCATATGTTTTGACTCTTCTGGTTTTTCTTTCTGTATAAAAACAGTTTTCCTCGTGGGGACCAGCAAAATGTCACATTTGGTGCTCACAATGATATATAAACAAGACACACACACACACACACACACACACACACACACACACACACACACACACACACACGAGCCTTTCATCTTTTGTAGAGACTTTCAACTTCTGTTTCTTAGTGATTGAATTTGTTGACTGGAGAATTTTCTATTTTTTTGTGAGTTTTTAAATTTTATGGTAAGCTACACTGACACATTTGCTGTTGCAAGTTTTAATGTATATAGTACTGAGGGTTAAGGAGCATTTTCAACGGTGTCTGAAAATTTAAAAAGAATTAACACCATAATAGACATAAAATGTATTATAATTAAATTATTCATGGACTTGATATGTTAGAGGATCTTTTTTATTGCACTGCTCTTTTAAAATATATAGTCTAGTGCAGAGTTTGTTTCTAATGTTTTTCTGGTTTTCTAAATTAAAAAAGACACAACCTGTATAAGGCACAAAGTTAAATATGACATATTCTGGAAAATTGTAATGAACCATTAACAAGTTAATTAAGAATGTATACTTACAAAAATACTAGAGTAATATGTTTTACATGTACACATTATAATTTTGTTTATGTTGTGTATTGTTCCATTCACATGCATAAGTGGGTTGTCCCATCAGCACTGTGGAGCCAACCTGTGCATGATGAACATCATGTTTGCTGTAAAGCAGAGAGCCATATTATTTAAATCGTTGTCCAGAAATGGTCACCATGCACAGGCCGGCTGCTGTGTCTGTATCACATGGGAGAGAAGAGAGTCCGACTGGGAACTTCTCTGGCAAATGATTTTGGCTGGACTGGCCAGGCAGAGTGACTCAGTGAGGGCATAGAGGAGAGCTTGGGTTTATAGCTTATGCAGTTGTAGCTGCCGTGTGTTCTTTATCAAGTTTAATTATGTCAATACATTTCTGCAAGCAGTGTCTATAAGATGTCTAGTATTAGATTTTGATTTGTGTGCCATGAGGGTGTGTACATTTATTTGTCCGCAAATCCTTACGTTCAGTGTACAGACTTGTGATTGTGTAAGATCCTCGCTTCATTCAGTGTCTTATCTGCTCAATCCTAGTCAGGGTCACGGGAAAGCCGGTGCCCAGCCGGTACAAGACAAGTTACAAGACAGGAACAACCCTAGACAGAGTGCCAGGTTTAAAAAGATGTAAGAACATATCTTGTACTTAACTTCATCAGCAGCAGGTAGCATGACGAGTATGTCTAAATAGGACCAAGTCAGTTTAAATAATTATTTTAAATGGTTTTATTATTGTTGTCCACAGCTCTCTCTGTTGGAAAAACAAGGAAAAGGGAGTGATGGTGAACAGTGTAGAACAGTTGAATTACATGATTTAGGTTCGCCTACAATATATGCTTCTACTTGACTTTAGTGTTAGACTGTGACTAGAGTTGCTCCCATACATTTTTCTATTTTATGAAATGGAAAAACATAAAACGGTGACATAGTGCATAACTTCATAGCAGAATTTTGCAGTGAGTCAGCTTGGTTACTGGGAGGAAGTCAGTATAAGTCAGTATGGGACTGTGGTGGCTTAGGGGTTAAGGTAAAGGACTGTAGACCAGAGGGTCCAGGGCAAGGCACTTAACCCGCAAATGCTTGGATTGTAAGATTGTAAGTTGTTCTGGGTAAAGGCATCTGCTAAATGCCTAGATGTAGATGCGGTCTGGTATTGTCCAGTATTCAGAGCTCTGATATCTAGGGCTGTACAAAACTGATTTCAATGACACCGATCCATTAATGACCACTTCGCAGTAACCAGGTATAGATATATATATGTATATATAGAGGTATTATAGGAATAGCTATGGATAATTAGTATTGGGACGTTCCTACTGATCTGGTGTTATATCAAAAATGGAAAATATGGGATTAGTCTATCCCTAGTTATCTAACAACTATTCTCATCTCAGATTTTTTGTTGTGTTTTTGTTAGTTCAGTTTCTTCATGAGTGAGCAAGAATGAAGAGGCAAACATTCCTACAGTTGATTGGTTAGTAATTGTCATTTGCACTAGGCGAGCCAGGTGGATGCTTTCATCTCTCCTGCTGTATATATGTGTTGCATTCTCCACTGGGCATTCCCTGTGATGAGGAGAGTAATTGATGACTACGGAGAGATGGGCTCTTTGTTCATAGCAGGCAGAGTTCCCTTCTAAACAAGGACAGTCTATGAGAGGAAGATTAATGAAGTAATTTCATGCATCGTTCCTTGCTTCTGTCTTCGTCCATGCCTGCTTATACACTCAGTCCTGTAATATACACATAACTGTGTATCTTTCACAATAATAATGCTGTCTGTTGGGAATGGATATGGTTCAGTATTATGTACATACATATTAACCCTCAAAGTGATTTCTGTTCATTTACTGCTTGTGTGGTTTCTATTAAAATGACTTACTTATGTTAAATTTGATTAGGAAATGAGATTTCCTTTTGTCCACTATCGCTGAATCAGTTTTGCAACAGCTAGAAGAGTTCCTTCAAAGAATTGTGGTGGCCTTTGTGCTTCTGCAAGAGTAATCCTACACTGGGCTAATGACTGCAGATCTTGAAGCTGATTTTCTCACATACAGCATTCAGGCCTTGTGTTTATAAGGGGTTTTCTGAACTGTATCATTTATTTTAACATGCATTATTATGAATGGTAGAATTTGTTAAGTATGACATCACCACAATTAATTCACAAATGAAATGTGCTGAAAAAATATGATGAAAAACAAGACATGCCTGTGTCACAGGCTGTGTAAGGAGCAGTCTCATATAATAGTCTGATACACCACCTGAGATTTTAGTGTTCATATAGTGAGTGATGTTAAAGCTACTCACAAAGATTGATGTCAGGCAGATTTTTTTCCTAATAAACCAAAGACACGCTAAATGATTTCTGCAAAGGGACATACTCATTTTACTCTATTTCAGAGTCCCAGAATACATTTGATCTCAGCTAATTATTTAGCTGGAAAAGCACCGTTATACATAATTTATAGTGTAAAACGAAAAAAAGGGAGCGATTTAAAAAACCCTCCCTAGTGTGTGCCAAGCGAGGACTGAACTACTTTTTCCATATGATGAGCTGTTCAATTCAATGGGGAGCTTTACCACTGGGCTTGCACACTTTCATGTTAACTCATTCACTGCTGCAAAATGAATGAAGCTGTATCTCTTTGTCAATCATGCTTAATGTGTAATACTACTGCATGCTCTTATAAAACAGTGCATAATTTGAATTATATGCAAATCCGCGCAGACTTTATTCCATGCACTGCTTTACATTGTAGACAACAGAACAAATGTAATAATACTTATTGTCTGCCACATATAAAATAACCTAGGCACCTTTAAACATACTTCTTCACCTTTGAAAAAATGAAGGAGCTCTGCGACACGATACAAGTCTCCCAACTGACTGATGTTGAGCTAGCTGTGGTGTCTGAATTTTATATGTGAGAAGGCTTACGTCAGTGTCCAAAGTATTCCCAGCACAAGATGCACCCCAATCCCTCCTCCCAACAGAACAGGAAGGAAGTAGAAGATCAATAGATGTGATCTGCGTCTGGACCAGGGCTATCAGACTGGGCAGGGGTGAGCATGGCTAGGTCTCATGTTGTTGTCGTGGGTGAGCTCATAGTTTTATAAAGACTGCAGTGGAGAAGCCAGGGCTAAATTTAATCCTGGGCTGCAGACGTGCAAGCTTAATTGCTGGGCTACTGGGCCGACCCATTCCCCCTTGCGGTAACCCAGCACCAGCCACCAGTGCGAGTAGTCCACACGGACTATTGATCCACTGCCCTATCGCTCGTTCTTTTTTCTCTCCTTCTCTCATTTCTCCCATTCTCTTGCCTGCTTTCATAGCACTTGGCCTGCTCTGCTGTATCCTCCATCATTCGGGTTATTCTCTATTTCTGCTCTGTCTGCTCACTGCTCATCTGTATCTCTTGCTCATCCTGTTGTTCGCTCTCACATTCGTTTTACTCAACTTTTATGTGCCTCTTTGGACCAGTTGATCGTAAATCTTTGTCAGTTTCATGTGAACGGGTGTTTTGTTTTATGCCACAAATAATTCCTCCTTCACCTCTCTCTTCGTCTCACCGTTTAGAACTAATGAATAAAAGACTCCCAAATTAGGCTTCCTTCCAGGTTAGAGATACACATGGTCCCTGGTGGAACACAGGGAGTTCTGCTTACCTTTGCTGCCCTGCTTCTTTTTAGTAGTGATGTTTTCAGTGTATGCTCATGTCTCTCACCCTCTTTCCCTCTCTCGTGCACACACACACACACGCACATTTTAAAATTGCCCCAAGGTCTGGGGCCCAAATATTCCCTTGGTAGCTGTTAACCCAAAGCATTTATATGGCTAGGCAGAGGCATTCTCTATTTTTCCTAGCGGTCCTCATTGGGCCTGTCTGGCTAGCTGCACCTCCCTCTAGAGAGTGCATTTCATCTGTAAAAAGCCCCATTTCATTTGCATGGTCCTGTGTTGAAACAGAATGTTAACATCTATGGATTGGGGATATGGCAAAAAATAGCATATTGCAATGCTTTCCTCATTTCCCTGATAGGAGTATTACTGTGATATTTTGGTTTGGCTCTGGCTGTAGCCTAAAAAAAAGTCTAACAGAAGAAATGAAAATGAAATGAAATTTCATTTAAATTTAGGGTGCATTAAGAATGGATGTGCAAATGCAAACTTATGATCGTAGAGTATTTACAGTGTTTAGTCCCATTTACAGTTGACACAAAATGAAAATGATCATGCATGATTATTACATTTAGTGGTTATAATAAGAAATTCCCAAAACCTGATCTTACCTTTCTTTTCTCCTGTTGAATATGTATATTGAATATCAGCAATTATATTTTTGTGCTTATTTAATTCACAACACGTGGATTGTAGGTTTGCAGTTATATTCACGTATTTTGAATTTTGTAATTATCATTATTTATTTCAGAGTAGCTCTATGGTGAACAACAACTGATGTATAAAAGCACTGACACCTGACAACACGAACAATAGTATATAGAGAAAATTGTATCATGGTGATAATATGTAAGGATATCGTAATAAGCACCCAGCCCTATTTGTCTACAGATTAATGCCTACTTGCAGACAAAACAAAATCTCTGAATGCACTTTTTAGCTTTTTAGCGTGTGTCAGACACATTATACTACGCAAACTGAGTCAGTTTGATTCACAAGACGAAATCCTGACATATTCAATGTTTAGTAAATGTGTCCTGTGTGTTAGCTTGCCTGAGTTTGAGCTTGCTGCCACCAGACGAAAAGGGCAGTGTGGCAGCTGCCCACGAGGCTTGACTGTTGCCTGAGAGCCCAGAGGAGTGTGAGTGCCTGTCAGGAGTTAATTGAGTTCCTCCTCCAGTGGCTGCTCCCAGGCCAGACCCTTATCAGGCACATCGCCTGGGGTCCTCTGACTGATCCCCCTGCCGCCTCAGAGGGCCATCTGATAGCGCCGTGTCTGCGAAGGGCTTCCCGCTCTCACTGTGTGTGCGTGTGTGTGTGTGTGTGTGTGTGTGTGTGGTGCCTGTACTGTTTGTTGACGGTAAATGCGTGAAGGAATTATTCATAAAGATAATACCATCTATGACTGTGCTTATTTAAACTCATATATCACATTTTGTTTCTAAAGATAAGTGCAGATGAACTGTGATAGCAATACTTAGAGAGTTATAGCGACTTGCAGGAGTAGTAAGGAGTGCCGTTGCCGGTGGCACAAAGGGCGAGGGACTCAGTGCTGGCCCACGGCCTGCAGGAGCACAGAGTGCATGGGATCATTAGAGCAGCTAATCTGCAGCGCTACCGCCATGGTGCAGTGACATATCAGCAGCTGAAATTCTGTTACGATGGCTGTGAGGAATCAGATTAGACTCAAACTGAACATTATGCTTTTGTAGGCACCACTCAGCATGAATTTTGATGTAGGTCAAATTAAGGAGATCAAAAGGAGTGGGTGGAGAAGAAAGTGAAAGACAGCGATCTTTACTGTGCTAGTCATCCTAGATACAAGCATAGAAGGAAGAAGCCAAATCTGTTGCGTTGAATGCTGGGCACTTTCAAACAAAAATTCTTGCAAGATTATATAAATAAACAAACATCTGAGGACACTGAAACAAGCACTATGTATATATTCTGACTTGCTAATCAAAGTTAAAAGTAAATAAGTAGCAAAATAAGATGTTAAGGGGTTGTACCAGATTTCATTGTTACTAGTGATGCACCAAATACAAATTTTGGCTTATTTTTATTTTTGTTTGTTTTTGAACACATTACAAATAACATTAATCATACGTTACATTACCTGTAACTACAGATTGTATGTATAATGTCTCAGGGGTGAAATTGTTAAATAAATCCACACAGCTACTGTTAATTTGCTGCTGCTCAAACTAAACACGTCTATGCTGACCGGTGCAGGATAGAGAAAGAAATGAACAGTATTTTTAATTACTTTGTAATTTTTATTAGCATTAAAATAATTTTAAAAGTTTTCTTCAGACTTTCTCACTCCCTCACACAGCCTCAACACAGGCCTGTATTTCTGTCAATCCCATTCCCCATCATGATTACTTTCACCTGTTTCCCAAGTCCTTAAACATTTGAGCCCTAAGCTAATTTTCTGGGGGTTTTTGTTTAGTTTTTTGGACAGTTACAGCTACAAAGTATTCACGAGACAATGTCTATGTTGCATGTCTATGTTGTTTTTTTCAGGAGATCCAAAGGCCACTCAGATATGTCATTACTTGATATGTTATTGGCAACAGAATTTTGATATCTTCATGTATTTGCCCATTTTAGATGAAACAAACTACCTAGAAATTTTTGAAATTGTTAGAACAGACTGTATGTGAGCTGAAAATACAAAATGTTTGATTGTGTGGACTGTATGGATTAGTACTGTGAAGAAATTCATGATTAGTATAAGGCGGACATATTTTCATTGATTTTCTCTCCTCTTGATTCAATGCTGATCGAAGTCAATCGCTTTTTTTTTGGACAACCAGCACTGATACTTCAAACTGTTTGAAATGTTTTTATTATTTCTATTAACTTGGGCATTATTACTATTAGCTGTTTATAATACTTGAATTCAATTGTAAAAAATGAAGTCAAGTGTAATTTAGTTGATCTAATCTGCTG
This sequence comes from Ancistrus triradiatus, assembly GCA_025084515.1. Lineage (NCBI taxonomy): Eukaryota > Metazoa > Chordata > Actinopteri > Siluriformes > Loricariidae > Ancistrus > Ancistrus triradiatus. The sequence goes on from JAJAGP010000091.1 coordinate 181,973, forward strand.
CAGTTGAAATTGCCACAGAGCACTTGCAGGTACTTTTACTCAGAGACGTGAAACAAAAGTTCCAGACCAGAGTAAGCACTGTAGTTTGTATAATGAGTTATAGTTAAAGATATCCTCTGCTTTTAAAACCCTTTGTTGAAATATGACTACCAAGTATATGGCGGCTACACAGTATCTTTAATAGAAAGCGTGAGGTCAATCATTTGTTCACACTTTGAGTACATCAAGTGCAAACCTCTGTGCTGAGCTCAGTTTGGTAGCTTTATGTGTTTGTCTATGCACCATGGGCCTGCCTGACAAACTTTTTCAGGAAACAATGTTAGACTTTTTCCTCTGTCATTTAAAAACATATCGGGGTCACTTTTAGTAAGTTGAAATGGAATACTGTAGTTTATGATGTTTTCTGAATTATATTTAAAATGTTTACCAAAAATACAATGGTTTTCCAAAAATAGCTGATAAATAACAGTTTACATATTATATTATATTTCATATTGTCCAGTTCTAGATGTTATGGTGTACTGTAGGTTTAATATTTTAATGAAATTGCCTGTAGTGTGGTTTTCTGATTTGCGGTAACGTGTTGCTGTGGGATTTCCATTATGAACCCAATACTGAGAGGACAACAGTTGAAACACTTATGCAATTATGTTAAGTGTCACCTCCAGACTGCTGTTTGACCTTTGAACTAAGCTCCCACTGAATTTGAGAAATAAAGGCTAAATGGAACTGTCACATCTGCTGACATTTTAATATACAGCTTTTAATAAGTCAAGTGGAAATGTGATAAGGTGTGCACGCATATCTGTATTCAGAAGTCCCTAACCTGGTGTGCATGTTTTTCATTCACTTTATAAATTCTTGAACAGGCTTTGAGCTTTCAGAGTTCATATTTTTTGTTTAAAATTGTAGATTTAAATTTTCATTTCAGTTCACTCTTGCTGGTGTATTCTTGATATACATTTGTCCAGCTGTACTTTAATAGGCTGCAAAAGCCTTTCTGTGCTCTGGAAAAGGCCTTATTCTACAAGGTCACTGGTTTAAACAGGGGGCGTTTTTTTATTATTTATTTTAGCAGTTAACCTTTTTTGCGAATTTCCAGAGGTGGTGGCAGCTGCGACTGCGATGAATATACATGGTGGGTAAGAGACAGGGAAACCCAGAAATGATTTAATTTGACACGTTGACCCCATCTCCACAGACACAGGAAGGTAGGCTGAGAAAGTAAGGTTGACCTTGTGACCATGGGGCCTGAACCCTACAGTCACCCACACTTACAATTAAATCAGCCAGAGAGAAGGTCACAGTCTAGGGACAAGGAGATGTATGTTTCTTTCTATCCTATAGATCTCTTGTATATTCTTTTCCTTCCTCTTCTCTAAACGCTTTACTTTTGGCCCGTTCTGTTTTGCACTGCTGTTTATGGTGTCTGAGGACTGAGTCCTTTTGTTTTGCTGATGAGAGGGGAACCTGGTAGTGACATGTATGCTCTAGTATGTCAATATTTGCCATTGGTTAACGGTATGCTAATTATGCTAATACACTAAAACAAAATGCTTGTGGTATGGGCCTGCCACTTAAAGGCTAACCCTAGGAACTTGTTTTGCATAAAGCTAATGAAAGCTCGGTTTCAATAACTTGAGCAAACGCTCACCTCTCACCTCTCATCCACACCTAGTTCAAGCATGTGAGTAGTCCAGTGTCAAAATCTCTCTTATTACGCTTCTTTATTGCACTTGTCTCTATTATAGCCTGTACCTCCACTTTACTACCCACAAATAATCTTGGTTTAAGATTTTTATCCAATAGTTCTATTTCTCACATGCAAGAGCCGAGAAAATATATATATTTATATATATAATATATATATATATTTATATTAAATATATAAATTTATATATTACCTTCGCAATTATCAATTTGTTACCATCTCCCCTTAAATGTCTTCTACATAATTGTTGAATTTTCCACTTCTCAATTCATGTAACTGTTTAACAGTCCTACAGTACTTGTTCTCAGGTGTTCCTTCCACTTTTTCTGAATCAGTATCATTTGGGCTTTGGGGCCCTCCACAATGAACACAGGTTGCAGGAATAAGTGTGCCCTAGGCGGGATGCTAGTCCATTGCACTGGTCTCAGTGTCAGAAAGCACTGGCAGGACTGTTATCTGGGATCAGTGGTTGGCTAGCCTATTAGACCTCAGCACCATCTGAGCACCATTCTTTGTATTTATACAGAATTTTATTTTATAAAAACACATATAATTCCATTTATAGACATGTAATTTTCCAAAATCTGAGCTTGATGGAAAGCAGCATATCTCTTATAATATGAATAATCTGAATAAATCTGAAATAAAATGTGAATAATCGCAGCATACAATTCAAGGCTGCATAAAACACATTTCAGCTTCCATACCACAATAGTATATTGTTTCAGACTTGATAAATATGGTCTAGACATTTCATTTGGGATATCTGAGAAATCTGGGTATTGAATTCTCTCTCTCTCTCTCTCTCTCTCTCTCTCTCTCTCTCTCTCTCTCTCTCTCTCTCTCTCTGCCTCGCTCTCTGTCTCTCCCCCTCTCCCTCTGTCAGGCTGTTGAACAGGATGGCCGCTGAGGAGCGGCACCTGCCCTCCAGCTGTGGCTCATACATAAAAACAGAGCCGTCCAGTCCGTCCTCGCTGGTGGACACTGCCAGCCACCCGAGTCCCAGCGCACACTCAGACGCCAGTGGCGGCTACGGCAGCACCATCCACAGCCACTCCAACGGCCTCGACTCACCGCCCATGTTCACGCAGGCTGGGCCCCTGGGTGCTGCGGGCAGCGGCTGCCGCAAGCGCTACGACGACTGCTCCAGCACGCTGCTCGACGACACAGGCCCCATCAAGTGCGAGTACATGCTCAATTCCATCCCCAAGCGTCTGTGCCTGGTTTGTGGAGACATCGCTTCAGGTTACCACTACGGTGTGGCCTCCTGTGAGGCCTGCAAGGCGTTCTTCAAGAGGACCATACAAGGTATTGGCTTATACCTATTGGCTAATACTGGTAGATAAAGTAGGGCTGCATACTTTTTGTTGCCCATTTTGAGGGAATAATCCCTCTCGCTCTATCCCGTGCATATGTAGCATGTTTTGGATTAGAACAGAGTAATTTACCACATTTTCCATGCCTGAGCGCAGTTGCTGATTCCATCAAACAATGTTTAAATATTTGACTATACAATGCTTTTTAAAGTTGCACTCACTGATGACTTTATTAGGAACAACTGTTCGCCTACTCCTTCATACAATTATCAGCCAATTATGTGGCAGCAATGCAATAATCATGCAGATATGGGTCAGCAGCGTTAGGTGATGCTCACATTATTAATCAGAATGGGGGGAAAATGTGATCTCAGTGATTTCTACCAAAACATGATTGTTGGTGCCAGATTGTTGGTATTTCTGTTAACTGATGTTTACTTAGAATGGTGCAATAAAGCAAAAAGCATCCAGTAAGCGGCAGTTCTGCATACAGATATGCCTCGTTGTTGAAAAAGGTCAACACAGAATGGCCAGACTGGTTCGAGCTGACAGAAAGGCTACATTAACTCAGGTAACAGAACCAACAGAAAAGTTTCTCAGAATGCTTAACATCTTGAACTCCAAGGCACATGGGCAAAAACAGCAGAAAACCATGTTTTGTTCCACTTCTGTCCACCAAGAACAGAAAGCTGAGGGTGCAGTGGCACAGGCTCACCTAAACTGAACAGCTGAAGACTGGAAAAATGCAGCCTATTCAGAATTTGGCGCCAACAGCACGGATCCATGGACCCAGTCTGTCTTGTGTCAACAGTTATTCTGTGGCCTTACCAATTGCCAGATCTAAATCCAGTAGAACATGTTTGGGATGTGGTAAAACAGGAGATTCACAGCACGAAGGTGGTCAGGTGAACATGGAGCAGCTGGAGGTCAGGTCAACATGAAGGAAAGTTGTGGAATCTATGCCACAAAAAGCTGAGGCTCTTTTGGGTGGTGTTTTGAATTAAGGTCCTACCCAGTGTTATAATAGTGTTCCTAATGAAGTACTCATTGAATGTATGTTCCGGTACCTTGGCAATTACCACCAAGGGTTCACGTGCTGGCGGTGCCTTCTGAATGGTTAGAACATATTGCAGGCAGAATTGGCGGTGTCTGAGAGAATAGGGGCTGGATGGGGGGATCATCTTCGGGCGATGTTACAGCAACCCCTTTCTATCCCTGTGACAGGTTGTCATCCCAACTATGTTCACCTACCCTTAGAATATGATAGATGTAGCCCCTGGGATAGACTCCAAACCGTCCCACGGGGGCAAAAACAGTGGGGGTTTATACAATCTTATGAAAGTATCATAAGGACAGCAGTACAGTAACAGTTATCGTTGCTTTCTAAGATTCAACTTTCATTTGAGTTTAGGGAACTCGGGTGGTTCAGTGGTCTAAGACGCTACCCTATCTCCAAAGGGACACGAGATCGAGGCCCTCTGGTGCCTTCTGGCTGAATTGGGTCTGAGAGAGGGGAGGCCTGTCAGGGGATCACTGCAACAGCTACCCACACCCAGTGCTACAATGGACTGGAGTTCCATACAGTGCACGTTAAAACCTCCACCCAGTGCTGTCTGGAATGTGTCAAAATTCTGCTCCTGCATTACAGATGCAGAAGCCTACAGGCATAATAATCAGTCTTGAATGATCTTCTCTGAATGCTGTCACCAACTCCATTTAGCCAGTGATACGCTGCCAACGGGTGACATCATCATCGTCATTGTGATCAATTTATATGCTTGTCCAAAAGGTGTATATTATTACCCTGGCACATGTTCACCTGAGCACTCTGACCTGACAGGAATAGAAATAAAAAGTGCAGCATATTTTGCTATTTTCATTTTTATTGTTTTTCAAGCAAGTTGCCTGGAAAAACCTTGGTTAGCTAAATTAATGAACTGTCTCTGATATAACAGGATGATGTATAGTCGGTGTTTGTTTATCATTTAGGTTTGGAAGGTACAAGATACCAAGCCTTGTAATATCCAAATGCTGTGATAAGTGAATGATGAGTTATATGGTTTGGTGCTGTGCTCTGGTTTGGTGGTTATATACAAAAAGAGCACAGTGGCTTGGAACAGGCAGCACAGTCAGTGTGTTATGACCTAGATATTAATCAGATTGAGCTGCACAGGTGTGTGCATGTGTGTGGGTAAGTACATGAGTGTAAAGTGTGACTACCAGTAATTACAGCCTTATCTCACTGCTCTGCCATCATAAAATTTTAACAACGTGGTAACCTTAATGTGCCCTTATTAAATGGGCACATAAGAGATGCTTTAATTTACTAAATTCTGTGTTCAGTGTACATTTGCAAAGGGGAGAAAGTTTTATTCAGGTGTTTGAATACTGCTCTGAGTGGTTTGTTGATGTTGGCCCATCAGTCCTATCGGCTTTAAACAGTCTATGTACCTTTTGCAGACAAACAATTGCGTTTGTCCAAACCCTTCTATTTACACTCACTTTCACCGGCAGTCTGCTCTATTGACAAAAGATGAATGTTTTCCCTCAAGTCACATATTTAGAAGGCTTTTTATCTCACGTCTAAACTAAACAGAGTTACACAAAAGCCATTACAGTGGAGAGATGGAATAGACACTTGAAAGAACAATCCATCTCAAGTGGAGTGATGGCCTAAACAATTAAGATGAGGAGACTTGCATAAAAGAAAAGAAAGAAAATGTCAAAGCCCTTTTCACTTATACCTCTCCTCTCTGTCAGGTAGAGATTTCCTTCCTATCTCTCCCTCTCTTTTGCTCCTTTCTTCCTCTTGGAGGGCTGCCTGTAATGGACCTAATCTTGTGCCGTTTGTCCGAGCCACAGGAGTTTTGTCAATAACAATCAGCGTTCAGAAGGAGTAATTAAGGCCGAGGCTTTTCATTAGGCCAAAGGGAGGGGGCTGTCTCCGGGGACGACCGCCGCAATTAGAAACGCAGGCACGCGTCGCTGGGTAATTTCAGTGAAGGAAAGGAAGAAGGGATGAAAAAAGAGGAAAGAGAGGAAAAAAAAACCTGCGGACTTTCTTTAGATTGGAGAGGCTGCTCTTTTGAAAGAGCAAGAGAGAGGCGGGCTAATGGCATAATAAGCAGACATGCTCCCCGACTGAACACAGGAGGATTTTTAGGGGCAAAAGAATGTAAAAAAGAAGGCAGAGCAAAAAGGGCGTCTGGAAGGATGAGTGGGGAAGGGAATGGGCAGACAAAGAGCCCTTAAAGGAAAAAGAGGCTAAGTGATGTGAATTAGACGTGATTAATTAAGTAAATAATGAGGCTGACGAGGGTTGTAAGTGTGAGCCTGCGTCCCTTTAATGAGGACAAAGCAGGAGAGGTGGCGTTTAATTTGCCTTGTCATTTTAATCAATTCCATTCAGCCTTAACGCCGGTGCAGAATGGCTTTTTTACTGCCAAACATGTAATACCTTCTCCACATTCACGAGTCTTATTGAAAAATGAGTTGTCACAGCTGCACACGCTGCTTTTTTCTCTTTATCATCAGGACAATGTTGCTAAAAGAAAGTGATCTAAAGCTTCACATTTATTAGGGGAACTGCAGGTATTAAACCCTAAAAAGTCATAATGGTGAAAATACTCTGTATGCTTTCTTTGAAGCGTCACTGGCCTTGATGCATGTTGTATATCTAAACCAAGAAGAAGAAGACATGTATTTGTTCTTTGTGGTACTTCTCACCAGACAAGACAGTAACAACAGTACAACACTTAACATCTTATTGTTCCATATTTTATATGCTTCATCTCCTTCCCCAGCTTCCATGGATTTCTGTAAGTGTGCTTGGTCTGTTTAAAACAGTGCAGATTATACCACAATCTGCAACATCTAACAATTAGGCAATTGTGTTTTAATACAATTACTGACATTGGTTGATACATTTTAGGAATTGTTGTCAGACAGAGAGAACACAGCCCCTAATAAAGCCTGGTTCAACAGAAATTTCTCCTTCTCCTTTATTTCACTCTTTTCGTCTTTTCTAGCTTCATTTAGCTTTCTTTTTCGGTTCAGTTCACCCCTACCCTCCACCCCCCACAGACAAAGACCTCACTGGCCTTACCTTTTCAACACTGAGGTGGATGGCAAATCCATCTCCTCTCACCAATTCATCCACTGTAAAGTCCCTTTGAACTTGCACATGGACGTAGTTGCATCAGTCAAAGCCAAGCCTCAAATTAACATCAACTCTGATCACCGTTCATCCAGGACGTGTGCCATCTCGGTCCGTCCAAATGCCCCAACGCTACATGTGCACCACCAATCACACCATAAATCTCATACAGTGCCCTGTTTCCCACTCTAGGAAACAGAGACAAGGAAGAGATAGAAACCTTACTCTCTGACCATAGCAACTGACTCTGTCCTATCGAGTAATAGAGCTTGACAGTAAGCCTGTAAAAGTCAGTTTAGATTTTGATGAGAAATACCTGCCATTTTACTCTAATTTACTTACTTGCCCTGAGTCTGCCCCACACCATGCCCTGGCACTGGTCCTGAAAAGCCATAAAAGAAATTGAGACAGATAAATATTGAGAAGATAAAACTCTTTGCTTTAAATATTTTTTTCCACTCGAGTTATTTTTATGTTTAATAAAATAACATAATATGAAACTAGATCAACTGAAAATGCTGGAGATTTGGAGTTGCATCAGCTTTTCAGCACAAAAGATTCTTGTTGCATCTTCCCATGCAGCTCTCAGTGTATCTCCTGGTATAAACCAGACTTAATCATGTCATTATCTAAGCTATTGCTGCTGTTTCTAACCTTGTAGAAAATAACACATCAGATCTTGACCTCTGTTTATTGTGCATGCATGCTGAGTGCACTCATGGTGTATGCATGGCTGGATCATATACATGTTAATCAGCGCTCGTAGAGCCGCAGTTGGTGCAAACGGGTGCTCCGATGCCCAGGAGCTAGCAGAGCATCCTAGGAAAATCAGGGTTTTCAGCTTTAATAATAAAATATCTGTGACAGACAGCCAGGACACTGTTGACTAACAGTGCATTTTAGGTGCCATACAATAGAAGAACAATAATTCAGATACCTGAACAGTCATTCCAGTCTATTGCTTAATAAAAATAAGACTTTTTAAAGATTATTCTGGTATATATTCATAGATAAACCATAGCTTAGTGAATAAAACAGAATATAAAATATCTGTGCGTATTCTAGATATCTGAAAGCTTGACATCTACCAGTGCTCAGTTCTGACTCCTCCTCTACCGCAAAAGCACGTCGGAAATAGACTGGATTATAACTGTTTTGTTTTTCATATCAACAAAAGGGAAAACAGGAAGAGGAGCAATCAGACTTCATCACATTAATTTTCACACCTTTATTTACTCCAAGCCCAAAGAGATCTGTGGAATTTGCATACTGATTTGTATAACCCAGATAATAGGTGGAATTTCTAATTATTTAATATATCTAGGGACCCTCCACATGATCTAGGCAATAATGTTAACATAATTGCCCGAGTTGGGAATGGGAAATGGAGGGATGGTGTGGAAACACCACGAAGCATTTCCTAAAGAAAAATAGAGCCAGGGCCAAATAAATGTAACTGTATCACTGTCAACTGAATATATTGTGTTATCACTTATGTATTTATTTTCTGAAATCCAAGTAACTTATTGAGTAATGTATGTGTATAAGAGGGTAATGCGTGAAGTGTAATTTGCACTAGGTAGCATATAAATGTTAGTCAATATATTTCCTCTGTTTAGGAATCTGGGCAGTATTTAGAATATACTCGATGTTTTGTGGTTTGTCATGTAGGCATGGCATGTGGTAAATGACAGTATGATGAGCATCGAGTAAAAATATTTGAAAGTTACTTTTTCAGCCGCTGACATGCTCGCTTTAGAGTTTTGCTTCTCTTGCTCTCTCCTATGGCTGTCTCCCTCTTACAGACACAAAAAGAAAAACTCAAATACATACGTCAGACACACTGCCACCAATCCAAATCTCTCTCTTGGGCGAGTGTGTGTGTGACATATATAGGTAAGATGTGTGTGAAGGGAACAAGGGAAGAGCAGGGAGAGCGAAGAAGTGAAGTGCTAAAGCTAGTTGAGCTTGGAAACTGTAACAGATGGAAGAAGTGTTCTGGAAAAAACAAAAACAAAACCACTGGATCAATCATCTAGCAGTGGTTTGGATATTGCAAGTAAAATATTTGATAAGCAAAATACGCAGCTAAACCACTGCCACAAAAGGTAGCAGTACCACAAATTTGTTTCACAATTTGAAATGCCACCCACTGTTTTAGCCTGTGTGCAATTGCCTGGTTTGAATGATTACTGTTGAGCGATTTGGTTGAGATTCTCTTCTTTTTGGGGCAAGTTTGAAATTGTGACAATAGAAATGACTACTGACTATTTTAATGCAAACATATGTTGCTGGGACATTGGTCAACATATATATATATATGTAATTGATTGTGATATAGCAAATGCAGTATTTTTTTTGCAGGCTGTATCACCCAGCCTTATCATATTGCAGATCCTGAATATGCAGTTGCATTCTGCATTAATCACACTAATTTAAAAAAGACAGATTTGATAGCTTGAAAGTCTGTATATAGGCCTTGGAAATTCTGCAGACACTAGGTAAAGATATTCAAAACATGCACATGGAAGAGCTGGCTGGTATTGTAGGTGAGCTTTCTCATCATTTCTCATTGACTCTGGACTGTCATTCTGCATTCAGAGCTCTTCTTTGCCATTACCCATGTACATTCTAATTGAAATGCCTCCCTACAGTTAAATGTACCTGCATGGACACAAGTAGAATGGGATCGTATATCAAGCACTCTAGCTATTGTTAGTTCTATAATACAGCAGAAACAGCTCTTTTATTGTGTACCAATGAAATTCCTATTCATTTGTATCAAGTGCTGAAGTGCTTGACTTGAATAACATATCAGTGCTCTAGACAACTGTATGTAAATAGCCCTGGGGGGTGCAGCACTGAGTGGGTTCAGATTTGGTGGGACCTAATGTGAAGTGTATGTAGTGGTGCAGGTCCAACTGGTGGAGGACCTACTTAAAGGTGATTTGCTGTTGTACATAGGTACTGTGGAGAAAGGACTAATGTTTTGCCAATCTGTGCTTTCCTGATCACCTCTGTGTTATCTGTGTTCCTTTGCTCATTTCTTATTCTATATAAAAAATCAGTGGGAACAAGAAAATTATCAAGTCAAGTCAAGTCAGATTTATTTATATAGCGCTTTTTACAATGGAGCATTGTCTCAAAGCAACTTTACAAGTTTAGATTATCTCCTAATAACTACGTCCAATCCCAAATTGAGCGAGCCTAGGGCGACAGTGGCAAGGAAAAACTCCCTAGTTCTAGGAAGAAACCTTGGGAGGACCAAGACTCAAAAGGGACCCAACCTCCTTGGCGGGCGTAGATTGATAAATCTAAGGCCGAAACTAAAGTCCATGGAGTCAAAGTTCGAATAGAATGTGAAGTATGCCACATCGACATAAGTGGCCCGGGTATGATGATAAATCTAAGAGCGAAAACTAAAGTCATGGGAGTCATGCTCGAATAAAATGTGAATTATGCACAGTGGAGCTCCATCAGATGTACATCATGTGTAGGGCCGGAAAACTGCCGGAACACAGCTCGAGAGAAAACAGAAAATGTAATTAGTTATTGATTAAGAGCACAGTGTCTATTAACAATCACTGATGCCATGTCAATCACTGATGCCAAGTGTAGCATGAGACCCCGGCAGCATTAGCTATAGCAGCATAGCTAGAAAGATAGAAAGAGGAATTATCTCACTTGTTTATGAAATGTGTATAGCAGAAGGATGGATAATAAAATATAACATACCATATGTGATGTGTGTAGTGATGTAATATCTAAAGTTTAAAGAATGTGTACATTAAATATAGCTCCATAAATATACCTCATAACTGCCTTTTTAGTATTCATGTGATCCCCATTAGGGAAAATGAGTTGTAAATGGAGACGGATTTGATTCTTCATTGCCTCTTTTGCTGCACAGGTAACATAGAGTACAGCTGTCCAGCCACCAACGAGTGTGAGATCACAAAGCGGAGACGCAAGTCCTGTCAAGCCTGTCGTTTTATGAAGTGTTTGAAAGTGGGCATGCTAAAGGAAGGTAAGGAGCTTCTGAGATATCTCATTTTGAGGTCTGTTTTCCCAGATTTCCTCCTCTTAATGGGGTGTACAGTTAAAAATTCCACCATGTCATAACACATCAGGATAGACTTTCTTGATGGATGTAGTGACTTTTGGGAATTATTGTGATGGTGATTGGACATTAAAGTATGTTTGCATATCTTATTTTCTTTCATAGCTTTGAAAATACATTTTGTATTTTAAATAAGAAAATCTATGTTTTTTACAGAATAACACCACAGGTGTATTGGGATTTTATTAGAAAAAACTCACCAGAACTAATTACTGTGATATGTAAGGTGTATTGTGGAAATCTAGCAGCACAGTCTGGTGTTTTTGCTATACTGTCCACTAGTGGTTGACCAGTATGGGTTTTTAAATTGCCGATGCCGATATTTGCAGGGTGATCAATGGTCGAAATATAATGCCAGTATCATTTTTTGTCTTTTTTTTTTTTTTTGCAACTGATGAAACTAATAATAACAAATGGGACACAAAATTGCTGAACTTAAGTGAACATTTATTTAAATTTAGAATGCACCGTTTGCAGTCTGTCTTTTTTTATAAATAGAAAATAAATGAAATGTTTTCTTGCTGTTAGCAACAAAATTTATTACCAGATAACAGCATCTTTTTGTTTCTGGGGAAAATAAGTGTGTAAATACTTGCCAAAAATAAACAACGTTAGAGTAGTGCACATCGTAGTAGCATCTTTTTGCTTTTACCGTATTTTTCGGACCATAAAGCGCACCGGGTTATAAGACGCATTAAATGAAACAAAACTCTTAAGTTCCGTCGGAAGCTCAGTTTGGTCTTTACCTGGCGCAGGGCGTCTCCCTTGTTCCTCCACTTCCGTACCATTGATTCGTTAATGTTGAATTCTCTCACAGCTGCTCTATGTCCATGTTGTACTGCGTGACTGATAGCGTTGTGTTTGAAATCCGCTTCGAAAATAAGTGAATGAATGCACGTACCCTAATGCTGAAGCACATACCGTATTACTCCGCGATGCTGCGCAGTACGGTGGCCGTGAGCTTCGTAACTTACCAAGACCGTGGTAAAACATTTTGACAGATTTATGAGCGCCGTGTACCATCTACAATCGGTTCTAGGTCAGAAAGCACAACCAGAATTAATTCATACATTAGACGCACCGCATTTAAAGGCGCACTGTCGATTTTTGAGAAAATTAAAGGATTTTAAGTGCGCCTTATGGTCCAAAAAATACAGTAATCACGTTTCCAGTTAAGAGCAGCAAGTTGTAATGCTGGAAACAAAGTTTTCATCTTCTCATAAATGGCCACTCCCTCCCTTTTTCCTGCCATACTGTCAGACATTTTCTACAGAATTTGGCAGCCTGTTTCACTGTTCCAGCACAACTTTATACCACCAGGACTAGCTGTATTTTACGTTTACAGCATTTAGAAGATGTTATTGTCCAGAGTGACCTTTTGTGAACTTATGGAACAAGGGACAGTTCAAACAACTGAGGTTAACGGCCTTGCTCAAGAGCCCAACAGTGGCATCTTTTGGCAGAGCTGCAGAGCTTGAACCTGAAACATTCTGGTCAGTAGTCCAATACCTTAACAATTGTGCCACCTCAGTCCCTTTAAATGACTTGATCCCCAGGATATGGATGTAGGAATTCTCAATTGAGTAATCCACAATACTAGGGATGCTATTTTTGGAGCTGCTTTAACACTGAATGAAGCTTAAGGTTCTGCCTTTGACAGCTTTACCACCCCTCTGGTGACAAAGCCTGACTGTCATTAGATCTCATTTTCACATATTAATGCGACATGCTAGCCTTTGAAGCAATCAATTGGTGTGAAAGTTATTTGTATTATTGTAGACACTGAACATGGGAGGATTGTTGAAGATACAGATTTGACGTTGGTGTGAAAAATGTGTCTGGCTGGTGTTCTGGTGATCTGATGCCAGACAAGAAGAGAGTTTAAGGTCCCTGTTGGCATGGCCCAGCTGTCCGCCTCCATGTCCCAGCCACAAAGCAGTAAATAATGTGCCTGTTGGGCAGTGAGACAGAAATATGCTGAATCGGTCGAATACTGCATCTGACTAATAGAAGTGTAACAGTATTCCGACTGGAAGGGCTTCGGCATGGTCCCCGAGCACACACTCCAGCCACTCTCAGCTCTCCCCGGCTTATTGATCTGCTAAATGTTTTCCGAACATCTCAGCTCCCTTCCTGTGGATGTTTTTAAAGCCATGCCAGCTGGGAATTCTGTGACAATTAAACATGCTGGTCATGGATTTATTCAATCTGGTACAGGTTTCTCTCGCTTTTTCCCCCAGTTCAGATCTCAGGATGTTCTGTATTTGCTAGCTTTTCTCAGCTTGACTAGTGACATCTACTTTCTGAGAAGTAGCATTTGGAACCTTTCTTTTGAACACAAGACAAAACATTGATGTAGAGATCATATGTCTGTCAATGCAGGTTCAATAATGTGTTTCATGCTCTGTATTTTTAGAGAATTGCTAGGATTATTATGTAATCTGCTTTATAAAACCAATGTGAAGGCACTCTAATATTTACAGTAGTATATGCGTACATTTAGAACAGGTGAATAGAATCTGGTATGGAATGCAGTACTCTCAGTCCATCCATTTAGTATGTGAAAATGGCTCTTCCTCAAAGCAGCAGACAGCAATCTATATGGAGCTAAGTGAGGTAACGGAATCTCTCAACTGCATGTTGAGATAGAGGGAGAGAGAGCAAGAGAGAGAATGAGGGAGTAATCGCATTACTAGCTGATGAAAAATTAATGGAAATATATTATCTAGAGGAATAAGAGACTAGAAAATAGGAAGAGATGGTCATAAATGAATCACCAGTGTCAGGGCAGAAATGAAGCTTAGCTTAAACAAGAGCCAGTCAAATACACACAGCTGTACAGAATAGTAACTAGATGTGTAGTACAGAATGCACTGAGGGTAAATCATATCAAATTCACATATTTCTTAGGTTAGATTAGGTTAGATTCCAGGTGTACTACAGGTTTTATTTCCTCCCTTTTGAGCACAAGGTCTTTTCTTTCTCTTTAAGTTCCCGCCAAAACTTCTTTTCTTGAAATAAAAATGTGAAAACATATGAAAGAAAAAATCTGATTTTGTAATGCATCAGCTAACCTACATGATTGTGTTTATTATTAGGTTATTTCTCTTTAAGTGTGGTCTGTAAATGCACCCCAAGCTGTACTCTACTGGCTGTGTCAGACATGTGCTAATAACTTACACAGAGAACATACAGTGAACACAGCACATTTCTCTAGTTTTCTTCTAACCCTTCATTATTTAAAAAGGGTCATATCTCCTGTCCTTTCTCATTCTGGTTGCAGACACACCTACTGTACATCTTTCTTCAATGTGACTTTACTTATGTAGTGACCTCAGCATATCCTTTATTAGTTATGAACCCGTAACTTGTAGCACTTAGCAGAAGGCTCTTAAGCTCCGTGTCAGTGCTTACCCAGCCCCGAGCGCTCACACTCTCACCTTCACCTATAATTTCCAAACACCATCAAAATAAGTAAATACATTTTGCAAATGAACATGAAGACGTGAAAGGCATCTTACTCTGCATCTGGTATCTCTCCTCAATGCAAGGTCGGGCGTCTGTCTCCCTGCCTATGCTACGTGAGCACGAAATCAATCAGGCATTTCAAGGAGACAAGAACAAAGCAGAGAGCTGTGTCCATCTCTCTCAAACTCCACCTGTCTCTGGGTAACTGAGTCTCAGCTCGAGAGAAAATGGCCTACAGTCTCACTCAAAGTTTGGCTCTTCAACTAGGGTGGAAGAGGAAAGATCATGCCTTGAATCGACATGCTTTACCACAATTATAAATGCATGTATGTAGATTATAAACTTAAATTGCATGTACTATGCCAGGGATTACCTCACTGGTTTGGGAAAATGTAGATTTTAGCAGGCTACAAGACATCATCTTGGGTTTAAATAAAACATTGATTTATCAAGTTTAATATAAAATATTTATTCTCATCAAAATTATAAAAATATAAAATAATATTTTAAAGTGATAATGTAACCATATTTGGCTGTGTTTGGGCAGATATTCAGTCTTATGATGGCGGTTCTCGGGTGACGTAATATGCCACAGAAGTTGGCCTGAAATTTAAACTGTGAAACTGCTTTATTTTCTCACGTCTGTATAAAAGAGGAAGTGATCAATAGGAGTACTCAAATGTCTGGGACTACAGTTTTTTCCCCTCTGATCAATGGAAGAGGATCAGAGCTGCAACAATAGGAAAAGATACTATTTTAATCTGATATAATCCAATGTCTGCTGTGTTTAACCAACTAGCAGACTGGCTTATCCACGAAGTTGCATGACCATCTTTACCCTTGTAGTATTATTAGGAGTATTTCAGGAACTGCTATCTCTAAGGTTTAGATAATGGTCAGAAAAAGAGAAAATATCCAGTTATCTGGGCGACAATGCCTTGTTGCTGCCAGAGCTCAGAGGAGAATGACCAGAGTGGTTCTAGCTGATAGAAAGGCAACAATAACTCAAATAACCACTTGTTACAACCAAGGTATGCAGAAGAGCATCTCTGATTGCACAACATGTCAAACCTTGAAGCAGATGGACTACAGCAGCTGAAGCTCACACTTGGTGCCACTCCTGTCAGAGAAGAACAGGCAGTTGAACCTACAATTTGCAATAGAAGATTGGAAAACATTGCTTGGTCTATGCATCTTGTTTTCTCCTTTGACATTCAGATGTTCATGTGAGATTGTGGCAAAAACAACATGAAAGCATGGATCCATCCTGCCTTGTATCAACGGTTCAGGCTGGTGATAGTGGTGTAATGGCGTGGGGGATATTTTCTTGACACATATTGGGCTCAAATCATCTCAAACTGTTTTTTTTTAACATGACAATGAGTTCACTGTACTCAAATGACCTCCACCATCACCAGATCTGAATCCAATAGAGCACCTTTCGTATGTGGTGGATCAGGAGATCTCTATCATGGAAATCTGCAGCAACCGTGTGATGCTATCATGTCAGTATGGACCAGGATCTTAGAGGAGTGTTCGCAACACCTTCTTGAATCTATGAAATGAAGAATTAAGTCAGTCCTGAAGGTCTCCATAACAGACAGAAGGTCCTGGTCCTTTAGTGTACTTGCAGGTCTGTGTAATAGTCATATATCTATGGTACTAAGCAGTTTTCTATGAAAATGGAGGTGTTGAGGAACAACAGGAAGACTCAAAGTAAATGATCTATATTGAATGGGTGATCTGCAAGACTCCAATACACCAATCGGCCAAAACATTAGGTAGGTGTTATATGCCAAATTAACATCCACATGGATGCCCAGACCCAGGGTTTTTCAGCATTACCCAGAACATCACACTCCCTCCATCAGGTTGTCTTCCTCCCACAGTGCATCCTAGTGCTATCACTTCCCCAGGCAAATGTTACACACATACCCAACAGTCCACGTCATGGAAAAGGCACTCATCGAACCAGATGACCTTCTTCCATTGCTTCTTTGAACACTAAAATGCCCATTGTAGACTATTTTTTTAACAGTGTATGTGGTTTAGTGTGGTGAGCATACTCAACAGGGGGCGCTGCACTGTGTTGTGGCATTTCTTTTTTAACCAGCATTAATCATTTCTGTGACTTGTACCACAGTAGCTCTTCTGTCCATGTGGACCAGACAGAATAGATTGTCATGCATTGATGAGCCATGGGGGCCAACACCCTTTTGCCGGTTGCTGGTTTATCCCTACTCAGACTACCTTCAGTAGGTACTCACCACTGCTGACCAGGAGCACCCTCTCTCCAGGTCAGACTAAGGTCTTATCCATAGTTTAACATACTTTTGCAACCAGACAATCAACGTTATTTATTGTTCAGTCTGTGCATGGTTTTAAAGTTTTGGCTGATCAGTGTATGTAGTGACTATACAGATGTGGTAAAGTCTTGACCATCAGCACCTGGATGATAAGACTGAGAAACAGCTGTTGCCAGGTCGTCTTGTACTGCAGTAACAAGTGTCCTGCACCCATCAAATCTCTACTTGGCTACTACTTACAACCTACAGGGTCGACTACTGATAAACAAAATTTCATTGCTCGTTCAATAAAGAAATCATTATCTTTAACATCATGTATTTTTGATTATGTAGGTTAACAAACTTGAATATGCCTGAATAGAGAATGTAGACTTCAAAATCAGTCTTTATTGCTATTGCATGGAAGTTTTTATGCAAACATATATAAAATAAAGGTTCTTCTTCTTGGGGTGGCTGAGTTTGTCAACTGTGTTTGTTTCACAGTCAGAGCCCCTAAAGTTGGCTGCTTCCTCACCCTAACAGGTGAGAGGATTACAAGAGGCGATAACACATGTTTTCCACCAGGGTGGGTTTGAAAGGGGTGGGGTGGGGGTGGGGGTGGGGGTGGGGGGAGCTCAGGCAGGGCGGCCCACTTCTTCATGTGGCCTTAAACACTATATCGTCTCTGCTGAGAGACAGAAAAATGAATGACTGCCCAACCAGAACCCATAGCAGCTTTGCATGACTCACATACACACATTCATGCATGCACTGGGGAGAATACACTCAGACACTCGAATACAGAATGATCAAGTTACATAAACCAGTATTTACAGAATAGAAAAGTGTGCTCTTTGGTAGCATATCTCCTGTCACACATGGTGCACTTGCAGCCTGGCAGCTCTCCGTTGCCCATGCAAAGAGGGGTGTCGCCTTTCTTTTTAAGGTGGAGATTTGGAGGTGGAGATTTAAGAGTGCCCTATATGTAAACGGTCTTACTCCTGGAACTTGATTACCAATTTCATGCATGGTTTAGTATTTTTCCTGTGACAAACCAAGTTCAACCCAGTGCTAGCATGTTAACTAACTGGCACCTCACTGACTCAAGGAACAGGACCCTGTATTTTGACATCGACACCAAGTACAGGCTTGGATGAAGATCTCAGGAATTATGTCATTATTTGGGACAAGTCCATAATGTGCCCAGAATTGTGAATTAAGAATGTGCTCAGTCATTGTAGATAGAAATGCCCTTACACTTGATCAGCGCTGCCACAAGAGTGCACATAATGTTCGGTGAAAAGCCACTGTATTGCCAGAAGTGTGTGAGGTACTGTCTGCAGACTCCTCTCAGAATTCAGGAGGAACTTTAGTTCCTTTTCATCATCCTTTCATGAGGACGATAGCCATGACATGCCAGTAGGCACGAGGAGCCGCCAGTCACTGGCTCTTTGAAATAGTGCTGACAAGTGGGTTAGTGGCGGCAACCATGAAAGGCAGAGTCCGCACTGCTTTTCCCAGCTAAAAACAAGTCCGCCTAAGCTCCTCTTGGCATTGCCAACCATCCCAGTCATGCTGACACTTTCTCCTTTCCCAAGGGACAGGCACCCAGAACAGGTGAGAGACCCAAAAATAAGGGTCAGCACTAGACCTCTCTGGCCTTCCCTGCCCAGCCCACACAAAGTGAGTGGGGACAGGCCCTTTTGTAGGGGTCGTGCTTGGAGGGGGATTATTATTGTTTTTGTAGAGAAAGAGGAGCCTGGGTTTATCTGGCCCTTGAGCGGCCCCAAGCATGGGGATAATCCCAATGCAAATGCCAACCACTTTGGTCATGTGCCCTCTGCACACCAACACCCCACTTGCTTTGAAGAACTGACACCCAAGAGCCAGCCGCTATCTGCTTTGCACCAGCAGTGGCACTCAGAGCCGTTCAACACACATGCATGTATTTGATCATGTTTGTTGATCAATCATACAGCTGACTTGATTCTCTCATCTAAGGTAGGGGAAAAATTATGACTAAATGATGACTAAAAAATGACGATTCTAAATCAGTTCATAAATGGCAAAAATCTATTTTTGAATGTTACTTGATAACTTACTGTTAACAGAACTCGGAAGTAGAAAGAAGAAATTGGAAGTGCAGCGCCATGACAGTTTGTGGCGTGAACATAACAGACACTCAACAGAGACAAACAAGCGATGTCAAAGCTTCCACCAAACTCAGAAAGAGCGAAACGAATTACCAACTCTGTCACAACTTTTATTGTCAAGGATTTGCGTCTGTATAAAGTCATTGAGAACAAGGGCTTCCATGCTATGTTGCTCACTTAGGAGCCAAGATGCAGCCTCCAGTCTCAAAGATTATATCCATACACTAGAAGACTTTGAAAAGACTTTTAAAAAACTAAAGTCTGACACCCTCTCACATCTAATGTCACGTTTATGGTGTATGGGCATAACTCAACCAATTGTGCCTGAATGTGATTCTTAACCTGGCTAGAAGGTACTGCCAGGACTTAAACCCAGGCTACTATGGTGAGGTAGCCTGTTAGATCTCATTGTGCCTCCTCAGCTTAGTGCTGAAAATGGTGTGCAGTGAAGTTAGTCCTATTCTGGGGATGTCGCAGTGTGCATTTAGGCATTCCTCTGCAAAGATATCATATAGACATTGTTTCACAACTTTCCTCACAATGTGTAAAGCTACAACTGAATGAGTTGTAAAGAAAGTAAATTGAACCGCTCTAGTACTAACTAAGAGAAACCTGACCATAACTTAGAACAGTCAGGGCTAAACTGAAAATTCAAATAAAACAATAATTGAAAATAATATACAAATACAACACTGTTATTTCATTCTGTCTTGCATCACCGATTTATTTTGTTTGTTGGTTTACAGCACATCTGGAGTATAGATGTCTCGCCTTGTGTGTGTTAGGTGGTTTGTTAGCTTACAGTAATGTTCACTAATGTGTTAAAAATCACCTTTCTCATTCTAATATTTAACAGCAAGTAAAAGTGACATTTTCCAGTCAGGTGTCTAGTCAATTTCATTCGCAGCTCTTCAAAAAGCTATCAGTGACATCAAGGCAGTTCTATGACAAGCCTAATTTTCCATTAGCTTTGCTGGAAAACTTTCTTCCTCTCTGTCTCTCTCAAACTGACCCTTTCTGAGTATAAGGGAGAGTAGCTAGTGCCAAGCTTTAATTCCTGTCAGCATCTGTTAATTATGGCCAGCTCTGTTCTAATTAAAACAGGCACCCATGTACCTCAGAATCTTCACACTGGCTTTTCCATGGCCGTCACTAACATGTGACATAGATGAACACGGGATGTTTCAGACCCCTGGAATTTGCACAACAAGAGACCTTGAGGGGCAAGTGAAAAGAAAGCAAAGGATGTGATAAAAATTGTGTTACTGCAATACTTTCAGAGATAGCAAAATGAAACATTTTTTCATTCCTTTTAACCAAACTATTGAATCAGAATGTAAGTTGTTTTTCAGACTCTTTCATGAATGTAATTGAGTGTCTAGTATTAGATAATGGTGTCATGGACAGAGTAGTGGTTTGTAATTTGTACATTGTAATTTAATTCTTGCTATCTGCTTATCTCCATGATTATCAGTGGTGAAATTAAAGTTGCAGTTAAAAAAATTAGATTTTCAGTAACCATCAAATGATCTACCAGTGTTTGCTATGAGGGGAGGGACCACAGGGACCAGTGGGTAATTAGGTTAGTGGGTTGTCAGTGTCAGGAAATTGAAAGACAATCCTAATCAGATTTCTGTTTCTAGGGAATGAAATAATTTATACGAGTAGCAGAAATCACTTCATTCCTCTGGTTAAACAATAATGCAGTTTGTTTGAGCTGGTCTTTGTTACGTGTTTTCTCCATTAAGTGTTTCCCCTATGAACATCGTACCCTGTTCTCTACAACAAAACAAAGCACAATGTTAATCTTTTAAATTGCCTAAGCAATTCTGTTTATTCTCTGTGTGAAAAACAAAAATCTGCAAAAGTTACTTCACTTTACTGTACCATGCTGACAATTAGTGTAATCCATTCGACTAGCCTCTCATTCTTCCCTCACTCATCCCTTTCCACCCGTCCTTCAGCTTCAGCAATTTCATGTTCACGCTCATTGTGTTGATTTTTTAAATGGAAAGATGGAATGACATTAGTGTAATTTCCAGTAGTATCACTGTAGCCCCATTTCCCACAGCTCTGTGGTTCTAATGTGATGAAATCATTTAGCGAGTGCTCCCCCATTCAACAGCTGAGAATTTCATGGTCATGCTTTAACCCACAGACGTAGACCTGGTTAAGCTTTTGTTTCAGTAGCGGTGCCTTAGATAATAAAAACAAAGGTCAACACTATAGTATTTAAAACAAGCTAAAAACCTAAATTTAAATACAACATACCCAGATTAAGGAAAGTGTGAACATTAAATATATACCAAAAAATATGCTCATAAAATTAAATTCAGTACAAGATAACAAAAAAGAAAGAAAACTGTGTGGGTCCCAGTTTTTCAGGGATAAAAATAAATGACAAATAATGTTTTGTTGTTTTTTTTTTTAACAAAATTTGGTTGTCCCCAAACCCAAAATGTATGTCTCAGTCCTTGTCATTTCAGTTAGTGAATGACTGTGCTTTTTTATTTTATTTCCAAGTAAAATATTTATTGTTTAGAGTTTAAGGTTGTGTGGTTTAGCTTTTAACCTCATATTTCATCCGAAATAAATGGAGCCTTCTTTTTTCTGCAGCAACGTGAAATTTACATACAATATACATACATTATAAAAACAATAGATTTTACGGGGTATCAGTTTGCATGGTGTGAAGTATAAAAATGTATTTACATTCTTATCAAATAATTGGCTAATAAATAACAGATGTTGTGATGAGCATTGTGGCATTTACTGCGCTACATTAATGCGGAAGTGAGCATGCTAGGCTAGTGGGAAAAACACACTGATAAGCTCCCGTACTCATCCTGCTAGACTTAGTTAAATAACACCAGGCTGATTTATTGAACCGTGTGTGTGTGTGTGATACCCAGACTGTTACAGCACAGCATAGTAATGTGCATGGCTGACTTTGCTCGAGTGTATAAGTGCTAGCTGGTTGTGCGGTGTGTATATGAGATGAGTAAGTGTCTCAGCTTCGTGGTCAGCATGCTCAGTGGCTCTGCCGCAAAGCGAAATAATTAGAAGGCCAGTCTGTCAGATCATTGACCTTAGTTTAAATATTCATGTGTTTGTTGTGCAGTGGACAGTGGAGCAGAAGCAGCAGACTGCTCTCACATATGGAGCACTGCCACTCCAGTGACACCGTTCACAACAACAACCTGTCTCTGCAGGGTTCCTCCACCTTCCACTAGATCTTACTATCTTCCCCTGTCACACTCTGCTCTGAGTTTGTGTTTGTATCTCTGCTCTCTCTGTCTGTCTTTGGTTTTAAATATCAGTTAAGGAGAAGAAATGATTTATTTACACTGTGATACTGTTACCTCAGAGGATTTAGAGTGTGTGTGTGTGTGTGTGTGTGTGTGTGTGTGTGTGTGTGTGTGTGTGTGTGTGTGTGTGTGTGTTTGTGTGTGTGTGTGTGTGTGTGTGTGTTAAAGAATGTTGGCACAGATAGAGCATGGAAGAGATGCAGAAATTATTTACCTTTATTTGGCAGTGCTGTGAACAAGAGATGCTGGACTCCTCAAATTGAGTCAGACTACATGTTATAAAGTCACCTGTAAAGTGAACTAACTTAAATAAACTGTTAATAAAATAACTTAGTTCTGCTATATTTCTTTGAGTTTACCTTATCACCATGCACACAACTTGGTGTAATTTGTGATTCTAAAAGAGAAATGGAGAGGCTATAAATATCCTGTCCATTTTGTAAGTCATTTGGAAAATGTATAATGTACAGGTACTAATCTGAGGTGCACTTTACACCATAGTGGCAATAGATCCATAGTCGTGGTGACAGACTGTATGAAGATATGGAATGAATTGTCTTTGCTACACCACATCAGCATTTTAGAAACAATGCAGATATATTACTTACGCTGTTTTAATGTATATATTTGGCTGAAAGTCCATGTTGAATACCTAAGTTGTGAATTCGCCTTGCTGACTCCACGTTTTGCCATAACAACATATATGCAGATGCAAAGGCGAGGTTTGTCACATGTACTGTAACTTTAATTTCACTTATGCAAGCGTAGTGGTTGAAAATGTCTTATACTTTAAGCCAAAGTATGTGCCAAATATCTGCCTTTTCTCACTGACTGGTTGCTAGAATCACAATACTTATTCATATAATCATTGAGACAAATATCTAAATAGTTTTTAATAGTTTAAAAAAGTAGGGTGCTATTGTTAGGCTGGATTTCTTCAGTTTCAATATTATGTTTTTGCAAACAACAGTTTTTTTCCACGTATGTATGAGCAATCTGGCAAAGAAATAATATGATTTTTGTAGGCTGGGTCATGTGCTACAATATTATTCTGATTTTGTATTTTTCATGTTGGCTTTTAAGACCAGTTTGCAACTGAACGCAGCAACCAAACTTGTTTCCCTACTAATAAAACATAGCTCCATAAAAGAATAGAAAATAACAACTTATGTTATGTTAGTAGTACCTTTTCAAGCAAATCATGAACGGTGGAAAAAAACTTTCAATCATCTCTACATTTTGTGTACCTCAGAGAAATTGCATTGTCAGAAAAAAAAAAACCATTTTGATAAATACTGACAAATATCAGCTATTTATTGAAGTCGCTTAAATTTTTTTTTGCTTGGTATCTATCATTGGCAAGGTAGAATTTCATGATATCAGTGAGGTTTGTCCAGTGCTTTTGTTATTGTTGTTTGATTCAGCTCTGTTTTTGGCTGCTGAGTTGGTGCAAAAATGTGTGGTCCTCACACAGTCGGTTGTTTGGGGTGCTTTCTTTTTGGGTGGTTGAACAGGTCTATTGTGTTTTAGCAGATGTGTCAGGCTTGTCACTGTTTCCACTGTTTTCGCAATGTGCGTTGTGAAAAATCCTTCAATATAACTGATTATAGGTTTTCTTTTTTTACAAGATAATGTGTTTTGCCAAATAAACAAATTCTTGGAACCCACACAATCTGGGCTATTAGAAGTTTAAGCATGTGTCTGTTCTGGAAAACATGAGCTGGATTCATGAATTAGCTTTTGGTTGTTAAAACACCTTGGGATGCCATGACACCATTTTCAGCCCAAGTAATCAATTGTGTTTTCTATGATGGTCTTGTTGTTAAGACAGATCATGGAGATATTTTAATCGTTCACGATCTAAAATCTCCTTATCCTCTACCCCATTTCCAAGTTTATTATACGTATTATTCTTAAATCACAAGCAGCACATTTGCTAACTGCTCACAATCCGTTAGCTTGCACATGCAAATTGGTACTTGTTATTTGGCATCTTAATAAATCATGGCCGGAGTGTGTTGTGAATGAGTGTGTTTGTGTAGCTCATTGTTCTGTGCTTATCTAGGTGTTCGTTTGGATCGTGTTCGAGGAGGCAGGCAGAAGTACAAGAGGAGGATTGATACAGAGAACAGTGCTTACCTGGGCCTCACACTCCCTCCTCCAGCAAAGAAACCATGTAAGCTCTCACAGTTATGACGATATGTATTATTAAATCAGTTTCATTCTGTGTATTTGTTCACCAGATTTAATGTGTCACATACTCACTTACTTATAGAAATTGATTGATTTGCTGTTCATACACACTGCCATCCTAAAGTTCATGCTTTGAAAAAATACTGTTACACAAAAAACTACAAAATCAAACTAGTGAAAACAAGTATTAGCTGGACGTAAACACAGCAGAACACAAAGATGCAGATTTTTTTCAGTTTGACTACCTCTATTTTCGTCAGGACAAGCTCTCATTCGAATATGGTACAAACATCGCTCCATGTTCACTCAATACTACTCAATAAGTTTACTCAATAATGCGAAAAGTGTTTTGCTAATTGTAAAGATACACAAAATGCTTATCTGCCTTCACATTAAATTCACATTAAATACACTTACAATCAAATAAATTTATGGTTTTAAAAATACAGATATGAACCATTTAATGACTGCGTTATGTTCTGTGAAACAGGTCATTAATCGAAATGGTTGTTGAGCGGACTTTACCATAGTCACAGTCTTGTTATGCTAACGTAATATAAATATAAAGGATATTTCCACAAGAAAACTATGTAAAATGATGCGTCATAGATACCGCTGAAAACATCAGTATATCGCTGCCATCTACACAGCATCCGAAGCCTGAATTGTTACAGCGTTACATATCACTCCTTCCAGGAGATACACAACACTGTGGTCCTTCAGTTACTGATTGATTTGTT
Organism: Ancistrus triradiatus; assembly: GCA_025084515.1. NCBI lineage: Eukaryota > Metazoa > Chordata > Actinopteri > Siluriformes > Loricariidae > Ancistrus > Ancistrus triradiatus. The sequence goes on from JAJAGP010000091.1 coordinate 207,423, forward strand.
ATTCTTTCTTAGTTATTGCTCTTCACAGTCGTCAGATCCTCCATCAAATTGTTCAGATCCATGACAATATAACTACAGAACATGTAGCCTACACATTAACAAAATATAAACCAGCACTGGAATATAAACATAAATGAACATACCTCACTGGCTGCACTCAGAGGGAATGTGTCCACTTGAAGAAACACTAATATCCACAACAGGCAATGCTGTATCACCTTTTAAACACTTGAAACCTTTAAGTAGTTTAATCCAGCACGGCGCTACTAGTAGGAAGTCACAGTGGTCAAATGACCGGCACATTGCACTTCCAGGTATAGGTTAAGTAGGTGAAGCTGGCACAGAGCATATAGTCTTAAGCAGAGTGCAAACTTTTCCATTTCACGTCTCTGCTTGTGTCCGTGTCCTAAAAGTGTTCGGGAAGAAACACAGATTGAAATGTAGTTCCTACTTGTGCACATAGTTCATGCAAATGAAATTGATATTCATTAAATGAATTAAATAAAAAATTTAAACAAAACATAATAGTATGGCCTTAATAATATTAATGGCAGTACAATACACATGCTAAACCTTTTTGTAATTTGAGCAGCTGTTTACGGCTACAGTGTCCGACGTTACAGACAGATTTTCATTTCCTATTCTAATTTGATTGAACATTGATCGGATGGTCATGAAATGGACTTTACCTGTAATGATGGGAGTGTGGAAGAAGCAGTGGTTAAGGTACTGGACTATAAACCAGAAGGTCTGTCATTCAAGCACCAGCACTACCTGGCTTGAGCAAGGCCCTTAACCCAAAATTGCTTGCATTGTGCATTTTAAGAGTGCATCTGGATAATAGTGTCTGCTACATGTCATGTAAATATGATTATATGAGGTTTTCTGGCCCTCCATGCACCCCTAATTGAAGAAAAAAATATGATTTATTTAAGATGACTTGAAAATGGACTTTAAATGTGAATTTATCGACACACTATTAATAGTATTTTTTATTTCACTGGCTGTTTATGGCCACCATGTGAAGAGTTAAAAGACAGATTATTATTTTCCTTTATACTCTGTTGTAACTGTTACGATCTCGATCAAAGCGAACATTGATTGGATGGTCATTAAATGGAGCTTACCTGTAATGATGGGAGTGTGGAAGAAGCAGTGGTTAATAAGGTACTGGACTATAGACCAGAAGGTCTGTCATTCAAGCACCAGCACTACCAAGCTTGAGAAAGGCCCTTAACCCAAAATTGCTTGCATTGTGCATTTTAAGAGTGTATTTGGGTAGTAGTTTCTGTTACATGACTACATGTAATTGTAAATATGATTACATGAGGTTTTCTGGACCTCCCTGCAACCCTAATTGAAGAAAACATTACGAATAATTTAAGATGAATAAAAAAAAAATTAATCTTAAATGTGACTTTTTAGTTATTGACATACTATTAATAATATGTACAACTGAGCTTACTGCATCGTTACAAATGACACACATGATGGCAGTGTAGCTCATAATATTTCTACATATCTGATCATGTCATGTGCGTGTGTATGTACACTGTATCATATGAGCTGATAATAAACAAAAAATACCTTTATGACCACATTTCTGATGGGTGAGATCAGCTGTAACAAAATCTCATCCGAATATTTGTGTCCCTTGTGATATTCTTTTTGCCCAGTGACAAAGATCGTGTCCCACCTGCTGGTTGCAGAGCCAGAAAAGATCTATGCCATGCCAGATCCCACCATGCCTGAGAGTGATATCAAGGCTCTGACTACACTGTGTGACCTCGCTGACCGCGAGCTGGTCGTTATCATCGGCTGGGCTAAGCATATCCCAGGTGAGTCCATGTTGTCTGTGGCTGCAAATATACAAATGCTTGTATTGTAGTATTAATCATGGTATCATGATATCTTTATTAAGGCTAGTAAGGTCATTTTTGACAAGCTGCCAAGAACAGTCTAGTAGCTTACTGACTGACTGTTCGTTCAAGGAACTTCACGGGATGCCACCTTGTGTGGACGCTGCTATGTTTAAAGTGGACTAATATTTCAGAACCTAGAGCTGATAATACAAAATACTGGAAACAAAAAGATTATAATATTATAATATAACACTTGAATATTATTTATAAGCAAAGCAGTGACACAGCAGTGGCACAGCAGTCTGTAGCCAGTTTGACGTGTAGGCTGGGTGGCCATTGTGGGGATCATCCCCCAGCACTGCAACAGTGACCCCTGCCAGTGGTGTTCTGGACTGGCATTGCATCTAGTGTACGCTTACTTCTGCAATAGAGCTGGGCGGTATACCATTTTTAATTTCCTGTACAGTATGAATTTTATGAATTTCATATACCGCCATACTGCAGCATAGCAGAAACATCAGTTGTAATGCTTCAGGCAGAAAATTACATAATATTGTCCGCCACTAGAAGCGCTATTGAGCTCTGTTAACAGCTGGGAGAGGCTTCGTTGCTATATAGTAGATTCAAGAACACAAAACATAGATGGAAGATGAAGAAAAAGAGACCGGAGAAACAAAAGAAGAACTTGCACCCAAGAAAGGAACTGTTTCTGCAACTGTTTCAAAAAAATCCAACATAGACCAAAAGGCTATATATTGCAAAGTTTTTCGAAGCTCTGACAATGCCGTTAAAGATTAGCTCCAGTGAAATAGTGAAGCCAAAGGCTCGGATATCACTTAAAAAGGTATTTTCTCAAGGCAATACATATTACAGGTAAAGCAAATGAGCAGGGACATTACGGTCAAAGTAACGATCCAATCGAGAGAGACAAGTTCAGAGTGATGATTAAAACACCGGATTATTTGTTTTGGTAGTCTGTGCACAGTAGAATAAGCTACCAATATATGATACACATTTTTGGTAATACCGTCTAGCACTAGTCTGCACCCTGTGTTCCACGGAGATCGGTGCCAGAACACCATGACCCTGAAAAGGACAAGTGGAGTAAAAGCTTGGGGGAAAAAAAAAAAAAAAATGTTTACTTTAATTTCTAAGCACATGCATTGCACTGCCATGGCAATTATTTGTGCGATAGTTAAGATTTCTCTGTGCTTTAGGAAAGAAAAGCGGACTGTGGAAGTCTAGCGGTTAAGGTACTGGACTATGGACCAAAAGGTCCAGGGTTCAAATTCTACCTCTGCCACTGTTGGGTTCTTGAGCAAGGCCCTTAATCTACAATTGCTTGGATTGTAAGACTGTATCAATTGTAGGTCGCTCTGGATAAGGACGTCTGCTAAATGCTGTAAATGTAAATGTAAAAGCTGGAAAATTTGAAAAAATATTAATACACCCTGAGATACACTTTAGTTTCGAACAGTACATCCTCACCAGCTGTTTTTGCTTTCAGACTAAGGAAACCAGGGCAGTTACGATTTTCGGGGAATTTCAGGGAAGATTATAATCAGAAACTGAGTAAAATATTATCTAGTAAAGAGATTAAGGGGCCAGTGACCCCCATTCAGTCATATACACACATACACAAACGTGCAGTGCAGTGCTGTGTCAGCACAGAAAGAGTTTAGCAAGGAGCTTAGCCACAGCTAGATCGCTAATGATTCAATAACACATTCCCCCTCGACCTGCCATAAACATCTTTCTCTATCCTGCTACAACATTCTCGCTCTTATACACAGTGTGTCACAGGGTAAATACTACATGAAAAGGGTAGAAATGAAATGGCAGTTAAATTGTTATACACTAAACTATGGTTTACATGAATATAATTCAAGATCATATGAGATGAACTGCTACTAGCACAGCTGCACATACATGGTAACTCCCAATATTTGCAGTGAACCGCTGTGTAAATGCCGCGTAGTAGTCTAGGTCAACATTAGTGTTTGTGAGTAGAACTGCAGACTTATCCTAATTGGATCTCAGTATAGTGCACAAAGCACTGACCGATCTCATAATGATCCACTTGTCCAAACTCTATCCCAAACATCTCACCCGCACTTAATGATAAGAGGCTACACAGGAAACCAGTATCATGTCACCTATTAGGACAAACACCCTGGTCCAGGTTTTAATATCTAGTCCTACAGTTGGATGTACTGTAAATAATAGTGTTGACATGTAGAAATTTTAATCAAACTGTATGAAATTATTCCGATTGAAGATTATGACTGAATTGTTTATATACACACTGAACTCGACAATCGTATAAAATATACATTTACACAAACTAAATGCAATCAGATCCAGAATGATGCACATTATGCAGAGAGGGTCAAGTCAAGTCAAGTCAAGTCAGATCTATTTATATAGCGCTTTTTACAATGGAGCATTGTCTCAAAGCAACTTTACAAGTTTAGATTATCTCCTAATATCTACGTCCAATCCCAAATTGAGCAAGCCTAGGGTGACAGTGGCAAGGAAAAACTCCCTAAGTGTTATGAGGAAGAAATCTTGGGAGGACCAAGACTCAAAAAGGGACCCGACCTCCTTGGGCGGCGTAGATGATAAATGTTACAAAAATATGTACCAGGCTAATATCAGATACAAATATGTACATGGCTAATGTCAATAGATTATGTAAAAAAATCATCCATCTCATTAAATCAGATATACATTTCTTTCAGACTGGCCACAATCAGATTACTTCATCACAATTGTGGTGTATACATGAATGCTTTCCAGATGACCTATTAATACCATTTGTAACTGATTATTATCATGTGAACATGCTAAGCTGTTTATATCAGTGTTTGAGGTATGGGTGACCCTCTGTATTTGCAGATATTGGCTTCAGTGTGAATACCAAAATCCAAAGATTTAAGTCCCTTAAATAAAATGGCACTGGTAACCTTCCAAATATCTCTAGATTACTTGTAATACCTAATACAATATAAATGATATGTAAATAGTTACGCTCTGTTGTTTAAAGAATAATGACAAGAAAAAGTCTGTACATGTGAACGAATGAGATGCAAGTCAAACAATGCACAAGCAACAAATGATGGCGCGAGACTGCAGATCTGTGAAATTGAGGAAGGTTACAGAAGGCTGCACCTACATATCACTACATTTATATGGATTCAGCATAGTGCTCGGCACATGGCAAATTGTTTATGTGAAGTTTATGGATTTTTTCTTTTTTTAATATATTTTCAGTCCAATGGACACAGCATCTGTGGATACTGAGGGTAGACTGTGTTTGGGAGCCGAATTAGTCATCCTGGGGTTTTGCCAGTCTTACATTGTGTGATATGGTTGCTGTAAAAGAAAAAAAAACATTCCAAATCCTCTTCTTAGTTTCACTGCTGGGCTGCTATGGAGCAGATCAGCTGGAGCTTCTATATCAGTGTTATGTTATTACTCGTGCGCTAGAGATTAGAAAAACCCAACAGCGAGCAGGCAGGCTATGTCTGTCCTCACCACTGCGAAGCTACTGATTACATTCTGATAGATTTTCAGCCCTTTGGCAATGGAATTAAAAAGATTAACAGTTCATTATGAAGTGGGGGACATTGATTTGAACATTGATAGATTGGCCAATGACCAAAGTCCAAAGGTAACAGTTTATATGTCAAGAAAATTGGCACTTAACTTTCACAATTGATTTTCATTGCCCATTTTGTAAGGATAACATTTGAGAAGCCAGTTATGAAAGAGTGGTAAATGGCCCTGAAGTGATTCTTTCCAGCTTTAATCTCACAGAGATTGCGGGACAGGTTTAGACAATGGTCATGTTTACTCATGCTCACATAGTGGCTTTTATGGTGTCTGGGTAATGATGCCCAACATCAACATTAGCAGCCATAACAGTACAAGTACGCTGTGGTATTGTGCACTTAGTATAAGCTAAATGAATTCCGAAAAGATTGTGTTTGATATTAATTGATGCATAATGAAGAAGGTGTTTACAATACTTAAAATTATGTCTTTACCGGGTCAAGATTTTGTGGGTGCGTACATCAAAGTTAGTGTGGACTCGGATGTGTAGTTTGGATTGAGATCAAGGCACACCCGGACAGACTTAAAATAGCTGAATGACAACATCATCTTGGGGGCTGAGTTAAGCCTAGTCAGGCTGATCCATGAATGGCTATGAATGGATGTCTCATTGTGTCACTGGGTTCACATTTTAGTCCTCTGTCCTCTGTCACTGGATTCTCATTCTCGTTTGGTCCTCAGCACACTGTCACAAGGTATTCCGCCAGTTTCTAGCATATTTGCCTTGAATTAATTGATAATTAAATCCCACACTGACCTGCTCAGCTTTGGCAGGCATGGCAGCCTAAGAGTGAACTCTGAAAATAGTTTGAATGACGTCTGGCATGGAAATCTTATTATGGTCGATGTGTGGGAAATGTTGACAGATGGCTTTTCTACTTCTGAGGTGCTAAAGACCTTTGACATACATGCTTACTGCTTGTTCTTCTCCATCTCACATTTCATAGTGTCCAAGTGACAGAGGCATTACTGTACTTACACACAATAAAATGCAATGTGTTCACAAGCCAGAACATTTTAACAAGGCTGTCTAGAAAAGAAACTGTACCAGTACAATGGTGTACACGGTGAAAAAGTGATTCTTTTCTGATATGTCGAGTCAGCAGTCAGAGATCTTGGCTTAGGGTTACTGTCATATGTCGTGGTTTGGAATAAGGCTTTACAACCCATATCTTGTGCAACGCAGTTGCTTCATCACATTAAACAGCTGTTAGTCACCTGCTTCCAAGCCCTAGATTCACAGGCAGGATTTTTCCACTAGGGAATTCTGGGATGAGAGAGTCGGCAGAATTGTTTCCCACATGATCTTGCTGCAGCCGCATGGTAGCTATTCTTGTCTTGTGATGTCTCTCCAAGCGATCCATAAGAGATGTTCCATTCGATTTTAACTGTAGTGACATCCATAAGACACGTTTTATTCATCATTCATTAGTTTTCATACATTCATTTGCATACATCGAGGGTCACAGTCAGCTGGGGTCTAACACATGGCATAGTGCACAAGCCAGCCCTGGACAGGGTGAAAATTCATCACAGGGCACATATACACACAGGGGTTCTTTAGAGACACCAGTTGGCCTTACCCACATAGACGGGGCAGAACATGTAACTGCACACAGATGGACCGGACCTGGAACTGAACCAGAGATCTCTGGATCTGTAAAGTGACAGCGCTAACCACTACACAACCCGCCTGCCCAGAGAGATTTTAGTAGATGTTTTTTATTGTGTTTGTTATAGGCATTTTATTCACTTTTTTAATTATATTTGTTCTATTTATATATGCAAATGGCGGTTTAATGCAACGTTTTTATTTGCATCAGTTCTTGACTATTCCGTGTTTTCGAACTAATTTGAGTTAATTTATTATGTAGTATAAGTTTAAATGCATAACAGAATTAGACAAGCCATTATATGAGCATGCAAGGATGACTTTTTTTCCCTTTAGTAAAATTAACAGACCATAGTGCTCATAGTTATGGAAAGGTGTGGACCCTAAGCTCCCAGCTATCATATCTCAGCCCACACCTCATGGCACATGATTACCACTCACTTACCCCCTCCCACCCTCCAAAGCTTGCTGTTTTCTCTTTGCCATTAAATTGTAAAATCTCCTTACTGTGTTGCCGGTGCTGATCCCTCTCAAGCTATGTAATCTCCTTGTAATGGAGTGTGAATACTGCCGGCCGATAAATCAGCACCTCATCAGCGGCCTTTATTAAATATAGACACCAACAGACAGGCCTTAGTATATTCAATTTACCCACTGACGGAGGCTTTAGCAGCACAGATCAAGATGGATGGAGCAATCAGGTGTAGGCCCAGGCTTGACGCCCCACGCTTGAGATGCAGCATGCAGGGATGGAGATTTGGAGGGGGTGGTGTGGGGGCATGGCCACGTAAGGGACATCTGCTGCTTTGGGTGGGGCTACATGTAGAGAAAGGGCAAGATCTATTTTTGTTGTGTTTAGCCCTGTCAAAGCAGAGGTTTGTGTGTGGTGAGTGGTCTGTGTGAGTGTGGGTGGTTTGTTTTTTGTGCATGAATTGTCTCCAAGCGCAAACATTTTTCTTCTATAAAATAATCAGAGTTGCATTACTCAATCAGCTTGTTTCCTGCATTAAAAAAAAACATTTCACACCAAGAAGAAAATGACTATGCATTATCTAAGGGCTGTATTTTTGCCCAGACTTTACAGCTAGTCAATACAACACAGTTACTCATTAACAAGTGAATCTGCTTGGCTGCAGAAATAAATGAAGTGTAATTACATGACTGATTAAGGCTCATCTCGTCCTCGTCACTGAGCTAAACAGAGATATATAATGTCCACGGGAGGCTGTGGCTCTCTGGGGACGACTAAGTAGCAGTGCAGTCAGGTCAGAAGGTCAGAAAAAGCAGATTAAGACAAGGGGATTACTGTATTTAACATGATAAAACTTCATATCATTCACACTCCACTGGCCAAAAGACCCATTTTCCTGCCACACGCTTATGTCTAATGGGCCTATCGTCATTTTAAGAGCACTGATACTGTATATATCAGCTTAAAGAGGTCCTTTGTTTTAATTTTGTTTATTCATTTTAGAAAAGGTCTGTATTTCAGGGTCAACGCTGAATTTTTTTGGGTGCTGATTGTATTTAAAAATGTTTAAAAATACTATTTTAGTGTTGAGTATCATGATATGCATTTTAATACCTAGATTTAAATAACATCTGAAAAATCTCCTGTGGTGCTTGGGTGGGAGCTACCCCACCATCGCAGGGACCTGTGTTTGAATCGTGGCCTTGTCTTGTGGATAGTTTGGGCATCACCTGTCTGAGTGAGGAGAGACTGGTCTGTGACTCCTACCGGCCCTGCGATAGACTGATGTCCTGTCCAGGGCATGCATATGCATGCACCTTGTGTTCTCTGGGATAGGCGCATGATGTTCATGACACTGACCATGACAAGCATGGATAAAACATGGAAGAAATTACCCTTTGGAGTGCTGAAGAACAATTCAGACAAGGCCTGTGTAAAAGTACACATATGCTGACCGTCTGACCAAAGCCATGTCAATTTGTGAAACGTAATTCCTTACTAAACATTAGTGTCGTACTCAAGACTGCTAGAGCTGAGTCCGAGTCAAGACCAAGACCAGTGCACATCAAGTGTCAAGACCAAGACTTTTAGTAGTCAAGTCTGAGTCAAGACCGAGACCTGAACTGGCCGAGACTGAGACGAGATTAAGATTTTTTTCATCATACAAGAATAAAAAGAAAATGAAAATAATTAAATTGGTTTGTAATTCACTTTACATTCATTAACATTCATTATTATTGATATATATGACTCTGTTTCCCTTCTCTCAAACTTAATCAGAAGTCACACGAAGGCAATTGAATATAACCAAGAATATCTACTCCATCCATTTTTATTATTATGTCAAAACATAATAATGACGTTTCAGTCTGCCTTCAAACAAACTATCTTAAACTATACTAAATAAAGCAATTTTAATGTCAGACTATTCAAATAAAACGTTCACTGATTGGATACTGAACGAGAAGAGCAGTAACTAGTTTTTCTGTGTTAGTCAGACTGAGTGCATATTTTATTTAGACATGTAGAAAAAGGACTGATTTTATTCTGTTGGAATGGATTGTTGATGTTCAGGAACAACAGAAGAAAGTTCAGTTTATAATTAACGTTACCACAGACAGACGCATTGGACTCTGCAACAGTTTCCGAGTCCACCTTACACCGAGACTGAGACAAGACCGAGCCGAAGACAGGTTGAGACCAAGACGAGACCGAGACTGCTCGTTTATGGTCTCAAGACCGAGACTGGACTCAACTACTATAACACAACTATACATATAGTGATTTAGTCCAACTTGTGTTATCATATTGTGTTGAAGAATCAGTGACATTCACTGTGGAAAAACTAATGTATGTTCAATAACTGTTATCATTTAATAATATGTATTGTTCCCAACACCCCCCCCACCAAACACACACACACACAAACAAATGTGCCTGGTAAGTATAACATTATGAATATTTTGTTTAATTTGTAATTCACAAATCTAATTGCAGTTGTGCCATTGAGTCCATTAAAGGTAGATTTTCTGTCTTATTGTTGGCAGCAACAGCAAAAACCATCACCACAAACAATACAGAATTACCATAGGAACACCTTCACAAATAAGTATCTGTCACGGACGGAAGTGTTAACACATAGACTTGGCATTCAGTGCACTGAGTGAATTGGAAGGTTACCTTTTAATCCCAGTGCCATATGCTCTATAATGTAGGGATGCCTACCCTTTATCACAGTTCATTTGGAATATGGAAAAGCTGCATATTAAGTACTTCAGTTAAAATGCCTACCTAACATGGCAAGAAATTTTGCAACCCAGTTTTAAGTTGCTGCTGTTTCTATCTGCTACAGCTAAAGCAAAGATACCTTGCTAGATAATGAGTGAAGTTGTGGCATAACGAGTTTTGTGTGTTCACAATTAACCTCTCTTTTGAAGCTTTCATCTGCTTTACAGACCTGATAGAACAGCCTTAATATCAGTAGGTCTGTGCTTGATAGGAACTATGATGACATCTACTGTAGCTCTTTGTGCTCTTTACCCTATAAATAATGACAAAGTGACATTTTTGTTATTAATTTTAATCCATAAGAAGGAAGTCTAGTCTTAGCCCCCTCACACCCCGTTATTAATATCATTATGCACTTTTTTGACAATTGTATTATATTGTCTGTGGTTGTTTAAGTAACTAGTAACTTATATATGTTAAGGTTATTTTTATGTATGACTGCACTGTTTGGTTGGTGCTTTGTTAGCAAAACCCAATATTATAATACCTGTTGTTTATTGTGAAAAATACATTTGAGATTGGAATATATTTTTGCTACTTCTTACCCAACCTGGAAACACAAATGCGCAGACCCTCTATGTCATATACATTTATTTCAAATGTGACCTTAGCTTGAGGTCACTGCGAATGACAGCGGTCATTTGTGTGAGTGGTTCAGAACATAAACAAGCTGCTCGAGGCAAGCAGAGCTCAGCAGACGGCAGGCTGCTTTTTGGATACACAGCGGCTGAAAGAGACGTCGGCTTACTGTGTCTTTACTAGCAGTTGGCCAAGAGACTGTAAGCTTGTCAGCCTGATTAGGAGTCATGATAGAGCTGAGAGGGATGCTCTTCCTCCTCTTTATGGTCCCTTTTTTGTCACTCTACCTCTCAGTAATTTATCTGCTCGCTTTGTTTTTTCTTAGGCTTTTTTTTTCTTTTCAGTGCACCCCTTCAAAAGTCTGTCTTCTGCAATTTTCTCTGTCTCTCTCTCACTCTCTCATCAGATTGAGGGTGAAATATGAGGGGGTGCAGCTGGAGGGGACACTATACCTCGTAATTACATCTCTTTTTACGAGCTCTGCTAATGGCCCTCAGGGATGAGGAAACAATAATAAATTAATATGAATATGAACTTCCGCTCAACACAAATGTGTAGCGTTTAATTTCAGCTGCTCTCCTGGTGGACAAAATGACAAAAAGCATCCTGCTGATTGATCACAGCAGAGGGATGTGCAAAGCCACAGCATGTCTCCTTATATCATTGGGCGTCTTTACTTCTGATAAAAGGAGTGTGAATTATGAGATATGCATTCCTCTTAGCATATAGTATATTTACCCATTAATACACAGCACTCTTTTCCTGTAATGGCTGATTCCTTTAATCGTTAATCCATCCGATTTTTTTGTTTGTTTGTTGTTTTTTTAGTTTGTTTTAGAAAAAAAATAGGTTGTTGTCCAAAATCACACCACACTTCTTTACTGGTATTTTGAACAACTACCTTCTAATCACACCACGTCATCCACCAGATCTTCCAGATTTTTTCTGCACAGCATCAGAAGGATACTTCCTCAGATTAACCAGAAAAGCTGGTTAGATTCTTAGACAGGCTGGATTACTGCACTGTTATGCTTGCTGGTCTGCCTTTATATTCCATTGCTCCAGTACAGATCATTCAGAATGCTGCAGCCCATCTGGTTCACACCCTACCAAATGTTTCTCATGTGACTCTTTTACTGGGATCACCCCTCTGGCTTCCTGTTGGAGCCAAAATCTAATTTAAAACTCTTGTCCTGGTTTTTCAGGCTTCAGTAGGTTCTGCTCCATGTTACTTACATCTTTTTGCTTCAGAACTACACATCTGCATGCCAACTCAGGTCTTCAGATTTTGGCCATTTGGAACATCCTTCTCTGAGATTGAGCCATGCCCAAGTCTGAATGGCCCAGTATCTCTCTTCCTTCCACAGAAATCTGAAGACTCACCTCTTCGAACAATACCTAAGATAATATCTCTTCTATTCTTTGCACTTTTGTTGTACCTGCCCTTTGTATGTGCACTCCTGGGCAACAAAACCTTAAAAATGCAAAATATTAAGCTTTTAATTGTCCTAACAAAACAATCATCGGTCAGAAAATTAGCAAGAACTAAGAAAATGCACTCCTGAGACCTGTGCCACCATTTGTCACTTTTGTCGCTACTCGTTGTAGTGAACTGTTGAGGGGGAAACGCTGGAAACAGGGAAATTCCCTTACAAGTTCTTCTTGTACACAAAGAAAAAAAAAAACATGAAATCATTGAAATGTTTGATATAAAACTCAACCTAACATGTTCTAGCTTAAAAGATTAGTTGCTGGTTGGTTAGTTGATTGGTTAGTTGCTAGTTGTTTCTGCTACATTCCAGCAGGCTCATGTTTTGTCATGTATGTCATAAGTCCAGATTTGAACCCTATAGAGAATATTTCAGGTCAAGTCAAGACAAGTCAGATTTATTTCTATAGCGCTTTTTACAATGGAGCATTGTCTCAAAGCAACTTTCCAATTTTAGATTATCTCCTAATATCTACTACGTCCAATCCCAAATTGGGTGTATCCCAAATATTTGGTATCACATTAAAAACAAACTAACTGGGATCAACTTATCAATTGCATGAAGCCAATGCCATTGAGTGTAACAACACTGATTTTGAAATTTTGGGGTTGGCTTATTTTTTCTTTTGTCAACTTATATAAAAGCTCTTAGCATTTGTTGTTATATGTGACCTTAGCGTCAAACTGAAAGCTTACTTGTCTCTGAGTAGCATTAGTTTCTGGTCTGACTTCTAATGAATACGTGGAGACCTCTGCAATAATATGGACAAAGTACAATTTCTAATGTAAGCTTGTAAACATGCTAGGATTAAAACTTTCTTTTTTATTGCGATTTTGTTTATAAAGCACTGCTGGGACCATAAAAAGCCTTTTTTTCAGCAAGCGGAGGCTTTTACCCATTTTCAGACATGTTGACTTTGATTCAGCAGGCATGAAATATGTGACTAAGAGCTAGCCAAGCCTGTCTTTGTTATAGCGGCTGTTTCGAGCGATGAACTTTATTGAGCTGCATAAAAACAAGCTAAAAACTGATTACATTTTATACTAGTCCTGAAGACGAGCCACACAGGGAATTTGTTCACAGACATGATAAATTGAGTTTTCCGAAAACGTTTGGCCTACCTTCTATAATGTTGTGATAAATGTGTGGGGAGCTCCTGATCACGTCAGCTTGTTTCACCTGTTCCTCACAGCACCTTGCTGTGCAGGTTGAGTTTATGAATGGATTGTAAAACTAGCACTTGCTCATCAGTTAAACCGTGTGAAATAGGCTACGTTTGAATTGTGTTCAGAAGAACTTGTTTTAGAATGGCTTGACGTTTATCTGTGGTGGCTGAAAATCATTTACATTTAGCTGGATTGCTTATATGGTAGCCATTATACACAATTACTAGTAAACCTGTTAGGATGGTGAGGTGCAGATGCATACAGCAGCAAAGCTCCTCAAATTGGTCAATATTCTGTCATGTTTTGTCAAAGCAAGCAGAGGCAGTTGGTTGGAAATTAAGATGTAAATATTGATATTTCATTAGTGGGGGATTCACCGGCTCCTCGAGGCTCCACTTCAGCGAGGCTTTTTTCAGCAAGCAGGCCTGAGTGCTATTTGACCTGGAGAGTCAGGAAGTCACTTCATTACTTGATTAAATTGAGTGGAAAAAGGCGAGAGGAAAAACACAAGATCCCATTTGGAGTGATAATTCAGAACTGTGAAAATGGGGAGAGAGAGAGGGCGAGAGACTGGGTGGGTAACACACATCATTCCGCAATTTTCCATCTCACAACAAACCGTAACAGACGATTAAACGCTAGCCTTTTAGCGTGGTGTGTAATTGCTGGCAGCCGAGTTTGATGGGTGTTTAGAGTTGGAGCATGTCTTGTGCTCGGGGGATGTTACGTTGTGTCTTTGTGCATGTCGAACATGTGCCGCACCCCTGCCCGTCCTGTCAGGTCCAAGGGGAGCTCTGATCACTTGAACATGAAGCATGGGCCTTTGATAAGCCTGCTTTGTCGTTTTCATGCAAAGCTCACGTACTGATCAATCTGTTTGCATATGCATGTACTAAACAGCGGAGTGTGTCTAGGCTGTGTGTCGCTTAGATTTTAGATGGTCTGTATCACAGCAAAGCAGATGATGATTCTGGTGATTGTTTAAACAGAAAGTCCCTTTTTTCCTGGTGGTGTTTTGGAGGGTGGTCCAGAATTTGTCATGGGAAACATTGGGCACAGCCTTCACATTGCAAGCCCAGCCCAGGGTTCAAATCCAATGCTCTTTAAATAGTTGAGCCTTAATGATCATCCTGTCGGACAGACGCATGTGTAAGTTTGTTGTCAGGATGCTGTCCTGGCTTCTTCTCTGTCTTTTCCCTCCGACCACCTCCACTTTGGCCCTATTGATTCCCTTTCACATTGTGAGGGGCCCTGCAGCACTGATCGCAATCTGTTAATTAATGTATCCCCCAGCACGCACGGCCAGTGTTCGCCCCTCTGATAAGCGAAATTAAACACTCAGGTACCCCTTTTTTCCTTTTGCCTCTTCTTCTCTTCTCCATTCTGTCTCTCACACAACCTGCCAACGCTCCAAAGTGTCACACAGCGAGCAGATAAACATCACCCCTTCAACTCTTTCTCAATGAGATCATTTATATGAAAGAGGGAAAACATGGAGGCAGGTGTGCCATGTGACCCAGTCAATACTGTAATCTATCACCTTCCAAATCACGAGGGGGCAGGCCGGATTGCAAAGGTAAACTTGTAAAAGCAATCATTTTAATCATCAGATGCTGTGAGGGGGCTAATATACTGTCAAAATGGAGATGGCTGCCAGGAACCAAGTGAGGGAAAAGAAAAGAAGGGAGGGGGTCGGTCATGCTTGCAGAGGGCTGTGAAGAGTTTATCGACAGCTGAGGGCAGAGGAAAAAAGGATGAGATGGTTATCTGTGCATCCGCATGACACACAGTGTCTTTAGCCACTTTAAAATCACTTACCCTGCCAGATTTTAGTGATTTCCCTCACCATTATTGTTGCCATTTTTAACGGAAGAACGCTTCATTATATGATTCAGAATTTGATCTTTCAGCTGATTAATTCTCTCTCTAATACAAATGTGTTATTCAAGGCCAAGGAAAGCCCTGAGGCTCTGTTTACCCTCTTTGACCCTTCCTGTTCTTCTGACTCCTACATTAAATTGTCCAATCATGACACAGCACCTATTCACTCTTTAGCACCAGATAAATGATGAATCAACATCCTAATTTTGATATTTAAATAACCATAGTAGTCAATAAACAGGTACGTTGTCAGTGCCAGGATTTTGGCACCTTTGGTAAAGATGGATAAACAAAGTTATGACAAATGTGTACGATAAACTGGCTTAATTTTACACTAAAATATGAAAGAAAACTACAAAATTGTTTTAATTGTATTTTAATAAATCCAAAATCTGAACCATGCTGGTTAGATACTTTTCTAATGGGTTACTCTTCTGAAGTGGGAACATTAAGGAATGTATGAATGAGTCAAATAGCTGAAAATAAATTTCATTAAAGGCAGTGATTAATGTGATAAAGTTCCATGTCCAGTCTTAGCACAATAATGAAGAAGTTTAAAGCAATGGTGTTGTAATAAATCTACTCGAAATAGTTCTTAAGTGTAATTTGCCACAGCTAGAGAGGCCAAAAATTCTCCCAAGAATCAAGAGGTTTGCTGAAGACAGAAACATTTAGGGGTCACCAAGTCTAAAATTAGACGCCACCGCCATGAATGCAAACCATTGGGAAGATGTGCCAAGGAAAGCCTGTTTCATCCAACTACCAATAATAAATGTGTTTAGTTCACTAGATGCTGCTGGAACTCTTATTTGAGATGTATGGTCTGATGAGACAACAATATATATTTTTTTGTTTTCTTAAAGCACATTAAGCTCATTTAGGGGTTTAAAGTAAAGCAAAAGCAAACCACCCTATTTTACTCTTTACCCCCTTATACAGGGTCAGGGATGTGTGGGTGGGTGCGTGGTTGTCCAGAACCTATTCACCTTGAACACATGTACTAGTTGACTGGTGGTTTCTGTAATCGCAGCACATTGCAAGCCCAGTCAGCTATTCGAACCCACGTCCTCAGGAAGTGCTGTTAGTAACAGCTTGCGCTTACTTCTGAGCTACAGAAGCTGCCTGACATATTGTGTAAGTTTAACCATCCAGTTAACCACAAGGACATTTTTGTTTAAATTGTTTACATTTATTTAAGCCATCTTTAATGATGCCAGTAAGTGGGCTTAATGTATGGTTCTGCACTGTTGCCTAATATATGCTATCAAGTTATACCATGCAACTATATGACAGCTTCAGTGGATAATTGGCATTCAGTTTATCAGAAAACAAAATCATTTCAAAAGCCAGAAGTGTAATCCAAATGATTATAATTTCCAGGTTTGCCTTTTTTCTCTTCCTGTGGACACTAATGAATACTTGTTTATGATTTCACTGCAATGTGCACTAGATGAACTGATAATCTCTATTTTCTAAAACAATGACCTGTGTCAAGAGGCAATTAACACTGTCATTTTTGCATCGCAGGTTTTTCCAGCTTATCCTTGGGAGACCAGATGAGTTTACTGCAGAGCGCCTGGATGGAGATCTTGATCCTGAGCATCGTGTTCCGCTCGCTACCCTACGAGGACGAGTTGGTTTACGCAGAGGACTATGTGATGGACGAGGAGCACTCCAGGCTCACTGGCCTGCTGGACCTGTTTGTCTCCATCCTTCAGCTTGTCCGCAAATACAAGAAGCTGAAGGTGGAGAAGGAGGAGTTCGTCACACTTAAGGCCATTGCCCTTGCCAACTCAGGTAAAACAGAGCTCTGTGCCAACGTGCCAGAATGGGTTTACACATAGCCATTTATATTACATACAAAACGACAGTGGGCAGCATGAAAAAATTATGTCATTTGAAGACGATTACATGTTGTTCGTTACACACAAGGCCCCTCTCAACCGAGTGAACATGAGGAGCTGTAATTAAAAAGAAGTCTGACTTCTGCTGTATAAATATGATTTGTTTTTAAAAACGTAAAAAATGATTTAAGATGAGCCTTTTTACTGCCTAAATGTGAAACACTTCACAATAATATGAATGCCCAAAAAGTCCAGTAACTTCAGATGTAAAAAAAAATAATGTCCTTATAATCAAATCACACAGCTCACCCCTGCTGACAAAGAGATGCAGATTAATATACTCACTAATTATGATCGGTACAACAATAGGAGAATGTTTTGCTCTCTGCGGAAATTTCAAAGTTAATATAAGTTAATGTATTACTTTACAGTTTCAGTGTTTTGGGGCAGAAGCCTAATGCACTAGTCCACCACCATACAAACCCAGGTTCAAATCCCAGTGGTGCCTTTTGTCACATACAGACACAACTGGCTGTGTCTAAGGTAAGGGAGGAAAGCCATCCGGTCCTACAACAGCAGGCCTACCCAGTCATGTGATGGACTGCCGTCCCATCCTGGGAACGCTTACACCAGAGCCCCGTGTTTTCCGGGGATAGGCATGTGACTGTGCCACGACAAAAAGAATTAAAAACATAAAATAGTGTCCATGTTTTTAGTGAATTAATATGATTTTATAAATTAACCATAGGTGGCTATTTTCTATGTAAGATCCACTGAGTCTCTGTTTGAGAAAAGTGTTTCAGAATTTGCTTTGTGGTTAGACTTTATAAACTAACCTGATAAGTACAACGTATGAACAAAACGAGCAAAGAATAGAAATCATCCTGAAAGTTCTTCAATCTGCTTGATCTTGAGGTGGGTCCTCTAGATTGATACAGACGAGATAAACATGAAGGACACACAGAAAGAGAAAGTGGGAGAGGGAGGAGGGAGCGCTGAGCTTTTAATTGAACGCCTTCCGTGTTGTGGCATTCCTCCATTCGTTCTCTCTCTATCTCCATAACAGTAGCCACGGGGCCCTGCGGCCACAGGAGATAAATTTAGCATTTCATTAGGAGCACAGGGGCTGTCAATAAAATGTGTTAAGTCGAATGGAATGAGTATCAGGGAGTGATGGGCCTCGTTTGTTCCGGGGGAGAAGACGAGGCGCCGGTATCGACAGCATGCTTTTCAGAAGGCACGGTCTGTCCCTCTGTGATCAATGTCTGGACAGAGCCCTGCAAGCATCTCTCTCTCTCTCGCTCGCGCACACACACACACACACACACACACACGCACACTGTTTGCTAGGAAAATAAAAAAATGCTGAGGGAGGGCTTTGCTTTACTTTCGGATGACAGACCTTTTGCGGAGAGGTGGGGCAGGGAGGAGCAGGGTGGGGGAAGAGCAGAGCGTGCCGAGCGCTCCAGCAAGGGCTCTGTGCAACGGCTCTCATGGGAGTCCCTCTGTCTGACAGCTGTGAAAATTCATAGCGATTGATTTTGTAATTAGCAGTTTATCAATCGGATCGACGCGGGCCCTCTGATGGATTGCAAGGAAATTGTTTCTTCAAAGTTGTTTTTTTTAATGCTCCCCTTACACTCTATCTCTTGGGCACAAATGCAAAATATTTAATCCTTTCCTGTTTGCCCATCCTTGTTTCTTTTCTGTCTCTCTGAGGCATAGACAAACACAAAGCATATGTGGGAATGTAATTAAGAATAAAGTCTGAAATATCCCTGGATGACAATATCAAATACCCACCTTTGTAAATATGTAGCCTTTTTTGCATTACATTAAAATGTATCCTTACATAAAATCAAATGCATGTTATTGTTATATACCAGCGCAGCCACACAGAAGGAATTTGTACAACAATATACTGTCTGATTGCCTATATTTCACCTAATAATATTCTTCTTACTTTCTGGTTTTAAGAACAGTCCATATGTCGTTTAGCACTGACTACCTTACATGGCACGGTAGCTTTGTGTGTAGCACTGTCGCCTCACACTGAGAAGGTCCAGTCCCAGGTGGAGTGGTCTGGGTGTGGAGTCTGCATGTACTCCCCGTGTCCACATGGGTTTTCTCCGGGTACTCTGGTTTCCTCCCACAGTCCAAATACATACGTGTTAGGCTAATTGGTGTCTGTAATAGTGCACCTAGTGTGTGAGTGTGTGAGTGCGTGTGCCCTACCATGGACCTGTCTAGGGTTGTTCCTGCCTTGTGCCCTTGGCCAAGGACAGCTAGGCACCGGCTCTCCCACAACCCTGATTAGGATTAAGTGGTTAAGAAAATGAATGAATGAATGCCTCACATGGACAAAGTAAGAAATGTCTCAAGTTCTTGGAAATACAGTTACACTGAATGAATTTAGCTTTTCTTGTAATCTGTTGTCCCTTTTATTGGCTCTCATCTTAAAATATAGACCAGGGTGAGACCATCCAGACATCCAAGGTGCCAGACAGCCCTTAACAGCTGCTGGCTTGCATAGGTTATACACCAATCAGACAAAACATTAAAACCACCAGGCATATAAATACGTTTTAAGTAGGTGTTATTTGGCAAATTAACATCCACATGAATGCCCGCACCCAGGATTACAGAGCTGAACTTTGCCCAGAACATCCCGTCCCCAGGTACACATGTTCCCAAGCATCTACATGATGGAAAAGAAAAGGGGGCTCATAGGGCAGGTGACATCCTTCCATTTCTACAAGGTCCAGTTCAGACACTTGGGTTGCTTTCTGAGGTGGACAAAGGATAGCGCAGTGAAACTAGGCAGCACCAGTCTCAGCAGCACATCGCCGTGTTATGCAGAATATGTTCCAACCCAGTCTGTGGCCATAACAATTGGTCTCTTGTTAAAGTTGTTCAGGTCTTTACTCCGGAACATTCCTCCACATCCAGCACGTCAACTATGAGAACTGTTCATTACTGTATAATATATCCCAGAGCTTCACGTGCTGTTCTAATGAGATAATCAACATTATTTGTTATTAGGTCTGTGCATGGTTTTAATGTTGTGGCTGGTTGGTATATAGGGACGGATGTAGCCCTGAGCTCAAGGTGTATGCTAAAATATTACATTACATTTTATTTATACAAAAGCAATGGTGTACATGTCCCAAAATTGGACTGGTCTTCACGGTACTAATCGATTAGATTATGAATCATTAGATTAAAATTCTATGATGTTCTTTGTAAATACATTCAATATGTATTTAGTAGATTGTAATTTCAATCAAATCTGACTTATGCCATAAATTGTGAATATCATATGCTGTTATTTGCAGTAATTGACCACAAAGTGTATTTGTTTTTGAAGGGATGTGACCAGCATAAAAGTCTAAACATGTGTACATCTCCTCTGTATCTATACTGGAAATTAATTAGAGCGCTAAAATGTTTTATAGGTATGCAGCAATTAAAATGATGTGAAATGGTTCTGCTCCATGGTCACATGATCACCACACGTGTCTAGAAGCCCTGGTTTGATCCGAACCTCAGACTCCTCCTGTGTGGAGTTTGCATGTCCTCCTGGTGTCCACGTGGGTTTACTCCGGGTTCTCCGGTTTCCTCTTACATGCCAAAGGCATGCATTAGTTTTATTGGTCTCTCCAAATTGGCCAAGTATGAATGTGTTTGACTAATGTCCTGATAATCTTGCTTCTGTCATGAATAGCCATTGGTGCTGATGTGATTGTATAAACAAACAAAACATTTATAATCATATATGATTACACTAGCACCTGCTGTTAATTTGCTGAAATTTGCTTTAATCCATGTGTTTTCCTTTTAGACTCCATGCACATAGAGGACATGGAGGCAGTTCAGAAGCTGCAGGATGCTCTGCATGAAGCGCTGCAGGACTTTGAGAGCAGCCAGCACACGGAGGACCCTCGACGGGCAGGAAAGCTGCTAATGACCCTGCCCTTGCTGCGGCAGACCGCCACTAAGGCCGTGCAGCACTTCTACAGCATCAAGGTGCAGGGCAAAGTGCCCATGCACAAACTCTTCTTGGAAATGCTGGAGGCCAAGGTGTGAATGAACTCACGAGTCACGAGACATTAGAGACACAGACACTGGGGAGAGACGAGAGGAGAGATGCACTGTTCATTTGAGAAGCAGGTTACAGACTCGCCTCTCTCTGTCTCGATCTTTTCGAGCCTGTCTCCCTCTGTCTCTCTCACGGACATGAGACATTTTTAAAGAACCTCCTTAAAAAAAGAAGCAAAATGGAAAAACTCAGTATAAATATAAATGAAGATTTAAAATATATATAACAAATCCTATGTACTTGTACAGTAATGATTTTTTTTGTTTTGTTTGTTTATGGTCTGTGATTATGTATGAAGGATGAAATCTAAGTCAGAACATTCTCAATGAGGAGGCCTCTTTTTTTTTTTTTCTTTTTTTTTTACCAATACATGTCAAGAATTAAATCAGGACCACTAGGTGACATGTGAAGCATCTCGTGCTAAACACACGTGATTGTTCAGCCCCTGAACGTTTCCTCCAGGACTTGTAAATATTCATCACAGGGAGATTAAACGAGATGACTGTACTGGCAAAAGTTGTAGAAAATTACAGCCATGTTGTCTTGCTCTGCTGAAAGGGGGGAGGGGACATAAACTTTCTGTTTTTCACTTTCAGCTTTCTTGAATATACCTCTTCAGAACAGTGAACCTGCAGCAAGGATTTTCTCGTGCCATGTGCAGGCAGACACATGTGGAAAACATGTTTAACCAAACTACTAGTGTAGCAGGTAGTCAGTGGTTTTACTCTGTAGTAACACAGCAATAAAGGGAGCTGATGGTCCGCTCGATAGTGATTGAACCCTTGTGACTGCTTTTCAGTGCTGCTGCCATTAGAGCACTTTACACTTTGAATTATTAGACGTCTGCGTTACAAGCGAGGGCATTTCGGCAGTTAACGCACGCCTTACCTGTTGCACTGTGCCCATTTGCTGATGATTGATATTATTGCTGTTTTCTTCCAAACCCAAATAGGGACAACAGCGCAAGCTGGTGCTAAATGTTAACTGGCAGGTTGAAGAACAGACCGGATTTGGGCAGAATGGAAGATGAGTGAGGGATTGGTGAGGGAATGCTGTTTTATTAGAGGAGGTATCAAATGATTTACGCCAGGTGGCATACATCCAGGATATTCCATGCTCAAACAATCAGAGGCCCATACGTCAAAGGAACTATTCTGAGAGTGCTAAGCTGCGGTAGATTCATCGCGCACACAGAGAAAGCAAGGTGTCCAGCATCTGCTCGGTCCGTTTTAGAAGTGCCCAGGACTTTTATAGCATCAGATCCCAATGAAGGTGAACGGCAGGTGCAGGTTTTTCACACCAGCTATATTTTTAGGTCTGCAAAGGTGGCAGCAGCCTGAAAAAATGGAGCGTGCACACATTGAGGGCGCTTGACCCCATGTTGACACAATAGCACTGACGCATGGATTGCTAAAAAGGGCTTTGAAGCGTAAACAACTAATTAGCCCCACCATAAACCCTCCCACCAAAGCTTCCAACCATGTGAACGCCCACAGAGGATGACTAGAAAATACCAACATCGCTCCTGTTTCAGGGCAGCGTGCGAGTGGTTTCTGCTCTGGAAAGAGCGTCTGTGTTGTTTTGTTTGACCTTTATGGTGCATGATTGGAGATGTAGTTCTATAACTCTAAGTTTGCCACCCTTTCCCTCACCCTGTTGTAAAGGGATGGCTTAGCGTATACTACTGATGCTGTTTAATGTGATGTAAATTGTGGCTCTGTCACAATGCAAAACTGTGATTAAAGGAACTGACGGTAGTGAAGGTTAACGCTGGCCTGCTCGCTTATTATATCAGTGGCCAAGGAGAATTCCGCTGTATATTTATTGGCTACTCCGTTCACAAGCCTGCCGATTAAACTGTTTAAACTTGAAGTGTCCACAGTCCTGTGTATGATGTAGGCTTATTCAAGCAAAGAAGGATACTGTAATAACAGGGCATTTTTTCATTCTGTTGTGCAGGCCATGTGGCTAGCAAGGACCAATTCTGACTAACATCATGCTGTTGCTCTTTGTTCTTCAGTGCTGTATTGTTTCCAGAGCTGTACATTTGTGAATCAATGTGAATCCATGACCTGTACGTTGTGATCGCAGACAAAATTCATCAGTAGCGACAGATTCTTAAAAACTACAAACCAAATGTTGTCCCATACTTAGTGATTAACTACACTAAAGTGATTTATATTAAAAAAAATATGCTCCACTTCATCCAATTAAACAGGGATATTTACACTGTTTATAATGAAATATGCAGTGTTCTGTAAGCACTGACGATATCTTCAATACAGTTTTCTCAATAACAAAATGTATCATGATACGACAAAATATTGTAATAATGCCCATCCCTATGTTACCCTGAGCAGTCTCTGTCCTTGGGCGGCTTGCTAGGCTATCCTATGGCCACATAAGCACACCACCTGAAAACATTTGCAGAATGCCAGTTGCACATTGGTGGCTTTAAAAAGTGTCTAGTGTTCACATCCATCATCACACCAAATTGTATCATTAAATATCTTAAGGTTGGAAGATATGTCAAATTCAATTTCATCTAGCCCAGTATCAGCCCAAGATAGTTGTGCTGGATCTGTGCATTATTAAAGACCACAAGCACTTTAAGTAGTGACATTATTCGTGTCATTTTCATGGTCCATCTGTATGTGCTTTGCGAACAGCCCGGTACGATACTGGCTTCCATAACTAGACATTCATTGTATTTAGTGCAAGAAATGTATCTGAGCATCAGTGTGTCACAAAGCCCTATTGCCTCTAGCTCATGCACCTGCTCTGTTAGCTACATCACAGCACATTCTACCACATCAGCTAACAGCACAGGCTACCAAACTTTCAAAAAAAAAAACCCTCTGTGATCCTGTTGAATCCTGTACCTTCTCTGGAGCAATCAGTTACTTCTGCACTTTCTGATTTGTATATTGTCACGTGACATTAATCCCTGGTGTCCAAGCATGCCCCAGTCAGAATTGGTCCAACTGTGTTCAAATGTCAAAACGAAAAGGGATTTTTATTTTGTCCCGAGACTATTTATTGTGTGTGTTATATCACTATGGTCGCACTGTACAATACTATCTCTGATTGTTCATTTAATTCCTGTGTCACATTTCTTTTTTTGATTTGATGTCAAAAATGAGAAAAGGAACAAAGAAAAGATATACTCCCAACACACTGTGACTGTTTTTCTCATGTTTTTTTTCAATACTCACCAGACACTGCATGCAGTGCAACATAAGAGCAGTGAAACGGAAAGGCCTGATGCCCTCTGAGCATCTTCCTGCTCTCCAGGGATGCCTGGGCCTTTCGCTAAGGCAGCTTACTCTGGTCTGTCTAGAGATTCTGGTTCAAAGAGTCGGTTTACACATGGATAGCTTACTATTCTGAATGCATGCATCTACGACATGTCTGGTGTGTGTGCATTTTAGTGCATGCGTATACGGACAGGAAGAGAGGATGATGGCCTTTATTGTGTCCACTCCGAGGCTTTAAGACTGGCCCTGACTTGCCTACAAGCTCAAACAAACTGCTGTGTTCCAGCCTGACCAGTAACTACCAGTAATTACTTCTATGGTTGTGAACTGGGAACATATGCAAGGCACAAGGTAAATGTACATATTCTTGCACAAAAGTTGAACATTTTCACTAGGGAACAGTACCACAAATATTAAGCAATAATGTGCAGAAAACAAAAAAGCATTGTATATAGTTCTGAGGACAACAAATATGAGGCAAACCCAGTATTGCAACATCACTGCTGTCCTACTCGATGACAATGGCTTCAAACAGTTTGTGACTTGAAAAATCCCAGGTAGTTTGGGTTTAATGTGAGACCAAATATTCTTTATAGGGTTCAAACCTGAACTCTGTCCAGGCAAAAGAATGAATCTGATAGACTTGTACTATCAACTAATCTATTAAGCAAAAAAAAAAAAAGATGTATTTTGGAAGACCCAGATATGTTAGTTTAAAGTTTTACAGTGTATCAAATATTTAAACCTTTTAATTATTATATCTTTGTGTATGTTATGTAAGTGAATTTATGTGTTTCAGCTTTTCTACCCCAACAGTTCACTGCAGCAACGAGCAGTGAAGAGCAAAACAAATTATCTCGAAACTCGGTGCACTTGCTTAAACTTGTATGAGTCGAGACATGCAATTTGACCCAGCCAAAACATAGGCGCACCTTTCAGTCTCACAATAGCTCTCGCTCAGTGCAGATCTTTGCTGTTTCTTGTGTTTTTCTTTATTTACTTCAACAGTACTGTATTCTTAGTGCAAATAAGTCAACATGGGTCCTAAGAAAGTGAGTGATAACAGCCAACCAAAAGGAAAACAGTGAGAAAAGTGAGTCTACATTATAGACTATATTAAACTCAGTTCATGTTGGGTTCAACTTATGATGGATTTGTCAGAATGTTAGCCCACTGTAAATCAGGGAGCATCTGTACAATACAGCTCCATTAATGCATAACGCCTTATACAGTATGCATTTGCTGAAGGTATAGAGCAGATTAATTCAATTTACATTATTCTTTCTTGGAAAAATTCGCTTGCTTATAGGAAGTATTCTGGAGCCTTCTGGGATGACGAGTACCAAGGTACCAGTGTGCTTTACAGTTCTGGGTTTGGGACATTTTTTTTGACCCATGTGCATTGTTGAAGCTATACATTCTTGCCAAACAACACAGTTACTGCCATTTTGAAAAACATTCACCACATGAACCCTTTACAGAGTCACAACAATTGAATGATGTAGTTCAATTCACTTCCTAAGAGAAATCAGAATTTCCACTGTAACAAAAGAAATCTTTAGTCCCCTAACCTGCTATCTGAACCACTAAACCCATTTTATTCATTATTATAATGGTTGTTCATTTTATATTGAATGCTATGTAACCTTAACCCTAGAAACAGAGAACATTGCACACGTACCAGATTCTACTCCAATCCCAATCCTTGCCCAATCTATTGATATCAGGCAGGCAGGAGAGCAAATCAGAAAGTCCCCTGCACCACAATATTACACTGACATCAGTGAGGTGGGATTGCACCACTAGAAAACATATTTAGATAGCTTCTGCTATCTAGATGCTCCTGTTATCCAACCCAATCAACAACAGCAAACAAAGGTATGAATGCTATTTCCTCACCTATCCATAATCAACCACTTTTCATCCAAATTAAGCGAAACCATAACCATAACCAAGTTTATTTATTTCACATATACCACAGGATGTTGCCAGAATCACACTGGGACATTTTATATGTTTTACTTACTCTCAACAGAAGTATATGGGAGTTTTTATTTTATGCGGATAAATACACTATATGGACAAAAGTATTGGCATGCCTACACATTACACCTACAGGAGCTTGTATGACATCCCATTCTAAAGCCATAGGCATTTTTATATGGAGTTGGTCCCAACCCTGCCCCTTTGCAGCTATAACAGCTAAAGAATTTCTACAAAATTTGAGTGTGTCTGTGGGAATACTGTGAATAATGCCAGAAGAGCATTTGTGAGCTCAGACACCGATGTTGGATGAGAGGACCTGGTTCGCTATCTCTGTTCTAGTTCATCCCAAAGGTGTTCGATGGAGTTGAGGTCAGGGGCTCTGTTCAGGTCTGTCACGTTCTTCCACACCAAACTCACCAAACTTTGCCCTTATGGACCATGCTCTGTGTCCTGAGGCCTTCCCCAAAAGGACGTTCTACTGGTATTCGCTAAGCCTAGACTCGCCCATCACACTGCCGGATAGAAAAGTATGATTCATCACTCCACAGAACATTTCAACTTCTCCAGATTCTAGTAGTGGCGTGTCTTACACCGCTCCATCTAAAGCTTGCCATTGTGATTGGTGATGTAAGGCATGCATGCAGCTGCTCAGCCATGGAAATCCATGCCATGAAGCTTCTGGTGCACAATTTTTGTGCTAATGCCACGGAAAGGTTTGGAACGCTCTAGTTATTGAGTCAGCAGAGTGACTTTTATGTACTACGCACCACTACACACTCAGCGACCCTGCTCTGTAACTTTACGTGGTCTGATACTTTGTGGTTGATTTGCTGTGGTTCCTAAACACTGCCATGTTTCAATAATACCACTCATAGTTGATTGTGGGTATCTAGGATTGAAGAAATTGGCATACAATATAAACAATATAAACAATAACACGGTCAATTTCAGTCAGCTCTTTGGAACGATCAGTTTTTCACAAATGCTTGTAAAAGGCAGGCTGCATGGCTAGGTGCTTGATTTATACACCTGTGGCAATGGGACTGAATGAAACACCTCATTTCAAGAGGTGTGTCCCAATACTTTTGTCCATATATACTGCTCAAAAAAATTAACAGCACTTAAACAGCACAATGTACCTCCAAGTGTTCCCTTTATTTTTTTGAGCAGTATAGGTTATCTAGATCCTCACACCCACAGTCTACTGTTACAATACAATTGCTGACCTTATCGGTTAGCATACTCCTGCCATGTCCAGTCCTGCCATGTTTTCAGCACCCTGAATTATTATTTTCTTTTTTTGTTTAGTTGTAGAATAATAATAGCAACAGCAAAGTACCAGGCTCTCACTAACTTAGTTCAATAATAGTGATTTTGCATCCACTTTAGAGGTGTCCCAATAATGCATGCGCCCCTGCCAGAAAAATCAGATGCCTGCATTTCCATGGTTGGATTATCACCCTTTATAAGCAATATTCCAAATATATGTCATCAACATGCTTGTGGTGTGGCTTATAAAATTACAGTTAAAAAAGATGTACTTAGTAGAAGTATATACAGTGCATACAGTCTATTGCTTTATGGTGTGTAATAATTACAGTCTTGAGGATTGTTTCTTTTAGAAAATATAGACAAAAGTAAAACATTGCAAATTTATATGGGTCTTTATTAGTGAAGCAGAGCTATAAAGGTCTACATAAAACCTTTCCTGGGATTAGTTAACTCCCCAATCTATATAATAATATGAGCCACTTTTCTACTCCAACATAAAAACTTAACAATTAATTCCCTGGTTATTTTTTAAATTGTTCTTTGTAAAATGTTTCTCGGTTCACTATTATTAATTGAGTGTGGTTTGACAGTGAAGTCCGGGGGCTAAATATACTTCAAAAGCAATCATATCCATGACAGAGATACACAGAATCTAAAGCCTGAGAGTTTGACTCCATACATCTAACACCACAGGCATTAATATGGCCTCCCTTTGCTACAACAGCTGCCTCCACCTGTCCGGAAAGGCTTTCCACTAGATTTTGGAACATGACTGTAGGGATTAGCTTCTGTTCAGCCATTAAATCAGAGGTTAATGTACTAGACTACAGAATAGGAGGTCCAGGGTTCACGTCCCAGAATTGCCAAGCTGCCACTGTTGGGACCATAAACAAGGCCTTTGGTTGCATTGTATCTTGTAAGACTGTATCACTGTAAATCACTCAGTATAGGGGCATCTTTTAAATGACTAAATGTAGATCTTCTTACAAACCATTTCTTTATGAATCCACACGTGCAAGCACCTTCCCAACTACTGCTGAGCTGAAATAGTTGAAATAGTATGCTATAGAATTATGATTTCTCTTCACTGGCAATAAGGGGTCCTACAATTAGACTGGCTCCTTCCCCAAGCTTTATAGTTTGCACCATGTACTGTAAGCACAATGTTTCAGTGCTTCAGTGTCCAATCACAGTGTCTTTCACACCAGCCCAGCTGATTCATGACATGGCACATTTTGATCTTAAACCTGTTTCCGATGAGAGAACCTTTGGTGCTGATGCTGCTTCCAGAGACAGTTTGGAACTAACCACTTCAGCACTCAAAGATGCAGAGCAAGCCTGGGTGACAGTGGCATGGAAAATAGAAAATGCACCCCTGAGACATTTCCACCATTTGCTTGTCACTTCTTATTGCTGCAGTGAACGTTTGGATGTCAAAGACTTGAAACAGGGAAACTGACTTGTATATTCTTCTTGTACCCAAAGAAAAATCATGAAAATGCTGAAATGTTTGATATGAAACTCAAACTAACTTCTCAGTGTTCAAAATCTTCCAAAATATCTTGTCTTGTTTTTTGCTTAGAAGATTAGTCATTAGTCAAGTTGTTCTTCTGTCACCAGTTCCAGCCCTCATACCTTTATTCAGATCACATCAGAGGGCCCTAACTCTCCCTGCCCTTCTCCAGTTGACTGAGCATGCTATGCCATCAAAACGTACCTGCTGAGGACACCACGACCCTCAGTTACTCTGTTTACTGAACTTAATGCGGAGACTCACTCATATGCTCTATTATATTGATATTTAAATAATAATATTTATTTATTTTATGTATATATTCTTGTCTTATGTTCTATAGTTGTGTATTCTCCATTTTATACTCTTCATAATATTGTATTCAGTTTATTATAGTCTATAAATGATTATAATTATTATTTATTTAATTTTTTACATTTTCTTTAAATATGTTCTCTGTTTTATTTTTTATATTTAGCTTCTAGGCATTTACTTTAAGTCTTACATATAAAATATGTAAGAATATAGGCTGCCCAAGGAGGATCGGTCCCTTCTTGGTAATCCCAAGGTTTACTTCTTATCACATTTAAGGAGTTTCTCCTTCCCACTGTTGCTTGGCTTACTTTGCTAGTGTTGTGGGCCTAGATACCGTATTTTCCGGACCATAAAGCGCACCGGGTTATAAGGCGCATTAAATGAAACAAAACTCTTAAGTTCCGTCGGAAGCTCAGTTTGGTCTTTACCTGGCGCAGGGCGTCTTCTTGCTTCCTCCACTTCCGTACCATTGATTCGTTAATGCTGAGTTTGAAATCCGCTTTGAAAAGAAATGAATGAATGCACGTACCCTAACGCTGAAGCACATACCGTATTACTCAGCGATGTTTCCTGACTACGGTGGCCGTAAGCTTTGTAACTTACCAAGACCGTGCTAAAACATTTTGACAGATTTTGACCCATCTACAATCGGTTCTAGGTCAGAAGGCTCAACCAGAATTAATTCATACATTAGACGCACCGCATTTAAATGTGCACTGTCGATTTTTGAGAAAATTTAAGGATTTTAAGTGCGCCTTATGGTCCGAAAAATACGGTAATTGTACATTTGCTTTGAGAAAATGATGGTACATTCCAGGCTCGTGTTTTGGCCAGATCAAGTCCAGACTTGAACCCTATATAGCACATTTGGTTTTGGGAAACATTTCTACTTGTCAAAAGTTTGAAACCATTGCAATTGTACTGATTTTGTCATTTTGGGTTTGGCCCTTTTTGACCAGGAGTGTATGTTGCGATCATAGTGGCTGTATCAGTAGATTAATATAATACGTTCATCCAATAAATAATAATAAAATAATACATTTTATTTATATCACCTTTCATGACACCCAAGGATACTGTACAAATCAAGCAGTAAACATATCAGAAAGAGAGTTTCCATCCAAAGCCTACAAGTTTTAACCCTTTGACATCATCAAAAGTCATGAAGAGATGATATAAAACCATCCAACAATACTAGACAATAGGCCAAAACCTTGCTCAAACAAAGCTTGAGCGGAAACAAAGTTTTGATTTGAATGCATGAACAGTATATGAATTTACTCTAGATGCTCTAGGTGTGTGTGAGGTTTGTGCAGGATTAGGGCTTCCCTCTGCACCCTCTGCAGATTACCATTCATCAGGCTGCATTCCCCATCAGTATGTGTTCAAGGCCTTTATACGTCTTAACTGAGCTCCATTATTCTCAGTGTTGATGATGGCCTAGGAAAGAATTGCATGTCAGTGTGAGTGATTGGGTTTGAACTGAGCTGCAGTATACACTTTGCATAAAGCTACGCCTCAAATTACACTTAGGATTGAAAACGGAGCGTGCAAACGTCCCACGAGAGCTTGTGGCACAGAAATAAAATATAAGCCTCACTCCTTCCTCATCAGTCTCTCGCCTCTTTCCTGCTCATCTTTGCATTCCTACCACATCTCATGATCCAGTCTTCTTTCTCTATTCTTTATTTTGCTGTTTGTGGGGCAAAGTGAGACATTAGTATTAGCAGAGTAAGATTCCTTTTCAGAGCTCAGGTGTAGACATCACTGGAAGCATTAATGCTGGAAATGGAAAAGTTTTTAATTCTGTAATAAAGACAACAGGTGTGAGTGTATTTGTGTCAGCTGGAATGACCTGTGCAGCACTATTTAAGTTCTTTCTGTCAGGTGGGGCAGAAGATACATGGTTTATCTAACATTGCTAACCTCTGAGCTGTAACAAGGCAACAAGCTTTATTAGAATGCATTTAACACTTCTTGACAATTCAATAAACCTAAAAATACACTATCAGTGTATCGGTTTTGTATTACTACAATATTAACTACCAGAACAATACCTTTTTAATGCAAAGTGATCATTTTAATTAGATACTTTTATTATTACCAGCTTTTGGAAGCTGTTATCTCATTTGCCACCCGTTGCGTACAGAATATTGTAACGTACAAATGCAGAGGAATCCACTGTTTAAAACGTAATGAGGAAAGCCATGTAAGATACTAAATCCTTCACTATTTCTATTCCCTACAGGGTAATAGTGCTATATATGGTACGTAGAATGTAGGGAATAGTGACTAGGGGACCGTTTCAGACACACCTCACACGTATGCTTACCTCACATAATAAAGTAATGGAAATTCAATTACAGACGTTTAAACATAACTAACAGGTTCATAATGAGTGCATTTACATGCAATTAATAATCTGATCATAATCTGATTATTCAAGTCATCTGATCTGCAGTCATCTGATTATTCAAGTGGTCATGTATACAGCCCACTCCAAGTTCTTAGATTGGATCAAGTCCTAGGAATCAGGTTGGAAATCCGATAAAGACAGATGAATTTTAGCTCAGTAACCAGATTGGTCAGTGCATTTATACCATTACTCTGATTTCAATCAGCTTTTTCAGTCTTCACATGCATGGAAACTTAACCAGATAGAGTGTAGAGCTGTCCCGGGAAGCAGCTAGCAGAGTCCACATGGTTGCCAGGTTTGACTTTGGGATCACTTTTCTTTAAAGTCGCTTACAATCATTGGTAGTTGTGGGGGTGCAAGTCTTTGGGGCTTGTTTCTAAAGTGTAGCATATTATTTGGGGGCTTGCTTTCTGATCCCGCCTGCCTGTCCAATAGTCTTGCAAATTGGTTTGCTTCAACCTCTAAAGTTAACTGATCAAGTGGTCACTCCCTCACAGGTCAAGGTCACCTGTTTTTGGCTTTTTTCCCGTACTTTTCCATAGACCTGTTTGCTTGTTTCTCCCGTGGGATTTGGCAACCCTGGAAATAAATGTAGCACTCAAATGTAGTGTTTGGCTACCAAACACTTTTCGGGGCTGACTCTGAAAGTATATGCTCAAGGAAATTAAGAATTTCAATAGCGTTTATCTTTTAGATGGTAGGAAACATTGAAACTGAGACATTTTTCTCGAATTTAAAACTGTTTTTTCCATTACAAATCATATAATCAGAGTATACAAGCTGAAAATAACACCCTGAGTTTAAAGATGAATCTTTATGTCCCCTTCTGACATAAACCACATCAAGCATTTTCTGGAGCACTTGCCCATCATCAGATTCTGCACAAAAAAAATTATTTTACACATTTTCTGAAATGTCTTAGGAAAATGAAATTGGCAAATTCCTTAATATTCTATAACATTTAACATTTAGTTGAAATGATTCATTTATTTAAAAAAGTTCATATCAAACATTTAAATGCACATTTATTGGTGGTCCACAAAATATCAAAATATCAAACATATTGAATATAGGGGCTTATAGGGGCTTTTCAAATATTGCATATTCCTGATATGTCTACATGCCTAAATGCATTTTGATGCTGCCAACAGTGATTGGCTGATTAGATATTTTTGTTAATAAGCAGGTGAACAGGTGTACCTAATAAAGTGTCAAAATGTTAAAGATAAGAAAGAAGAATAACTAGGGATGCACTTAAATTCTAAATTAAATTAAATCAAACTAAAATACTAAAATACGTTCAAAAAACTAAAATACGTTTAAATAAAAGCAGTAAGGATTTTGACAGACTTTTATGGATTAAAATCCCAAAAATGTATAAGCAGGAGCAGAGGGAAGTGCAGGTCAGGTTCAGGCTGGTTGCGCTGAAGCAAAGATGATGAGCAGTACTGAGTCTGGGAACTCAAGATGGACCTGACCTTTTCCGCATGTCAGCCAAAGGTTAGAAATCTCCACTGGCCTTAAAGGAAATCCACTTGTTTGCCATTATGGTGGAGATCCTCTGTACCGCAGCAAGCCAGAATCTGGGGATGATCCCCTGGGAAGCTCCTGCATGACAAATCTGTGTGTATACAAACCCTCTCCCTCTCCCTCTCTCTCTCTTACTCTGTCTTAAGGAATTTGTAACAACAGCTAAAAGATCTAAATATTAGTTAGAAGCAACCACTTTCACATTTGAGCAGGTCAGACAAGAACAAATAAACAACATATTTATCAAATACACCATATTTCTTTCACTTTTTAACTTATTTGATTTAATTACGCCAAGCCAAACCAGGCCTAGCACATCTGATGCTCCATCACTCATTAAAGCATAAAATGTGCTAAAATACAAATGTAATTGATGGAAATGTGCTATTCATACACCAATCAGCCACAACACTGATACTACTGACAGGTGAATTAAATAATGCTGACAATGTCATTCTCTGGGCAAACTTTGGATCATGATATTCATGTGAATGTTATTTTGACATGTACCTGGCCTCTTTCAGCCGCATACTTTGCCCTGCCACACTACAAAAAAGGGTTCAGGAATGGTTTGAGGAACATGACAAAGAGTTCAAGGTGTTGACTTGGCCACCAAGTTTCAAATACCTCAATCTGATCAACCATCTGTGGGATATGCTGGGCAAACAAGTCCGATCTAAGCTCGCAGCTTAGATTAGACTCTGTTGCAAACGTCTTGGTGCCATATCCCACAGGACACTTTCAGAGGTCTTGTAGAGTCCAACAAGGGAGTCTTATAGAATAGGTGACTTTAGTGCTATTTAGCTGTGCTGCTCAATTTGTCTAAACTGATATAAACTGGGTAGAACTGTATAATCAGCATAGAAATAAAAGTCGAAATCATTTTGTTGATTATAGAAGCTGAAAGCAGTATATAGATTAAAAAACAAAAAAATGGCCCAGAACAGAACCTTGTAGGACACCATATATTATTGATTATCTAAGGAGGCTACATGAATGCTGAAATAATGTGTTGATGGATTTTTACTGTTAAAACCAACGTTCATGGAGGAACACTGACCCATCCAACTACGCTCCTCAATCAGTCAATGGAAGAGAGAAGAGCCTCCATTCAGAGTTTCCTCCTCAGACATGAACTTGAGTTGCCATAGTGTCGAGCACTTGAATCACATGTTTTAAGATTGATAACTGAAGGTAGCTGTGCACAAGAAGGTCAGAGGTCTGTGTGAACATCATAATCTCCAGGGCCAGTGTAGTGCTTCCATTGCTGTGAGTTAATGTTATTTTAAAAGCTATTTTTAAATTAAAAACTTATTTTAAATTTTAAAGGTGGGTCATGCAGCAAGACAATGGCCCTAAGCACACAAGTCGTTCTACCAAAGAATGGTGAAAGAAGAATAATGGTCAAGTCAAAGTCCTGACCTTAATCCAATCGAAACGTTGTGGAAATGTTGTGGAAGCAAGCAGTTAATGTGAGGAAACCCACCAACATCTCAGAGCTGAAGCTGTTCTGTACGAAGGAATGGGCTAAAATTCCTGATCAACAGTTACAGGAAATGTTTAGTTGCAGTTAT
The DNA here is from genome assembly GCA_025084515.1 of Ancistrus triradiatus. Lineage (NCBI taxonomy): Eukaryota > Metazoa > Chordata > Actinopteri > Siluriformes > Loricariidae > Ancistrus > Ancistrus triradiatus. The sequence continues at coordinate 242,693 of JAJAGP010000091.1, forward strand.
TGCTGCACAGGGGGGTCACACCAGATTCTGAAAGCAAAGGTTTACATACTTTTGCCACTCACTAATATGTAATATTGGATCATATTCCTCAATAAATAAATGACCAAGTATAACATTTTTGTCTCACTTGTTTAACTGGGTTCTCTTTATCTACTTTTAAAACTTGTGTGAAAATCTGATGATGTTTTAGCTCATATTTATGCAGAAACATAGAAAATTCTAAAGGGTTCACAAACTTTCAAGCACTGCTGTATAACATATCATCCAACATGAAATACTAGAGAAACAACAGACATGCAGGTTGTAATGTCTGTTAGAAATGTTAACGATAAAAACATTTCCACACATGTCAGACCAACAAAATCCCTGCCTTATTTTTTTTCTGTATGATTCTCTACTCAATGGGACACCCGTTTTAGTAATCCCATTAAAACTTGCACAGAACAAGCAGCTGGCAATTGCAAAGAGCTTACTAGCATTAAGCAAATCTGACCTTATTAAAGAGTAAAAATACGAGCGCATGTTCGGTTTTCACCAAAGAGATCAAAAATCGTAAATAGCGGCCTGCTTACTGTCTTGGGCTCATGGACGCAATTTAATGCATATGACTAGCCATAATTCACACATTTATATTCACAAATGTGATTTTGTATTTAAAATATGACCTATAAAGCTTGATATATGGAAATTGACAGATCATATGTGATTCCTGGATTAAATGTCTTATAGATCGCATGCTTTATGTCCTTTTTCCCCCTCATGCTCTCCTTGCCTGAGAAGGGAACCTTGACCATGCAGGTAATTTACAGTGTTATGGGATGAGTGCAAAACATGCTGTAAATAAATAAGAGTCAATCCATTTTATTTTAGGACGTGTGGGGGAGGGTGGATGCGCCCTCTTCTTCCACGCTGATGTCCTGCAAATGGTGATGTTCCGTCACAGTTCATGTCAGCATATCATTGAGAAAGGGAAGGGCCCACAAATGGGCCAGAGAGCTGAAGTGTGCGGTCCATTTGCTAATTTCAATATGATCGCCGTCTGTGCGCGAATGGCCTTGGGCGCACCGCTTCTGTCTCCTCGCTGTCCGCCACGACCTTGTTTCTGAGAGCAGGATTTTCATAAATAGTCTGCACTATGCAGGTTGCACATCCACTGCACCCCAACCCATTGTCTGCCCATTCGCTGTCTGTGAAGCACACAGCAATGCACTGTGGGTAATTACAGGACCCTCATGGAAGCTTTAACACTTATGGAAGAGCATTAACACTTATAATTAATACACCATTAAGACAAAAATGTGACCTTTGTTTCCAAGCACGTCTATATGTCTAGAGTCCTCCGGTACATAGACTGTGTCTATTACGCTGTCCCGCTCAGACCGGAGGTAAACCAGGCAACCCGCAATCATGCTATCACAGTAAAACTTAGCTTGACATTTGAAGGCTCTTTGTGCTTTATAAAAGGAGAAGGCAGTCGAACGTGTCTTTTACAATGTCAGTCTGCCACGCCACAACACAGAGACATAGAGAATACCTCTGTCTGTCCCTCACGCTGATCAATACCAGGCTCCTGCAGCTGCTGCGTCTGCCTAATGGCTTTGTGTAGTTAAAGCGCACGTATCGGCAGGCATTTTGGGGCTCTTTTATGGAGAATTAGCATTGTCACTTCCCAGCTAATTGAGAACGGTGCAAGCATAGATTATTCCAGAAAATATCAATTAGACAAACAAAAGCGTTTTCCTCAAAGTCACAGCAGTTTTACGTCTGAGTGGCACTTCACCATTCACGCTGTCTGAATGCAGCGCAAAAGATAATATGATACATTGACTAGACCAGTGTCCTCAACTGTCTGTTAAATAACAAATATTTGTAAATAGATAGTATAGAGCTCCTATAAAATGAAAGAAAAAGGTCTTCTGCAGAAGACTTTCAGTAGAAAATAGCAGGTGAACAATTCAATTGGAAGAATTAGATGTTACCAAAAAAACAGTAGTGAAAATCCAAGCTTTTTAATGTCAAAAAGAATTTTATGAAAATGAAATAATACATTTGTATACATAACGCAGTGGAATTCGAAAACCTCATAACGTTTAGGGAGTTTTTCCTTGCCATTGTCGCCCTAGGCTTGCTCAATTTGGGATTGGCCGTAGACAGAAGATGATATAAAACTGAAAAGTTGCTTTGAAATAATGCTCCATTGTAAAAAAATGCTATAGAAATAAATCTGACTTGACTTCATTCAAACAATTCAAACATCGAACGAGAATTATGACATAGGCACCCTAAATGAAACACTCATCTTCCAAAGACGATGCATGTAATCCAGTCCAATCAGTGGCAATAATGCACTAATATGGTATGCCAGTCAGCATAAACCCAAAAGAATAAGAAGAACTAGGATGAAATCATAGGCATATTATTTATATTATAGTTATTTTATTATTACAGTGGTGCTTGAAAGTTTGTGAACCCTTTTCTAATTTTCTATATTTCTGCACAAATATGACCTACAACATCATCAGATTTTCATACAAGTCCTAAAAGTAGATAAAGACAGCCCAGTTAAACAAATGAGAAAAAAATATTATACTTGGTCACTTATTTATTGCGGAAAATGATCCAATATTACATTAGTGAGTGGCAAAAGTATGTGAACCTCTAGGATTAGCAGTTAATTTGAAGGTGAAATTAAAGTCAGGTGTTTTCAATCAATGGGATGACAATCAGGTGTGAGTGGGCACCCTGTTTTATTTAAAGAACAGGGATCTATCAAAGTCTGCTCTTCATACGCACGTTTGTGGAAGTGTATCATGGCACGAACAAAGGAGATTTCAAAGGAGAAAAAGAGTTGTTGATGCTCATCAGGCTAGAAAAGGTTACAAAACCATCTCTAAAGAGTTTGGACTCCATCAATCCACAGTCAGACTGATTGTGTACAAATGGAGGAAATTCAAGACCATTGTTACCCTCCCCAGGAGTGGTCGACCAACAAAGATCACTCCAAGAGCAAGGCGTGTAATAGTTCATGAGTCCACCATCAGAAGAACACTGAACAACAATGGTGTGCATGGCAGTGTTGCAAGGAGAAAGCCACTGCTCTCCAAAATGAACATTGCTGCTCGTCTGCAGTTTACTGGAGATCATGTGGACAAGCCAGAAGGTTATTGGAAGAATGTTTTGTGGACGGATGAGACCAAAATAGAACTTTTTGTTTTAAAAGAAAAGCGTTATGTGTTTGGAGAAAGGAAAACACTGCATTCCAGCATAAGAACTTATCCGATCTGTGAAACATGGTGGTGGTAGTATCATGGTTTGGGCCCGTTTTGCTGCATCTGGGCCAGGACGGCTTTCCATCATTGATGGAACAATGAATTCTGAATTATATCAGAGAATTCTAAAGGAAAATGTCAGAACATCTGTCCATGAACTGAATCTCAAGAGAAGGTGGGTCATGCAGCAAGACAACGACCCTAAGTACACAAGTCGTTCTACCAAAAAATGGTTAAAGAATAATAAAGTTCATGTTTTGGAATGACCAAGTCAAAGTCCTGACCTTAATCCAATGGAAATGTTGTGGAAGGACCTGAAGTGAGCAGTTAATGTGAGGAAACCCACCAACATCCCAGAGTTGAAGCTGTTCTGTACGGAGGAATGGGCTAAAATTCCTACAAATTCTTCATGGCATAGATTCAACAAGTTGCTGGAAACATTTCTAAGAGCTTGTGGTCCATATTGCCGTGATAGCATCATGCAGATTTGTCGGCTGCACATCCATGATGGAAATTTCCTGTTCCATCACAGTTTGAGATGATTTAAGCTTTGTGACATGGAGCGTTATCCTGCCATCAGAAAATGGTACAGTGTGGTCATAAATGGATAGACATAGTCAGCAACAATACTCAGGTAGACTGTGGTCTTTAAACAATGTTCAGCTGGTGTAAGGGGCCCAATGCGTGCCAAAAAAAGTCCCCCATACCATTACACCACCAGCAGCCTGTACTGTTGATACAAGGCAGGATGGATCCACGCTTTCATGTTGTTTATGCCAAATTCTGATCCTACCATCCGAATGTAACAGCAAAAATCAAGACTCCTGTCTGATTTCCTCAAGTCTGTGCAAATTGTAGCCTCAGTTGCCTGATCTTTGCTGACAGGAGTGTCACCCAGTGTGGTCTTCTGGTGCTGTAGCCCATCTTCTTCAGGTTTTGATTTATGCAAAAATATGAACTAAAATGTCATCCGATTTTCACAAAAGTCCTAAAAGCCAATAACAAATGAGACAAAAATATTATACTTGGTCATTTATTTATTGAGGAAAGTGATCCAAGTGTCAAATGTATGTGAACCTCAAGAATTAGCAGTTAATTTGAAGGTGAAATTAGGGTCAGGTGTTTTCAGTCAATGGGATGACAATCAGGAACGTTGTTGTATATAAAGAACTATAAATAATTTAGAGCCTGTTTTTCATGACACCCTTGTGGATTTTGTGGAAACAAACAAAGGGGATTTCTGAGAAACCTCAGAGTTGTTGAAGCTCAACAGGCTGGAATATGTGTGCAAATGGTGGAATTTCAAGACCATTGTCACCCTTGCCAGGAGTGGTCGACCAGCAAAGATCTCTTTCTGTTTCAGTAATTTCAGGACAAGTAAACACATTAAATTCTAAAAGCAAATGTTTATGGTTTTGCCACTCACAGATATGTAATATTGAATAATTTTCATCAGCAAAGAAATGACAAAGTATAATATATGTGTCTCCTCTGTTTAACTGAGTTCTCTTTATCTACTTTTAGTATGCTACACGTGTGAAGTCTGATGGTGTTGTAGTTCATTTTTATGCAGAAATACAGAAAAGTCTGAAGGGTTCACAGACTTTTAACTGTATTAGGTCCTCTGGATGAGGGCATGTTTTCCCAGCTTGTCTAAAAATATTCAAATTTAAACACACCCGGCAACCTTGGATCATGATTTATTTACTACACGTTATTAGAAGGAATATTTTAAACAGTTGTTTAGAAATATATCAGTCTGGATGTTCCTACCACTCCATGGTTAATTTAGATGTGCACCATAGACTGTATATACAGTCTATGGCATGCACGCATTATCATCGGCTGCTTTATTTGTAACATCTGTTGAAGTGCTCAAGCATGCAATTATACAAATAACCATTAATCAGGTGGCAGTAAAGTCATGCAGATATTGGTCAAAAGCTTCGGTTAACGCTCACATTAAATATTAAAATATGAATGTGTGATTTAAGTAGGCTTAACCATAGTCAGAATGGTTTGAGGATTTCAGAAAGTGCTGATCTCCTAGGATTTTCACACACGAGAGTTTCTAGCGTTTACACAGAATGGCACAAAAAACATCCAGTCAATGAAAGTTCTGTGGGTGTTAATGCCTTGTTAATGAAAGTGGTCAAACATGGTTGAGCTAACAGGGAGGCTGCGGTAACTCAAATAATCACTCTTTACAGAAAAGTATATCGTAATGTACAACAGGCAAAATCTTGAGATAGATGGGCTACAACAGCAAGTGACCACACCAGGTTTCACTCCTATCAGTCAAGAACAGGATTCCGAGACTAAAAAAAGATCATAAAGAGCATAAATATTTTCTGGGATATAATCTTGGAATACACTGTGCTCCTGAATACCAATGTTATTGTTTAACTGCTACAGTGTCTCTGCATATTTGTTGCTGTTTTTGTTTGATTTCCATATGTGTTGCTGCTCATCATAAGGCACCTTATCACATGATCGCAACAGAAAGTTCAGTATTTTAATGGCCAGATGTCAAACTACATCATTTGGTGGACTGAAGTAGGAATGTATATATATATATATATATATATATATATATATATATACACGCACACATACACACATTCCTACTTCAGTATACACACATATATACACATATATAGTAAGAGATATATCAAAAATTCAAAATATCAAAAATTATAAAGATATACATGAGAGCCTGTGCCTCCCTATGTGTTTCTGAAAACTTTACAAGCTTTTGAATCCTGATTAAAATTCCTCCAATGAAAGTTTTTACTGCCACTGTTGCCTTTGGCTGGGTATTAACTCTTCTACACACCGTGTAAAGTGGGTGACTGTTTGGAAAAAAGAAAAAAAAAGAAAAAAAAAAAAAAAAAAGGAGGTACTGAAGAATTGTCACCATGTATTATAGTAATTAGATTTCCCTGGATAGCTAAATTAAGTCATTCTGCTGCAGGGGACTGCAGACTAGTCTACTTCTCTCACTTACACACTTGGGGCAGTCCGGTGTGTTAAGTAAGGGATAAGGAGACAACTGTTTGTCCAATTACAGGCCTGTTGGGAAGGATGTACAGTCCTTACATTTCACACCCATTTTCAGGACGAATTATCCGGAGCTTCACTTCACTTCACCTGAGCCCTTTCTTTTAAACTGAAGGGCTGAAGTATACGCAGGACAAAATTTAATGTATTCTAATGAGAACAGCTCCATCTATGGACCACCTGTTGAACTGCGCAACATCTACTTTACGCTGAACAGATGAAAAACAAATAAATAACCTAATAAAAATGGCATTTCAAGAATAGGTAGCCTATTATTTCTTAAATCTAAAACGTCAAATGTAGCAGAATAAGTACATACACTGATTCTATTCTTAAAAAAATGTAAGTGCTATTTGCTTTAGTTCACGACCGGAAATTATCCAATGTCTTGAATTTTGTCACCAGGCCTGACACAATTATGTCAGAATCATATTAGTATTATTATGTATCACACTTTTATTTAGGACATATACACACATACATACATACACATATACATATATATACACATGTATGTATACATACATACATACTCTATGCACTTAGGTATGTAAACATGGCCAAGATGATCTGCTGAAGTTCGAACCGATGGGGAAGAAAGCTGATTTAAGTGACTTTGAACGTGCTGTGATTGTTGGTGCTTCACGGGCTGGTCTGAGTATTTCAGAAATTGCTGATCTACTTGGATTTTCACACACAGTCATCTCTAGGGTTAACAGAGAACAGTCCGAAAAAGAGAAAATATCCAGTGAGCAGCATTTTTCAGAACGAAAAATAATAAAAATAATAGTAATAAAAATTTAAATAGATGCACAATATTCCATAAGCATTCTGTGATATTACTTTCCGTTTTCTGTCTTTGTGCCTCCATAATTGCTCAGTGGAGTTTATGTTAGGTGATGAAAATCCATAGATTTCAATCCAATCCAGTTAGATTCACTCAAGCTCTAATGCTGATTATATGATTTGTAATGAAGAACACTATTAAATTAGAGCATCACTAAATCTCTACATCAGACCCATGTTATATCTAAATTGTTGTTGGAATCCAAGTATATTACACAAAGTAAGCACTGTACAGACAGTCTGTATGTTAGGATGAAGCTCAGGCTAAATATCTGATTCTTTCCTTTGTTTGTAATGCAACCACAAATCTCTTTGTTACTCACCGTGACACTCAATGCCTCCAGAACACCTTCACTTTGTTTCTGAATCTTATTTGTATTCTGATTAGTAAGTTTCGGACATAACATGAATATGTTTTGGAGGAATTGTGTGTCACATCCAGTGACAAAAGAAGATTCAGCACTTTTCATGATATGTGGTTACATTACAGCCTTCAAGGCTGCCCACAGAGTTAAAATGCCCCGGTAACATTTCCTTTTATTTATATCTGTAGACCTTGGCAGAAACAAATGAGTTGAGACAAGAGTGTACGAGAGACGATTCTACGAACGATTTCTTCTGATGCAGAGGAAACACGCCGTTCAACTCTCTGAACTGGGGAGGGCATTTTACCCCAGTTATTCAATGTCGAAAGTCAGCGTGTCATCTTAAATCTTAACTACCCCAGCAATGGCAGAGCGAACGACAGCCATATCTGTCAGCAGTGTGAAGGGGGAAATGCTTTATACTGTGTGTACAGTGAGAGTACATCTTTCCTTTAGCACTGGAAGATTAGCCGCTTTAGCAGGCCGAGTCGCAGCCCGTCGCTACCGCCGTCTCATTTCTACCCGGCTGCATTAAATTTACTGCCTCGCTTAATATTCTGTCATACTTAAAGTTTTATTGCTCCTTCTTTACGACCATATCCTTATGTCCCAATGAACTTTTCTATGCAAATCACTCACTTTCTCATGCTGTATTGTAACTGGAAAGTTGTCCCAGCCGCCTCTGGCTTCCGCCGCCTTTTCTATGTGAGGAAGATGAAGAGCCGCCCTGTTCAATCAAAAGCTAAGTGCACCCGCTTTATAGCAAAGAGACTTGCGGGTGTATGACCAGCGACCCTTTTGTTGTGTGCACTAAATCACATTACCTCAAACAGACAATTAATTGGTTTACTTGATGCTCATGTCTGGAGCTTGTTCTGAAGTTTAGGTTGATGCAGGCAGACAGGCCTTGTAGTTCACGTTCATGTAAGGTCCCAGGCATACAAAAGAGGACTGACTGGTATGAGGCACCATTAGTGCTATAAATATGTCCATGTCGGGCATCATTTCTACCTTTTGATGTGTATTTATATTATGTGTTGGTCTACTGTGCTGTCCCATTCATATGTCGTTTACTTATGGTACTAATACTCAGTTTCCTCTGAATTACAGTCCTATGCAAAAGACACATATTGTCGATGATTGGACCCAAAAATTCAAACTCCATAATGCTGTTTTCCGCTAATCTTCGTTCCAGCCTGTGAGCTTTATCAAATCTTAGCCTGTTTCCTTTGCTAAAAAAGTAGTTTCTTGGCTGCAACCCTTCCAAACAGACCATTCCTGATCAAGCTTCTTCAAACTGTAGAAGGGTCAACTCGGCATCTCGTTGAAGCTGCCAGATGCTGATACTGAAGTGGGATGTCACACTAAATGCTTGCCACTGTAAGCTATAGAAGATGTTTTTTCCGATTTTTTGTCTTCTTCGCTAGAGCTGTGAAGCACCAACACTACTTTGTAGCTGAATTTTCTTTATTTCAAACATTTTCAATAACAAACTCATGCATACACACATTTTATGACAACCATCTTTATAATAATATACATGTATTAATGGACTTAGTAATGAAGCATAGCAAAGTCACATGTAAAATGTATATGTGATTCTTTTTTGGCATAAACTGTACGTTTCTGGTAGTGGTGCCTGGAAAGCAAAACTTGGATTGAACTGAAAAGCAACAAAACAGCAACAACAAAAATATTACACAGCTTGGATTTAAATGAGTTTTTGTAACTGCTTTGGCTTGTTTGTGTGACATGTGTGTCTTATCTCTCACAATGATTAGCTACATCATGTGTAAGGAACAACTTTGGTGTGACTATAAACCCTAGTCTCTAATATGCAGATCCTGTGGGTTGGAGGTAAAAGCCACTGCTGGAAACAGCAATACCTGAGAAGGTGGGTTTGAAACCTGGACTGGGCCCAAAAATCTTATATATATATATACGATTTTTAAAGAATTTAAATGTAAATTGTGGAAAATAAGTATTTGGGCAATAACAAAACTTCAACTCAATACTTTGTTACATGACCTTTGTTGGCAAACGTTTCCTGTAAGTCTTCACCAGGTTTGCACACACTGTAGCTGGTATTTTCGTCCATTCCTCCATGCAGATCTCCTCTAGAGCAGTGATGTTTTGGGGCTGTCGCTGGGCAACACGCACTTAACTCCTTCCACAAATTTTCTATGGGGTTGAGGTCTATAGACTGGCTAGACCTGGCACTGCAGGATCTGAGTCCCTCTCTGCGTAGTGTGTTACTGATGGTAGCCTTTGTTACTTTGGTCCCAGCTCTCTGCAGGTCATTCAACAGGTCCCTCCGTGTAGTTCTGGGATTTTTGCTCACTGTTCTCATGATCATTTTGATCCCACGGGATGAGATTTTGCGTGGGGCCCCATATCGAGGGAGATTATCAATGGTCTTGTATGTCTTCCGTTTTCTTACAATTGCTCCCACAGTTGATTTATTCACACCAGAAATCTTGCTTGTTTGTGGGTGACCAAATACTTATTTTCCACCATGATTTACAATTAAATCATTTAAAAATCCTACAATGTGATTTCCTGTTTTTTTTTGTCATTTTGTCTCTCACAGTTGAAGTGTACCTATGATGAAAATTACAGACCTCCAGAGAATACAGGGAGTAGGTCCATCAAGACCCCATGCTGGGGGTTGATCGCCCCATAGACCTCTCTTACCTGAGACACAGTCAATCATTCCTATGTGTGACACCCAATCAGGTTAGAAGGCTTGCACACCACAAAAATGACTATAACACTGGATGTAAGGTTGGAGTACATTCTGTACAGGTACCAGTTCATCACATGGTATCACACACTCACTCATTCACTTTCACTCACACCTAAGAGCAATCCATTATTTCTACTGCCATGAAACTGAAAAGAGATCACAGATTGAAAATGCCAAATTCTAACTGTTACTTTTGACACGATTAATATCAAAATCGTTTTTTCCTAAATACTGTTGATCATTTTGGGTCTAGACTTGAATCTTTAGAAAGCTGCTTTGTGACAGTGAGTGCGTATACATGCACTTCATAACCCGATCATGTTCGGATTTTCTGATTTTTCAAGTGTTCATGTAAACAGCATATCCAAGGAGGATGGGTAACTTTTTGAGTCTTGGTCGTCCCAAGGTTTCTTCCTCATAATGTTTAGGGAGATTTTCCTTGCGACTGTCTCCCTAGGCTTGGTCAGTTTGGGATTGGCCCTAGATATTAGAAGATAATCTAAAATTATAAAGTTGCTTTGAGACAATGCTCTGTTGTGAAAAGCGCTATAGAAATAAATTTGACTTCACTTCACTTCACAGCATAGATTTCTTAGATTGCGTTAAGGCCTAGCAATCAGATTAAGATGTCCAATAAAGGGAGCTGAAGTGTAACTCAGTAATCTAATTTCTCAGCTCATGTATACCCTTACACTGATATAAAACAGTTCTCTCAGTAGGGGCATGCATTCACATGTAACAGGATAGAGTGCAAAGCCGTCACAGAAGCAGCTAGCAGAAACAAACACGGTTGCGAGGCCCACTTATTCACAGAGACTTCAGTTCTTTTGGGCTTGTTTCCATAGTTCTGGTTTCTAGATTTTCTCATGAGATCTGGCAACCCTGGAATTCAATGCAGCGCTCATGAAATGGCTACCAAAATTTTTGGGGAAGCTCTGAAACACAGCATATGCTCGGGGAAATTAATAATTTTCATTACTTAATTATTACATTTTGAAGTTTACATCACATATTTCTGTGAGATTATTGGCTGGTAGAAATACGGTTACATGAGTCATGTAAACCCACACCCAAGTGCATGTAAACTCGACGATCGGATTACTGACAAAATCTAATTTTCTGCAGTTATTGGATTATTAAGTGCATGTTAATTCACTCAGGGACAACGTTCTCCATCGGAGTTCTTCTTTGTTCTAATAAAGCAGAGCAGAAAGGTGACAAATTGACTTGGAGGAAACTCACAACACTGTCATATTGAGGTTGGGGATAGGTTTATAGAGATCCCATGCCTGTATACTCCATATTATAAACGTGTTAGCAGTGAATGTGGTTGAAATTAAAGATCACTAATTAGAAAGGGGTGTCTCCACACTTTTGGCGATATTGTGTAACGTCATAGCTAAGCTCTGATGTCTTTTTCCGTTTTCAAAAATCAGAGCCACGTTGGCAGGTTGAGCGTTTGATTAACTACAGTAAGCCTTGATCTTCTCTTCTCCATCCACCGCTATTGGACTCTATTGGACGGTCTCACTTCTTTTAAATGGTTGCCGCAGTAAGTTCTGAGAAAGCTAATTGCAGCCAGCAGCCCCGAACCGCTTTTCTCCACCTCATTTGTCAAACTAAGTCTCTGTTTTAACTTTGTCGATTTCTTCCTAACCCCCTCCAATTAAAGGCCGCTAAAGCTCGCCGTGGGAGATAGAGAGAGCAGAGGACAGCTGTCCCACGTTACAAATGACACCGGCTTACTGTATGCCTCAGTCACTAGGAATCCATGACATCAGCATTACAGCACTCTCATTGTGTTTTCAGGTTTGTCACGGCGGTTAGGGAATTTGGCTTAGATCGCATGAAACGATAGATGGAAGCTGATTTTTGAAAGTTGTGGCAGTCTATGCACAGACGTAGGACTGAGATACACGCTCATATCATATTAATGTTGCAGTACATTACATTATTATTAAATTTACTGAAAGCATCCTGTCAGCAATGTAGGTACTTCTGTAGCATCAACACATTAATATATGCATTCGGCAAAATGTTCAGTTATTTTTGCATCCATGGTTTAATTTTTAATGCGTTCTTGTGAGATGTCATTCATTTAGAGCATTTAGCAGGTACCATTATCCTGACAGCCTTATGATTGAACTGGGCAGTTAAAGGTTAAGGGTCTTGCTTAAGGGCCCAACCCTCTGATTAGCAGTCCAGACCCTTTAACCGCTGCACCACCACTTTTTTATTATAAGGTTGTTCTAAATAAAAATGTAAACTGAAAGTGGGGGCAGTATGGTGGGATAACGATCAGCGCTGTGGGCTCTGCCTGTGTGGAGTTTGCATGTTCTTCCCATGTGTGGGTTTCCTCTGGTTACTCTAGTTTCTTCCACACACCAAAGACATGCAGTAGGGTCAGCTGGTGTCTTTAAAGTGTGTTGCCGTGACTGAGCCAGTGTGTGTGTGTGTGTGTGTGTGTGTGTGTGTGTGTGTGTGTGTGTATAGGCATGAGTGCCTGTGGTTAATTGGCCTAGGCTTAGTTCCTGCCTTGGGTGAACCTGAATTGAACTGAGTATGAAAATGTGGGAACTGTGTGTCACAGTGGTTAAGGTACTGGACTTTGGACCAGAAGGTCCAAGGTCCAAATCCCACCTCTGCCACTCTTGGGCCCTTGAGCAAGGCCCTTAACCCACAGTTGCTTGGGCTATAAGGCTCCACCAGGTGGTTAAAAAATTATGAGAAAACTACAATAAAGAATAAAATTCACACCTAGTTCTCCATCTACTCCATCTGAGTGCCCCAATGTCATATTTAGCTAAATAAAACAATTATTATGCAGCAGTTTATTAATAATTGTTGCCTGTATGAAGTGTTTAGTCATGCCTGTCATTTCGAAAGGCCAGACACAAAAATAGCTCAACAAAAACACAAATCTGTAAATGTAAAGCTAGAAAGACAGTTGGTAAAGTGGACAAGTAATTATTTTGACTAAACAGTTATTTTGACAAGTACTGATTTGACTAAGCTTTGACTAAATCTGCAGGTATGCTAAATAATGATCAAAATGGTTTTTCACCACACATCACCATAGTCACATAGTCTTTTCATGCTATTGTAATGTAAATATAAAGGGTATTTAAAATATACATAAAGGTATTTAAAGGGAAAACTGTGCAAACGATACATAAATGCATCAGAGATACCACTGAAAACATCTACACAGCATCCAAAGCCTAAACTGTTCTGCATATCACTCCCTCCAGGAAATACACTGCACCGTGTTCTGTTACAAGCACACATTAACAATCACACACTCTGTAGAACCAAAATGTGCATGCGCAATGGAATATAAATAAACATACCTCGCTGGCAGCACATAACCAAGAGCGAATGAGTCCACCTGAAGAAACACTAATTCCCAGAACAGGCAATGCAACATCACCTTATGAACACTTTAAGCAGGTAAATCCAGCACAGGGCTACAAGTACTGGGAGGTCACAGCAGATAAATGACACATCTAGATATGTGTAGTTCAAAAGGGCAAGGCGTTTGTAGTTTAAAGCAGAGTACAAACTTTTCCATGTCATGCCTCTGCTTGTGTCCGTGTTCTAAAAGTGTCTGTGTGCAACACAGACTGTGACATAGTTCCTACGTATGCAAAGTAAGTCGATATTCATAAAAATATGTAAACAACACATAAAAGTTTGACAAGAATACTATTTATGGCAGTAAAATACACACAATATATATTTTTAATTTGACCAGCTGTTTATGGCTGCAACGTCCAGAGTTAAAAGACAAGATTTTATTTCCAATTATAATTTCCCAGGAAAAAATGTACTGTGAATTTTCATAGTAAAACTGTGAATTGCTTGACAGTTTTAATATGAACTTTCACAGTTTGACAATGAAGTTCACAGTTCTACTATGAATGTTTGGTGGTAATTTGGCCACTTCATGGTTCTACTGTCAAATTTCACAGTACATTTTTTCCTGGGTTGTTAGGATTGTTAAGACTTCAGTTGTAAAAGCAAACGGATGTTGATCGAATGGGCGTTACACGGTGCTTACTTGTATTATTGAATGGCCACACTCCAACTGGCTCACAGATTTGTGGAGCTCCTTAATGCTGTGACCTGCTCTCTTTATTGAATGCCAGTACATACTGTACATTATATCAATACATACAATATTTAATATATAGTCTGGTTGTTGGTTCCGTTATTATCACCAGTATTAACGTACTTCATTATATAACTGTGTAGTCATAGATAAGGTAAATCACATTATCCACCACTGGTTAGTTCAATATATTTCCATACGACCAAATCGTAGCACGTTAGAGCATTCTCCTGGTCAGATAACTAATGAATATATGATTTGTGCACCACTATGTACATGTGGCTGCATTGTTTATGCTGTGTTTAGGATTCAGTCTGCGTCATCGTCTTAGCCTTACTCAGCCCGCTCCGTATTTGCATCTATGCTTCGTGATGCACCAGCACAGTTCGGGTTGGACGTAGTTCCATTAAGTGGCTGAAGGTGGAATGGGGACAGTGCTGGTGAGGACAGGATGCTGTCCCGATACGCAGGGTGCCTCTAAGTGTCTGTAAATGGTCCTAACGAGGGTAGCAAATGGAGACATAAAGAGAAAATGGGTACACTTTTCATTTGAGCCTGACATACTGTTGCTGCCCCCCTGAGCCCTTGAGAAGGGCCGAGGACGGCGGGCGGCCATGCTTAAAATTCCTCTCCTCCTCCTTGGGCTAATTGTTCAGGATATTGACCTTGGGTAGGGGAGAGTGCGAGGTGGGGGAAGAGCCGAGTGCTGGTTGGTTGTAGCGCTATGGTAGAAATGCTCGTTCCTAGCCTGACCTAGAGATAGCACACCCACTCAAAAATATATATACGCGAGACTTGATCTGAACCCTGTATGAACCGACACTGACAAATCTACATGAGCACCGATGCAGACACACACACACGCCAGTGCATGTGCAACCAAAATATGGGGCCCCCTCCTTCTTCATATCCATCCAGCGACATTGATTGGTGATGGCTACGCACAAATATGTCGGCTCTTTCCTGTCACCAGCACACCTAGATGCACACACACTGCCCCCTCATGTCCTGACCCCAATCCATGTACATCAAGTTCACCATGTCATTCTCACACAGACCAGTCGATGTGTGTCAATACGTGGGATTGGACAGCCGAGAGGAGAGTCGATTAGAGCCTGATAAGTGAGGCACTGCTTTGTTTTAGTAATGATGGCTTAAACGAATACCTCTCACAGTCAAGCAAACGCGTCAAACACGAATATGCATCGATAGACGCATGGAACAAAGCAGTTGCGTCTGTGCCGTGAGCCACTCACGATGCACAACACTTTAAAGCAGTACACCTGACTAAAGCAGTACACCTGGTTATGGACAGGTATTATGCTTGATATCATGAAACATTTGAACTAATTCCAGTGAGCAAGAACAATTTAGGTCAATATACATTTGGAATGAAGCAAACTCAGAAGGATTTCTAATTGTGAGGCCACATTTGCCATGCAGTCTTATGGCAGGTTTGGATCAAAGTTTTGTTTATTTTCTAAATGAAATGTAATCAGTATAATTTTATATATGACATACAGTACTGTGCAAAGGTCTTAAGCCACCATCAGATTTGTCATTTTAGCAATGGTATAATGACAATATACAACATATTGTCAATGATTGGATCCAAAAATTTCAAACTTGGATTTGTCACTCCATAATGCTCTTTTCTACTGATCTTCATTGAATCTTAGCCTTTTCACATGGTTCCCCTTCCAAAAAAAAGGTGGTTTCTTGGGTAACACCTTCCAAACAGACCATTCCTGATCAGTCTTCTTCAGAGTGTAGAACGGTCAGCTTGGCATCTCGATGAAGATACCAGATGCTGCTATTCCTCAAGTTTAAGAGGAGGTCACACTAAACATTTTTCCACAGTAGCTTATGGAAGCTGTATTTTCTGATTTTTTTTCTTCAGTTTTATTAATACTGCATGCAAATTTCCTGTATTTTTGTTGTCTTCTAATAAAGAGACTGATCAATAATTATATATGGTCATTTTAAATTTTAGTAATATATAGTAATATAGTAATATAAATGGTGGCCTAAGACCTTTGCATAGTAGGCTACTGTATTTCTGTAAAATAATGAGGCTTAATGAAGGTGGCATGGTGGTGCAGTGGTCAGTGTGGTTGCCTCATACCTGAGAGAAACTTGGTTCGATCCTGACCTTGGACTCCAACCATGGCCGCTTGGGGTTACTCGGAGTACTCCGATTTTTTCCCACATTCCAAAAACATGCATTAGGTTAATTGGCTGCTCTTAATTAACCCCAAACGAATAGCCACTGATGCTGATGTAATGGTAAATAAATAATGTTAGTGAACTATTAACAAGCTCTGAGACCTTACAAAAACAAAAAAAAAGAGTATTGCATGGAGTACCTAGAGTAAAACCACAAGGACACAGGGAGGACATGCAAACTCTGGAGCTATGAGGCGACCCTTATGACCCTTGCATCCTGACCCGTATGATAAAGATAATTATTCTTATATTGGGGGGGCCTGTGATGGACTGGCACCCTGTGCTGCCAGATAAGCTGTGACCCCAAACAACCCTTAATTGGATTAAGCAGTTATTGAAAATAATGGCAAAATGAATGATTTTTTTCCCACAGATGAACTCGCTTTTTCCTGGCGAGGACTGCAGGGGCCAGTTCCTATCCTGAATGGAACATGGCTCATTGTTGCAGAGCAGGGGGGTAATCCCCTGTCTAACCTCCCTTCCCTCAGACCCAGCCAATCTGAAGGCACCATCAGGACTCAAATCCAGGTCTCTTACAGACTGCTGTGCCTTATTATTATTTAAATCGTATATGTGTAAACCAGTTAAGCATCTCCCAGTCAGAGCTGATGCCCACTCGCTCTCTTATGGAAGATTTGGGGAACAGGCTGTCATAAAGAGTAAGAACTCTCATAGAACATGATTCTGAGAGTTGTAAAATTTCATTAAATGATTTGAGCTTGATGAATTGGTTATTTAATGCTATTTTGCAGTTTAATATGACTGGTTTAATGTGTTGGTCTTGCACATAATCTGCAAAGTTCATTAGATATTAATCAAATGTTACTGCTGACAATGCAACCATTAAATTAGCTCTAATTAAACAAATCTCCCTGAATTTTTATGTCAGAAATATCTAAATTATGCACATACATCATAATTGAAAGGAATGTGCACTGCTCCACTTTCATGGCGGACACAAAACTCTTGCGTTCTCTCTCGTGCTGAAGGTGACAAGCACATTCATATCTGTACACGCTTTATGGAGGTTCAAGAATGAATGCATTTCACAAATTAATTTAGAAGATAAACAAATAAATGAACAACTTGAAACCAAGTAGTCAAATCAAATGTAATTAAAGCACATTTTATGGCTTTTTATATCTCAAAGCAGCTTTACAACTGTCTATGCCCTCAACCCTAACTGAGCAAACCTAGGGCATGGAAAAAACTCCCTAAATGTTATAAGGGAGAAAACTTGAGAGGACCAAGGGCCCATCCTCCTTGGGCAGTATAGGTTTTATATGTAAGAATTCAACTAAATTACCTTATTATTAGCCACACTTTTTTTCAGAATCAAGATTACTAGATTACAAAATGACCTTTGTTGATGGCACAGTGGTGCAATGATTAGATAAAGAAATCACTGGGTGCAGGCCAAAGTACATCCTGGACAGAGCACCAGGTCAGTGCATGGTTCAAGAAATGTACCTGCTGACTGTCACAATGTAAGACCCAGGATAATGACCCAAAACACACCTAAAAGCTTTTCTCTGGAAAACCAGAGTGGATCAAGGAGTGCTGATGATCGTGCACTATCCTCCACAGTCACTTAACTTAAACCAAACCAAGCATTTACAGTGGTGCTTGAAAGTTTGTGAAACCTTTCGAATTTTCTATAATTCTGCATACATATGAACTAAAACAACATCAGATTTTCACACAAGTCCTAAAAGTAGATAATGAGAACCCAGTTAAACAAATGAGACAAGAATATTATACTTGGTCATTAATTTATTGAGGAAAATGATCCAATATTACATATTAGTGAGTGGCAAAAGTATGTGAACCTCTAGGATTAGCAGCTAATTTGAGGGTGAAATTAGAGTCAATTGTTTTCAATAAATGGGATGACAATCAGGTGTGAGTGGGCACCCTGTTTTATTTAAAGAACAGGGATCTATCAAAGTCTGCTCTTCACCACACGTTTGTGGAAGTGTATCATGGCACAAACAAAGGAGATTTCCGAGGACCTCAGAAAAAGAGTTGTTGATGCTCATCAGTCTGAAAAAGGTTGCAAAACCATCTCTAAAGAGTTTGGACTCCACCAATCCACAGTCACACAGATTGTGTATAACTGGAGGAAATTCAAGACCATTGTTACCCTCCTCAGGAGGGGTTGACCAACAAAGATCACTCAAAGAGCAAGGTGTGTAATAGTTGGTGAGATCATAAAGGACCCCAAGGTAACTTATAAGCATCTGAAGGCCTCTCTCACATTGGCTAATGTTAATGTTCATGAGTCCACCACCAGAAGAACACTGAACAACAATGGTGTGCATGGCAGGGTTGCAAAGAGAAAGCCACTGCTCTCCAAAAAGAACATTGTTAAATGGTTTGCTAAAGATCACGTGGACAAGCCAGAAGGCTATTGGAAGAATGTTTTGTGGATGGATGAGACCAAAATAGAACTTTTTGTTTTAAAAGAAAAGTGTTATGTTCAGAGAAAGGAAAACACTGCATTCCATGATAAGAACCTCCCATCTGTGAAACATGGTGGTGGTAGTATCATGGTTTGGGCCTGTTTTGCTACATCTGGGCCAGGACGGCTTGCCAGCATTGATGGAACAATGAATTCTGAATGACATCAGAGAATTCTAAAGTAAAATGTCAGGACATCTGTCCATGAACTGAATCTCAAGAGAAGGTGGGTCATGCAGCAACCCTAAGCACACAAGTCATTCTACCAAAGAATTGTTAAAGAAGAATAAAGTTCATGTTTTGGAATGGCCAAGTCAAAATCCTGACCTTAATCCAATCGAAATGTTGTGGAAGGACCTGAAGTGAGCAGTTAATGTGAGGAAACCCACCAACATCCCAGAGCTGAAGCTGTTCTGTATGGAGGAATGGGCTAAACTTCCTCCAAGCCGGTGTGCAGGACTGATCAACAGTTACAGGAAACGTTTAGTTGCAGTTATTGCTGCACAGGGGGGTCACACCAGATACTGAAAGCTAAGGTTCACATACTTTTGCCACTCACTAATAGGTAATATTGGATCATTTTCCTCAATAAATAAATGACCAAGTGTAACATATTTGTCTCCTTTATTAACTGGGTTCTCTTTATCTACTTTTAGAACTAGTGTGAACATTTGATGATGTTTTAGGTCATATTTATGCAGAAATATAGAAAATTCTAAAGGTTTCACAAACTGTCAAGCACCACTGTATGGGGGCACTTCAAAACAGGTAAAGTCAAGCATTCTGTAACATCACAAGATGCTCTTTGGAATATTGTGAAATCAATGATGGGACATGATAGCATAGAAAATTTGATTTTGCACAAACTTTTGGAGTCTTTGAAAGCTCAAGTGCATGCTGTCATTACAGCGAAACAGGGAACAGAGAAAACATTAATAAATCAAAAAATTTCATTTCAAGGAAGCACATTTTTGCACATTGTTATGCTGACATATGATTCATAGTGAAACCTGTTGTAGTATATAAAAAAATGCAAAACACTTTGATTGTTGGCCCTCGCTGTATTTTTTTATTTACCACTACTTTCCACATGATTATAAACACATATGTGTAGTGTTTATGTTTGTTTAAATGGAAGACACTTTTGCAATATTTCTTAATATTCAGGTTTTCTGGGATCATATCACCTGATGTAGTCATCGTAACCAGCCCACCAATAACACAGTTATCTTGTTTTGTGCACTGTAAACCTTGTTCTTTGTATAATCTTTAAAAAACTAAATCAAAAAGAGTTTTACACCGTTTTTTTTTATTTTTGTGCCACGTGAAAATTAAGAATACAAGAATTTAGGAAAAATGTTTTTTAATAAATAGAAAAGTTTAGAAGACTTTGCAACTTGTCCTGATTTTAAAGGTTTCAAAATGATCACAAACTACTTTATTTTGAATAAAATAAAAGTATTTTCCATTGGCTGCCTATGTATTCATGCAGTTGTACTTAAATTTGAAAAACTGAACTTTGGAATGCAAAAATTGGGTTTTTTAAATAAATAAAGAAGTTGTACTGGATTAATGTTATATTATATATTATTTTAAAGGAAAATAATGGACACAAATGCTATAAATGTAATTTGCCAAAATACCAATGTATAGCCAAAAGAAAATTTATTAATTAGTAGAGTAATAATGTTTTATTTATATAATTACTAAGTATTACATTTAATAGATAAGTTTAAAAAATCAGCAGAAAAAAAGAAAAATGGAAAACAAAAAAAAATCCATTTTAACATTTGATTAACTTTGATGTCAGACTGCGGCGTGTACAGGAACAGCTGTGTTTTCACTCAGGTGTTTTGTGGGAGGTCGTGTGTGCACTGCGGCGAGAGATTGTTACGTTGAACACCTTGAAATTGCTGCCAAACAACCGGCCTCACACGTGCCAGTGCTTCTCCTCTTCAATAATCGGGCTTTTTATGGAGTGACAGTTGCAGTATACCTCCACAATTACTTTTCAATTAGTGCGCCGAACATTTTCAACACTGCGGCACAATCATTTTATAGCCCAGTGTCTTAGCCAATTAATGGCGCTAGCAACAGCGGCGAAGTGATAAACCATCTGGCCTGACTCCCAAAGAGATAGAGCACACTTAATGGAGTGAAAAAGTAAAAGCAATTAATGTCACATTAATATAACGATAATAATACCTTCCCTAGCAGCAGTGGCGAGCTGAGCGCGGGCAGACGTGGAGAGCTGGATCTGAGCTGGAGAAACAGGGGACTCGAGGAAGCTTTCCCAGGGGAGAGCAACACCTGAGAGCTGGACTACTGGCTGTGTGTTTATGGAAAGCAGGCAGAGCTTACAGCATGAAGAGGTAAGTGTTAGTGCTTGATGAATTGAGAAGGTCGGGTAGTTGGATAAAATAAGATCTTAACAGGAAAGCTCAATCCTTTGGAGCTAAAAGACAGTCTAATGTGTGTGTGTGTGTAAGACAGAGAGAGTGATCCTGTCTCTCTGACACTCCCCTGTCCCCCGTCTATCTCCTGACCCCTCGATGTTCCTGCCTCCCCTCTCTGTTTGTGTTAATTCCTCTACATCCGCAGGGTGGCTTATATTAGAATATCTTAACCAGCCGCCCGCATTAGCATAGTGTGATGGATGCTGCTGAATCTCTGTGCCAGATAATGTCCACTTTTTGCATTTTAAACTAAGCTATGCCATGGACGTGCTATCCATTCTCAAGGGACACAATTAGACTCCATCTGAGAGGTAGAGATTTCTCTTTATAATGGTTCCGATGGACTGTCGATGCGATGCTAAAGGATAATGAGGCTTATTCTAGTCAAATCATCATCAAATATGCTACTATTTATTGCTTTGTGCCCTCCACTATTGACAATCTTCAGAACATCACCGAAAGCTTGTTAGCAACACATCGTTTATGAGTTAATAACGTCTGCAACACCAAAAGACAAGAAACAAACTTTCAAAAGATCAACAAAGAAAAACAAACTAAAATAGCTAAGGACTATTGAATCCATTTCACTTTTTGGTTCCTTTCTGCAAGCTACCACTAGGCCAGAGATGTGCCTGCTTTTAACTACATGTACAAGTGAACGTCGTTTGGTGCGTCAATTGTGCACGTCCTCAGAAATTACATGCAGAAGAAAATATACACATGAACAGTAGGGGCAGTGTAGGCACTTTGCAGCAACAAAAATGGTGCAGTTTTGAAGCAAGGCTGTGTGATTATCCACATGATAACATGGGAAAACAGATTTTGCACATACTTTTGGAGTCATTGCCAGCACAAGTGCACACTGTCATTACAGCAAAATAGGGAAAACACTAATAAAAGCTAATGTATCAAAATAATTATTTTCAAAGATGAAACATTTTGCTCAAATTGTTTTGCTGATATATGATTTATAGTGAAACCTATTGTATTAAATTCAAGAAAAAATGCAAAACACTTTGAGTTTGAAATTGGTTGTTGATTTTTGTGCCACATGAAAGTTAAGAAAATAAGAATTTAGGAAAAACTAATTTAATAAGCGGAAAGGTTTAGAGGACTTTGTAACTTGTCCTGATTTTAAAGGTTTCAAACGTATCACATACTACTTCATTTTGAATAAAATACAAGTATTTTATATTGGCTGCATATGTATTCAGACAGATGTACCTAAAATTTGGATAATTTAACTTTGGAATTCAAAAATAAGCTTTTTTACATCAGGAATGTGTTGTGAATTAATGTTATACTATGTATTATTTTAAAGAAAAATAATGAATGAAAATGCAGGTGATTTGCCTGCATATCTTCATGTGTGTATATATATATATGATATATTTTATTATTTAGCACAGTAACAATGTTTTATTTATATAATTACTAAGTATTGCATTTAATAGATCAGCATTACCCACATCTAAATGATTTGCAATTGCCACTGCACAGTGACACATTTTTTACAAAAAAGTGTAAGTGTTTATATCCGTGCTCAAAAATGTCTCATATGTTAACTGCATCAACATAAAATGCTTTGCCATTTATTAATTTAGCAATGATCAGATATCAATAGTGTCTTGAGTTCTCTGGGGTGCCCTCTAGAAAATCCCCCAGTAACATATAGTACACCGGCCAGTATGTGAACAATTATGTGTAGCAGTCGGTGGTGTATGTGGTCAAACAGCAAGTATATCCCAGCCTTAGAATTCACACTACAGTTAATGTAACTCCAGACCCATACACATTATAACATATATTCAAACTATACATCAGTGACATCGATGAGTATTGTCACACATTGTCTATATTGTTCCTGTTTTGTCCCTGTACCCTTTCATGGTTGCATAGTGCAATCCCCCTCATGGTGACCAGAGAGCATGGGCCCACTTCATCTCCACTTGGGTCTGGGTCTGTATGTCTGTGATTGCCTCACCAGGGATTTGTTCCTTCCTTTGAGTCTCTGGAGATCCTTGAGTTGCAGGTACTGGGTCAGTATAGAGTGTGTCTGAACAGGCTTCTCCATGTGACAGAAAAAGAGCTATTCCAGTACGGAACTCACTGAACTCACCATGAGATGTGCTGTGTAACACAAGCACAAAGGGTTACATGGACAAAACAGGAAAGAGACAGATATAGGGGTATGACAAGAAAATGAACAACAATTACCTTATAATTAGCACTGAATAAAAAGTCTCACTGATATAAGGGAAGTGAATGAGGTAGGTAGAAGCAAGATGCCACTAAGAACGCCATCTCCCACCTCTATGATAACTCACTGCCTACTCATTCAGCAAAGAATTTGATTTCTCAGATCAAATTTTCAGGATGTTAACGTACTGTATTTTTTAAGCTTCAGAATCCATGCAGGCCATCCACTTTAATGTTTTAATGTCAGCCAATTAGATTAGGTACTACAACCCCAAATCAGAAAAAGCTATGCAAATAAAAAATGCAGTGTTTCTTACATGAACTTTGACTTTTATTTCAATGCAGACATCATGAAACCAAGATATTTCATGTTTTTTGTCTGGTCAATTTAATGCCATTTGTTAATATACATCCATTCCTGCATTTCAGACAAGTTGAAACAGTAAAGCATTTTGTAATGTTGCCATTCCATCTCACAACAGTTAAAAGACATTTTGTCACTGAGGACACCAAGCAATGAAGTGTTTAAGTGGGATTTGTGAATGTAATTCCGTATTGTAGTGCCAAAGTAATGCCTTACCCTTGCCTCAGCTATTGATGAATGACACGTCTTGATGCAGACCTGTCTGAGAGATCGGAGATCACAAATCTTCAGTTTAGGCTTGTACCCTTGCCCATTATGCAGTGAATTACTCCAGATTTCTTAAGCCATTTCATGATATGATGCACTGTCTTACTTTGAGGAACATTGTTTTTTCAAGAATTCTCAATTTTCAACGCATTTGTTGACAAACTGGAGGTCATCTGCCCATCTTTATTCCTCAGCCTTTTGTGAATATTGCTTTTGTACCAAACCATGATTATAATCATCTGTTGACTTCATCTGTTTGAAATCACATCATTATGCAGTTTTTTCACCTCATTACTAGACCTACCTTGCCTAATCTCACCTTTTTTGGAATGTGTTGCAGGCCTGAAATGCAGGAATGGATGTATATTAACAAATGAAATGAAGTAGGCCAGAGAAAACATGAAGTAAATAAAAGTCAAAGTAAATTTAATACACATTGAGGGGTTAATTTTAGATAAAGCATTTTCTATACTGTCCCATCTTTCTCTTAAGCACCGATGTTAGCTACACCACTTTCAGTCATAATGGGAAGACATGAAATATAAAAAAAGCAAAACCAGGTTTAACTCATCTAGATAATTAGCAAAACAGACCTGAACAAGTAAAATGCAGTCCTCAGACTACAATGTTCCCATTCCACCAGTGTAAGGAGTCTAACAGCAAGGCTTATGTCACGCATGAGGAACCTCCTTCTCTTTTTCTTTTCAAACCTTATACAAACAATCTGCTGTTTTAAGATTCCAACTAATTGGTTAAACAAGCTAATACTCATACCATATCCCTTCCGAATGGTCCTTGGTTCTCCCATGGTTTCTACTTTAACTACTGTCACCCTGTTCATTGTGGCTGTGTGCCTATATGTTTGTAAAGCTACTTTGGGGAAAAAAGTTCTAATGTAAAAAAGCACTACATGAATACATTTGTCGTGCCTACTTAGTTGCATTGAAAACCATCAAGACTCTCCAATAATGACCCACAGTACTGACAGCATTCAAACATGTGAAGCAAACACTAATACATTTCAAATCTGTTTTCAGCAAAAACAGAAAGAATGCTGCTAATAAATCTAAAACATCACTAGGGTTCCAATTAGGACATATTTTATTTGTTTATTCTGGTTTATGGATGCTTATAGGAAATTGCTTAGACTGAGAGTATTGTTGCTATAGGAAACACATCACATCATACTTGCCATAGCTTGGTTAATAATGTTTGCGGTTTGTATAATAATGTGATTTTATGGTAGGTGAAAAGAGCGTGTCCTCATACATAATATGCTACTGTCTAGCTACATAGGTGGTTGTGCCCCCTCAATAATTTCCCTAGTTACCTAAATTAATCCTGCCATCTGGCCTCACAGTACATAAAGCAGATACTCCTCTATGTCAGTCTCAGACTCCCTGAGAAAAAGTTTTTTTTGTGTACAGCAAACTGCGTGCTGCTCCTACAAACGTTTGTTTGTTTGTATGGTGGTTTAACACCACATTTCTTTCGGTAATATTCATGGCAGATGGTTTCTTAGGATAAGTTGGTCATTTTATTGCTATTCAGGGCATCTAGAATTTGTGTATGTTTCTGGGAATTCTCAGTCTGTCTCTAATTCTTGTGTATTGGTGGCTTTCAGTGATTATGTGTTTTATTGATATAATGTGACAGCAATTGCATATTGGTGGGGGTTCTTGAATGTCCTCCCTTTTAGAAGGTGTTGGTGGGAAAGTCTTGTATGTCCAGTACGACATCTGGTCCATATGGTTTGGTCAGCTCTGTTGGGTAGGAGGGTTACTATTTCATCTGTTATGGTGGGGTTCCTACAAACGCACTTTATTCCTCAGATACAGACATGAATTTTGAGTTACCTACAGTGGGGCAAAAAACTATTTAGTCAGCCACTGATTGTGCAAGTTCTCCTACTTAGAAAGATGAGAGAGGTCTGTCATTTTCATCATAGGTACACTTCAACTATGAGAGACAAAATGAAAAAAAAAAAAATCCAGGAAGTCACAGTGTAGGATTTCTAAAGAATTTAATTGTAAATCATGGTGGAAAATAAGTATTTGGTCACCAACAAACAAGCAAGATTTCTGGCTCTCACAGACCTCGAACTTCTTCTTTAAGAAGCTCTTCTGTCCTCCACTCATTACCTGTATTAATTGCACCTGTCTGACCTCGTTATCTGTATAAAAGACACCTCTCCACAGCCTCAAACAGTCAGACTCCAAACTCAACCATGGCCAAGACCAAAGAGCTGTCGAAGGACACCAGGGAAGAAAATTGGTAGACCTACTAAGAGTGATCTACAATAGGCCAGCAGCTGGTGTGAATAAATCAACTGTGGGAGCAATTGTAAGACATACAAGACCATTGATAATCTCCCTTGATCTGGGGCTCCACGCAAGATCTCATCCCATGGGGTCGAAATGATCATGAGAACGGTGAGCAAAATCCCAGAAACTACACGGAGGGACCTGATGAATGACCTGCAGAGAGCTGGGACCAAAGTAACAAAGGCTACCATTAGTAACACACTACGCCGAGAGGGACTCGGATCCTGTAGTGCCAGGTGCCCATGAGATTTTAAACCAAAACCTCCTTCCATCAGTGAGAGCATTGAAGATGGAACGTGGCTGGGCCTTCCAGCATGACAATGATCCCAAACACACTGCTCGGACAACGAAGGAGTGGCTCCGTAAAAAGCATTTCAAGGTCCTGGAGTGGCCTAGCCAGTCTCCAGACCTCAACCCCATAGAAAATGTATGGAGGGAGTTGAAAGTCCGTGTTGCCCCAAAACATCACTGCTCTAGAGGAGATCTGCATGGAGGAATGGGCCAAAATACCAGCTACAGTTTATGCAAACCTGGTGAAGACTTACTGGAAACGTTTGACCTCTGTCATTGCCAACAAAGGTTATGTTACAAAGTATTCAGCTGAACCACATTTATTGACGAAATACTTATTTTCCACCATGATTTACAATTAAATTCTTTAAAAATCATACAATGTGATTTGCTGATTTTTTTTTTCTCATTTTGTCTCTCATAGTTGAAGTGTACCTGTGATGAAAATTACAGACCTCTCTCATCTTTCTAAGTCGGAGATCTTGCACAATCAGTGGCTGACTAAATAGTTTTTTGCCCCACTGTACATTTCTGTATATAAATACTTATTATAAGTGGACAGCCAATAAAGAGTAATAATCACCTAATTGCATAACACACAAACAACTGTAGTGAAAGGTCTAACCTTATTTGGGTTAGATTTCCTTTTGACGCAACTAGTACCTTAATCAGGACCTTGAACATGAACCAAACAGAACCTTGAACAAGACCCAAACAGGACCTTGAACAAGATCCAACCAGGACCTTGAACAGGACCCTGAAGAGGAACCAACTAGGACCTTGAACATCACCTTGAACAGGACCCAACCAGGACCATGAACAGGACCATACCAGGACCTTGAACAGGACCCAACCACGACCTTGAACAGGACCTTGAACAAGACATTGAAAAGGACCCAACCAGGACCTTGAACAGGACCTTGAACAAGAACTAACCAGGACCTTGAACAGGACCCAACCAAGACCTTGAACAAGACCCAACCAGTACCTAACCCAGGAAATTGAACACGAACCAAACAGGACCTTGAACAGAACCCAACCAGGACCTTGAACAGCACAGAAGCAGGTCCTTGAACAGGACCCTGAAGAGGAACCAACTAGGACCTTGAACATGAACTTGAACGGGACCCAAACAGGACGATGAACAGGACCCAAACAGTACCCTGAACAGGACATTGAACAGGACCCAACCAATACCTTGAAAAGGACCTTGAATACGACCAAAGCAGGACCTCAAACAGGACCTTTACCAGAATCGACCCAGGACATTGAACAGGACCCAACAAGGACCTTGAACAGTACATTGAAAAGGATGCAACCAAGACCTTGAACAGGACCCAAACAGGACCCTGAACAGGACATTGAACAGGACACAAACAGGGCCTTGAACAGGACGTTGAAGAGGACCCAACCAGAACATTGAACAGGACCCAAACAATACCTTAACCAGAACCTTGAACCTGAGCTAACTAGGACCTTTAACAGGACCCAACCAGGTCATTGAACATGACCCAACAAGGACCATGAACTTGAAATGGAACAGGACCCAACCAAGTCTTTGAACAGGACCCAACCAGGACCTTGAACAGGACCTTGACCTGGACCCAAAAAGAAATATGAACAGGTCCTTAAACAAGACCAAACCAGGACGTTGAAGAGGACCCAACCAGGACATTGAACAGGACCCAACCAGGACCTTGAACAGGACCCAATCAGTACCTTGAAAAGGACCCAACCAGGACCTTGAACAGGACACAACTCGGACCTTGAACAGGATCCCACCAGAACCTTGAACAGGACATTGAACAAGACCCAACCAGGTCTTTTAACAAGACCCAACCAGTACATTGAAAAGGATGTTGAAAAGGACCCAACCAGGACATTGAACAAGACCCAACCTGGACCTTGAAAAGGACCTAACCAAAACCTTAAACAGTACCTTGGCCAGGACCCATCCAGGACCTTAAACAGGACCTAAAAAGGACCATCAACAGGACCTTGAACAGGACAGTGAACAAGACACAATCAGGACCATGAACAAGACCCAAACAGGACCTTAAACAGGACCCAACCAGGAGCTTGAACAGGACCTAGAACAGTACCCAACCAGGACCTTCAACAGGACCCAATCAGAACATTGAACAGGACCCAACCAGGACCTTGAACAGGACCCAACCAGGACCTTGAAGAGGAACCGACCAGAACCTTGAACAGGACCCAACCAGGACCTTGAACAGGACCCAACCAGTACCTTAAAGAGGACCTTGAAAAAGACCCAACCAGGACCCTGAACAGGACCCTTACCAGGATCCATCCAGGACCTTGAACAGGACCCAACCAAGACCTTGAACATGACATTGAACAGGACCTAACCAATAGCTTAAACAGGATCCAACCAGGTCCATGAACAGGACATTGAACAGGACCCAATCAGTACCTTGAATACGACCAAAAGACGACCTTGAACAGGACCTTGAACAAGACCCAACCAGGACCTAGAACAGGACCCATCCAGTCCCTTAACCAGGACCTTGAACATGAACCAACCAGGACCTTGAACAGGGTGGGTCTTGTTCAAGGTCCTGTCCAAGGTCCTTTTTGGGTCCAGGTCAAAGTCCTCTTCAAGGTATTGGTTGGGTCGTGTTAAAAGACTTGGTTGAGTCCTGTTCAACGTCCTGTTCAAGGTCCTGTTTGGGTCTTGTTTCATGTCTTGTTCAAGGTTCTGGTTGGGTCCTCTTCAAGGTACTGGTTGGGTCCTGTTAAAATACCTGTTTGGGTAATGTTCATTGTCCTGTTCAAGGTCCTTGTTGGGTCCTGTTCTAGGTCCTGTTTAATCTCCTGGCTGGGTAATGTTCAAGGTCCTGGTTGTGTCGTCTCCAAGGTCCCGGTTGGGTCCTGTTCAAGGTCCTGTTTAAGTTCTTGGTTGGGTCCTGTTCAGAGTCCTGTTTGGTTCTTGTTCAAGGTCCTGTTTAAGGTCCTGGTTGGGTCCTGTTCAAGGTCCAGAATGGGACCTGTTCAAGGTCCTTTTCACGGTCCTGGTTGAGTCCTTTACAAGGTACTCTTCAAGGTGCTGGTTGGGTCCTGTTAAATTACCTGGTTGGGTCCTGATCATCGTCCTTTTCAAGGTCCTGGTAGGATCCAGTTCAAGGTCTGGGTTGGGTCCTGTTCATGTTCATGGTTGGGTCCTGTTCAAGGTCCTGATTGGGTCCTCTTCCAGGTCCTGTTTAAGGTCCATTTTTGGGTCCTGTTTAAGGTCCTGGATGGGTCCAGCTTAAGGTCCTTTTCAAGGTTTTGGTTGGGTCCTTTTTAAGGTTATGTTCAAGGTCCTGTTTGGGTCCTGTTCAACATCCTGTCCAAGGTCATGGTTGGGTCTTGTTCCATTTCAAGTTCAAGGTCCTGGTTGGGTCCTGTTCAAGGTCCTGGTTACTTCATGTTCAAGGTCCTGTTCAAGGTCCTGCTTGGGTCCTGTTCAAAGTCCTGTTCATGGTCCTGTTTTGGTCGTATTCAAAGTCCTGATTGGGTCCTGTTCAAGGTCTTGCTTGGGTCATCTCCAAAGTCCTGGTTGGGTCTTGTTCAAGGTCCTGTTCAATGTCCTGGATTGGTCCTGATCAAGGTTCTGTTCAAGGTCTTGGTTGGGAACTGTGCTACGTCCTGTTCAAGGTCCTGGTTGGGTCTTGTTGAATGTCCTGTTTAAGGCTCTGATCGGGTCCTGTTCAACGTCCTGTTTAAGGACCTGGTTGGGTCCTGTTCAGGGTCCTGTTCAAGGTCCTGGTTGGGACCTGTTCAAGGTCCTGGTTGGGTTCTGTTAAAAGTCATGATTGTGTCTTGTTCAACGTCCTGTTTGAGTCCTGTTCAAGGTCCTCGTTGGGTCCTGTTCAAGGTCCTGGTTGGATGCTTGTTAAAAGATGTGGTTGAGTCCTGTTCAACATCCTGTTCAAGGTCCTGGTTAAGTCTTGTTCAATGGCCTCTTCAAGATACTGGTTGGGTCCTGTTAAAGGACCTAGTTGGGTCCTGTTCAACTTCCTGTTCAAGGTCCTGGATGGGTCCTGGTCAAGATGCTGTTCAAAGTCTTGGTTGGGTCCTTTTCAACGTCCTGTGCAAGGCCCTGGTTACGTCCCCTTTTCAAGGTCCTGTTCAAGGTCCTGTTTAAGGTCCTGGTTGGGTCTTGTTCAAGGTCCTGTTAAAAGTCCTGGTTGGGTCCTGTTCAAGGTCCTGGATGGGTCCTGGTCAAGGGTCCTGTTCAAGGTCCTGGTTTGGTCTGTTTCAATGTCCTCTTCAAGGTCCTGGTTGGGTCCTGTTCAAGATACTGGTTGGGTCCTGTTAAAGAACCTGGTTTGGGTCCTGTTCAGGGTCCTGTTCAAGGTCCTGGTTGGGACCTGTTCAAGGTCCTGGTTGGGTTCTGTTAAAAGTCATGATTGTGTCTTGTTCAACGTCCTGTTTGAGTCCTGTTCAAGGTCCTCGTTGGGTCCTGTTCAAGGTCCTGGTTGGATGCTGTTAAAAGATGTGGTTGAGTCCTGTTCAACATCCTGTCCAAGGTCCTGGTTAAGTCTTGTTCAATGGCCTCTTCAAGATACTGGTTGGGTCCTGTTAAAGGGACCTAGTTGGGTCCTGTTCAACTTCCTGTTCAAGGTCCTGGATGGGTCCTGGTCAAGATGCTGTTCAAAAGTCTTGGTTTGGGTCCTTTTCAACGTCCTGTGCAAGGCCCTGGTTACGTCCTTTTCAAGGTCCTGTTCAAGGTCCTGTTTAAGGTCCCTGGTTGGGTCTTGTTCAAGGTCCTGTTAAAAGTCCTGGTTGGGTCCTGTTCAAGGTCCTGGATGGGTCCCTGGTCAAGGTCCTGTTCAAGGTCCTGGTTTGGTCTGTTTCAATGTCCTCTTCAAGGTCCTGGTTGGGTCCTGTTCAAGATACTGGTTGGGTCCTGTTAAAGAACCTGGTTGGGTCCTGTTCAACTTTCCGTTCAAGGTCCTGGATGGGTCCTGGTCAAGGTGCTGTTCAAAGTCTTGTTTGGGTCCTTTTCTATGTCCTGTGCAAGGCCCTGGTTATGTCTTGTTCAACGTCCTGTTCAAGGTCCTGGTTGGGTCTTGTTTAAGGTCCTGTTAAAGGTCCTGGTTGGGTCCGTTTCAATGTCCTCTTCAAGGTCCTGGTTGGGTCCTGTTCAAAGTCCTGTTCAAAGTCCTGGTTGGCTGCTGTTCAAGAATTTTGGATGGGTCCTGGTAAAGGTACTGTTCATGGTCGTGGTTGGATGCTGTTAAAAGATGTGGTTGAGTCCTGTTCAACATCCTGTCCAAGGACCTGGTTGGGTCCTGTTCAAGGTCCTGTTCAAGGTTCTGGTTGGTTCCTGTTCAAGGACGTGGTTGGGTCCTGTTCAGGGTCCTGTTCAAAGTCCTTGTTGGGTTCTGTTAAAAGTCATGATTGGGTCCTGTTCAAGGTCCTGGATGGGTCCTGTTCAAGGTCTTGTTCAGCCTACTGGTTGTTTCCTGTTAAAGAACCTTGTTGGGTCCTTTTCAAAGTTCTCATCAAAGTCCAATTTGGGTCCTGTTCAACGTCCTGTTAAGGGAATTGGTTGGGTCCTGTTCATGGTCCTGCTCCGGTCCTGTGTGTGTGGATAAATTTAGATACTCGTTTTGTAGAAAACATGTCTAGTACGATGATTTCCAGTTCATAGTTGCAGTCTTCTTCTAATGGGCTACTGCTTTGAAATGTGGAACGCCAAATAAATTCTAACTCCTAGGTATTAAAATTAAATATCTGCCACAAAGATTCTCAGTGACACTGACACTCAGCCCTGTTTGTCTGTTACTTAAAGCTTCATTGTTCAGTGTGTGAGGCTCCATTCAAAACTCTGTATCTGTTAAAGAGGCATGTGTACCTCAGCAGCGTAAAGGCTGTTGATGCTGTCTACAAAGCTGTCAGAGCCTCCGGCAGGTAATCAATGGCCATAAATCATGACTGCTCTTTATGTGGCTAGAGAGAGTTGTACATTTATAAGCTTCTTTATGAGATAACATCTTGACACTTGAGCTCACGTCATACACACTTGCACTCCGAGCTGAAGCGTGCTCGACTGAGATCTGGTAGCTTAAACAGCAGATCATTCGCTGGATATTTTATTGATAATGTAGTCATGTTTAATAGCAATTTATCATGCCTTGCTGATGTGCTAGGGAATGGCTCACCTCCATATTCTGATTAAATCATGATGATGTGTGTGATTGTGAGATGAAGTGCAAGATTGCTGGATGCATAAAATAAAACGTGTGATGTTAATTAAATGTATTATAATGAGATCCAGCATCAGAACAACACTAAAGGGAGCCGACACTCAAGGTGGAGGCAGCATGGGATAGCACTGATAAGTGAATCCAGGAGGCTATACGGCTCATAATATCTTTTTATATCTCACAATGTATTTTTCAGTCCTCACTTTTACATAATGTTTAGAAATTATTGCATTTGTCTTTATTTTAAAATGATTATTATAAATTTATTATCAAATTCTATAAAATATATTACTAGAAAACTGTTATTTATTTTTATGTAAAACGAATGGGGATAGTATATAAGACTATGAATAAATTCGTAGTATATACAGGGCTGTGCTAAAAATCAATACAGCAACATATCTCGATATTTATTTTCGTGATTTACTACATTGAAGGAAGAAAAAAAACGTTTTAAATGGGGTGTAAACTACAATCTCCGCTCCTGTAGATGTCGCAGTACAGTGTTTTGACTCAATTTGACCACTGAATTATCATTGAGTGCCTTTACATGCACTTAATAATTCAATAACTGCAGAAAATCAGATTTTGTTGGCATCCAATCAAGGACTATACATGCACTTGAGTAATCAGACAATGGGAAACCTCCGGGTTTACATGATCCAGGCAATAATCGGATTTCTACTTTGCAACCAGCCAATAATCTCACAGAAAGATGTGATGTAAACTTCAATTTTTAATATTAAATAATCAAATCCTTCATTTTCTTGAGTATATATTGCATCTTCACAAAGTGTTGGCTAGCCGTTTAGTGGTTTGCAGTGCAATTCCAGGATTGCCAGGTCCAACGAAAGAATCCCCCTCCTGGTCTACGTAAATAAACCCTAAAGAAATGGAACTCTTTAAGAATAAGCAGACCTGGCAACCATGTTTTTTTTTCTAAGCACATGCGCAGACTGCCAAATCCAACTGAAATCAGGTAACTGGTGTATATGCTATTACTAAAATCCAACTCTGTTTATCGGATTACTTAATCTGATGTGTAGATTGGGCTATGATCAGATCATTAAGTGCATGTAAACGCATTCACTGTGATGTGACATATAAAGACGACTCAAATTGTACACTGTAACTTGAATTTCAGCTGTTTTTATATTTTCAGTGAATTATGTAGAATATCGCAATATATGTATCGCGTATTGCAATGTATCGGAATATAATCTTATTGTGACCCATGTATGGTGATGTGTATCATATCGTGAAGCCTCTTTCAATACCCACCCCTATGTATGTAAGACTTACTATAAACTAACTAACGTATACTACTGAAAAAAACTAACATGTTGTGTATTTGACCAGTAAAGGATAATCTAACATGCATATGATGCTGCATGTTGTGTATAAGACTGGGGACAATCTAACATTGTGTATATATATCTGAAAAGAAACTAACACATGCATATGATGGTGGA
Source organism: Ancistrus triradiatus (assembly GCA_025084515.1). Taxonomy (NCBI): domain Eukaryota; kingdom Metazoa; phylum Chordata; class Actinopteri; order Siluriformes; family Loricariidae; genus Ancistrus; species Ancistrus triradiatus. Next base: position 277,367 of record JAJAGP010000091.1, read on the forward strand.
TAATCTAATGTTGTGTATTAGACTGAGAATGATCTAATGTTGTGTCTAGAACTGAGGTTAAAGTAACGTCTACATGTATGTGGATGAACAGTCGAGTATACGACTGGATAATGTAACATATTGTGTATAAACTTGCAGACAAATTAATATATTGTGTATGGCTAAACTAACATGCTGTACAGTACTGAATATCTGTATATAAGTTAACATGCTGTCTATACTATTGTGGATAAATTTAAATGCTGTCTGTACAACTGTGGATAACCTGACCTGTTCTGTATAGGAATAAGGATAAACTTGTTGTGTATATGACTGTGTATATAACTGGGCATAACCTTGTGTACACACACCGATCAATGTATTAGGTACACCTCTTTGTTTCTACACTAGTTGTCCATTTTATAAGTTTCAGTTACCATATAGATGCACTTTATATTTCTACATTTACAGACTGTAGTCCATCTGTTTCCCTACATACTTTGTTAGTCCCCTGTTTCTATTGGTCAGGAGCCCTACAGGTCCAAAACAGATCAGGTACTATTTTGGTGGTGGATCATTCTCTGCACTGCAGTGACACTGACATGGTGGTGCTGTGTTAGTATGTTGTGCTGGTATGAGTGGACCAAACAGTAGTGCTTCTTGAGTTTTTAAACACATTTGTGTCACTGCTGGCCTGCAGCTACCAAAAATGTCCTGTAGGCAGCATCCTGTGAGCAGTGAGGAAGGATTAGAGGATGACTAACACAAATTGTGCAACAACAGATGAGCTACTGTCTCTGACTTTTCATCTACAAGGTGAAGCAATATGGTAGATGTGTCTAATAGAGTGCACAGTGAGTGAGCATAGTGTTTAAAAACCTCAGCAACACTGCTGTGTCTGATCCAATCATACCAGTACAACACACCACCACCACATCAGTGTGACTGCAGTGCCGAGAATGATCCACCACCCAAATAGTACCTGAGTAAAGCAGACGAACAAAATATATACAGATACAGATGGACTGCAGTCTGTAATTGTAGGACTTCTGTGCTTCTGTGTGGTAAGTGGAATTGATAAAATGGACAATGGAGTGTAGCCTTAGAATAAACTAACAACTACAGTGGTGCCTGAAAGTTTGTGAACCCTTTAGAAGTTTCTATATTTCTCAATAAATATGACCTAAAACATCATCAGATTTTCACAAGTTGGAATGCAGTGTTTTGCTTTCTCCAAACATAACGCTTTTCTTTTAGACCAAAATGTTCTATATTGGTCTCATCCGTCCACAAGACATTCTTCCAATAGCCTTCTGGCCTGTGCAGACGAGCAGCAATGTTCTTTTTGGAGAGCAGTGGCTTTTTCCTTGCAACCCTGCCATGCACACCATTGTTGTTCAGTGTTCTTCTGATGGTGGTCTCATGAACATTAACATTAGCCAATGTGAGAGAGGCCTTCAGTTACTTAGAAGTTACTCTGGGGTCCTTTGTGACCTCACTAACTATTACACGTCTTGCTCTTAGAGTGATTTTTGTTGGTTGACCACTCCTGGCGAGAGTCACAATGGTCTTGAATTTCCTCCATTTGTACACAATCTGACTGACTGTGTGGAGTCCAAACTCTTGGTTTTGTAACCTTTTCCAGCTTAATGAGCTTCAACAACTCTTTTTCTGAGTTCCTTATAAATCTCCTTTGTTCGTGCTGTGATACACTTCCACAAACGTGTTGTGAAGAGCAGACTTTGATAGATCCCTGTTCGTGCCCACTCACACCTGATTGTCATTCCACTGATTGAAAACACCTGACTCTAATTTCACCTTCAAATAAACTGCTAATCGTAGAGGTTCACATACTTTTGCCACTTACTAATGTGTAAGATTTTCCTCAGTAAATATAAGTATAATATTTTTGTCTCATTTATTTAACTGGGTTCTCTTTATCTACTTTTGGGACTTATGTGAAAATCTGATGACGTTTTAGGTCATATTTATGCAGAAATATAGAACATTTTAAAGAGTTCACAAATCTTCAAGCACCACTGTATATGAAAGTGGATGTGTTTATGAATGCGAGTAAACTAACATTATCTATACAATTATGGGTAAACTAACATTGCATATATGACTGTGGATAGTCTAACATTGTATATATGACTGACAAAAATCTAACGTGTACAGCTGAGGATAAATTAATATGTCGCGTATAGGACTGTAAATAATTTAACACTAACTCTTTGACCACTCATAAAAATTCTTTCCACGCTATCAGCAGGTTAACAGTCAGCTATTCCTCTGTGTAGAAGAACCGGTCAGGATGCCTTCAGCAAATCGACAGGCATCAGTTGACCAGCAGTTCCTAGAAGTGGATTGATCAGTCAGTCTACACACATTCTGCATTCTCACATAACACACTGATCCAGAGGAATGGTGTTTGCACCGTGCGGTGAACATGGAGAATAGCTCAAACATGCATGTGCAGATGAGCTTATGGACCTGAAAGAGTGCGTGCAAAAGAGAGAGGGTATGGTAGCGTGTGTGTATGTGTATGTGCAGGAAGGCGTCCCAGCTTTCCAAGGATGATGGATAGCAACAGTAGGGGGAACAAAACCAAGCATTCCTCATGCTGTCAACGCAGCGAAACAGGGACAGAAAGGATTTGGTCACAATGTGAGCGGGAGGACTCCGGAGCGATGCCAGGCCATCATGCCACTTCTATTGCAAGTCATAGATTCCATCCATCATATGCCGGGTCGCTTTAGCATTTGACTGAGAGCAGCATTTGGTGCTACTTCACTATCTTGTGAGGGGCTTCCTCGAGTCATGAGCGCTCTCTTTGATGAATTTATTTTTGCTGCCATTGTTTGGCTTTTGTTGGTATTCCGCTGTGGTAGAGACGGAGAGAGACGGGTATGTGTGTCTGTGTGTGTGTGTATTTTGGAACAGCTGGTCTGACTAACAATAACTCTATGACGTATCTCATGGTGAGGTTCAGCAGCATGTGTAAACCACGGATATGTTACATTTAACTGTTGCAGTGGCAGCATGGGTTCACAATTGCTAATTCATCACAATTTGCACAAACCAACTAATATGGAAATGACAATATGTTAAGGTTTGGCAGGGAGTTAAACCTACTGCATACTAGCGTTTCCCATTTCTCATAAATAACAGCTGCTCTTGGAAAGGTGTTTGCTAATTTATTAATTCATTAATTTTCATATTCATATTCAATTCAATTCTCATCCTAAACAAGGCACCAATCCATCGCACGCACACTCACACTGGGACAGTTTAGGGACACCAGTTGACCCAACACATGTCTTTGGAATGTTGTAAACTGAAGTACAGGGAAAACCAAAAAAGTCAAGGGGAGAACATGCAAACACCACACAGCCGGAGTCCGGACCTTTAATATGATCAGTAATCTCTGGAGATGCCAATCTTCTAATGAATGATTAATAAAATAATGAATCAAATTTCTCAAAATATGTGCTTGAGATCAGTCTTCCTGTGATCTTATGCTGCTGTAATGTAAATATAAAGGGTGTTTTCACAAGAAAGCTGTATGCAAACAATACGTAAATGTGTCAGAGATAGAATTGAAAACACGAGAGGAATGCTATTACTCCCTTCAGGAAATACACAACACCACAATTCTTCAGTTACAAGCACACATTAACAATCACACACACTCTAGAACCAAACTATGAACATGCAAGATAGAATATAGACATAAGTAAACATGCCTCGTTGGCTGCATGCTGGATGAGTCCCCTTGAGGAAAGATTAATTTGCAGAACAGCCAGTGCAGTATCACCTTTTAAACACTTTCAACCTGTAAGAAGGTAAATCTAGCATGGCGCTACTATTAGGAAGCCACAGTGGTCAAACGACCGGTACTCTGCACTTCTAGGTATATGTAGGTGAAGCCGGCACAGTGCTTGACAGACAAAATTGCAACAACTAAAAGTGTCAGTGGCCAACACAGACCGTAACGTAGTTCCTACTTAAGCGAAAATAGTGCAAAAATAATGAAAACTAAATTAAATGAAACAAAAAGAATGAAAACAAATAAAATTTAAAAAGATGTCAACAAAACATTAAAGTATGACATAAATAATATTTATGGCAGTAAAAATACGCATGATAGTGAACAAATTCACATATGCTGTCCTTCAGAACTACAAATCCCTATATCTTTTCACTTTCTAAAAGTTTGAGTCAGCTCAAATAAGTTCTTAATCATATTCAAACAATTGCCGGTATTGTCTGTGTTTCAAACTAGACACAGCAAAGAGCACCAGCATTTGGCATGCTTAAATAAATCAATTGATTGGCATTCTGGGCAATGCAAGTGCCACAGCTAGATGTGCCAGCTCAAGCTGTGCACCTCTGGGGGTGACAGAGTGGCTCAGACCCACATGTTACAAGACTGGATTTATTTAAATTTTCTGTATAGACACTGTACCTACCTTGTATTGATCTTATGTAGTTTGATTTAGTGTGTATGTGTAGTTTGTAGTAGTCACGTACTAGCCTACATTCATAACTGCAAGTAGCCCAATTATTTTCTTCCCTTCTGAAATCCGATCTGCATCTGATATGTGGCAATGTGACCTCAGTCTGAACAGTAAGATTATCATGTGACTTTTATGTCAGCAGCTCCACAGGACAAATCCCTGATCCTTTCAAAAGACTTAGTTTCCCCAGAGCTGATCTGCTTGGGGTAACTCGATGTAGTTGGAAATGAGAACATAAAGAAAGGCTTTGCAAAACTCATGGACAATCACAAGAACCCAAGGTTGATGCCTAATAGGTTAGCCAGTGTGTGCTAACCTGCTCCTGTTGCCAGCCAGTACAATCCAACACCTTCTTGATTTTTTTGAAATATGGGCTGCCTCAAAATTAGTGTTCTGCTTCACAAATCTTGAAGGAAATAAAAAGATAATTAAATGTTGCCTTTGACATTCTAAAGGATGTTTAATTCCGTGTCCCTGGAAAGCTGTCCATGATGCTGTGCCACCACTCCTGATTTTAGTCTCACATCCAGACAGTTCTCCCAACAGTAGCAATGGCCATCATGCCATGCGAGTTAAATTGTGAACAACCCATCAGAAATTAGGATCTGAGCAATACATGAGATTTGGGCCACTTTTACCTATAAAGTGAATGGATAAAATATGCGCTACGTCTAGTCAGATACACTATAAACACAAACGTTTGTGGACACCCCTTCTAATTATTGAACTCTGCTACACTCTAGTTTAGTAACACATTCATTCACTTTCTTGTCCACTTAATCCAGAATAAAGATTGTTGTTGCAGCAAATGTGGGGGGCAAACTCCATATTAATACCCATGGTTGGATGTAGTTTTTGCGTGTCCACATGAGAAAGAGAGAGAGATGTTTGTCCTCTGCACCCTTTCACACCCTATGCCTCTCTTTCACAATATACACTAATGTGGAAAATCTCTTAAGCAGTGACTTTCACACATATTAGCTCTAAATCAAACAAAATTTCATTTTAATTAGGCATGAGCTTCATTTTGGTTCTATTGTTCCATCCAGTTGCAAGCCTAAACGGCTTCCTATTTTAAACATCAGCCTTTATTGCTTGCTTCTGTAGAAGGCAATGACCCCTCAGTCTCCAAAGGCCAGAGATCAGCTCTATCTGTATGTGCTGAATGGCCCTTAAAACACAAAGCCACCCTGGAATTGTACTGAGGAAAAAAAGCCAGTGCCACAGTCAAGAGGAGAATTCCAGCTGGTTGATGGTGATCACATTTGCTCTATGGCCCTATGTGAATTGTGTGTTTAGGGGAAAGCAAATGAAAGGTTTGTATTGGGGGAGGTGTCTGCGGGCACTCTGGGCATTCTTAAAATTAAAAGTTGTAGCCTATTAGTCTGTGTTTGGTAGCTGAGCACGCACCCATGCCTAGCATAGGCACTAATGGGAAAAGATCTGTGGAAGTGTATGATTTATGGTTGCATGCAAGCAGGGGTGGAATAATTTGGTGCAGAACGGGTACTTACTGAACGGCAACAACTCGCCTACTTATCCGTACTTTCTGGTGATAAATTAGCTCTTGTTTAAAGTAGCCTGGGACCCATTTTTCATTTTGATTACTACACTTGATATCTCTTTCTTTCTTACTCTTTCTTTGTCAGCAATAGTCCTTTGCATTTTTGTGTATCAAGACTATGTGTGTTGAGCATTCCCCACACCCTCCTACCCTCTGTCTGTCTCTGTGCCTTCTCCACACACACCTTTTGAGGACCTTGTTTGCTACATTGGTCTTATATATATATATCCTGGACATCTCTCTGTCCATATGCTACTGTACACCATTGTCATGTTACATTTCTGAAACTGGCACCGCTTTTCAATTCGTTCTGTCCAAAGCTCTGTGGTCCTCCATATTGACCGTTGGCTGTCAGTCACCTGATGAGTCCAGACTGGACTTCCCCTGCCAGGATGACATTCCCATTGATCCACGTCTGGTTGAAGTGACAGGAGGCAGGGAAATAAGCAGGTGAAATATTAAGTTATAAGGGCAGGTTCCAATCAATATATAGCCTCATGACTGCACTGGGCACAGAGGTTACATCCCCTGATAACAGACCCTGGTAATGTGATTGAGGGACTGGGACCAAACACAGATCCGAACCAAAGCGGTATGAGAGTAGCATAGCCCCGAGCAGGCGTATTTTGCTCTGCAGCCAATTTCGTAGCTGGCATCTGCTGCTCTTTTCCTCCGTTCTCTGGCACTACCACTATTGCCTGTGCCCAGAGTAGTGTTGGCAGAGCTAGACACACTACAGAGCGCATAAATAAAACATATGAGCACCGTAATGAGGAAATATGGAAAGGGCCAGCAGCGAGCACTGGTCGTTGAGGCAAAGGACAGGCCTGAATCTACTAGCGGCCAGTCACCTAAAGCACTGCCTTCAGAAGAGAGCGGCAGGATACTAAATTTGACCTTGAGTAGAGTACATAGCAGGAACTCAAAAATAAATGAATTAATTAAATTGCCAGCTAAACACAAAGGCTTTTGCCATGCTGAGAGACTGTCTCTTACAAATCTAGGATTACATGAAGACCAAATTCAGGCATAAGTTCTAAATTAATCCACTTAGTACTAAGAGACTGTAAATGTCTATTTTGTAAATGTACATTGTGATAGCCTGGTGTGCATTCATTTCTTAGAACAGGCCACCTCTAAAAATATCTGCTCACAACGTTAATCTACATAGTCCTAAATGAATGCTCCTGTTAAATGCAACCACACATAATTCAGGGACTTGCGCAAGGCCAATATTTACATTTTGCTATCATGACACTTTAAAAAAAAATCCTCTGCCAATCCATTGCAAGGCATGGTAAGGGTCACTGTTGTAGCACCAGGGATTACTCCTGGTGTCAAGTCTCCCCTCCCTTAAACACCCATAGGCACTGTGCCTTAGGCAGCCTGAAGACCAGAGGGCACCTTTCAGACTCGAACCCATGTGTCCATGGTGGTATAAATAAATACACTAAACTTTATGCCTTTAAAAACAGGAAATTAAAAATCATTTGCTGAAATATCACTCAATTCTGTGTTACAAATGCAAGCCATCTAACCTACATTAAAATACACTGCAGTGATACTGAAGTAGTTAACAGAATCAATATGTGTGGACCAATAACTGAACTGTTGACTGATACAATCATTCAGGTAAAGGTAGCTCATCACACAGGTAGAGAAGTTCGTGTTAATTTTAACAGTTTCTGAAGCATTTTAATTATTTAACTGCTGCCTGTTATTGAGTAATTAATAAACTATACAATTCAGTTACAACTTTAAGCAAAAACTTCAAACCCAAATCAGAAAATACTGTGTCCCTTACATTTCCTTTGACTTTCAAAGATAAAAAGTACAGATGGGCAGAGGATCTCCAGTTTATCAGCATTTACATTATTTTCTTACACATCCTCCTTACAGATGCTTTTGTACTAAATCATGATTAAAATCATCTGTTGATATTACCTATTTGAAATCACATCATTATTTAGGTTGTTTTTGTTTTCACCTCATTACTATCCCGAAATTGTTCCTGTGCCACCTTTTTTGGAATGTTGCAGGGCTGAAATGCAGGAATGGATGTTTATTAACAAATGAAATGAAGTTGACCGGGAAAAACCTGAAATATCTTGGGGTCATACTGTTTGCAATGAAATACAGTGGGGCAAAAAAGTATTTAGTCAGCCACTGATTGTGCAAGTTCTCCTACTTAGAAAAACGAGAAAGGTCTGTAATTTTCATCACAGGTACACTTCAACTATGAGAGACAAAATGCGAAAAAAAAAACTCCAAGAAATCACATTGTAGGATTTTTAAAGAATTGAATTGTGAATCATGGTGGAAAATAAGTATTTGGTCACCCACAAACAAGCAAGATTTCTGGCTTTCACAGACCAGTAACTTCTTTAAGAAACATTTCTGTCCTCCACTCATTACCTGTGTTAATGGCACCTGTTTGAACTCGTTAACTGTAAGACCACCTGGCATCTGTAGGCACCACACCTGTCCACAGCCTCAAACAGCCAGACTCCAAACTCAACCATGGCCAAAACCAAAGAGCTGTCGAAGGACACCAGGAAGAAAATTGTAGACCTGCAGCAGGCTGGGAAGAGTGAATCTACAATAGGCAAGAAGGTGTGAATAAATTAACTGTGGGACCAATTGTAAGAAAAGGGAAGATATACAAGACCATTGATAATCTCCCTCGATCTGGGGCCCCACGCAAGATCTCATCCCGTGGGGTCAAAATGATCATGAGAACGGTGAGCAGAAATCCCAGAACTACATGGAGGGACCTGATGAATGACCTGCAGAGAGCTGGGACCAAAGTAACAAAGACTACCATCAGTAACACACTACGCCGAGAGGGACTCAGATCCTGCAGTGTCAGGCGTGTCCCCCTGCTTAAGCCAGTACATGTCCAGGCCCGTCTGAAGTTTGCCAGAGAGCATATGGATGATCCAGAAGAGGATTGGAAGAATATCATGTGGTCAGATGAAACCAAAATAGAACTTTTTGGTAAAAACTCAACTCGTCATGTTTGGAGGAAGAAGAATGCTGAGTTGCATCCCAAGAACACCAAACCTACTGTGAAGCATGGGGGTGGAAACATCATGCTTTGGGACTGTTTTTCTGCAGAGGGGACAGGACGAATGATCCGTGTTAAGGGAAGAATGAACGGGGCCATGTATCATGAGATTTTAAGCCAAAACCTCCTTACATCAGTGATGGCATTGAAGATGGAACGTGGCTGGGTCTTCCAGCATGACAATGATCCCAACCACACACCGCTCGGGCAACGAAGGAGTGGCTCCGTAAAAAGCATTTCAAGCTCCTGGAGTGGCCTAGCCAGACCTCAACCACAAGAAAATTTGTTTTGTAGGGAGTGAAAATCCGTGTTGGCCCAAAACATCACTGCTCTAGAGGAGATCTGCATGGAGGAATGGGCAAAAATACCAGCTACAGTGTGTGCAAACCTGGTGAAGACTTACAGGAAACGTTTGACCTCTGTCATTGCCAACAAAAGGTTATGTTACAAAGTATTGAGTTGAACTTTTGTTATTGACCAAATACTTATTTTCCACCATAATTTACAATTAAATTCTTTAAAAAGTCTACAGTGTGATTTCCTGGATTTTTTGTCTCTCATTTTTGATTCTCATTTTGTCTCTCATAGTTGAAGTGTACCTATGATGAAAATTACAGACCTCTCTCATCTTTCTACGAAGGTGAACTTGCACAATCAGTGGCTGAATAAATACTATATATATATATATATATATATATATATATATATATATATATATATATATATATATATGTATATATAGTAGGTTATTAATATGAAAAGAAACACATACAAGAGAAGGTGTGCTTGTGTTATTGTGACTGGGGATTTGAGCAAGTGAATCCCAGTATGTGCACACCTAGAAGAAGGGGTTGTGTAAAAGGCGAGAAAAAACAAGTAAAGGGTTCAGGTCAAAATGGCATCGGTAAACAAAATGGATGGTTCTTCCTCTATCTCCCAAACACTTTCTTAAAAATCTTTCTTATGTCAATTATTACTGTATTCTTTAGTTTTCCCTGTCTTTTACAGTTGTTCAGTAGTTTATTTTCTCCCACAACTTAGTTGTCTTTGTCACTTTTCACTCTTAACAGATATGTCTCCTCTCCTTTCAGTTCTTTTGTATTTTCATTTATCTTTCTTTTTTCACAGACACAAAAACAATCAGGGCTTTTATAGGCAGCATTTCACTGCCCTCTGGTGCTGCATACAGATGCCACTGGTGGTCTGACAGTTTGCTTATGATTTACCTATACTGTATACAAGCTTTTAAATGTTTACTGTGGAGATGTCTCTTAACACATTATATAAACACATTCACCCCCAAAACAAAAAAAGTATTGAAATAAAGTAGGAATGTCAAATTCAGTAATAAAAGTTAAGTAATCATTTTGTAATGTTTGATCATTTAACACCTTTAATTACAATTTATTTGCTTGACCATATAAGGCACATATGGATTTTGTCCAAAATGGTTTTACAATCACTACTTCCTGTTTTTTTGCATACTATTACATAGCACTAAAGCACATAGCATTAAACCTACATTCAACAGAAATAGTGAGGATAATAAATGATTTTGGGCACTTACAAATACAACTTTGCTCATTACTGTGTGACAGGCGCGGCATGGTGACTCGGAGGGTAGCACTATCGCCTCACAGCAAGAAGGCCCTGGGTTGATCCCAGGTGTGTGGTGTCTGCATGCCCTCCACATGGGTTTACTCGGGGTCCTGTCACAGTCCAAAGACATGCATTAGGTTAATTGATTATGCTAAATTGGCCCAATCTGAGTGTTTATATATATAAATATATGACTAGTTTCGATGTAACCTTGTGTATCGATGTAACATTGTGTCTGTTGTTAAAATGGACATTGATGCTAATAGCACGTAAAATAAACCAAGTAAACAAACAACGTCTGCAGCAGCAAATTCTGTCACATACACACACTAAACTTATAACTGTACTGTTAGACAACATACCTGACACACAGCATAACTGCCTACACATGCTATATCTAATAAAAAAACAATCCTTCTATCAATTTCTGTTGTATTTGTTTGCGTTTATTGAATTATTGAAAAGTTATAAATGAATTTTACTGAATATTATATCGTCCACTCTGATGGATCTCTAGTTCTTAGTGTCAAATACGAGCAAGCAAAAATGCACCTAATCATGTTTAACATGGTAGGAATTATGTGAATAACGCATTTAAATACTGCAAACTTTTGACAATACTAAAAATAAATACCCAGTCCCTAGACCCAGAGGAAGACTGAAACACTGAAGGTGGATGCCCCTGGAACAGTAACCACAGACAATGAGGACCTAGGACATGACCCGGCCGAGGAAATGCCCAATCTGAGAATCAATTGCCACCTCTCCAGAGACAGGAAATGAACTAGGCTCAGTTGGTAGAGCATGGGTTCCCAATACTCCCTGTCTGCACCATTCCAGGATACAGTTGAGTTTTGGTGCCTGTTCATCTGTGTGTGTTCCCTCTAGCCAAGGAGCATCCATCTTTCATGTTTGGGAGTTTGTTAAGTCTAAGGGCCTGGGTCAGTGGTAACACAACCAGACTGGTGTGCCCCTGTGTGACACCCAATTCTGTGTAGTCTATTAAGACCAAACCACAAACACTCTGGACTTTAAAGCACTACTTTTGCCAAAAGTTAGCCACGTTGCTATGAATGCCAGTGCTGGCACTTTCAAAAATATATGATGTGACTTATTAACATGGCTGTAATCAGTGACCTCTATAATGTGTGAACATGCTTGAAAGTTTTCGAATCCTTTACTGTTTTCTATGTTTCTGCATCAACATGACATGAAGCATCATTAGATTTTCACCAAATCCTAAAAGTAGATAAAGAGAACCCAATTAAACAAAAAGACACAAATATTATACTTATTGATTGAGTAAAATGATCCAATATTACATAACTGAGAATGACAAAAGTATGTGATCCTCCAAGATTACCAGTTAATTTGAAGGTGAACACCTTCAGTCAGGTGTTTTCCTGGCACCCTGTTCCCTTTAAAGAATAAGAATCTATCTGAAATCTTTCTGAGGAACTCAAAAGGAGAGTTGGGGCAGCTCATCTGGCTGGAAAAGGTTACCAAACCATCTCTAAATAGTTTGACTGCACCAATCCACAGTTGGACAGACTGTGTATAAATTGTTTCATTGTTACTCGGTTGACCAACTAAGATCACTTCAAGGGCAAGATATTTAATAGTAAACAAGGTCACAAAGGAACCAAAAGTAATTTCTAAGTATTTAAAGGAATCTGTCACATCCACTGCAGTTAATGTTCATCAGTCCACCATCAGGAGACTGCTGAACAACAATGGTGTGCATGGAATGGTTTCAAAAAGAAAACCATTTCTCTTGAATAAGAACATTGCTGCTCATCATGTGGCACATGGACAATCTAGAAGGCTACTGGAAAACACTTTGTGGATGGACGAGACCAAAATAGAGCTTTTTGATTTGAATTAGGAGCATTATTATCTGGAGAAAGAACAACACTTCATTTCCACATAAGAACCTTATCCCTTCTGTGAAATTATTGTAGTAGTATCATTTTTTGGTCCTGTTCTGCTGCATCAGGGCCATTACGGTTTACCATCAATGAATTCTGCAATGAATTCTGAATTATATAAGCAAATTCTAAAAGAAAATATCAGGACATCTGAACCGAAACTCAAGAGGACGCAGGTCCCTAAGCACACAAATAGTTCCACAAGAATAAAGTTAATGTTTTGGAATGGCCAAGCCAAAATCCTGGCCTTAATCTAATAGAGATTATTCAAAGCAGTTATCAAATTAAAAAACTATATATCAAAGCAGTTCATGTGAGGAAATCCACAATACCCCAGATTCGAAGCTGTTCTGTACAGAGGAATGGGCTAAAATTCCTCCAAGCCAATGTGCACAACTGGTTACCAGAAATGTTCAGTTGCATTTATTGCTGAACAAGAGACACACCAGATTCTGAAAGCAAAGGTTCACATACTTTTGCCACTAACAAATATGTAATATTGGATCATTTTCTATAATTAATTAATGACCAAGAAGAAAAAAAAGTCTCCTTTGTTTAACTGGGTTTTCTTTATCTACTGTTAAGACTTGTGAAATTCTGTTTGATGCGAACATACAGAAAAATCACCGTACATTTATTTTTTGTTTTTACAGCATTTTATTTAGCTGTTCATCCCTGTTTTCACAGAACAGTGTGATCAGCCCCACTTCGCCAGCCAGTTCAGCCCATATGATGAAGCAAAGCACATAGCTGAAGTCATTAGTCATTTTGTTAGCTTGGGGGACGAGGTCAGGACAACAATGGCCAGGCAGGCCCCGGGTGTCACTGGCATTTCTGGCCCCTGTTAAAACGAGAAGAGCAGCTGACTGAGCATGTGAGGGTCCATAATGCACTGCTCCCTAAGGTCTGGACCTGCATCTCTCATCTTGTGTTCCATCCCTGCCTTTTGAAACCTTCTCCAGCTGACTGACAGCTATCTCCTGCTCCCCCCACCTGCCATGGCGCTGATAAAATGTTAATGTAATTAACAGATAATGACTGTTGTTTTTAGCTGTCGATACACAGACTGCGAGAGGGATAAAGGATCTGAGGCCCACAAAGTCACATTCAGATATCTGCCAGCCATTGTAAGATTCAATTATTTTCCTAAACACTCCCCCTCCACCTGTCTTGATCAGCCATCCCTCCCACTAGCCTGTACCTGTCTGTCTTTGTCCTCCCAAAGCTGACATACCTGCAGCGCTATGAAACGGACTGAGCTTGGTTAGCGTGCTCTCCAGTCTCGACGCCCATGGGTTGTCTTATTAACTCTTGAAGCCCTGATGGTGTTCTGAATGCGTTCATAAATCTTCTGATTGAACCAGGCAGCTACAGTCACCCTCCTCACCTCAGACATGGACAGAGACGCCTGGCTCAAACATGACAAATCTATTTATTTTGAACAGGAAGCGCCATTTAGGTCTATCAGGACACTGGTGCAGCTTCTTTCCTTCGCCCATATTTTTAATAAGCATCATGCCCAAACAAGATTAGGCGCTTCCAGTTTACAAAATGTCACAGAAGGCAGCACTATCACTCATAATAAATGGGCTTATGCAAACAGTAGGGTCTGTGCCGTACAGAAGACTGTGTTTGGAGAGGAAAGCAGTGATGTCGTGCGCTGATATGCAATTATTTTAGAGAGTATCAAAGTTGAGATGCAGGCCGTGCGTTTGTCTTCCCTGGCTTTGGCTTCTGTTCGGAAAGAGCTCATGAATAAAAAAGCGAAATACCAGCGACTAATGATAAGCGCAGACTCACATGATGCATGCGTGGATTCTCAGCTGAAATATCTTGTTTGGATTTGTGATACAAACGTAATCTGTACTCAACTACTGTCTAGCGCTTTAAGGTCGGAAAAAGTTTCAGTTGCCAAAAGTGTCTACAGCACATTTTTATTCTAAAACAGATCACAGTGATGCCCTAATTTGTCCATTCACATTTGCCTGAAGATAACGCGATACCCATTTTCAAGCCACAAAGCATCTGTGAGGTGGAAATAGTATAAGGCAACCAAGTACACAGCCAGGTTCGGGGTTCAAGTCGCAGCAGTGCCAATTTGCCTCTGCTGTGTCCTTGAGCAAGACCCTTAACCTACATTTGATTGGATTGTAAACTGTAAGAATGGGAATCACTTGTAACTCACTATGACTAAGGACGTCTGATAAATACAAACGTTACAAATACATGTACAATGAAAAGTGAAAATGTTCTGACAGTAACTAGGATAAGAGGTTAATAATACAAATATTTACAGAGATGTCCATGCAAAAACAAAAGGCTGCACATTACAAAGCTATGGCTATGGAAGAAGGGGGTACAGGTACTGGAGAATGTGTGGAGAATGAAATATACGACAATGATGACCCTGTACTGTTGCACATCTTAAGACATGTTTGCAGGATGAACAGGACAAAATAACACCTGAAACACTAAATTGCTTGGTATCCTCTGTGCGAAAACGTCTTAGTTTAAACATCTTTTCAGTGTTGTGAGAAAGAAAGGCAACATTACAAAGTTGCAAATGCTTTACCATCCCAACTTTTTTTTTTTTTTTTTAGAATGTGTTTCAGGCCTGAAATGCAGGAATTGATGTTTATTAAAAATGAAATGAAGTTGACCATGAAATATCTTGGGTTCATACTGTCTGCAATGAAATAAAAGTCAAAGTAAATGTAAGAAACACTGTGTGTTTTATTTATATACATTTTCCATACTGTCCCAACTTTGTTTTGTGCTTGTAAAACAGGCAAGTGTCGTTTTGTGAACATCCGATCAACGTCCATTCACTTTAACAGTTGAGGCCTTAACAATTATAATAAATTACAACAAGAAATAAAAATCTGTCTTTTAACATTGCACCCATAAATAGCTGGTCACCTCAACAGCCAATCATCACTGCAGACTCACAAGCAGAGGTGGGAGTTTAAGAGCAGCAGTCTGTCAGTTGTGTTGCAGGTCAAGCCAGACCTGTTTTTTTTGTTTGTTTGTTTTTTTAAGTGATTTTGAGCTTATTTTTTTCTATAAAAGTTGCTTACAGATATTGATATTTGTGGTTTTCCATTTTGAGCACTTGTTTCTAAAGTGCAGTTGCTTATTTGGGGTCGTAGCATATCACCTGTTTACCTGTCACCTTTGTAACTTATGACTACATAAACTGGTTCACGTTCACTTGTTGAGTCTCTTTTTCATCCGGTTGATCAAACGTATCAGTTGTTTCAATCACTCATCAGTCACAGGTTTTCAGCAGCACATTTACGAATCATTTGAATTAAGTTTTCTTGTAAAAACACCCTTTATATTTACATTGCAGTACCATCAAAATACTATATGACTATGGTAATGTCCAGTCAATATCCATTTTGGTCAACATCCTGTTTCGAAGAACATAATGATATTTCCATAATATGATAAAATTTTATGTCTCAATTGTACTCTGCCTGGCAACATTTCCTGCATGAATCCAAACCTGACTTGACCTGCCCCCAATAGAGAATGCATGGAGAATTTTGTAACAAAAAATGTATTACTCGTTACTGTTGCACACCTTAAAATGTGTTTACAGGAAGAATGGGACAAAACACCTGAAACACTTCATTAAAACATCTTTTAAATATTTTGAGAAGGAATGGCAACATTAGAAAAGAGGTTAATGCTTTACCATCTCAACTTTTCCTGGAATGTGTTGCAGACCTGAAATGGAGTAATGGATGTATATGAACAAATGAAATTGCTAATGAAGTTGATCAGACAAGACATGAAACATGAAATATTGCATTCATATTGTCTGCAAAGAAATAAAGGTCAAAATGAATGTAAGAAACACTGCATTTTTCACATTTGCATTTCCATACTGTCCCAACTTTTTCTGCTTTGGGGTTGTATAAAGCATAATACTGGTTTTACCACTTGTATTTATTTATCTTAGTATTGTGTCTTACACAGCTCATTGCATTGACAGTAATCATGAACTCTAAACTACATATGTTACTGCAATTAACACAGTCTGTGTGAGCACTAATTATACCCAATTATTATTTCTGTAATAACACTACTGTATGTTCCATAATGAGATAACTGTTAACTGTTCATCTTCTTACTGCACTCATGATTAGAGGAGTTTTGTTTAATTACTAGTAATTGAAGTGCTAATTAAATCAGGTTTAGCATTTTTCTAAACAAAAAGCAGGATGGGTAAGGTGTCTTACTGTGTGTTTTAAGAAGCAGACTGATTTATGGAGATGTCTAACAATCTAACTTCAAATTCCCTTATGTGAGGTACATGTACCAGCGTTAATGCTGGCATTTTAGTCTTCTAGTAAAATCAAGACGAACCTCTCATGGGTCTTGCCTAATTGCCATGCAGTGGAGGAAAGATGGGGCAGCTACACTTGACCTTGTCTAACAAGACAGCATTGTATATTTGCATTGTGAACTAAAAAGGGTATCAAATAATCAGCTATTTCAGTCCCTGCCAAATAGAACTGAGAGTGAGTTCCGGTAGGTATGGGAATGTTGTGTATGGTATACTTGTTGGCGTTGCTCTACATTGCCAGTGGTGCACATGGATATGCCTATGACACAGCGAATGTGTACCCAGACTAATGTGTCAAGTGACTACTCACAGCAAGAGAACATGGCTCAGTTCTAAGCCATGTAACCATTCTTTAGTGTTCCTTCGGTTGAACATGTTTAGGAGACACAAAAATTAACAATGAGGATCATGCTATGGTTTCACAACGGGGAAAAGACAGTACATTAGTTGTTAATCCAAGAAAAATGGGAACCACCAATCGCTTCAGAACCACTTAAACCCAAAACCACCACTGTGTCACAAACCGGGTACACAGGGGCAAGGGAGACAAAGGTAACTGTAAGTGTGTGCTCTTTACTTACAATGGACATGGTGTAAACAGAACAAACAGACAGACAATGTCTGTTATGCTAACCACATGACAGATGTTACACATTGAAGATACAAACATCCACACAAACTAGCCATACATACAACCAACCACAGTGCAGACACACCAGACACAATAACAATTGATAAAGTATACAAATAATCCTAATAGCAAACAACAGTCCTAACAATCACCAACTACACACGCAACAATGCCACATGGTGCTATACAAACAATACGTTAACATGCTAAAGCTAACAGGAGAACTACACAAAGATACTAACAAGAGCTAACTGGAACTTATACAAAGTAAAAAATAACCCTGAACAATACTTCTATGAAGGTCTAGAACACACCAACCAAACACAAGGAACCCAGAGAAGAGTGGGAGCCAAGAATCCACCTGTGAGTAACAAGACCAGACCAGGAAGTGAATGGAAAGGGGGTATTTATAGAGAAAGACAGCAGGTGGCAACAGCACCACCTGCTGTGGTTCATTGTTCCATCAATGATGGCAAGCCATCCTGGCCCAGATGTAGCAAAACAGGCCCAAACCATGACACTACCACCACCTTGTTTCACAGATGGGATAAGGGTCTTATGCTGGAATGCAGTGTTTTCCTTTCTCCAAACATGAGATACTTATTTCTTTTAATCAGAAATTTCTATTTTGGTCTCATCCATCCACAAAATATTCCTCCATAGCCTCTGGCTTTCCACGTGATTCTCCAGCGAACTGCAGACAAGCAGCAATTTTCTTTTTTGAGAAGATCAGTGGGCTTTCTCGTCTCCTTGCGACCCTGCCATGCACACCATGTTGTTCGGTGCTCTTCTGATCGTGGGATTATGAACATTAACATTAAGCCATGTGAGGCCTTCAGTTTGCTTAGAAGTTACCCGTGGTCCTGTTGTGACCTCCGCCAACTATTACATGCCTAACATGGAACTTATACAAAGTAAAAAAACTCTGAACAATAGTTCTTATGAAGGTCCTAGAACACAACCAACCAAACACAAGGAACCCAGAGAATAGTTGGGAGCCAAGAATCCACCTGTGAAGTAACAAGACCCAGACCAGGAAGTGAATGGAAATGGGGGTAATTTATAGAGAGAAAGACAGCAGGTGGCACAGCACACCACCCCTGCTGTGGTTCATTGTTCCTCAATGATGGCAAGCCATCCCTGGCCCATATGGTAGCAAAACAAGGCGCCAACCATGACACTACCACCACCTGTTTCACAGATGGGATAAGGGTTCTTATTGCTGGAATGCAGTGTTTTCCTTTCTCCAAACATGATACTTTCTTTTAATCCAGAAATTTCTATTTTGGTCTCATCCATCCACAAAAATATTCTTCCATAGCCTTCTGGCTTGTCCACGTGATCTCCAGCAAACTGCAGACAAGCAGCAATGTTCTTTTTGGAGAGCAGTGGCTTTCTCCTTGCGACCCTGCCATGCACACACCATGTTGTTCAGTGCTCTTCTGATAGTGGACTTATGATCATTAACATTAGCATGTTGAGGCCTTCAGTTGCTTAGAAGTTACCTGTGGTCCTTTGTGACCTCGCCAACTATTACAGTGCCTTGTTCTTGGACTGATCTTCGTTGGTCGACCACTTCTGGGGAGGGTAACAATGGTCCCTGAATTTCCTCCATTTGGTACACAATCTGTCTGACTGTGGATTGGTGGAATCCCAAACTCTTTAGAGATGGATTTGTAACCTTTTTCCAGCCTGATGAGCATCAACAACTCTTTTTCTGAGGTCCTCGGAAATCTCCTTTGTTCGTGCCATGATACACTTCTACAAACATTTGTTCTGAAAAGCAGACTTTGCTAGATCCCTGTTCTTTAAATAAAACAGGGTGCCCACTCACACCTGATTGTCATCCCATTGATTGAAAACACCTGACTCTAATTTCACCTTCAAATGAACTGCTAATCCTAGAAGTTCACATACTTTTGCCACTGACTGATATGTAATATTGGATCATTTTCCTTGATAAATAAATGACCAAGTATACTATTTTTGTCTCATTTGTTTAACTGTGTTCTTTTTTATCTACTTTTAGGACTTGTGTGAAAATCTGATGCTGTTTTAGGTCATATTTATGCAGAAATATAGAAAATTCTAAAGGGTTCACAAACTTTCAAGCACCACTGTACTAGAAGCTTGTGATGATACAGTAATACCTCAGTTCTCAATCACCTCGTAACTCTTCAAATTTTGACTAGAAAAAATCTCTGTCTCTGTTCTCGTTGTTTGCTTGAGACTCGGCGCACATGTTTAAACTAATTTGAACCACACGACTCGTTTCAGCCAAAACTTGATTCATGATTCATGATTTTGTAGTGTCTGAAGCTTCATATGTTTTCTTTTTTCATGTGTTTGAAATGTTTAAGTTAATGTTTGCATAGGGGCCTCTGATCCAAAGGACAAGGTCACACAGGACAAGGGCCTCTTTCTCAGAATCGGACGGATGAGATCGTGTTATACCTTAGAGAACACAATCATGTTTACCTTAGTTCTATGAAAACAGCCAGCCTATATAAGCAGGAAGTTATAGCGGTTATTCAGAGGAGCATCATATTGGCCCAAATCCTCTCTCAAGCAAACCATGGTGCTTGCGTTGATGCTGTTCTTCTTTGTAATAAACCTTTTTATATACAAGTATGACAGTGTCAGTGGAGATTCCTTCATCAACTTTACATCATCGCTATTTAGTAAACAACAATTCACGATACAGTACACAGTGATCCACAGATTATGATTCACAATATCCCTTGCTCACTGAAGGTCTCTGATGTGTTTGTTGTGATTTTCTTTATTTTCACATCTGCATCACTGTATTCTTAGTGCAAATAAGTCTCCAACGGTCCTAAAAAGGTTACTTATAAGGGCCAACTGAAAGCAAAATAGGAACACAGGAATCCTTCAGAACACAAGCTGCAGTTAGCTTAGGAGCTATGCTAGCACTCTGAGTTCACCAATACAGTAAGTGTTTTACTTTTACTTCTTACTTTCAATCCATTACTCGCTAAATCACATGAGATTTTTCAACACTTTATTATAAAATAGGCTTTGTGTTAATGCTTTTGGCCAACTGTAGGTTAATGTAAGCATTTGAAACAGCTTACTTATCATTTCTTATCATAGGCATAGACAGTGTAGACCGCTCTACCAAACACTCGTTAAACTCATCAGATCATCATACAGAACATATCCCATCATAAATCAAAGAGCACCTGTACAATACAACTCCATGAATGCATATAATGCCTTATACAGTGTGGATTTTCTGGGGGTCTGGAAGGCATTCATTTAATTTACATTATTCCTTATGGGAAAAATTTGCTCGGTACTCGTTGTTTTCGGTTCTTGATGGGCCTTCTGGAACAAATTAATGACAACAACCAAGGTACTACTGTATTTTACATTGCAATGTAGTGTAGTTAAAGTAAAAAGTCACCCAAAATGGAAATACTACATTAAAGTAACGATATACAAAAAACTACTTCAGTATAGAAATGAGTTACA
This sequence comes from Ancistrus triradiatus, assembly GCA_025084515.1. Lineage (NCBI taxonomy): Eukaryota > Metazoa > Chordata > Actinopteri > Siluriformes > Loricariidae > Ancistrus > Ancistrus triradiatus. The sequence continues at coordinate 298,504 of JAJAGP010000091.1, forward strand.
TTTACTTCGTTACTGTCCGCCTGTACTGGAGTTGATTGGAGTTGAGTAATGTGCATGACATGGAATCATACTAGAATCGCTGGTAAGTTATTGCTTTCATGTAGTCTTAATGTGACAATTTAAACTTTACTTCCGTTCTCATTTTGTCTGGTATGTCTGTGCATATAAATATGGCAGCGTATAAATATGGCAAGCTTATCAGTTGGTTACAGTCACATACAGTTCCGCTACCTTACATTTTCTACTTTATCCCCTAATTATTATCTTAGCAAAAATTTGAGGAAGTATCAAATAAGCCATTTTGTTCATAGCCATATGCAAAAGTGTTGCCACTCCGGTCAAGAAAATAACAGAAATAGTCTTTACAGGGAACAAACTTATACATGTCAAATTTCTCAATAAACAGGATAGTTAAATTCCAACAAAAACACTGCTTATGCGAATTTCAAACATATGTGATCAAATTAGGAGAAGTATTTAAGTTTGTTCCTAATAAAAGTTAAGTGATTTATATTTGGAAAATCAGCAAACCATGGCATTAAACCAGGGGCAGCCAAGGTTTTGTATAATACTTTATGCACTGGGTTTTTCGTTTAGTTTTATTTTGTTTTGTTTTATACATAAATAGGTTCTATAAAAATAGGATGAATCCTAAAAGCTCATAAGTCAAGTTTAACATGTTTTGATCTACAAATCTATTGTCTCCGTTTCTGGATTCAACGCCATGTTCACTTGAATCCTAGACTTGACCTTTCCTCCTGGGTTCGTTTTAGGTGGTTTCACTCCTAAGTGTTTTTTTATCTGTTTCTGTGGCCTTTTCAACTTAGCAGGTGGCCTTTGTGTGCAGAATCAGCAAACACTGGGACTACACACTTCACCACTCTTCAAATAAAGAGCATTGGTACATAATATCTATTATATATAATTGCGTAACAGTTATACTTGGACATGAATACCTCGTGTATTTTATCTTACATTACTAATTTAAATACCTGGCATGCTCTTTGCAATGACAGCTCAGCTCAGGAGCCAGTTTCCGTTTCCTGGGCATCTGCTCAGGTCTTGTTCTGTCACCTGGCTTGGCCCGGCTGTTCCTCTTTGCCCAGGTCCAACTTCACGTCTGTCACGCTCAGCCTCCTCTGGAGCTAATTGAGAATGGGGGAGCGGTGGAATCTTTTCCATTAGCCACCCCTCTAATGACAGGCAGCGAGACAGCTACACATGTTCAGTCGCTCCCACTAGAGGCTTGTGGAGATAGCAGCCTGTCAAGCACAGCAGCCTGTCACCACGCCACAGCTCCGGAGAGCCCCAACGGCCCTGAGAAGCAGTGTGCTGAACACTGTACTGTAGCCCTGCCAAAAGTAATAGAGATTATTATTTACACCTCTCAAATGACAGGAACTCACCACGGCAATGGCAAACTGTTTACTTATCCCTTGGCTTGGATATAGGACTTACGCCAGGGTTTTGCCAGCTGAATGGGAAGCGCAGATGTACCTGGAATTATTGATATATTTTTTACAGATTAATGACATAGAATCCGAATATAAAACTTCATTACTACTCTATGCCATGTTATACTTTTACAATTTACACAGTGACATTTCACATGTAGAAGCATTAAGTAATATTTTTGTAAGTTATCCCTCTGGGTTTAGGCCCTGTCGGTGTGTAAACATATGAGTGCGATTGTCTGTGTCCCTTGGAGGCAAATAGGGGATCATCCCCCGATGCTGCAATAGCAGGCCTTGCTGGCCTTGCAATGGACTGGCATTCCATTCAAGGCAAGCTTACCTGGAGTCCCGAGATTCAGACCCCGAGGTTCAGAAATAATAATTTAGAAAAGTAATATAGAGTGTATGTAAACTGAACACACAGCCATCATAGTATGATCTTATTATCTTACAAACTTTCTGTGATTTTAAATTAATCCTTAACCAGTTAATTACGTTCTCATAATTTACAAAAAAAGCAGTGGATCAACTGGAAAGGTGTCCAAATTTTGCACATGCCAAGCCCTATATCATTTCCGTTTTTCTCTGTGATGTGATGTTATTTTCTGTCCAAACATATTAAACTGTATACACTCTTCACCACTTTATTAGGGACACCTTGCTAGTACCAGGTTGAACCCATTTTGCTTCAGATTTGCCTTAATTCTTTGTGGCATAGATTCAACATGCTGCTGGAAACATTCCTAAGAGATTTTGGTCCATATTGGCATGATAGCATTACACAGTTGCTGCAGATTTGTCTGCTGCACATCAATGATGCCATGATGGATCTCCCATTCCACCACTTCCCAGAGGTGCTCAATTGGATTGAGATTTGGTGACTGTGGAGGAATTGTCAAGCAAAAAAAAGACTCATCAGAACAGTCAACGTTTTGCCAATCTTCTACTGTCCAACTTTGGTGAGCCTGTGTGAATTGTAGCCTCTTGTTCTTAACTGACAGGAGTGTGACCCGCGTTAGTCTTCTTCTGTAGCCCATCCGCTTCATGGTTTGACATTCAGAGATGCTCTTCTGCATACATTGGTTGTAATGAGTGGTTATTTGAGTTACTGTCGAGTTACTACCAGCTTGAATAAGTCTGGCCATTCTCCTCTGACCTCTGGCATCAACAAGGCATTTTCACCCAGAGAGATGGCTGTGTGTGAAAATCTGAGTAGATCAGCAGTTTCTGAAATGGCAACAACCATGCCATGTTCAAAGTCTAAAATACTTAAATCACCTTCCTTCCCCTTTCTGATGCTCAATTTGAACTTCAGCAGGTCGTCTTGACCATGTTTACATCCTAAATGCGTTGTGTTTCTGATTAGTGGCTGATTAAATATTTGCATTAATAAGCAGTTGATCAGGTGTACCTAATGAAGTGGTGAGTGGGTGTAAGTTCCGTAACGGATAGTTGAATGAATGACATGAATGAAATTAAGTCTATATATTAAAATATCTTAGGTGAATATACAAACACTGATGACGCTCATGTCTTAAGCATGTTTGAAGCAATCATTTACCTAACAGTCATTTAGAAAAAGTTCAACCAACATTTGATGCAGATATTGTATGTTGTCTGACACACAGGTATTCATGTAAATTTCACATAAGGTCAAATGTGACACCATATACAGAGCTTTGTGTGATATATCCAGCAAGGTTTATGTGACAAATTCCTGATTCCTGAATGCAGACGTGTTGAACACGTGCTAATATCTCCTCATAGCAGCCCCAATGAGCCATTACAGCCATGCACTTCTCCATCTGCCTGAACTTCATCAAGAGAGGCTCGGCTTTCTCCTAGAGCACAGATGGAGCAGGGCAGCTTTGATTGGATCCACTAAGCAGAGAGGAAATGGAGGAGAAAAGAAGCCCGCAGCGAGACAGAAGGACAGGTGAGGAGAAGCCACCCATGCTAACCTGAGTAATACGACTTTCTGAGACACGGCGGGAACTTGCCCAGCAAAGTGTGAAATGCAGGTCCCTTATGGAAGTACGTGTCGATCTCGGGGACCTGCTACGCTTGCTCAGAGAAGCATGCAGGCCTGACACAAATCTACAGACATGTACAAACATACTCACTGCACCCAGCAGACTCGGATGAAGTAGAGCGAGTAGCTGTGGAAAAAGAGGAAGAAAATAGCTTATGTTTTTTCCATCAAAACAGAGGGAGAAACCTCAATGGTAGTGTGCCACAACCTGAAATAAGCACTATAGAGAGCAAAAGGCTTAGGCCTGCTGCTGCTGCCTTAGGGGGAGGAAGACATATAACATTAATGGTATCCTTTAACATCTCCTTAACCCTGCTCCCCCCCGGTGTGTGTGCTCCCCCTCTGCTCCCTTGGGTCCTGTTTGTTTCGCCTGCCAGGGGGGCCGCAGGCGGCGGGCCACTGATGAGCTGCTCAGGCCACCGTGAAATGCGCCATAACCCGTCAGCCAAAGGGGCCCTAGCGAGATTGCCATATTTACTTTTTAATCTGGCCGCCTTAATACACGCGATAAAAACTTTGTCATATTAGATGGTGACAGATGGGCCCCGAGATGTTATTGCTGGTCCGGGGGGCTGCCGAGGGAGCAGCGAGTGAGAAAAGCAGAGGGAGGGAGGTCCGGGCATGCTATCCCAATCACGATAATTTTTCATCACCCCAATTACATTGTTGAGCGCATCGCCTAGATCACACATACACAATCCCGCTAAGCACACACACATATAGCTAGCACCCTTGGTTCTGCTCTGGAGGATATAAATAAAGATAATATGAGGTGGCCTAGGTCTCCCATCCACACATTATTTCTCAGGCATCATGACACACCATGCTGATGCAGCCATGGGTTTAAACGAGAGCTAAATCTTATTTAGATAAAACAATACCAACACAGGTTCTGCCTCCAGAGTGTAGAAGGCAGCAGGGGAAACTTGTGCTTTGGTTTTTCATTATGTAACCATATGTTAGTGTTTCAGGGCTGTATTTTGCAAAATTCATCAAGAGATGTGGGTAAAGTTATGTGTATCTGGAATAATACAAAAGTCATTATCTGATTAGACCTTATATTCATGCCTTCATGCATGACTTCCAGGATGCCAGATTTTCAGTGTGTACATTTTCAATGTGTACAGCTCTCAGGGCATTTAAATCATTAACATAACTTCAGCACTAAATTGTCTAGAGTGTTACTTTCTATGCCAAACACCTTTTCGTCTTTATACCATTAAGCACATTTAAAATAGCAGAATCAATGAATATTCATGACTATGCAAATTGAATATCCATATCTTCCTGCCACCTAACCACCTAATATTACTTAACATTCCTTAGAGCCACTTTAAAGTTTTGCTGTACTGCATTATGAGTACTGAGTACTGCATACTGCTAATACACAGTCATCTCAGAAGACACAAGTAAGATTTGAGTACAGTGGTACCTCGGTTCTCGTTGTGAATTTGTTCCAGAAGCCTTGTCAAGCACCAAAATTGATGAGAACCAAGCAAATTATTCCCATATGGAATAATATAAATTGAATTAATTTGTTCCAGACTTCATGAAAATCAGAAAAGACTGTTTAAGGCATTTTATGCATTAATGGAGTTGTATTGTACAGGTGTTCCATGGTTTATGATGGGGACATGTTTTCATGTATGTTTACATGTATCAAGAACTGGGTTAACGAGTTTACCGAGTGTTTGGTGTATCATAGCAGAGACGACACTGAAGTTGGCTTCTTATTCACATTGTTCGGTCCACCTTAAATGACGGCAGTTACATCATGGCGCCTGTAGATGGAGATTCAGCCTCACGATAAGTAATGATTAATGTTAGTTAAAGTAAGTTCATGTTTAAAACACTTACTTTAACCTACAGTTGACCAAAATCATTAACACAAAGCTTATTTTATAATAAAGTGTTGAAAAATCTCATGTAAATTAGTGAGTAATGGATTTGCAAACACTTACTCTGTGTAGCTGGCTTTCGGTTGCCTCCTATAAACTGACCTTTTTAGGACCCATGGAGACTAAGAATACAGTATTGTAGATGTAAAACTAAATAAAAACACGATAAACACAGCGGAGATCTTCCCTGAGTGGCTGAAACGAGTTGCATGACTTGTCTCATACAAGTTTAAGCAAGTGTGCTGAGTACCGAGGAAACGAGAGGGCCGAGACAAATTTTTCTACTCAAGATGGGTAGAGAAGCGAATTCAACGAGTTCCAAAGTGGTCGATAACCGAGGTACCACTGTATTATAATAAACTCAACAAACAATGTTAGCCAATCCTGTCAAAATACAGAAAACACAGCATGAACAGTAGCTAAGTTTGTTAACAGGCAAAAATAGCATGCATGTTTTGTAGTTCAGCTCAGCACATTTTTAGGAACAGTAGACTTAAACTGGAGAGTCTATTATTTTGAGCTCAGAAACGAAGCTAGTATGTAGCAGCTATATAAAGAATGGACTTTATACAGTCGAACTGTGGTAGTCTAAAGCCCATTAATTGCTAATAAATGGGCTCGCTCACACTTGTCACAAAAACAATATTTTTTTGTACTGCAGTAATCATGTATTGTAATTCAATTCAAAATCTGAATGAATATTACAACATCTATTATAACTAAACTGTAGCTAACAGTAACTCTTAGCTAATACCCTGCTAAAAAGACCAGCACATTCTGTCTTTTGGATGTTGATATGCAATTTAATCAACGAGACTGCACATCTTTCATGTGGGCCCAAGTTGGTTCATGCTGGTTAGTGCTGGTCCAGTTTGCAAACTAACATTCTCTTACTGGTAAAGCTGATTGATAAGCATACCAGTGTCCAAAACACAGCATATGCTGATATTTCCTGTGTTTTTAAGCAGGCTAGCCATCATAGCATCCGGCACCCACTGTTACATTGACAGTATGCACATGTGGTGCTTTGTCATGTTTTATGTGACATGTTTTAACTGAAATTTCCTTTAGTATTTTACAACCTACCAGTATTTTACAGCCTACATTGACTGGGGCTGCAGCAAAAATTTCTGAGGGTCTCTTGTGAGGATAGGTGGGAGGGTTGGGAAGTTTAAACTTGGCCTGGCAACTTTGACCCCCAGCAAAAAATCAAATCGGCCATGCAAACTAATATACCATGGTAATGCTGACAACATTATCATGATATTAATTTGTTTTCACATCCGCCTCACAGCAAGAAGGTCCTGTGTTCGCTCCCAGGTAGAGCGACATGGATCCTTTCTGTGTGGAGTCATGTTGGTTTTCCCCGGGTACTCCGGTTTCCTCCCACAGTCCAAAGACATGCATGTTAGGTTAATTGGAGTTTCCTAAAGTGCCCTTAGTGTGGGAGTGTGAGTATGAGTGTGTGTGTGTGAGTGTATGTGCCCTATGATGGAATCACACCCTGTCTAGGGTTATTCCTGCCTTGTGCCTTGTGTCACCAGCTGGGCACTGGTTTTCCCACGAATCTGACCAAGGTCTAAGCGGATAAGACAATGAATGAATGTTTTCCAAGTCTTAGACTTAATCCAAGTCAGGATTATGAGGAACTGGGGCCTAACCGCCAGCAGAGAACGCAAGGTGGGAAACAACCCTAGACAGGGCGGCAATCCATCACAGTCCCATTATCAGCCAATTATTTTAAAAATAGCAATACCACAATCATGAAATTCCACCTGGAACCACATGTTATACACATAGGCATACACAGCTGGCATCATAATTATGGACGTTTCTGTTTATTAACTCTCTTCATCTCAATCCCCTCCACCTCTCTCTTTCTCACAGTGCCTTGAGCGCCACAAGTTTGCCAACTTTGTTTTCCTCTCTCTAATTGTTGTCTAAATGTAATAAGTGGCTTTGTTTGCGACATGAGTGTGGTTGGCAATCAGGAGAGCTGTTAACAGCTGTTGAGGCTGTGGCACAGTGAAGCATTAGGAGGCTGCCGCCCTCTCCCGAGTGCCAGGCTGCCGTTCGTCGCTAATGAAAAGAATGTAGTCACAGATCTCATTTTTCAGGCAATTCTTGTGTAAACTGGAGATTTTCCAGTCTCTGCACTGTGAAGCCGGAGGGGGGGGGGAGGCTCCCATTAATCAGACGGGCCAACTGTTTGGGCTGTGATGAAAGATTTGTTCCAGCATCTCCAGGAATACACACGTCTTACTAAGGTGGAACAGGTACAGTAAACATGACCCAGGTTAAAAGCATGGCTACTGGACACTCAAATTTCCAAACACTAATAATAAGCCTAAAGGACTGACTAGGACTGACAATATATAACGCATCCAAAGCACTCATGATGCTAACATTTAGATCACCGTCAGTATAATTAACAATAAGACAGACGAAAAAGTGCCAAAGATCCATCTTATGCCAAAGGGGAGCAATGAGTCACAAAGGCAATGTAGAAAATCAAGAAAGTAACGTAGCTCATCCCTTAATCCCACCTCATTCTTCATCATCATCTCTTTCTCCACATTCCCCTCCCCAATCAGCACACACACACACACACACACACACGCACGCACGCACGCACACTACACCCTCAGGCAAGCCAGTCATCCAGCGAAGCCTGCCTACTTGTATGCAAGCCACTGAAATGGGTCATTTTTTAATTGAATACAATATTAATTACTGCGAGCATCATTAACGATATGTGAGATTTGACTAATTAGTGTAATAGTTTCGGAGTCACGCTCATTAAATATGAAAATTACGGTGGTCGGAAGAATCCGTTCCGTGATCAATCTTGTATGGACAGAGTGGAAATGATTTAGAGAATAGCTTTTATTGTACAATTATCTCCATTACAAACCTGCCAGACATGAAAAAAGGGGAGAGCCTAGCTTCGGGAGGCATTTGGGAACTGCTGAAGGGAGACTAGTTCACTCTACCTTCTCCTGCCTTTCAGTTGCAATTGTCTACGTTTAACCAGATGAGACAGTCGCTATGGCGGCTGAGCCTCTGTAGAGCGCCTGTGCTGACTGATGGAGGCTTAGACAGGAGCACGACTGCGAACTTGTTGATTGGTGGAAATGACAGGCCAAGAATGGTGTGCTGCTCCAGAAGGGACTTCTGGGTCGAGGTGTGGCACGATAGCTCACTCTTCTGATTTGCTAAAGAAGACCTAGACATTGACAAACTTCACTTCACATGACACAGTAACTTCTACTTCATAACTACCAAACTGTGATTCAAACCATATACACTATATGGCCAAAAGTATGTAAGCACCTCTTCTAATAAGTGATATCTGTTTTTTAGCCACACTCACTGCTAACAAGTTCACATGATGATATAAACAGGCATGGAGTCTCCATAGCCAAATAGTGGGAGGTGAAAGGGTTGTACTGATCACCTTGGTGACTCAATATGACACTTTCATATGTTTCCATCTCAAAAAGTCAGTTCACTCCAAAGTTCATTAACTCCATCAGACCTAACACATGTCTTTGCAATGTGGGAGGAAACTAGAGTCATACATTCATTTTTTCACCTACTTAATTTAATTCAGGGTTGTGGGGAGCCAGGGCCTAACCAGTATTACAGGGCACTAGGCAGCAACAAAGCACCAATTAATTACAGGACATGCACAGACACGTACACACACTAGGGGACATTTTAAAGACACCAACTGACCAAACACGTCTTTGTAAGGTGTAAGGAATCTGGAGTACGCTAGGAAAACCTGCAGTAAAAAAGGGAGTACATGCAAACTCTGCACAGAAAGACTCCACTCTGGGAATTGAGACATGGACCTCTGAAATGTGAGATGACAGCATTGCCCACTTATTCCACTGTGCCGCCTGGACACTGGCATACCAACTCAGGCAACAGCCAGGCCAAGACTCAAGCCCGAGTCCCTGAAGCTGTTAGGTGAAAGTGCTAACCACTCTTCCAGCGTGCTGCAATATGAAGCATTTTGTCTGGATTATTTAACATTGGAAATGTACAGTTGTGAGGGGATAGGTAATATTGTGAACAGGTTTAAATAAGGAGGTAGAAATATAAACTAAAAAAAACACTTCAGCTCCTGTACATATTTGAAACTGCTCATGCCACTTTAGTGTAAGTGCGACCCTCAACAGGAGAAGCAGATGGAAAATGATACTGAGACTTTATTGTATATACAGTTACATACTGTTCATACATACTGTACCTACACATACTGATGGTTATTCTAAATGCGCTTGTGTTCTTTTTGTCTCACACTCACCCTTGCCTGATGTTACTCGGTGTAATATTGTCTATTTTTATCTATATTGTTTCATTTGTGTACTCTTCTGAGCTGCTACATTTAATTTCACTGCATCTATGTACCGGTGGTTACGAATATGACAGATAAACTCATGCGCATTTCTAATTTATACCTGTACACCACTATAGGGTTCAAAGGTGATATGACAAAATTATTTGTAGGTTTACAAATAATTGGCAGACAAAACTTAAAACTGAGAAGTACATGTAATATTTTGAACATCAACAACAGTATGAATATTTCTATCCATTCTGTCCATTTAAACAAAGAAAATTACAATAACTGAGACCACTGTGTCTATATAATTGAGCGTTGTGATGTTGGTAGGTGGTTATTAGTGAGGTATACAAGACCTTTGTATAGGGACCACTCCACAGGAAAGGAACAGTATTGGGAGGAACACTGACAGGTCTAAGAATGTCATGATGTAGTTCCTTCAGATCATTTAAATGATGTATCTGAAATTATAAGACGATGTGAGAATCGACAAGGCTAGAGAAGGAGCCACAAAATATGGATAAGCCACTGATAACTAATGTAGTTCAGTACTTCAGTGTTTGCATCCATTCTTGTTATGCATTAGTCATTGTGACAAAAAGGTATTTGAGCAATTCTTTTTGACTGTCAGTGTATAAGCCATTCTCACACAATGGCTAACTGGTCTTACAAATGGATTATGAACGGGTATTGATTAAAACAGTCCAAAATCAATTAATATTGGTCTGAGTTTCACATATTGTAGTCTCTCTCTCTCTCTCTCTCTCTCTCTGTCTCTCTCACACACACACACACACACACACACACACACACACACACACACACACACACACACCATCGTAAACAAACCAAACAGGCTACTGGCCACTTTTATGGTGTTGGATTTCTGGGATATTTAGACTGAATAAAGATGAACTGGAGGCGGTTTTTGGACTGAGTCAGTGCAATGTGTGCCAAGCTGAGAAAATACAAAGTGTTTACTATGCATGCGACACTTTCCAGGTGTGCTATCATATTTGAACCAGAAGCCATTGTATCAGCTTAGAAGTGGCTGCAGATCTGTTTGTATACATCTCACATCAGCGTTTGGACGGACTTTCTAGCATATCATTGAAATCACTCATCAAACAGTCTAGTCCTTATTTGAACTCACACGCCAATGACGAATTTTTTAAAATAGCCTCACAGGAGGCTCTCCGTATTCCGTACAGATTGCTTGCTTGCAGCACTCAAAGTATTTAAGGTATTTCATGTTTGCTGCATATGTTTTATTGGCTATTCATGTTTTAATTTAAGTAAATAGTAGTATTTAATAATAATAATAAAACATACATTAATTAGGTTATATCAGAATGGTTTAGTGGAGCATGAAGATTGGTGGGTGAGGCATTGTCCCACTTAATGACTCCTTGATGTTGGGCCTGGACAAGGGCCTTGCTTAAGTGCTCAACCACAGCAGCTCACAACTTTCCAATTAGGAGACCAGACCCTGAGCCACAGTTGTCCCACAAATAATAATCTGGAAAATAATTTTCTGAAACTGTATGCCAACCTCACACAAGTAATGTAATAAACACCTATAACCAGAAAAAGGTGGTCAGTGAGATTACAGAAATAAAATGCTTTTCATTTCTTTAAAAGAGAACACACTGAGCTACACAATTGTAAAACAATGATATACAACCCTGTTCCACCTTAAATCTGTCTGATTTCCATTTTATTTTTAAACTACTGTTTAATTATTGATGTCCCAGTGAAGTACTATATTACCCATAATCTCAAAGTGAATTTCTCCAATCAAAGTGTCATTGTAAATATTCTGGGGGTATCTCCGTGTTGCAGCAGTGTAGTGAATAGCTTCCAAATTTGGTAGTAATAATAATAATAATAATAATAATAATAATAATAATAAGTTCCATTTATATAGCACCTTTCTCATACTTAAGGTCACTTTACAGAAAAATATTATTTTCAGGGGAAGGAAAAAAACACTGGTCCAAGTGATTGATATATAAACAATCTGATTTACTAAGGACGGATTTCCAAAATGCTTGTACTTTCTTACTATTACTCACTCTGAGACACCTTTGAGACACCAACTGACTGAACGCATGTCTTTGGACAGTGGTAAGAAACCCTGCCTGGAAACTAGATCACTAATCTTAAAACATGATATATCAAGCCATTATTTTATGGGAGCTAACATACTTTGTGCACAGTATTATAAGAATTACAAAGCAAAGCATCCCAAAGTCCAGAGCCTATTTCAGAATTCATTGGCCTCAGGCAGAGGTAGTGTTGCAGTCAAGAGCGCTAGAGCCAAGTCAAGACCAAGACCAGGACACACTGAGTCGAGACCGAGAGTGGCTGAGACAAGAGACAAATTTTTTTCATAAATACTAAAATAATAAAAAGAAGAAAACTTAAATTAGCTTGTAATTCTATTTACAATCTTTATCATTTATTATACATCATATATACTAATAAATAATCTTATATTCCATCAAATATTTTGTAAAATGTAACTTTAAATAATATATAGCCTAAAATTATTATTAGTTATTATTATATCATTGTCTTAGACAAATTAAAGGAGTGTAGCTTTTGGAATCAAGTGATCGTGATGATTCTGTTTCCCTTCTTCTCTGAGAGCAGATTTTATTTAGGCATGTAAGAAATTACTTACTTATTCTGTTAGAATGGATTGTTGACATTCAGTAACGATAGAAAAAGTCCAGTTTATAATTAACATTACCTCAGACAGACGCCTTGAACTCGGCTGGTCTTGACAAGAATTTCCAAGTCCACCTTACAAAAAAACCAACACAAGGCCGAGTCCAAATGAGGTTGAGACAGAGAAAAGAATGAGACTGGACTCCATTACTACACCCCTGACCATCCTACTGCAAGTCTAGCCCAGGGTTCGAACCCAAGTCCTCCAAAATGGACGTTTCCAGCAGATGACTGGACACAGGAGCTGCGGTACTTGTAAAATATATATGTATGTGTTTGCAGAACCCTGCAATGGACTGGCGTCCTGTCCAGGGTGTACCTCCTTCTGCAACCAGTAAATTCTTGGTTAGGCTCAAGACCATGACCTGACCATGAAAGTAGGGGTAAAATTGGATGATTGCATGCTATTAATTCCTAATAATTCCAGATCTGATAAACATCCATTTGTCTGATCCAAAATATTTCCATTTGAATGTTTCAGCAGTGGAAGTGCTGCCTCTGCTGTGTTTATTGCTTTTCCTATAAAGTCAGCAGGAGTGGCACTCTGCATTTTTAGTGACCTTGTATCCTTCAACCACCTTTTGTGTTCCTGCACTTTTACACATAAACATGTCCTCGCTTTAAATATATGCAATAATCCTATCTTTCCACTCTCGAATGCTAGCTCTCCATGTTATTTTAATGCTCGGCGCCAAACCACGCGCCAGATAGCCTGCACTTTATCACATTTTACTTTTTTATTTTATAGAGCCTCTGTCTTTTTAAAATGATTGCACCTGTTTTTGATCTGATTAATTTTGTGCGAGTGCAAACAATTACTTTTCATCTTTATCAGTTAAAGGGATCACCCTCCTTTTATGGGTATCATTTATAACAAGTGGACAGCTACCTGTTTATTAGAATTTCAAGCAGTATATCGGCGTGCAGATCTCCCACGGTCCATATTTACATTTCAACTTGGGCTAACAACCATGACAAACACACATAGCATGGGATGCCAGGCCTCATTTTCATATTTGGCCCTCTTGACTCTCTCTCTCACACATACACACACATATATATATACAGCCACACAGCAGTACTCTTTCTATAATTGGGCATTTTCCATTGATATAATGATTACTGTGGCTAATAGATGTTACACCTAATCCTAAATTTAACCTCAGTAAACAAAAGCAAATCTTTAGATTTTTCAAATGAAAGAAAATAAAATTCTTTTTTCTATCCTCGTAAGGACATTAGGTCCTGACAATGATATATAAACTTGACCCACAGACGTATACACAGACAGACACACACACACAACATTCTCCAGACAGCGGGGTCCGGCACAGCGAGCTGACAGAGGGCTGAAGATGGGAGCTGTGCAGAGAGACACTGGACCACTTTCTGCTTAGAGTACGTCAGTGTTGTAGCCTGCAGGAGCATGTCTATCATTCACTACGTGTGTGTGTGTATGTGTGTGTGTGTGTGTGTGTGTGTGTGTGTGTGTGTGTGTGTGTGTGTGTGTGTGTGTGTGTGTCATTAGAGAGAGCAACACAGAGAGAGGCAAAGACAGGGATCACGGCCTATAAAACCCAGCCACGGCACTAAGGTCCAGTGTAAGAATACAAGCACATTTGCATGTGCCATGGCCAGGGCCACTTTTGACAACTCAACAGCTGTTAATTATGAATTGGCCTGTGGAGAAGTAGACAGTGTTGTGAATATGCAAAACAGAAAGGAGCAGCCAGGGCCCATCTAACAAGAGTGTCAAACTCCCACCCTCCCCACACTCAGTGCCCAGTGCAGCATGGGCTGCCGGAAGTGTCAATCATCCGGCCTCGGTCTAACAGCTGAGCAGGGATGTTAATATACAGTCATTCTGATTTCTAATTACAGTATCATCACAATAATACTTATTACACTTAGATTAGTATTACATTTACAGCATTTAGCAGACACAGCTATCCAGAGACAATGGATCCAAAATTACAAGGTACAATTCATGCAATTTAAGTCTTGCTCAAGGACCAAACAGTTACTGGGACTCACATGTTCAACATTCACAAGGGGTTTGTAATAATATGATTTGTATTAAAGTTCAATTGTCAATTCAACTAAACATCCCAGCATCCATTGTAATTTCAAGTAATAATAATAATAATAATAATAATAATAATAATAATAATAAATTTGCTGTATATACAGCAAACACGTGATTTCCTGCATTTGCATATTACCTATCAGAGGTGGACAATGTAGACAACTTAATAACTTAAGTCAAAGTACAGATACTATTAGTGAAGTGTTACTTTGATATGGGTGAAAGTTCTACCATCTAATTGTTAACTCAAGGTAAAATGCTGCAGTACTTGCTGTTAATAATACTCAAGTAAATTACAGGTAAATTGTTAAGCCATTGCATTGTTGTAATATTGCATCAACACGTACAATACTTAATACCCCTAATAAAAAATACTTGGTGAGAAATCATGAACTTGATGTGACCCTATTATCCTTAATAGGCTGTTTTTGTCAATGTCACCTCTCAAAAAAAACAACAACACATTTTAGAAAAGCCAAAAAATCACTTACTGACTTTCGAAGCATCTTCAAAGTAACAAGTACTGAGGACCTTGATAGAAATATAGTGGAATGAAAAGTACAATATTTGTCTTTAAAATGTAGTGAAGTTAAAGTCATAAGTTTGCAAAAAACATAATACTCGTAAAGTACAGCTACTCAAAAAGCATACTCAAGTAAATGTACTGAAATTTTAATTAAATGAAAATGTGTACCGGTAAATGTGATGAAATTGTGTTGCTGTTAAATATACTCACCGGACCAAAAATGATTAACCTGTGGCTGAAAAATAACTACTAATGTGTAATACCTGCACAAATTCTGAATTTCATGTAGACTGAGACTACTCGTAGACCCATATGATTCGATTCACCAGCATACTGAGCTACTTCCTTCACACCATGGCCTTTGGCACACCCAAATGCACTCTTTTTTGTCAATCATTAGCATATGTTTGTGACCCATTTTCCACACATCAAACAAGGCATTCGCTTGCACACCCCACATGTAGTTATATGATTGGTCGCCCCATCATCCTTGTGCAATGCCATCTGCAGGAGCCTGAAGTTACTACCACCTTAAACAATGAAGGGGACTAAGTTTTTGTCCAGGGGAGAATACATGCACAATTATAGCAAAATGTACACACAATTCAATGAAACCTGACATTGGGTTGCTCAGGTTGGTCAGTGGCCAACTACTGAGTACAACTGAGCTGTGCCTCCAGTATAGCAGAGCACTCCACAGACACAATTGGTCATGTCTGTTGGAAGGAAGTTCAGACAGGGATCACCACCCTGCCACAGCCTTTGTTGACCAAGCCACTACCAAGATGATGAATGAATATGGTGTAAGTAGCAAAATCCTCCATGTGTGCAGTCTCTAGGAATAGAAGTCTGCTTCCTGCCAGCCGAGGTGGGTAGTAACGTGCTACCAAGCTCATAACCAGCTATAAGGTCACCAAGGTCTAAACCTCAGTCATTTTTAGAGCTAAAAATAAAATATGGAGCTTAATAGAACTGGATAAAACATTAGCAGAACTTCTCCCAAGGCCCAAGGTGATTGTTCTCTCCCCTTTGCTCCTTCAGCATCATCGGGCTTCTGTAGAACTGCCAATATGACAATGCCCAATACCACTGGATCGTAGCGCTGGCAGTGAGTGTGACCTGTAAATATGGCAATAATAAAAAACCCAGAATCAGAGCTCAGTCAATAGCTGCTTGAATTGTGGTGTGGAATCAAACTACCATGCTTTTCAAACAGAACTGACACAACCTAACTCAGTTCATGGTATGTACACAATTAATTATCATCGTAGACTCACAGAAAGCCTCCTTGGATATCGGTGAGTTTTTTCCACTGTTTGGTAGCCAGTCCAAAAAACACAGAATGCAGCTGTTCTGAGGCAGAGCATAGCCTACACGGGTGACGGTGCCGTTAACCCAGACACAATCTCAGCAGGTGGAGTGCAGAACACACACACACACACACAGAGCAAAGTTTGTATGGAAAATAAAACAAGTTAAATGAATAATTCATCATGGCTCACTGTTGGCATCCCAATTCATCTCAAAGGTGTCTGATATCATTCATCTCAAAGGTGGTTCTGTGCAAGCCAGACAAATCTCCATCAAAGTCTTCTGGACTTTGTTTTAGCAGAGCAGGGCAGAACTGACTTGTTAGGGAGGTGGAAACATTAAAGTTTCCACCTCTTTAAACACTGGAGGTAGAAACATAAAAGGACAACCCATTCTACTGACACTGCTTTGTCACTATATGCTTCATATTATGAATCTGTTAGCACTGAGTGTGGCTGAAACAACAGTGATCACTCATTAGACGGGCTGTCCACATACTTTTGGCCATATAGTTTACGAAGACCTGCATATGCAACTCTGATTGTAATACAGTCTGTCTGGAATAGCTTTTGATCATCTGCCAGGGCAAGGGTGATCTTGACAGTTAAATTGTTTTAATATTTATACATGTTAAATTCATTTTGACATGTAACCTGTTTGGATGCATTAATGCTAGGTTAATGGCAGAATGATTCATGCTATAAAGGTTTGCTTTGAAGAGGTTTGCACTGTAGGTCAGTAGGATCAGTGTTTCCTTTGCTTGTTTCCGGCAGACAAATCAGTCAGGACTGTTTCTGCCTAGAGTCTGGGGAAGAAATAATACAGTACCTCATGTGATTGGAGTAAGTTTTAGCCAATCATGCTGTACCTCTCCGTCGTTAATCTGTGCCGCTTCCAAAGCCCATCTTAGAAAGCACTTAGAGGCCTATATTTTTCCTTTACAGCCTGGCCACGATATGCCAAACTCTCAGACCAGGGGTTGAGGAGGCTCTGTGCCTTTAATGTGAAGAGTATCTCCAGGAATTTTAATTAATTTCCCCTCTCGTACCAGCTGAATCTGCTTTAATTTTCCCCCCCAAGGACTTTTATAAATTTCATCATTAATAAAATCAGACATTCAATTAGTCCAAAAATCCAGATTGCCAACTGTTTCCTAACAGTCTCGCTATAGTTTGCCTCCCTTTTGTGGTGTACGGTAAAGAGAGAGGAGAGATGGCATTGGGGGGGAAGTTAAAACTAATTTCATTAATCTAATTGTCATCACTTCAAACCATCTCTTAATTAGTACAAATTAATATGATTAATCACAATAATGACAAAAACTCATTCAATTACAGCTTTTGAATGGTGAGGGGATGTGTTGGTCCGATATGGGGGCATAAAAAATGGGGGTGGTGGGTAGGCTCGGCTGAGCCGGGCAGGATCTGTCCTGATTATTCGAATAACTGACAGGTTATCAATCACCCTCCACTTTTAATAAAGGAAGCAGAAAGTTGAAAGGGAGGCAGGGTTTCATTGCCACTCTTGCTTTTTTGTTGCCTTGCTTTCACAGAGACACAAAGGCTACATTAGCTGTATTAAGTATGGTCAGAAGAAACAGGGAAGCGTTACGGTTTAAGGAGTCACCTTATTGTCTAAACCTGTGAAGCAACACAGGCAAATGAGCACGATGTACTGGGAGGTATTTTTGTTGTTTAACACCAGGTGCTAATTTTATTTAGTTAACCACCATGTCAGTTAGAGGACAAACTAATCAAACACGGCTAGACATGCAGTTTGCCATCACCTGCGGTCCAGTGGCAGTCTGTTCAAGTGTCTGATCTCTAACACCTTAAGCTTCTCACCATCTCATTTTTGCCCTTCCCGTATGTTATGATTTTAATCGTAACTCAAAATTGAACAAGAGTGGAAGCATGTCATCATTTGTCACGTGGCACCCAGGCACCAACTGAGCAGCAGGTTCATCTCATGAGGCAGTCCAAAGGCCACCAGGGCTCACAGATGGGCCTGGAACCTAGCTCTGGAGCCAGGACATGCCATTTCTCCAGTGAGATGTTTCTCATCCATCTGGAGGCAGAAATGGAGAGACACTCACTCATCAATTTATTAGGTACACCTCCTTGTTTCTAGACTGACTGTCCATTTTATCAGTTCCACTTACCATACAGAAGCACTTTGTGGTTCTACAATTACAGGCTGTAGTCCATCTGTTACTCTATATACTTTTTTAGTTCCCTTTACTCTGTTCTCTAATGGTCAGGACCCCCACAGATTAGGTGGATCTTTCTCAGCACTGCAGTGACACTGACGTTGTGGTGGTGTTTCTGTGTTTTGTGTCCCCAGCCAAAAATGTCCAGCCACCAGGATCCTGTAGGAGGCATCCTGTGAGCACTGATGAAGAATTAGAAGAGATGAGCTACTGTCTATGATTTTACATATGCAAGGTGGAGCAATATGGTAAATATGTCAAAAAGAGTGCACAGTGAGTGAACACAGTGAGTGTTTAAGAATTCCAGCAGCACTGCTGTGTCTGATCCATTCATACCAGCAAAACACACACTAACACACCACCACCACATCAGTGTGACTACAGTGCTGAGAATGATCCATCACCCAAAAAGTACCTGATCTGTGGTGGTCCTGTGAGGGTCCATTAAATAACTGCGTAAAGGGCACTAACTAAGTATGTAGAGAAACAGATGGACTACAGTCTGTAATTGTAGAACTACAAAGTGCTTCTGGTAAGTGGAACTGATAAAATGGACAATGAGTGTAGAAACAATAAGGTGTACCTAATAAAGTGATCGGTGAGTCTATATATAGGGAAACTTTAACAACTCATCAGCCGATTGACCTCCATTATGAATGAGCTTCACCGATTGGTTTCATTATTTTCTTAATACTGGAAAAAAAAAACATTTGTCCATGATAATCACATATATGCTACAGAGGAAGTGCATATCTGTGTTGCATGCAAAGACCTTGAAGTTAGGAGTACCGGTAGTCGGTGATATAGATAATAAGGTTAAGTACTTAAAATATTCAAGGTGTCCTGAAGAAGATCTGCAACATCGGCCTGAACTTTAATTCGAGGCTTTACATTATACAGCGGCTTCAAATCCTAGATGCTGGATTTGTATTATGTGTACAGTGTTTTAGAGGCCTGATCAGACAAGCAGAGGACAAACAGGGCATTTCTGAAGGTCTACATAGACATACACACGACCACACACATCAACACACACCTGTGAAAGCACAGCATGGAGATTATGCAAAAACGATGGAGTAAAGCCAGTCATTGTTCCTGTGCTGCTGGTGAGAACCCAATTTCCACGCTTCCCAGTTTAAGTGCACCAGCCTCCAGTAATGGCACACTAATCTCACTTTGACTCCATCTTTTTTCCTCCACGTTATTGTTGAAATAAATAACCTTTCACCACTATCAGTTTGGGGGATCTTCTCTTAAATTATTACGCCACAGATAGCTCACTCATGATCTGCCTCCATATCCATTAACTGTGGAGGAAAGTGATTTATTGGTGAGGTGCAAGGAGAGGAAGCAAATTAGGAGAAAATAGCTTCAGTGAGTCAATTGTGCCCTCTACTGGGATTTTAGATTTGCCACAGTTCTGTAATAGATGAATAGGTTGGTTGATTTGAGGTTGATTTGTGTTACACTGACATAGAAGTGAAAAGGTCACGTATTCTTTTTATCTCTTGGTATTCAGCAAGGTTTCTGAACGGATTGCTAGGGTTTCAATGATTCACCTATGGTGTAAATATTTTTGGTTAATGTTACTTGTTAGCTTTTTCGATATGACCCTAATTTCACCTTATCACTTCACTGTGAATAGAACTGTATTAAAATATGAGAAGTCCTGTAAGTAAAAGAAAAGGTGTACAATAATACTCCAGTGTTTTTACTTAATCTCTATCCACCACATCTATATCTGTATACAGGTATGCACTGTTTAACTTCTGCATTACATTTTGTGAAACAGAACAGTGACCAAAATGGACGTTGACATTACCATCATCACATAGTAGATTAGATACTGTGCACATAGTGATTTATTTTAAACAGTCATATGAATTTAAAAACTGCATGTAAACATTTGGTAGAGTACTGTACTGTATAACACAGTAAATCTAATCTTTGTGTCCTTTAGAAAATTTGAAAGACTTACCAAAAATGAAAACTAAAGGAATGTTATTTTCTGCCTTCACAAGCATGATTCTCTTTTCTGTCCGCAGGTGTCGCAAGGGTTCACTCGTACTAGTTTTCTGACATTCGGAGGTGAGTTACAGTGGGGCACAAAAGTATTTAGTCAGTCACTGATTTTGCAAGTTCTCCTACTTAGAAAGATGAGAGAGGTCTGTAATTTTCATCATAGGTACACTTCAACTATGAGAGACAAAATTAGAAAAATAAATCCAGGAAATCACATTGTAGGATTTTTTAAAAATGTAATTGTAAATTATGGTAGACAATAAGTATTTGGTCAATAACAAAAGTTCAGCCCAATACTTTGTAACATAACCTTTGTTGGCAATGACAGAGGTCAAACGTTTGCTGCAAGTCTTCACCAGGTTTGCACACACTGTAGCTGGTATTTTGGCCCATTCCTCCATGCAGATCTCCTCTAGAGCAGTGATGTTTTGGGGCTGTTGCTGGGTAACACGGACTTTCAACTCCATCCACAAATTTTCTATGGGGTTGAGGTCTGGAGACTGGCTAGGCCACTCCAGGACCTTGAAATGCTTTTTACGGAGCCACTCCTTTGTTGCCCGAGCGGTGTGTTTGTGTTCATTGTCATGCTGGAAGACCCAGCCACGTTCCATCTTCAATGCTCTCACTGATGGAAGGAGGTTTTGGCCTAAAATCTCACAATACATGGCCCCATTCATTCTTCCCTTAACACGGATCAGTCGTCCTGTCCCCTAAAGTATGATGTTTCCACCCCCATGCTTCACAGTAAGCATGGTGTTATTAGTTTGCAACTCTTCTTTCTTCTTCTTCTTTAGTATGCAGCATTCTTCTTCCTCCAAACACGGCGAGTTATGTTTTTACCAAAAAGTTCTATTTTAGTTTCATCTGACCACATGATATTCTCCCAATCCTCTTCTGGATCATCCATATGCTCTCTGGCAAACTTCAGACGGGCCTGGACATGTACTGACTTAAGCAGGGGGACACACCTGGCACTGCAGGATCTGAGTCCCTCTCTGCGTAGTGTGTTACTGATGTAGCCTTTGTTACTTTGGTACCAGCTCTCTGCAGGTCATTCATCAGGTCCCTCCATGTAGTTCTGGGATTTTTGCTCACCGTTCTCATGATCATTTTGATCCCACAGGATGAGATCTTGCGTGGGCCCCCAGATCGAGGGAGATTATCAATGGTCTTGTATGTCTTCCATTTGCTTACAATTGCTCCCACAGTTGATTTATTCACACCAACCTGCTTGCCTGTTGTAGATTCACTTTTCCCAGCCTGGTGCAGGTCTACAATTTTCTTCCTGGTGTCCTTCGACAGCTCTATGGTCTTGGCCACAGTGTCTTTTATACAGATAACGAGGTCAAACAGGTGCCATTAATACAGGTAAAGAGTGGAGGACAGAAGAGCTTCTTAAAGAAGTTACAGGTCTGTGAAAGCCAGAAATATTGCTTGTTTGTGGGTGGCCAAATACTTATTTTCCACCATGTTTTACAATTCTTTTTTTTTTTAATCCGACAATGTGATTCCTCGATTTTTTTTTCTCATTTTGTCTTTCACAGTTGAAGTGTACCTATGATGAAAATTACAGACCTCTCTCATCTTTCTAAGTAGGAAAACTTGCACAATCAGTGGCTGACTAAATACTTTTTTGTCCCACTGTAGATGTATAGAAGACAGATTTTTATTTCCTATTATAATTCTTAAGACCTCAGATGTTGAAGTGAACAGATGCTGATCATATGGACATGAAACAGCATATACCTGCAGTTATAAAAGACAACCTGTACACAGAAGCTAGACAGAAAACCTAAGGGTTGTTGTCAAAATAATTGTATGACCCACATTACAGGTCATTCTCATTGTGTCATTTTTTTTTGCCATTTACATTTACAGCATTTAGCAGACACTCTTACCCAGAGCAACTTACAACTTAACCAATCCAAGCAATTGTTGGTTAAGAGCCTTGCTCAAGGACTAAATTGTGCAAACTTGACAGAGGTGGGATTTGAACCATGGACATTCTGGTCCAAAGTCCAGTATCTTATCTGTAGGGCCACCACAGTCCCAAGAACAGTCACTATTTCTGTGTCCGTATTCAAGAAAGAGTGATTAGATTTTTTTTTTTGTTTTCTCTAAATGTCTAGAATGGCACCACATCACTTTAACTTTCTCTTTCCTGTCTTTCACATTGTCTGAAGAAAGCCAGCTTTAGGTCAGAACATAAGTGATTACAGGCAGATCTGAAAATAAAATCTAAAATTTGAAAATATTTACATGATAAATAATGTGTATCGTGATACTTAGCTTTATGTTATAAATGTTCACAAAGGAAAAGTATACAGAGTCGGTGGTGGTACTGGACCAGGAGGTTCAAGGCTGCTTGGATTTTACCTTGTAATTCTGCATCACTTGCTCTGAATAATTGTGTCTGCTAAACACTGTACATGTGAAGGTACACTCACTGAGCACTTTATTAAGAACGCGATACAGGTAAGTGCCGTTTATTGGCCATCTGATCAACATCCATTCGCTTAAATGACTGAGGTCTTAAAAATCATAATAAATTCCAAAAGAAAATAAAAATCTGTCTTTTAACTAAACAGCTGGTCACCTCAACTGACAATGTGTGTGTAACAGCCATGTGCTTGGTTGGTTGTTAGCTCATGTTTGGGACAGAGATTGCTTGGTTCATGTGTTTATAGACTTTTGTTGTGTAAGTTACTCATGTTTGTGTGTATAACTATTCACTACTTATTTGTAACAAGCTGTAAATGCCGTTTGTTCGTACATTACTGTATTTTCTATAATTACTGTGACTTTCCATGAATTAAAAATGTAGTGGCAGCCATGCTGTGTAGATGGTAGCATTCCACTCGTGTTTTCAGGGATATCTGACAAATCAATGTATCTTTTGCACGCAGTTTTCTTGTGAAAATATCCTTTATATTGACATTACCACATCATAAAAAGACCATGTGACTATGGTAATGTCCGGTCTACCTCCGTTTCAGTCAACAACCTGCTCCACATGATAGAATGCATCGGCGCATACCTCTACTAATACTTGGTAGTGAGCGATGATTGATTGGTGTTAACAAGCCAAATGTGTGTCAAGAAAACTTTTCCCGCATTACATCACCTCCACCAGCATGGACTGTTGACACAAAGGAGGATGGCTTCATGGATACATTCTGTTGGCACCAATTCTGACCCTACTATCTGTGTGCCTTGAGCAGAACTCAAGATTCATCAGACCAGGTTATATTCTTCTATATTCTTCTAGTCCTCAACAGTTTTTGGTCAGCCTGTGCCCACTACTGCTTTATCTTTCTGTTCATTTACATTTATGTCATTTAGCAGTTCATCTTTCTGTTCTTGGCTGACAGAAGAGGAAGTTGACGTGATCTTCTACTGTTGTAGCCCATCTGCCTCAATGCCTGAGTGACTGTTCTGAGATGTTTTTCAGCTCACTGTAGTCGTACATTCATTTGTACATGTTGCTGGAGTTACTGTAGCCTTTCTGTCAACTGAAACCAGTTTGGCTATTCTCTGTTGACCTCTGTCATCAGCAAAGTGTTTATATGTAGTGTTCCTAATAAAGTGCTCCGTGAGTGCATTTAATGCAGAAAAGAATGTAAAATGAAGGAACTGTTGCGTTCATAGATTTTAAGTGAGTTAGTAACTGGTTTATCCTGATTAGAGATGTGATTAGAGTTGTGTACACCTAGATATAGACTAGAAAACCCCTACTGGTTTGTCTTTGGGAAGTGGAAGGAAATTGGAGCACCTGAAGAAATGCCTCGCATACTCAGGATGAACATGCCATCTCCAAACTTCAGTAACCAAAAGCAAGGATCAAACATAGGTATCTGGAGCTGTACGGCACCAACGCAAGGTGCGGTGCCTCTATGCAACCCCTAGGAAGGTTTGTAATATTACACCTAACCCAAGGTTTCATTATCTGCTCACTGTACTCATCCCATTAGATCTGTAAAACTCAGTACAAGCAGTAGAAAAAAAATAATCAATAAACCTCAAAAACCAATCGTTAAAGTAATGCGCTCAAATTTCAGAGGTCCATTTGATATCATCTCAACCTGGACCAGATTTCGTGCTTGTACACTACACCATATAAAAGTGCCACACAATGTCGTCTTCTTCTTTCAGCTGCTTAGGTCAGGTGTCACCGCAGTAGATCTGATCCACATATTAGACTAGGCTCAGGTTTTATGCCAGATGCCCTTCCTGTTGTAATCCTCCCATTTTACAGAGGCTTGAGACCGGGACTGTATCCAGTCAATGTAAAAACTCCACATACTCAACGTCTATGGCTGATGTGACGGGCCTATCAAGGATCATGGGGTATTTAAACCCTCTCTGCCATGATGTATAAGGCCATAGACCTTGTCTCATCAAAACCGTTCCTCTCCTCTCCCCCTCGCACTCCACTGAGGTGTCGTTACATGCTCGGCTAGCTTCTCTTCCATGACAGACTGTTACCTCTTGAAGCGGAAACACATTTGATTGTTAACATCTGGGCTATTACAATTGCAAACTAGGGCTCTGTACATCAATCAGAAAGTGATTTCAAAACAAAGAGACCATCTTCAAATCAATCTATTGGGGAGCGGGGGCATTACATGCTCCCGTAATCCCGACTAATTAGCAGGATAATAGGAACGAGATTTATGAAACCAGCGGAGAGGAATGGTAGCGCGAGAGGGGCAGGCGCAAATTAGCAGGGAGGCATGCCAGCACCTCAATAAAGCCGATGAGCTCTTCCTCCGTTGTGTTGTTTTTAATCAACTTCTGTCCCTCAGTCCGTCACTCCAATTCTCTCTTCCTTTCACTCTCTCTCTCTATCATCTTGTCTCTCTCTGTTTATCCCCTATAAACATGAAGGATATCAGTGACACATTCGGATTAAATCAGCTTTAAGCCTTATTAAGGCCTTCAAAGCTAAGAGATTACAGACAGTTTTTTCTTCATTCACTCCCACTATTGTTGCTTAATCAGTCACCGGTCACTTGTTTTGATCATAAGCTTTGATTATCCGCTCACCATTTACACTGAGCTCCCCAGAACATTCTGCTGTGGATGATCAGGGGTGAAGTGAGCAACCATATGGAGACTCTTCAGCTGACTGAGCAGATAGAGGGAGAACTTGCTCCTCTTGTGTCCTAAGGCTTGTTGAGTTTACTCTACGCTACTCGTGTAGGTTACTATGAAAATCAAGATCTGCTGTTTCAAAGCATTCAGGACTTTAAAGGATTGTGAATAAAGAATCAAGATTGTGTATAAAGAATTCTTTATACGTTCCTCTCTATTAAGAAACGAGTCTCAGTCAAAACTCTCTCAGAGCAGAAATATAGGAGCGGTTTCTACAGCGGTGAAAAAAGACTCGGTTAAACAAGTACATTTTAAAACATATACATACACAAACACAAAACCGACACACATACACACATACATCAGGACACTGCAGTGACACTGATGTAGTGCTGGTTTGAGTGGATGCTGAAGTGCTGCTGGAGTGTTAAACGTCTCAGTGTCACTGCTGGACTAAAAATGGTCCAACCAAAATGTCAAGCCACCAGCATCCTGTGAGGACTGATGAAGAATTAGAGGATCACTAACATGTGCAACAACAGATGAACAGACAGAGTGCACAATGGGTGAACACTGTGTTTAAAAACTCCAGCAGCACTGCTGTGTCTGATCCAATCGTACCACCAAAACACACACTAACACACCATCAGTGTCACTGCAGTGCTGTTGGGACAGCTTCCACGTCACATAACATGCAATTTCACTGTATGTATTGTGGACGTTAAGCAACACATACCAGGATCTTTTTTCTGGCCATGTTCATGGGGTGGCCTGGTGCCTATCCCTGAGGCATGTCCTTAATAAGATGCCATTCCATCACAGGGCTGTCAGGGGTTGCTGTTGCAGTGCTGGATGTGATCCTCTGACCAGCTTGCCCTCCCTGAAGCACGGCCAATCAAACCCTGGTTACCACAGTGGTGGACTAGTAATTTGTGGCTGTGAAAACAAAGGACGTATGTATAGGCGTGCCCTGGACAGGATGCCAGTCCATTGCAGGGCTGACAATATTCACTGCTCCAGCGTTGGAGGGATATTCTCTAAAATAAAGCCAATACAGAATTTTCTAAATCAAATGTGAAAATCAGTCGTGTTCAATCCCTTTGCAGAGTGGTTTGTTTTTTTAGTAGTGTTTTTTCCAGTCTTAAGAAATTGCATATCCCAGCCTATGTAAATTCCTCTATTTAAGCATACTTATATCTAGTTCTTATCACGTTCAATCTCTACTGCCTTTGCCCTGATGGGTATGACGGTATGTGCCTGACATCCTTATCAGAGGATCAGCAATGTTTTTGGCACATGTTTCCTACATACTGGAGCTGGACTCTGACACAATGCAGATCAGCTGCTTTCTCCCCTGCAGTGCCTGGTCAGCTGTGGAGCTCACAGACAGACAGTATGGCTAAAGGTTACCACTATGCATTACAAACAACCCTGTCAACTTTGCACATAGCCTTGCTGCCATGATTAGACATTTAAACACAAGGTTTCCCAAATATAGAGAAATAGGCATGTGTTTATTCTTTTTTTATGCCAAATGTAGTCAATGAGTCAGAAAGTGTTTGGTTTACCTTTGAAGTTTGCAGTGGAGCTATAAGGCTAACAGTTACATTGGACTGGCACCAGTACCTCGTATATACTGTATTCCTGTATTAAATACGCCTCCTTGTTTCTACAGTCATTGTCTATTATATCAGTTCCGCTTGCCATTTAGACTACAATTACAGACTGCAGTCCATCGGTTATTCTACATACATTCTACATACACACTGCATAGGGACTGTGGTAGCCTAGTGGGTAAGGTACTGGACTATGGACCACAAGGTCCAGGGTTCAAATCCCACCTGTGCCAAGCTGCCACTGTTGGGTCCTTGAGCAAGACCCTTAACCCACAATTGCTTGGATTGTGTACCTAATAAAGTGATCAGTGAGTGTAAGCTTTAAAAGTTTTAGGTTTTTATTTATTTTAACAGCATGAGCAGGTTGCAATCTAATCTTCCAGGCATCTTGTTAAACAGCGTCGTGAAGTTTCATGAGTTTAAACATTGCATATGTTGCCTCTCACCAACTCCTGATAGGTAATAGTGCTCTATATTGTATGTAGAATGCAGGAAATATTGATTAGGGGAGAATTCAGAAACAGCCCATAAGCATTAGTTCCTCATATGGATAAGCAGAGAAAGACCTGCAATCTGCAACCTGGAATTGACTGGATGTAAGTAGAGGTACATCCTGAACAGGTCACCAGTCCTCTTACCACAGGAGCTGCAACTTTCTTTCTCTCTCAATGTTTTTGCAATGGTATAAGGACCATATATGATATATTTTTTGACATATTGCAGACCCGCAAACTTCACTCCATAATACTCTTTGCACTGACCTTCATTCCTTTAGCATATTAGCATAAGCCTTTGCACTACATTTCCCCTTCCAAATAAGTGGTTTCTTATCTGCAACCCTTTCAGAAAGAACATTCTTGATCCAGAATTTTTGGACTGTAGAAAGCTTAACTTGGCATCCAGATGAAGATGCCAGATTCTGTGCAAGTAAGAGTAAGTAA
This sequence comes from Ancistrus triradiatus, assembly GCA_025084515.1. Taxonomy (NCBI): domain Eukaryota; kingdom Metazoa; phylum Chordata; class Actinopteri; order Siluriformes; family Loricariidae; genus Ancistrus; species Ancistrus triradiatus. The sequence continues at coordinate 326,780 of JAJAGP010000091.1, forward strand.
GGGAAGATCAAACTAAATACTTGCCACTGTAACCTATAGACATTTTGTTCTGATTCAGATTTTTTCATTATTTTATACTGCATACAAATTTCCTGTATTATCTGGCTGAATTCTAATTAAAAGACTTATATATAATTACATATGGCCATTATACCATTGCTAAATGTTATGCTATGCTATGCGATTACCCCCCTACGTTCCACAAAACCTCTACACTGTGTACACATGCCCACATCATAACACTTTGTGAATTGAGCAGGAGGATTAGTTTCCGTCTCTGGAGCTTGCAGCTCACTGCCACCCAAGCAGCCTGGTTTTCCTCTCTCGCGGCCCTCATAGTCCCTGACCTTGCCTGATGGTGGGAGGACATCTCCCATTAAAGCGTTGCATTCTGATAAGGCTATTTCTTTTCTTTCAGCATCCCTTTAATGTCAGGCCTGAAATATGAAGTCATTAGGCGATATTAAAACAGTGCTGACAAACTAATTAACAGAAGACATTATACGGGATGGGCTCAATTAATCCGCTTTAATTGCTCTTTTAAATGGGGGCTCAAATTAAAATTAATAAAGATTTACCGGTGATCGCACAAAACTACGCCAAGGAGTGGCTGTCTGAAGGGCAGGCAAAAGTCAGCTTCCTCAGTGCTGAAGTTCCTGTACCCCTGCTCCAGGCACCCTCCTACTCTGAGCGCCTAGTCACACAACATTCTTATCACTCATACACCCACCCACTTCCATACATGTTTAATTAAAAATTCAGGATTGCAGGGAGGCACAGGGCACAAGATGAGAACCTCCCTAGAACGTGACAACAGCCCATCACAAGGCCAACTGACCTAACACACAACGTCTAATGCCCAACGCTCATATATTAAGCAGTAGACACTTTAACAGTGAAATATACTGATGCATAACATACAAAATATTAACACCCCATACATTACGGGTCAATGGCTGGTGTGGATTTTTTTACCCAATTCTGTTATTTTTCAAGAACATGCCATGACCTACAGCATGTAGTAATCTACAATACATCCAAGAAAACACCGTTTCAAAGTGAAATGGATTTTAGGTATTTATGCAGTCAGAAGTCCAAAAATGTCAGGTCAAGCATCAAAGTTACATTTATTAGTATAGTGCTTCCCACAACAGAGCTTTGTCTCAAAGCAGGATTACAAGCATCTATACCCACAGTCAGTAAGTGAGCAAGCCTACTGCAGCAACACCTACAGATGTTGTGATCATCTATCCATATACTCAAACATGTGAATGTGAACTCGTTTAATTATGATTATGTATGGAGTCCTACCATGGAGTCTTTTGCAAAGGTTCTAAGCTTCCCTACTCAAATCTGGTTCATCGGTTTTCCAAAAGAAAAGAAGGTACGACCAGGACTCGAACCTTCATCACTGCTGTGGTGGGCTAGCGCATTAGACAGCTGTGTACCCCGAGTGCCGCAAATAGTTAAACAGACAAAAGATTTGTCTTGTGTGTCCATTGTCCTTCTCCGTGTTTCAATAATCCTATCAAGCAGTAATTCCCCCAATTATTTTATTTCAAATAGCCCATACATCAGTTTATTACAATCCAAAGATACCCTAACTCTAACCCAAGATAGCTTCAGTGATATGTGGGAATATACACAGTTAACATCAATGTGTCAATTTGAAACAATGCACTTTCTAAAGCAGATCTAAAATTATGTAAAACTCTGTGTATCCCAGTCAAATTACATTAAAATAATCTACATTAAAATAACTTAACACAATCTCACAGATAAGAAACTTAATATAAACATATAATTCACTTTACGGCACTTATCAGACAACTTCATCCAGAGGGACTTACAGAAGTGCTTCGTATTCTCCTTAGTAGACATTACCTCATGCTAGTGCAAACTTGCATGTGGGCAACGGCCCAAGAACACAATCCAGCTAAAAAGGGTTTTTTTGTTTGTTTGTTTGAAATTCACTTACATCGTTTTCTTGCAAAGATAAAATTCTGAAAAAAAAGATATAAAACCCAAACTAACTGTCTTAAAAATCTTCGAATATATCATCTGTCTTGTTTTTTTCTTAAAACATTAGCCATTAGTTGGTAATCTGCCACAATCCATCATGCTCAAGTGTTGGCTTGGTCAGAGTACCGGCCTGAACACTATAAAGTATATTTGGTCTTTGGTCTCACATTAAACACAAACTAACTGGGAAACATTTTTACAGTTACTCATCACCCTTTTGAAGCCATTACCATTTAGTGGAATAACACTGTCATTTTGTCATTTTGGATTTGGCACTTTTTAGGTACCTTTGTAGATTGCACACTAGTTTTATTTTTAAGGTGTCAGAACACAAAACCGACAGTTTTGCAGAACTCGGTCATATTACAGTTTGCTCCCTACAGAGTTTGAGTTAACTGAACACCCAAACACTCAAACAAGGTACTCAGATATATGAGAGTTAATTTGTAAATTGCAATCTGGTATTATTTACCTGTTAATACGGTTTGGATCATATAGTACGGAACCTGCAAATCTGGAACTGGTGCAGAAATAATGTCTTACGTGTGCGCCCTCTTCTGGTCAACGCTATCAACAGCATGCGATATAGTCTACATTTACACTTTTACAATTGGTCATTTAGCAGATAGCCTTTTACTTACATGTTAGCGTACAATCCAAGCACTTGTGGGTTTTTGGCCTTGCTCAAGGGTCCAACAGTGGCGGCTTGGTAGTCATGGACCTTCTGGTCCAAGCGGTACCTAAACCGTTGTGTTACTACAAGTAAAAAGACTAGCATATATTGCTTTAACAACTAGCATCAACCAGCTTGGACCAGTATGGACATTGTACTGGCTGGCTGCTTGTTTTAGCAGGGCAATGCTGGTTCAGTGTTTGCCTTACTTGCTAGATATGCTAAACTGGACTAGTTTACCATCACAAGAACATTATACTCACCAGCATCTAAAGTATACAAAGCATAACATTTTGTATTGCTTTATTTTTTTGTAGCAGGGCCGTGCTTTACAAGTATTTCTTCTCTTTCTCTTACAATTAAGCAAAACATAAACATGTAATGTAATGGAAAAAGGGAACTGAACCTATAAAATTATCCTAATAACCCCAGTGGGGGAAAACGTAAAAACAAACAACGAAACGTGTTCCACCCGTTCATTTTTCATTCTACAGTATCCTAAAGCTGTCCTTTCATAATACAGACCTAATTTGAGATTTAAAGGTCTTATTATAAACGTTTAATGTAACACAAACAATGTAAATGAGGCATCAAATTGCAGTTCTTGTTATTTGAACAAGGTGATAAAGTATTTGACAGGTGTCCTTCATCATGCAATTGAGTGATATTCCACTAGATGGCACTATTATGCTTCTTTCAGACCAAAAATCGTTCTGGAGTCAAAAACCTTGGTTCTCGCCACCTGAGATGTTGACACGTGGAAGAGCTAGACGTTTATAACACAGCAGTGGCATGCAATACTTACAACATCGTTAACTTCTGGTTGATTTGGATCATGTTGATCTGGGTTGCGAGCTGTGAATGTAGCCTATTTTGAGGAGAATTTGAAATGGATTATTATGATTAGGCACCAGCTCTCCCGCGACCCTGTAAAGGGTTAAGTGGATAAGAAAATGAATAAATGAATGAATGAATGTAAAATGATGGGTAAAATGCGTTATTAAGCTTTTCAGATAGGTATGTCATATGGAAATATGACATGAAATGTAATAGATTAACAAAAATGCTACAAAAGCAGTAATAATAATCTGAAACTGCATCTCAGTATACTTTTATTACTGTTTTGGTTCTTTTGGGTCACTGTGGTGCTATGGTTGCCCAACACCTCAGGGACTCAGGATTAAACCAGATATGACATTTAACGTTGGTCATTTAACAGGCACACTTATCCGGATCACCTCACAACTGATACAATCCAAGCAATTGTGGGTTAAGAACCTTGCTTTAAGGACTCAGCAGTGGTAGCTTGGCAGAGGTGGGATTTGAATGCTTCAGGTCCATAGTCCATTACATTAACCGCTAAGCCATCGCTTGCAAACATGATTGGCTGTGTCTGAGAGAGGAAGTCGGTCAGAGTCATACCCTGGCAATGCAACAGTGACCCCTACCAAGCCATGCAATGGACTTGCATCCAGGCCCTGTGTCTTCTGTTCCCTGGAGGTAGATGCCAGACCAGACCTCTGCAACAAAGGGTAAGTGAAGACCATATATACCATAATACATACAGTGGTGCTTAAAGGTTTGTGAACCCTTTAGAATTTTCTATGTTTCTGCAGACACATGACCTAAAACATCAGATTTTCACACAAGTCCTAAACGTAGATAAAGAGAACCCAGTTAAACAAATGAGACAAAAATATTATACTTGGCCATTTATTTATTGAGAAAAATGATCCAATATTACATATTAGTGAGTGGCAAAAGTAGGTGAACCTTTGCTGTCAGTATCTGGGTGTGACCCCCCTGTGCAGCAATAACTGCAACTAAACGTTTCCTGTAACTGTTGATCAGTCCTGCACACACCGGCTTGGAGGAATTTTATAGTTAGCCCATTCCTCCATACAGAACAGCTTTCATTGCTCTGGGATGTTGGTGAGTTTCCTCACATTACACTGCTCGCTTCAGCAGTAAAATATTATACTTGGTCATTTATTTATTGAGAAAAATGATCCAATATTACAATTTAGTGAGTGACAAAAGTATGTGAACTTCTAGGGATTAGCAGTTCAATAATTTGAAGGTGAAAATTAGAGTCTGGTGTTTTCAATCAATGGGATGACAATCAGGTGTGAGTGGGCACCCTGTTTTATATTTAAAGAACATTGATCTATCAAAGTCTGCTCTTCACAACACAACGTTTGTGGAAGTGTAATCATGGCACGAACAAAGGAGATTTCTGAGGACCTTAGAAAAAGAGTTAGATGATGCTCATCAGCTGGAAAAGGTTACAGAACCATCTCTAAAAAGTTTGGACTCCACCAATCCACAGTCAGACAGATTTGTGTACAAATGTAGGAAATTCAAGACCATTGTTTCCCTCCCCAGGATGTGGGCATGCGACCAAAAAGATCACTCCAAAGCAAGGCGTGTATAGTTGATGAGGTCACAAAGAACCCCCAGGGTAACTTCTAAACAACTGAAGGCCTCTCTCACATTGGCTAATGTTAATGGATCATGAGTCCCATCCATCAGAAGAACACTGAACAACAATAGTGTGCATGGCAGGGTTGCAAGGAGAAAGCACTGCTCTCCCAAAAAGAACATTGCTGCTCATCTGCAGTTTGCAGCAGAAGATCACGTGGACAAGCCAGAAGTGCTATTGGAAGGATGTTTTTTGTGGACGGATGAGACCAAAATAGAACTATTTGGTTTAAAAAAAAGCATTGTGGTTTGGAGAAAAGAAAACACTACATTCCAAAAAAAAGACATTCCAGCTTAGAAACCTTCCCATCTGTGAAACAAGGTGGTGGTAGTATCATGAGGGTTTGGGCCTGTTTTTGCTTGCTTGCTGCCTCTGGGCCAGGACGGCTTGCCGTCATTGGGATGGAGCCAATGGAATTCTGAATTATATCAGAGAATTCTAAAGGAAAATGTCAGAACATCTGTCCATAAACTGAAATGTCAAGAGAAGGTGGGTCATGCAGCAAAGACAACGACCCTAAGCAACACAAGTCGTTCTACCAAAGAATGGGTAAAGAAAGAATAAAGGTAATGTTTTAGAATGGCAAAGTCAAAGTCCTGACCTTAATCCAATCGAAATGTTGTGGAAGGACCTGAAGTGAGCAGCTAATGTGAGGGGGAAACCCACCAACATCCCAGAGTTGAAGCTGTTCTGTACGGAGGAATGGGCTAAAATTCCTCAAAGCCGGTCTGCAGGACTGATCAGCAGTTACAGGAAACGTTTAGCTGCAGTTATTGCTGCACAGGGGGGTCACACCAGATACTGAAAGCAAAGGTTCACATACTTTTGCCACTCACTAATAGGTAATATTGGATCATTTCCCTCAATAAATAAATGAACAAGTATAATAAACCAGAGTATAAACCAGAGTACATGAGTAAACCCACACAGACATGCATACTCCATATAGGCCAACAAGATCGGGTTCTCAGAACTACATGAACAGGTGTATTGAGGTATTTTGTCATTTGATTTACTAAAATATTGAATTGCACTAATATTAATGAATAATACAGATGCTTTAGTAAACGTTTTATTGACACATTTTAATTAAATTAAAGAGGAAGACAGTCCCAGGTTACAACAGGAAAAAATAAGTATAAATAATTAATCAAATTAACTACTTCCATGATTCATTTTCTTATCTGCTTAGTCAGGGTTGGGGGAAAGCCAGTGCCTAGCCAGCAGCACAGGGCGCAAGGCAGGAACAACTCTAGAGAGCATGCAAACCATCGTAGGGCACATACACTACCACACCCCTGCACACACGCACACACCAAGATGCATTTTAGAATCACCAGTTAACCCAGATGTATTTGGAATGTGGGTGGAAATGGGAGTACCCTGAGTAAACCCACAGGACCCAAGAAGGACATGCAAACTCCACACATGGGGAGTCCAAGGTCAGGATTGGACCAGGCATGTTGGAGAACTTCTGTGCCACCGTGTTGACCCCAAATAATGATGCTAATAATAATAATAATAATAATACCAAACAGAGTAAAAACCGTGTTTATTTTTTGTCCTGGAAGAAATATTCTTCGACTGGGTGTCTAAGAATTGTCTGCTCGCAGTGCAGAGAACAAAACATTTTCAGTTTATCTTTTTGTCCTTTTTAATTTGGCTTGCTGTTTGATACATTTCACCCTCTGACTAAGTCTCTTATTTAAGTCTCTCGAAATAACATTATCTTTGAATTCTGATTAATTTCTCTCTGATTCTGAGGGAAAATTATAAACAGCCCCTTAGCTGAAGTTGTAAACAGTGGAATCAGCCTTGTGCTCATCAGGACAGTAATCAAAATGTCTTGGAGAACAAAAAAAATCATGTCAAATTATTTTGAGCAGAACACTTCATCCATTATGTATAGTCTAATTGAAAATTGGAAAACAATTTATGTTGAGGAGATTGATCTAATTAAAAATCAATGTCTCTGCAATAATTGGCACCGTTTGTATTGTTTTTTTCTTGTCCTTCTCACAAAGCCAATTAAACTCATGTTTTAATTTCTTTAATATTATCTTTTCAGATGTAATTGTTGCTTGGATGCCTTGCAGGGATTCCTATTTAATGTGTTTTTCACCGTAGCCTACTGTGCTTCTGATTAAAACATTAATACCAACATGTTAGTACAAATAAATTGCAGCAATGTCACATAAATTAACACCATTGTCATACTGGGTGCTGAACAACAAGGTCTGGAGCTCAGTAAGTAGGCCTTTACTCAGGAAGAATGTACAGCTATGCAGTTGGTAATGCATGTTTTAACTGCTTTACGCTGTGTAACACAATTCTATTGAATAATTTTGCATTTGCGTTTGGGTGGCGCAGTGGCAGTTTGCTAGCCCACCACCTCAGTGACCCGAGACAAATTCCTACAAAGCTTTCCAGCTGAACTGGGCACCACAGAGAGGATCATCATCAGTGTTGTTGAATTTGCTCATTTTGTAGACCATCTGTCTAACAGTTACTCTAATTGGTGCCATCCAAACTCTTTAGAGATGGATTTGTAACATTTTCCAGCCTGCTGAGCATCAACAAATCTTTTTTTTTCTGAAGTCATAATAAGGCTCCTTTGTTTGTGCCAGGACACATATATTGAACATTCTAAAGAATTCCCGACTTTCAGGCACCACTGTGTAAGACGTACATCCAAATACAGCCAAGCCTAAACCAACATTTCCTGGTCAATACTTGATTTAGCATAATGCAAATTCAGTGGATAGTGGCATGGGCATGGAGTGCGTGGTGTGCTGAGGAATACTGGTTGCAGTTGGTACAGAGCCGTATGGGATTTATGCAGGATGTATGATTTATGTAGGATTTATGTAGTAATGCAGGAGTTCATTTTCTAAAATGTAATCTAATGCCATCAGATTCAAAGCAGTTGGAGAGCAGTACAGAGCAGTAACGTAATGCATGACTTTTTTTCTAAGTAACCAACCCAACACTATTAACAAGCCAAAGTGTCAGACTCCAGTCAGATGAGAGAAAGAGATTTGACTTGGAAATGTTCATGATCCTAGGACATCTTATTTCATTCCATGCCCCCAGCATCTCAGTGTTGGCTTTGTTGTTCCTTAGCCAGTGTGAGCCAGTGGCTGAATGTTTACTTTATGTTTGACTGTATAAATGGAAATGGAAAAAGGTACAGGAATGTCTTTAATAAGGTAATCACTTTTAGAAAACATGGCCTCACTATATGTGTTGACAGCAAAGCTGCTAGAAAACAACTAGCTGCTTGTAGCTCAACCTAATTTTTGACATTTTAATGTGTAATTCTCCCTTGTAGTTATATCAATGTTTATATAGTAGAACAAAAATCCAGAATTATTTTTCCAGCTTTGTCTTGTAAGCCAGTAATGCATCTAGCAAAGAATGCATCACCTTTGTAAAATAGTTAAAGCTTCACAGTGTGTTGTGCCACAAAAAAGCATTTTTATTTCTTTTCCGTAACTAATTCCCTTTAAAGCATAATCTTCAAATACTATAATTCACTAAACTCCGAATTATTGAAAGTATTTTTGACTTGTCGGTGCAGTCTGTGACCTTATTCTTGAACTGGAGACACATTGAATTTTACTGAACACACATATAATTACCATAAAGTGAAAGACAGGCTGCATCACACACCTTTCACCTTGACATAAAGGAGACAGCGGAGTCCCTACAAAAGTCATTATGTGTCATTATAGTGGTTTGTGTTTGTGAAGCTACACAGGAATCATGGAACAGAGGCTACACAGCACATGCTGCAGTGAAGAGTGATGAGTCGGCTCTACACGGGTGCTTGGAGGAGCACTGGATGTGCGAACGAATTCTGCGTGGGTTGCACATCTCTGTTATGAGCTCATGTTGAGCATTACTCACGAGAAGAGAATGCATTGTTGTTTTTAAGACATGGCAGTTGTAAGAGCTTGAGCCGGCAACCCAGTGAATGAGGGCCTTAAAATATGACTTGAATCAGCTGCAGGAAGACAAAGCAAGCAGCAAGTTTTGCTTCACTTTCAACAGCAGCTCACTAAAGTACAACTAATCCACGACATAAAGGCCTTTTCAGTGTAGTTTTAGACCCTCGTGTGGGGGAGTTCACCAGGACAGATGGTTCTAGCATTGTATTAGGGATGTGCGTTAAACGAGTAACACTGGTACACATATCAAACTGCAGAACAATGTAAACAGACCACAAAGGTCCAATCTGGCAAAAAATATAATACATTACTAAATAAGTTAATATAACTTTAAAAGTATATCATGTACAGTACCAATCAAAATTTTGGACACATCTACTGAAAATGTCATATTTCTCTCTTGCATAGTCATGTTGTCAATGTGTTTCAAGTATTCAAGTTTGTCCTTGCAAAATGCTTATCCAAACCATTGGGGTTTTTTTTTTTTTGAAAAAGTTCTGTTAAGCCAAAATACCAATAGTGTGTTAATAAATAAAATAATTGAAGTGATTACAGGTCTCACAACATGTTCAAGAGTGACTGAAAAGTGATTGCAAGCCTCAGAATTTCTATAGATGATCCACAAAACGTTGTTTCTTAACCTTCATACCTGAGATTATCATTTACATTGTGGCATGATAGAGTGGCCAGAAAGTGACCTATTTGGAATAAATTCTTTGTGTGTGTGTGTGTTTCAGTAAGGGTAATATGGTAAAAAAAAAAAAGCTGAACTAAGCAAAATAAAAAAACATCAGTCCATAATTACTTCAAATGATAGCCAATCATTTAGGAAAACAGCAAATGATCTGTAAGTTTCAACATGTGCAGTGGCCAAAACTATCCAATGCTAGAATAAAATAGGCTTCTATTAAGATCACCCCAATAACGGAAGACCACATATTACACCTGCTGCAGGTGATAAGCATAGTAATTAACCAAAGTCTCTAGTTAACAGCATCACAGATGAAATAAATGCCTCAGGGAGATCTAGCAGCAAATATCTCAACATTGAATAGTTTATTTGTATAACTGTGTTGGCTCAAGTCCTTTTGAAGCTATTGAATACAATAGCAAACACTGTAAAATAACTAAAATATGGAAAATGCATTACATGCAAGTGTATCCTAAATATGTCAGTGATAGACCATCAATTTCAAATATCACACAATTTTAGTTTCAGGGGTACTCAGACCTAATAATTCATCCGTCATACCGTACTCCAGAACTGCAAGAGTAACTTGTATTGTATTTAGACATTTATGTTTTCTTACAGACAAATCCAAACCTAATTCACAATGGTTTTGAGTTCCAAGAAAAATCAGAATATACAGGTTTAAACATGAATTCACACACTTGTTTTCTTAAATGAAAGCAATATTTTTTCTATTACATAGTAAACATTAAAGACTCCATTCACTCCAAAAAAAAAGCCTTTGATTACATGTGATATCTGATAACCTGCACCAAGTTGGTGGATTTGACACAACGGAAATTACTGCTACTGGTTTATTTCATCCTGCTACATATAAAATCTCTCCTAAAGCATGTACACAGTCTATTTAGAATCCTTATTCTTATTATTCACAGATTAACCATCCATATAAGAAATCAAACATCCACCACTTAGCATCAGAAATTCATCAGCTTTGTCTGTACACATTCTTCATTGCTTGGAAACAATCGTGGTCATTTTGCCTACATGTACGATGGTGACTTGAAATCTTCAGGAACATCACTGTCTAGTTTACAGATGACTTTGTAGATAGCTTTTTTCCAGGAGGGGTCCGAATCTTTACTGAGGGAAATGGCGTTATAAAATTCATGAAGGGTGATTTCAGCCACCTCGAGGAACCTGTCCGGAACCTGTCAGTCAAAGAAAAAAACAGAACATTAGTGGTGAAACTAGGAATACTAGCTAGTATATAAGCAATATGGAATAAAAAGTGTGAATTGCTTAACACTGAGCAATAGTAGCAGCTGGAGCAATTGGCAAATCTTCTTGTGTAAATTAATGCATCCAGCCTTTGATGGAACACCGTGATCACATGAAGTGAATGGTGAAAGCCAAGACTCTTTTAAACTGTTCATTAGCTCAGCACTCTGAATCAACAATGTACATCAGTTTTACCTGCAAACTTTAATGCACTCCCTTCAAAACAGCCTGCACCTTCTGCCTTTGTTCTCAGCATGAAAGAAACAAATACACTGTCAGAATCATTAGCTGACCAGCCCGAGCTGACGCTTTGATTTTGGTACCTTGTTGCTTCAAATTACACGACTGACAGAAGTCTGGCCCTTCCCAGGAATCCAGGCTGTACTTTTTGGGCAGACATCATTGACCGAGATCAGCCTGGATGAGGTGGGGGTTTAGTGAGGATGATCTATCTGGTCTCATTATTTCCCATAGAGTAGCTAAGCAAGCTGTTGATGGTCGACACAGGCTATTTTCTTTCTCCAAGCACAAAAGCAGGCCCTGGGAAAGGAATGTCTTAGGCCCAAGGTAAAGACAACTGTCTCGGCTCGTTCCCATCACCTAACCCTTCACCCTCAGAATGGGCAGCGTCTTTCTCAGCATTACGCGTCAGTAGCAATCCTGGCATCGCTCAGGCATAGCCAGCTCTTAATCCTGAGTTGTTTTAGCAGGATTCTGTGGTTTCCTCTTCCCACAGTTGGGTAAAGCGGCTCTGGGCTCTTGGATATCGGCTCGTTAAGAGTGCACAGCCTCAGGTGCTTTACTATATGTTCATATAGTTTCTGACTCTATCCTAAAGATCAGAATTGTAGTTTCATGGTTTCATTGGTATCTGACCATTTTCCTGTACAGCGCCTTTCTCCTCAGGATAATCACATATCCCATTAATTTAGCATGTTATTGTCAGTGCAGTAGACATTCTGTCAGTTTCCACATTTACAAGATTTCACTTGTCCTAAAAATACTGTGTATATACATTTGAAAGCCCTATATTGTGGATGATTTGAATCCCAATTCTGCTCAGGCTCTTAATTGTCTATATACAAACAAATATAAAAGAAACGGCAGCCTTGGTTTTTTGCTGAAGCATGAATAGATCTTCAGCTCTGCATCTCCTGCCTTTTAGTATACTTGCTTTCTAATTTACAGCACACTTCAAAAAGACACACTTCTACTCTTTTGAAAAAGTCTGCACACCCTTAGTCAAATGGCATATTTTGTTGATTTTTCAAATGAAAAGCTTTGAGCGTTTGCGATGAACAAACTTAAATATGACATCCCTGAGAATTTTTTAAAACATAATCGGAAAAAGCACAATACTGTACAAAAATTAAGAGATCCACAAAACATAATTTTTCCAGGGGTCTACAAACGTTTGTTTAAGACTACATTCAGTAGATACAATACCTTATACAATACATTGATACAAGGTTAAATAGCTTAGCAACTGACTGAAAAAGTATCAAAGAAATCAAAATCCTTATATTTTTAATTACTGAAAGCCTTCATGAGGGAGCCTGCTGAAGAATATGTTCATATATGTACATCATTTGCCTTTACCTTCGTCTTTTCTATAAACATTAACTGTACTATTTTCCATCAAAAATATTTTCTATTATAAGCTTTCAAATAAAATGTCCTTCGAGAAAACTCATTAATGTAGGTTTGTCTAAAATGTAGGCGTACTGTAAAGATAATTAATTACAAGCTGTATAGGAACAGTACCTGAAAGTCATTGGCTTTGTTGTAGTGCATGTTGAGAGCACGGAAAACCTCAGAGTCTCTGGTAACAGACATTTCCTTCACATCACCCACTCCATCTACGATGGCCTGCCGGGCAAACTTCTCCATCTGAATGTAATAGAACTCTCTGAAGTTACTGAACCACTTGATAAGCTGGGAGGTGATGCAGCGATTAAACTGGAAATAGATGAAAGATGAGGAGAAAACATCAAAAATCACATAAAAATCAGGTAAGACGTAACATTATTGAGGTTTCCTATGATGCCACTAATAGTATGGTCACCTTTTCAAGTAGATCTGTGATAGAGTTATATTACAGAATTTCCAAATATGTTTTGATCAGTTGTCTAATACTGATAAGGTAAATTGTGTTAGACCAAAACCTTGGTTCCCACCAGCTTATTGTTCATAAACAACCAGCTATGAAAACACTGGATCCCAAACTCAATCTTGACAATAACCTTGTTATTTTATCTACTCATCCAAAACGAAACAGAAAAAAAAGTAGGGAGGACAAAAATGCCCAAGGGCTGTGCTGCCTTCAAAGATGTTTCTTCCCTCTTTGTGCCCTGGGTGAGAACGTGACAGTGGAATGGGGTAGAAGGAAGCCCCCCTCTCAGTGAGTTTGGCTGATAGGAATAGAATCAGACACTGGGATTAACTTTGTTTTTGTCCACCGTGACTTCCCACAGAAGGGTCGGACTTGGATGAGCTGGAGACTCGGCCCAGGCTCTTCTTGCTGACCTCTGGAGGTCAGGGGAACCCAGGATTCTCATCAGCCTCAACAGAAAGTGTTGCAGGGCCAGATAACATGGTCTGTGCCAACCAATCTGTATTCCAGATGCCTGTTAGTTGATGTGAAAGGCTGTATGGTAAAATATAATATCAAGATTCTTGAAAGCATTTTCTCGATACACAATAAACATCAGAATTATCGCTGTCAAACATTTAAAATATGTTACTGCATTAATGTTACTGCACGCTTTTTAAAGCATTTATTGTAAATAAATTACATTTTTACGTCCACCTATTTGACCACGAAAACAGTTTTTCCATTACAGTTGCAATACACAGTCATATAAATGGACAATATAAACTTCAGCTGAATGCATTTGTTCCTTTTTGATATTTCAATAACAATATTTTCACCATGTCTTATATTGTCTGCTGCTTTATAACATTTAATTGTGACTTCTTTAATGGCTCCCAAGGCCTCACGTTCAGAACAAAAAAAAAACACAACAGTGATTACTAGAAGTATACGTTTTTAAAGCAAAATATTCATTTTAAGCAAGCAAGCATCTCATTTAAACCCCTGCTTATCCTGGTCAGAGTTGTGGGGGAGGGTATGGCTCCTAACCCAGAACTCACTGGGTACAGGCAACTTTACACCCTGGCCTGGGCATCAGTGCTTTGCAGGATTCTATAAATGCGCTAGCGGACTTTCACATTGGGATTTAAATCCAGACCCTGAGGAACTGCCGTTTCCAGCAGCTGGTTCTTATCACCAAGCCACCAGATCAATGTACAGTGGTGCTTGAAAGTTTGTGAACCCTTTAGAATTTTCTATATTTCTGGATAAATATGACCTAAAACATCATCAGTTTTTCACTCAAGTCTTAAAAGTAGATAAAGAGAACCCAGTTAAACAAATGAGACAAAAATATTATACTTGGTCATTCATTTATTGAGAAAAATTATCTAATATTACATATTAGTGAGTGGCAAAAGTATGTGAACCTTTGCTGTCAGTATCTGGTGTGTCCCCCCCTGTGCAGCAATAACTGCAACTAAACGTTTCCTGTAACTGTTGATCAGTCCTGCACACCGGCTTGGAGGAATTTTAGCCCATTCCTCCGTACAGAACAGCTTCAGCTCTGGGATGTTGGTGGGTTTCCTCACATTAACTGCTCGCTTCAGGCTTCGATTGAATTAAGGTCAGGACTTTGACTTGACCATTCCAAAACATTAACTTTTCTTCTTTAACCATTCTTTGGTAGAACGACTTGTGTGCTTAGGGTCGTTGTCTTGCTGCATGACCCACCTTCTCTTGAGATTCAGTTGATGGACAGATGTCCTAACATTTTCCTTTAGAATTCTCTGATAGAATTCAGAATTCATTGTTCCATCAATGATGGAAAGCCGTCCTGGCCCAGATGCAACAAAACAGGCCCAAACCATGATGCTACCACCACCATGTTTCACAGATATGGATAAGGTTTCTTATTCTGGAATGGAGTGTTTTCCCCTTTCTCCAAACATAATGCTTTTCTTTTAAACCAAAAAGTTCTATATTGGTCTCATCTGTCCACAAAACATTCTTCCAATAGCCTTCTGGTTTTGTCCACATGACTTTTAGCAAAACTGCAGACGAGCAGCAATGTTTCTTTTTGGAGAGCAGTGGCTTTCTCCTTGCAACCCTGCCATGCACATCATTGTTTGTTCAGTGTTTTCTTCTGATGGTGGGACTCATGAACATTAACATTTAGCCAATGTGAGAGAGGCCTTCAGTTGCTTAAAACCCAGGTTACCCTGGGGTCCTTTGTGACCTCAATCAACTAAAGATTACATGCCCTTGCTCTCGGAGTGATCTTTGTTGGTCGACCACTCCTGGGGAGGGTAACAATGGTCTTGACTTTCCTCCATTTGTACATAATCTGCCTGACTGTGGATTGGTGGAGTCCAAACTCTTTAGAGATGGTTTTTAAACTTTTCCAGCCTGATGAGCATCAACAACTCTTTTTCTGAGCTCCTCAGAAATCTCCTTTGTTCATGCCATGATACACTTCCACAAACACGTGTTGTGAAGAGCAGACTTTGATAGATCCCTGTTCTTTAAATAAAACAGGGTGCCCACTCACAACTGATTGTCATCCCATTGATTGGAAACACCTGACTCTAATTTCACCTTCAAATGAACTGCTAATCCTAGAGGTTCATATACTTTTGCCACTCATTAATACGCAATATTGGATAATTTTCCTCAATAAATAAATGACCAAGTATAATATTTTGTCTCATTTGTTTAAGTGGGTTCTCTTTATCTACTCTTAGGACTTGTGTGGAAATCTGATTATGTTTTAGGCCTGTCGTGCAGTAATAAGTAAAGCATATATAAAATCATTTACCACACTCACCTGTCACTATAGGCAAATCATGCTCTAGACAGTATATAGACTGTATGGAATAGTGAATAGGGACCATATCAGATACAGTCTTTAGAAGCAAAAGCACAATTAACAGCATTACTAATGCTATAGATGTGTTAGCATTGGCAGCCCTACTAATAATAACTAGTTTGCTTAAAAGTGCCATCTACATGGTGTGGCTTCTATAGAATATGAATATAACGTCAAGCAATTTGTAAACAGTAAACAAAAATACATTTAACTGGAGATAATAGGAAAAATATAAAACATATATATAGAAAGACGGAAACAAACAGTGTTAAACATTAAAAGAGTTGACCTTTTTATTTTTCTCAGCATATTTGAGAAACGTGTCAGC
The DNA here is from genome assembly GCA_025084515.1 of Ancistrus triradiatus. Taxonomy (NCBI): domain Eukaryota; kingdom Metazoa; phylum Chordata; class Actinopteri; order Siluriformes; family Loricariidae; genus Ancistrus; species Ancistrus triradiatus. Next base: position 343,168 of record JAJAGP010000091.1, read on the forward strand.
GTCTAGGGTTAGAGTTAGGTTAAGAATTAAAATCATATAAGTAAAATTATACAGTACTGTGCAAAAGTCTTAGGCATTCCATATTTTTCAATTTATATTCTGCTTATTCTTTTTTAAGTTGTACAGGTCACTGCACATTGTAATTCTACAATTACAGACTGTAGTCCATCTGTTTCACTGCATACTTTGTTAGTCCCCTATTTGTTCTCTAATGGTCAGCACCACCATTGGACCACTACAGATCAGGTATTATTTGGGTGGTGGTGACACTGATGGAGTGGTGGTGTGTTGAGCTGGTACGATTGGATCAGTTACAGCAGTGCTGCTGGAGTTTTAAACACTTCATTCATTTTCCACTAATGTGGACTAACAAAGTATGTAGAGAAACAGATGGACCACAGTCTGTAGTTGTAGATCTACAAAGTGCAGAGACCTCTAAAACTTAAAAAAAAAGCAGAATACAAACTGAAAAATATAGAATGCTTAAGATGTTTGCACTGTATTGTACATCTTGGCATTGCTCAGGATATATGGATAATTAAATATATCAATGAAATACAAATGAAACAATGCAGCAGCGTGTGTGTGAGGTGTATTTTTACTGCTCAGCGTCCGAAGTATTCACAATACATTTGCTATTCCTGTATTCTTGTCTAATACACACAGTATTAATAATATAGCATTATATTGCCCAGCTCTAGTAAAGATTCACTTCTCATCTGGAAAATTTAAGACATGCGTAATGGCCTAATTTACGTGCAGGTATATAAGTGCAAAAGTCAGTGATGGTAAAATTGGCCACGTCATTGTACAAGCTAAACCACATCAATATTTCACCTGTGATGCCCAATCTGGGTTTAATGTTAATTGTAGTTTTTCTCTGTTCTGAAGAGCTCTGCTGAAGCACTGCATTGCTGAATGTATTGGAGAAGCCATCCAAACAAGTGTACTTTTAGTCTATTCACCTGATTCCTGCTGAGTTTTGAGCCTCAGGACACTGAACACACTCACAGGATGAGTAGCCAGTATACACATGTTGTTGTTGCAGAGTCTAAACTCGTTTCTCCGCTGCTCAGCAGAGCTCTATTGTTGCCTATTGACTGCTGAGTGGCTACGCAGCATTTAGGGTTAATGCCGAACAGAGAAGGCTGCACACTCGTCTCCTTTCTCCTTTTGTCTTCTTTTGCTGACTTGAGGAACTTTTAAAACCAAGTTAAAGATAAATCATTAGTTAACGTTAAAGATCTAAATCTTTAGGCAAATCTTAGGAGTTTAGTCTTCATGGATGTTGTCATGTCATGGGTAAAAGGCCATACAGCATTTTGTTATAAATGGATGAATGGCAGTGAATTTTAAGGAAAATGTTTATCATATGTTTACACACACAATATACTAAGGCTGTTAGGGTTACAGTTTGAACTATGAGAATGTATTTTTTAAATGTTGTTGATCACAGGTCTGCAGATTAACACTGTGAAGGGCCTGTAGTTACAGGATGTATCTGAAACCTTCCCCTATTTACTATTCCCTACGTTCTGCATACCATATAGTGCACTGTAAGCCTATAGGGAACAGAAGGTGAGGGTGGTAAACAATTTTGGACACCTCATTACATGTTTTGCTCATTATTGTTTGGCAGCAGATTCCATCACATAAACACATTAACACACTCCATCACATGGCACATAACTGCGTGCACATTGCACTTTTCTTATAAAATTGCCACAACATTCATGTTTTCCATTAAAAAGGTATTGTTCTGGTAATTGTGATGCATGTGAAATGTTGTTACACTGAAACGTTGTGAACAGCAAATAAAATAAGACACAATGCAAATGCTACTGAACTGTATAAAAAGTAAATTTGACAAAATACAATTTTTAGTTTAAAGTTGCATCACTTCTTTCTATAAATGTTCCAAACTGTACGTTTGAGAGCTGAAAACTGATCAGTAAATTATAAGTATATTAATACCTCAGTACTTAAAAAGATATTCGCTACGCAGATTTCTTACATGTGGCCAAGACTTTTGCACAGCATATTGCAAAGAGAGAGTTTAGACTATGTAAATTACATACCTTGACATCAGGGAAATAGGTCTTCAGTATGTTGGAACTTGGGTATCGTGTGTAGAAGAACATCAGTTTGGCTTTCTTCAAATGGTTGGGGGTCAGACCCTCCTGGATGTAGCACAGTTAAGGATCATACAGTTTTTCAGACATGCTTTCAGGAGGAGGCTGTATCAGGGGCTGAGGAATCTAATCTGCAAAAACATCTGTGTGGTTTTCATCCCAATCAGTCAGGACCTATACCTGACTTGTTTAATCAAACAGCTGATTAAAGTTGTATCAGGTGTAGCTGCTGCTGGGTTGGGTTGCTAACCTGAATCATCGTTTATACTTTGCTGATAGGTTTAATGTACACACACACACACACACACACACTCACACCTTGGTGTCACTGCTGAACTGAAAAGTGTCCATTAGCCAAAAATATCCAACCACCAGCATCCTGTAGGCAGCGTCCTGTGAGCAATATTCAACACAAACTCTGCAACAACAGATGAGCTACTGTCTCTCTACAAGATGTATCATCTACAAGATGTATGATCTGTGGTGGTCCTGTGGGGGTTGTGACCATTAGAGAACAGAGTAAAGGGGACTTAAAAAGCATGTAGAGAATCAGATGAGCTACAGTCTGCAATTATAGAACTACAAAGAGCTTCTTTATGGTAAGTGGAACTGTCAAAATGGACAATGAGTGTAGAATCAATAAGGTGTACCTAAGAAAGTGATCAGCGAGTGTATGTAGTGCTGCTGTTAAGGTGAAACAAAATATGACATCAACATCAACATTGTATGCTCTTCACACATTGGAGGTGTTTATCAAACTAGGTTTTGGAGAAACATTACAGGTCTTCAATAATAACATGTTTTACTTTACAAGTAGAACCCTTTTATTTGAGCAATTAAAGGGCATCTGTCTAAACAGATTTTACTTGATTAAAGAGGCTTTCTAATTGCTTTATTTTATTTAAAAAGAATGATTTTTCTGCTGGTTATATTTTTTGTCATTTATTACTTGTTATATAGCATTTTACATAATTTACAAAATTACTCTATATACATTATATCATTTCTTATTATATAGTTTTAGTTAGTTGGTGTTTGAATGCATGGATTTTTAGCCTGTTTTTATTTTTTTTTAAGGTTAGTTATATACTTTTAGTCTTAAACAAGACTATGTTATTCATATAAATATTCATATAAAAATTTCCACTGACAAAATGAAAATGAATAATTTTCCTGAGTATTTTTTTCTTCTTCTTTATACATCACAATATATTACAAAACCTACAACATTGTAATCTGATATTCTGCACCATTTAGCCCTTCTGGTATCAAATGTACTTGTGCACACACTAAACCACATAGCAAGTGCCCTTTAACTCTCTAGCTTTGATTTTGACACAAGTGTTTTTACTGTGCAGTCCAAATTAAATATGTTTAGACAACTCCAGCCATTAGTCAATTAACACATAACAGCATGTGCTAATTGGCAAAACAGCTGAAACAAATTAGATTAGGGGCTTCAATTAGAGACTTCCACTGAAGCCTCTTAGTTTCATGTCCGTCAATGGTAATTGATTTGCTGAGAAAACACGAGGAACACAAACACAATTAAGGGTACGAGATCCTGCTGATGAGGATCCTTCCTTACATCTGAGCATCACCTGGAAACTTAATTGTTTAGACCCGGGCCTGAATCCCTCAATACACACATACGCGCACATATGCGAGCGCGCACACATTGGATACTACAAAAGTGACTTCCACTGTAAGGTCATATCAGCACATACATTTATTAGTAAGCATTGCCTTTGAAATAGGGGATACTGGAATAAAATTTAGATGAGAGTTTGTTCAAAGACCAGCTTTCCTCAGTGGAAAACAAAAGCAGATGTTGAAAGACAGCTGAAAATCTTAAATTTGAATCAGACCAGTCATTTGAACAATAACAGTGACATCAGTGGAATTTACCACTATGGTAATCATGCGTTTGAAAAATTATTTGTATGGACATTAACGATGATAAAAGGCCAAACATGAGTTTAAATATGTGTACGTAGCATATGGGGGCTGAAGCACAACGGTGGCTGAGAGCTTCCTTTTCAACAACAACTAAGAGTGACCACTCTGATCCATTCTAATCACATTGAGAGTACAGAAATGTATACGGCGCCTTTTCAAGTCAAGGAAAAAAAAAAAAATCAAGAGAGTTTCCTGAGCTGAAACTGCTGCTTTTTCTGCCTTTGAAAATTGGCTTTTGTTCCTGACAATTCTTATCAAAGCCTTGTATTCCTTTTTATTTGTCTTTTTCTGGACTTACAGTCATTACTGGGCTCAGATTAAAGAAGATGCTACAATTTTCTTTGGGGTTACTGAGATCAAAGGAAAAATTCTCCTTGAAGTCTGGGTTAGTGGACCTGCTCAGTGCAGCACTCAATTCAACGAGTCATTGTTCACCGAGGTAGGGCTCCGAGCAGGTAGTTTGTTCAGCTGCGTCTCTATGTCTCATATACAGCAATACACGGCAAATAACAGCAAATTGCAAAGAGGAGAGGCGGGTCAGAGGACGGTTAAGCAAATTACTCAAATGCTCCTATGAATATTCAACTGGAAGTACAATGGCAAAGACGTATAGTATTTGTTGAGAGTAATCCTGACCATACTTTTTTCTGTTAGTTGCTATATAAGGAATGATACATATATACATAGGCTAAGCAATGACACAGTGTACTGTTTCTACAACTGAACACTAATAAACAATTTTGCAACATTCAATCAATTTCATATCCAGTTAATTCAATTCAGGATTGCGGTAGGCCGCAAGATTGGAATCAACCATGGACATGATGCCAATCCATTGCAGGCACACACTCACTCACCCAGTGTGTGTGTGTGGGACTGTGGTGACTTAGTGGTATAGGGCTGTAGAGCAGAAGGTCCAGGGTTCAAGTCACAACTCTGCTAAACTGCCTCTGTCTAGTCATTGAGCAAGGCTTTTAACCCACAATCATTTGGATTATAAGACAGTATAAATTGCAAGTCACTCTATATATGAGTGTCTACTAAATTACTAAAGTTAAGACTACAGTTATTTGTGTGTATATATATCTCCATATACATGGGGATATATACATATATACTGTGTATGTATATATATATATATATATATATATATATATATATATGCTTTTATCAGATCCACTTACCATATAGAAGTACTTTGTAGTTTTACAATTAAGACTGTAGTCCATCTGTTTCTCTACATGCTGTGTTGGTGCCTTTTACTCCGTTCTCTAATGATCACGACCCCCACAGAACCAGCACAAGTCAGGTACTATTTGGGTGGTGGATCATTCTCAGCACTGCAGTGACACTGACATGGTAGTGGTGTGTTAGTGCGAGTCTCCAGACCCACTGTACCTTAACATGTACCATTAAATTACATATTAGGATAAATATATTAATCCAGTTGCAAAACATGTTTATGAACCCTTGATGAAATGTGGTATTCCAGCACAATGAGGTTTTGGATTTCATTGGATTCATTTCTTTATTTAACAATAATAATCGCAACAGCATCAATGGCTATTCACGACAGGGGTAGGGTTACATTGATACCAGTCAGACACAGTCACACTGGGCCAACTTAGAGTAACCAATTAACCTAGCGCATGTTTTTGGCACTTGGGAGGAAACCAGAGTACCCGCAGTAAACTCATGTGGACACGGGGAGGACATACAAACTTTTTGGGCTTCATGTACAGTGGCTTTTACCCCCTCAAACATTGTATTCATTTCAGAAATTCAACTTATGGCAACAGAGCATTGTCTCAGATGTACTGTAGAACAATCAGTAATGTGTTTCAGGCTTTGTGTGCCTTTTTAGGGCACCCCAATGACCCACTCGTTTAATCTCATTCACTGCAAGTGTAGGCTTTTTTAGTCCAGAAGTTCACATATTTTTTCTAGCCTGTGAATGATTAAATGTGTTCACTAAAGACTTGTGTTATGCGTGTTTCTATTTTATTATGACTTGCATGAAGTTCCAGTTATAATGCAGAAATCCTGGTCATTTCAAAGGGTTCACAATGCTTTTTGCAACTTAATAAAATCAGACGTGTGATATTATGAAAATGACTCAACATCAGGATCAAGAATGAAGTAAACAGTACTAGATAGAATATATACAATACAAAATAATATGATGTACAGTATGTCATACACTCTCAAACCACAAATACACAACATGTCCTACTGTGAACTTTAAAAAGGATATATTGAGTGGCATGAAGGTATTCCTCTCCACCATGCTCTGCAGCTCACTGCATTCCATCTTGACATGCGGGAGACACAGCCCATCTACTGCCACCTGCCCAAGTGCCCCAGGACGATGATGTTGCCCGAGGTGCCCAGAGCTTACCTTGGACCTTATGGTAATGCTCTCCCATGGAAGGTTCATTGATTCAGTGGATGGTCTGTCCATGGATGGTGTAAGGCAAGGGATCCCTGGGAAGTTAGCATGTGGTCCATACTTGAGGAGATGCTCAAGGATCTGGGTGTCATGCAAAGGAACACTGTGACTGAACTGGAATGGAGGTTGGTGCAGTGGATATGGCCTCTTTACTGAATGGCTCACCGAGCCTAACTGGTTTAAAGGATTTTTCCGGACCACTAATGACAGGGCTTCAGTCTGATGATCTGGGCTATGGACTGGAGTGCTGTCATAGCACTCCACAGGCCTCGGTTTTGTGACATCCTCAGAGTCTGAAGGCTCAGCCTCACAGGATTGTTTCTCCACAACTGTGCATTCTGGAGTCTGACACAGCCGTGCTTGAGCTGACTGGTTCTCTGTGATCATGGAGAATTTCCTGAACACCATATCAATGCTTTGGCTAACAGACCTGGACAACTCGCATTTCAACATCTCCTTGATGTTATTTTGATCTGCGGGTGAGTTCAGATGGGGAGCATCCACTTTTATATCTTCATGAACGTCAGAATTCATGCTCAGATTGAACTGTGGCTTCTGGAGGTCCCGCTGGGAGTCTCCTCCTGGTTTATCTTCACTTTCAGAGCTGTTGCGGTCATACATCTGTAGGAATTTCTCTTGGAGTTGGTGTAATAGGCGTTGCATGCTCTGGAGTTGTTCTCTGAGCTTGTGACACTCTTCATCTCTGCAGTCTCTATTACCAGTGCTGTTTGTGGATAAGGTGAAGGGATGGTCCTGGTGCTGAGGAAGCTTCTGTTTGCGCTTGTTTTCTTTATACACTTCCCTGCCGTACCTACTGACTTCACTCTCAGCGCTCTCTCCTTCTCCGTATGACCGCTCGCTCGGTGAGCCTGCCATCCCTCGTATGATGTTTTCTACTCTGGCCCGTTTGGCCTGGACATGTTCACTTAATGGACAGTCATGTTCGGTGCTCATTACACCAGAGGGCTGACCAGGAGACGCTGAATCTCGCAGATTGTCCTTGGCTGATGTGTTACTCCAGTCCTCCTGAGTGGTCTCAGTCAGGGTGGGTCTCGATTCAGCTGTGATTGTTCCAGCTACAGAGGTCGCCGTTAAGAAGTGGTGGTTGTTTAGAGAGGGACGTTTATTGTGCATGCTTTTTCTCAGGAGATGAGAGATAAGTGGTCCGTTGTGATAGGGGGACAGAGAATCCTCATACATGCTTCTCCGAAAGCACGGCAGCATTAGGTCTGCTTTGTTGTCCTCTAGACATCCCTCATTAGACTTGTGCTGAAAGGTTTGGTCCGGTGGGGTCAGATTCATTTTTTAAATACAGTTTTGTTACAGTTTGACTGCCGTAACTTGAAATTGATCACAGCTATTTGTTTGACAAACCTAAGACAAAAGTAAAAAAGACTGGTTATTAATATGGAAAATGTAATTATGAAGTAGCCATGTTAAAAAATATATATTTCAAATTAGAAAGGCACTCCAACATTTATTGTTCATTACGTCATTTATTATTTCATTATAGATTACTATATTATTTTGTAATGATTTTTTATATCTGATCATTCATTTTAGATGAGTTGTTCTTCAAAGAGTATGTTGAACGCATGTGTACTTCCAAATCTATGTGACATAATGGGCTGAAACAGCCACATATATATATGAAGAATATAATACTATAATACTACATATTTATGCAGTACATATTACTAATATTTCCAATATTGTCATGCTAGGAGGGGTTTTGAAACACACTGGTCACAAAGTTGGGAATAGTGGAGATCAAACATCTACTACTGAAAATACTGATTACTTCTGAAAGTACTTCTATTTGGAAAATTTATTTTATTTTGTACAATCTTTTAAATGACAAAGGTGTGTTGTAGTGACCCACAACACACCTCAAAACTCTGCAGCAACTTCTTAAAGACTAAACAAGATCTGCAGAATCTTGTTTATTCATGGACTTTTTGGGGGGCACTTGAAGACAGAGAAGGTCAAGCATTTAGTAAAATCACAAGATGCTCTTTACAACATTGCCATGCTGGGATATCATGGATCAGTAGATTTGCGGAGTTCATGCCAGCCCAAGAGTATGCTGTCATTATAACAAAAGTTTGAACATGCCAAATACTAATAGAATCTAAAATATGTCAAAAGATTCAACTTTTCACTCAAATTGTTATGATAATTACATGATATGTAACGAAAAACATATATTATATCGTCATGAGGACCAAATGTCCCTACAATGATAGAAATATGTGACATTTTGACCTTGTGAGGACATTTTACAGGATAGTTGCTTATTTTTTATGAAAATTTGTAACTTTCTTTTGAAAACCCAAAAGGATTGCTTTTGGTTACTGAAGTTGAGGTTAGAGTTAGGTGTAGCATTAATAAGTTAAAGTAATCATTATATGTACTCAAAACTTTTCTTGACTGCGTGTTTGCCTCCGTGTGTGTGTGTGTGTGTGTGTGTGTGTGTGTGTGTGTGTGTGTGTGTGTGTGTGTGTGTGCGCGCGCGCACCAAACAAATTCAATTAATTTGAGTATTTATCGGTACAGTTGCTCTTGCATTTTTGCCTAGCTTCATCCCACTCTGTGGATTTGTATCTAAAAGTGATTAACTTGTCATAATCGCTTTTACTTTTCATAATCACTGTAGGTGTTACCATAGGGATAAACAAAGTTAAACCAATTGGGAATTTAGAACAAACAGATATGTAATATACCTATTAGATACACACTTTACATCTATAGCAATAATAATCAAATATCTTGATTATTATTGCAGTCATAATCTTGCAATCCTGCAATTATTTTACATCCTTTTTTAAGCAATCGTAAGAAAGTACTGTGTTAAACTAATTTGTAATAATCAGCTAAGTGGAATGCAGCTGAATATATCTGTATAATTTCAAATATTTTGAATTTTCATTAAAAAAAAATGTTCCACCATTTGTACATGAATGAAAAGCGTGCTTCTCCTGCAGTGACCACACTCCATAAATTTCAACATGAATAATAATAATAATAATAATAATAATAATAATAATAATAATACTTACTTATTATTATTATTATTATTATTATTATTATTATTATTATTATTATTGTTGTTGTTACTATTATTATTATTATGATTATAACAATAATCATAATAATAATAATAATAATAATAATAATAATAATTGTAGTAGTGGTAATAATAATAGAAAAAATAGTAATAATGATAATATCAGCATCATCAATCATTGTAGTCCGGTACGAGTTAACAGCAAAAACCTAATGTTTAAATTATAATTCTGTTTTATAAGTAATATAGAAATACCACATTACCAATGCTGATCATCTAAATTTGGTATAATGTGTGGTTTCACTATAAAAGGTTTGGACACCTATTTCCACAGCATCTGCCACCTTTCAGAAAAACAGTCCCGACACTGAAACTATGAAACAACACATGGAATTGGATGCTAAAAAGAGTGTAAAATAAATCAGCACTAGTTTATATATTAAATACTTCAAAGAAGCTCGATGACAGCCTGTCAGTCTTTCGAGCAGCATCATCAGGCAAACCTTGAAGAAGTTCCCACATATGCTGAGCACTTGTTTTTGTAAGATCTGAATGAAAACTAATGTAAAAGCAACAGCTTTAACTTTTAGATGAAGATGACTTCAGGATCAGGAAGTGCAAACATTCAGCCTTACTACAGGTACTTGTGGTTGTAGAAAACTCTTTCGACATGACGGTCTTATTCAGGATAAAGTAAGGTGAAATTTTGTAGCGCCGTACATGTAGCCTATAATATGCCCATATAAGCTCATAACATAACGTTTCGTTTAGGACAAAATTATTTAAAAAGCGAGAAGCGCACAGGTCTGTAGTGAAATCGTATTAAGAAAGCAGAGATGAGAACAGAGAAGATGGCAGAGACTGAAGGTCTTACCTGTTGCAGGCTCTGTAAGAGAGTGAGGGCTTCGCTCTCAGCGCCTCCCAGACCCGCTGATATGAACGAGGGGGCGTGGCTTCCAGCATCCGGCCTACAGCACACAGTGCATCGGGCGCGTGTGAGAAGTCTCAGAGTTCGTCTCAGCTCAATCAAACCACACAGATCAACTTATCTATCATGAATTACACTGCATATGCTATACATATACCCATCACTTTATTAGGTACAGCTCCTTGTCTCTGCGCTCATTGTCAATTTATCAGTTCAACTTACCATATAGATGCACTTAGTAGTTCTACAGTTACAGAGTGTAGTCCATCTATTTCTCTACATACTTTGCTAGTCTCCTTTACTCTGTTCTCTGATGGTCAAGACCCTCACATGACCACCACAGATACTATTTCGGTTCATTCTCAGCACTGTAGTGAGACTGATGGTGGTGTGTTAGTGGTGGTTTGTTGGTATGATTGGATCAGACACAGCAGTGCTGCTATTTGAACACTGTGTTCACTCCCTGTGCACTCTGTTAGACACATCTACCATATTGCCCTTCCTTGTAGATGTGAAGTTGCACAGTTTGTGTTGTGTCCCCACAAGGTTAGAAAGATGTGACATCTGCAGCTGAGATGTTGTTCTACATGGTCTTACTACACACTCAATAACTCACTTTTCATACCCACTTAATCTGGCTTAGGGTCATGAGTGGGGGTGTGGACTTGATGAGCACAGTGCACAAGGAGGGAACCAACCCTAGGCAAGGCACCAGTCCATTGCAGGGCACAAGGACACACACATACAAACAAAAAAACAACTGTAATACACTGGTTGACCTAATGCACATCTTGGGACTGTGGAAGGGAACCAAAGTACCTGGAGGAAACCCATGCAGACATGTGGATAACATTCAAAATCACATGTGTCACCCTTCCACATGTTCTCGGTTCACAGTAACAGCACTTGCGTTAAAAGTGGTTTCTAACTTTACTTTTTCACATTATAATGGCTCTTTTTGGCAGGGTTGCAGGGATCCAATCACAAACCGCAGGTGTAAGCATGTTCCAGACTGGAAGCCACTCCATCACAGGGCTGGCAGGGTAGCTGTTGTTTGTGGGCTTGTGTATTAGACCACCACACAGGTGCCAAATAACTTTATTATTATTATTATTATTAGGATTATTATTATTATTATTATTATTATTAGGATTATTGTTGTTGCTTACTTTTTCTACCTTCTTATTCCTGGTCAGTTTATAAGTGTCCGGCCTCTACCCAAGAGATCACAGGGCACAGGCACAAGCATGCTTTCGGATAGGATGCCAGTACATCAGAGTTCACTGCTGCAGTGACTGTAATGATCTGTGACTGACCTCCCCTCTCCAACACACACATTCATGTATGTGGTGTCCCACCTGCCCAGAAGGCACATCCGGGTCTTAAACCTCTCTCATCGAGGTATTGGGCTCGCTTAGTTGTACTTTATTTATCCACCTTATTTTTTGTGCCAATGTCAAAAAAGACTGTAGAGAAATAAGTGAAGCAAATAAAGACTATTGGACTCTAAAGCAGTGTTTCTCAAACCTGGTCCTGACGCCCCACTGCTCTGCATGTTTTAGTGTTTTCCTGCTCCCAACACACCTGATCCAGCTACTCAGCTCATTAACAAGCCCGTTATTGAGTTGAAGTGGGTGTGTTTAAACAGGAGATTCTGCACTAAATTGTGCAGAGCGTTGGTGCGCCAGGACCAGGATTGAGAAACAATGCTCTAAAGGGAACATAAATAATCCTAAAATATAATGCACTTTAAGTAAGTAGGAAGGGACCACCTGTAAATGACGTTTGGGTTTGTACATTTAGGCTTAATTTAGATTAATCTCGTCTAACCGGTTTTCAGCTAGCGTTGACAAATCATAGGACTGAAATCCTTGGTTTTGGTTGCATGGCAGAATACTGTATTAACATTCCACTAGGTGGCTCAGAAACTGGAGAGCATGTGTATGAGACGTTGTGCGCATGCGCAGTGGAACCGGTGATTCAGTGAGCGGGGAGTTTCTCTCTCTCTGTGCGGATTCGGCGCTGTGTGTTGTGGCCACTTTCGGGCGTAGCACCGCTGTCTTTACAGCCGACATGTTCTCCCGTTCCCGGTGTATCACCCGCTCTGTCGGTCGCTCAATCTCTGTTCTCCGACAGGTATGTAACTCGCTGTCATTGTGAAAATGTGTCGTTAATTAAAACCATACAGTGTAGCTACCGTCTCCCGCAATGCTAAGCTGTTGGGGTTGTATCCCAAACGACCTTCAGTGAGATCTTGAGTGCACTAGATGGGCTGCGTAAGTTGTGACATTTTAACCCATGTGGTGCACTTGTGTAGGGTGTAGTGTGGAGTTTGCAGTGTAGCCCTGAAATGCTAGGCCATTAGTTAGGCCTCACTGCCAAATGAAGGGCAGCATGTCACCAGTGGCAATTAGTTTAACTAGGGTTATATTTTTTATAAATTCTTTATGATTTCAACTATTATTTTTATAGGTCGGAACTAAATAAAAAGCGCAAGTGTTTATAATTAGCAATCACATGTATGGCTACAGGGGACTTTGGTACGAGGTCATTTGAGAAATGGTACTGCTAGCTGTCAGCTGTGTTAGCTGGTCTGTAAAGATCAGGGGTAGTTTTAGGGGCATCACGGAGGGTCACTGCACCTGTTCTTATAGGTTGAGGCTCCTCCTAAATATGAAGTGGTTACCAATTTCTAATGTGTGCTAATGCCTGCGTAATAACGAACTTTTAAGCAACACACTTTTGTACTGACTTCACACTGTTTTACGTAAAATAAGCATCTTGTCTGCATTTTAGACCTTGATTGGGTCAATTTTGATCAGTGAAGTTCATAATAAAAACCTACAATCTGCTGCCTGACTTGCTGTATGGAACATTGTTACTTCTTACATGAGCATAGAAAAAGTCACCTGTGCAAACTGTGTACTTTGTTTACACCCCAAAGCCAATGCACAATGAGATGAAGAGTTCCTTTTTATTGTGTGTTTTATACTAGCATGTATTGTGTAAGTGTCTTGTTGGTCTAAAAATACATCAGAAGTTGTTCTAAGGGCCTACTCACACTATGCCCGGTGGCCTTGTACCATGCCAGAGCATGATTGTACCCCCTCCTCACTCCCCTGCTGGCCTGCGATCACATTGAGCTTAAACCTTCCGGGCCCGAGCATGCTTACATCATAGCAATAGCACAGCTCAGTGGACTGTGTGGTTTTATGTACTTTGTGGCTTATTTGAAGTCGTTCTGGACGTGCTGAAAAAAAGACCTGGCACATGATCGTCCTATCGCTTGTCCCACTGGTGCGGGGTCCGTCCACTGCCATTTGATGCGACCGAGAATACTCCAGCCGACGCCAGAGAGCACACTCAAACCATGCCAGTTTAGTGTAATCAGTTCACCTAACATGCATGTCTTTGGACTGTGGAAGGAAACCGGAGTAAACCCACGCAGACACGGGGAGGACCCAGGCCACCCCACCCTGTGATTGAACTGAGGATCTTCTTGCTGCGAGGTGGCGGTGCTACCCACAGAGCCAACCCTCTCGCATGTCTTAAATAATTATTTATTGTGCAGTGCAGTGATTTTTGTCTACTCATGCTGCTCATATACGAAGATTATTACAGTGGCGGCTGATATCTTGTTCCAAGTCCAACTCTACAAGTGGGCCTGAGTGCTCTTCAGCCCAGGCTTGGTCCAAAGTGATCACATTAGTCAAACAAACTGTGCCTTTTGGTTTGTTTGTTTGTTTGCTTTTTACTGAAAAGTGTGCAGTCAGTACAAAAGTGTAAGGAACACTGTATTGTAGCACATTCCTTCCAGCAACCTCATAAAATACTTTTATGTTTGTTATTAAAAAGTTTGTTATTACATAGCTTTGGGAGTCATACATGCTCGAGCAGATCGGCTAGTGTGAGTACACTCGGAAAAGTAGCCTGAATGGAGCACCAGTTCATCTCAAAGCTGGATAGGGGTTGTTGCTGCAGCACCTGGCAATGATTCACCAGTCTGGTCTGTCCTCCCTATCACCGCAGTGGTGCACTAGCACCTTGGACTCTTGCACCATCTGAGTACCACTGATCTGCATAATTTCTTCCACTACTTAATTTTCTTTTTAATTGTCTTAAATTTTTCAGCAAGGGACTCCGTTTGCTGCTTGACTCACTCAACACTAGTTAGTTCATACACAGCAGAAGGAGCAGTAAAAGTCAAATTTATTTATTTAACCCGTTACTAATGCAAGCAGCTTTAGAGACATCTAGGTTTAAAGCTGCAGATAAGCAAAGCTAGGGCAACAGTGGCAATGAAAAACTCACTAAAGTGGTGAGTAAAAAGAACCAAGACTCAAAGGACCCGACCTCCTTGGGCAGCCTAAATGTTATATTAAATTATGTAAATATTAAATATATATGAATAAATAGGTTAAACACACAGAAGATAACCATAATACATAAAATAAAGAATGTAATAAAATATTGGACATTTAGTCCAGTATAAATGCAGTAACTGAAGGTTCTCATATCAGTTAGCATGTAACAGTAACAGGTGGGGCAGGGGGTTGGTCCCTAGATGTGGTTTGAGCAAAGGGGTGGAACTGGTGCTGAAAGAACAGCTTGAAGATAAAACAGAATATGTAGTTGGAGACGTTAAGAACACTATCTGTTAACTGAACGCAGTCATGCTAAATGCAGCAATTGACTCCAGTAGCAATATACTATACAACTAAAGCAGCTTAGCTAGAAATGGGCGAACCAGAAAATAACACCGTCCAGAGGCATGAGCGACTTTTGACCCATGAGCTTACTTGGACCCAAAGGTAAAACACACAGTGAGGTGAAATGATAATATTTAAGGTAAACTGCTCTTTAATGTGTTATAGTATGCGCTCTGGACTTATCCGAAATCATATTATATACTGTACTTAGTAATGCTATTATAATGGGACACTGTAGTGTACAGGGTATTTGAATAAACAACCAAGATACTGCAGTCAGCATTGACCGCCACAGAGCACAATTTAAGAATGAAAGGTATTGTCTGTAATGTGAACTGTATACTAGCAAAGGGCTCTTCAGCATTATCTGCAAAACTCAGTTGATTAAAAGGTTACAGTCAGGTGTGGCTCCTGCTTGGTTGGCATGAAAACCTGCAGCCACAAGACTGTCCACATATATCAACTTTAAAAACATCTCCAGCTGTCATGTTTAAATGCCTATGGGCGGCTTCAGGACTGACTCGTGTTACACAGAGAGGAATAGTGTGGGTTCTAGATTGCGTCAAAGCTGGCCATTACAGTTTATTATGCAACCGTATTTGTTTGTATTATTTACCTGCATAATTGATTGTAATTCATTTGCAACTACATGGTTCATATCTAACCAAATGGAACTTGTTTTACACACTGTGCATATGCTAAAAATGATTCAGTAAGGTGTGGTTCTGTATTCCGTTACTGTGCCAATTGTAAAATATTACAGCTTTAATGGACTCAACAGCAAATAATTGGTTCAAAATATTACAAAGAATTTAAAAATAGATAAAGTAACTTAGTATGAGATATCCTTTGCTTTTGACTTTAAGTTTTCCTCATCCCTCTTCAGAAACTGACTTTTACTGTGGTAGGCAAGCCTTTCTGCAATATTTTCCAGTACTCCAAAGCATTAATTGGCTTTTCATGCTGAAGCAGCTCACCAGTACCAGCAGCTGAAATGCTCCCTACATCATCACACCTCTAGCTGCATGCTTAATAATAGTAGACACGCTTTCACTTTTGCAATGCATTCTCACCAGATCTTCAAAGGCATCTTTGTGGACCATCACCATGAAACTCAAATAGTGATTCATCAGTCTACACAACACCACTAAACCACTCTGAATCAAACTGTCCTTATTCTTCCAGAAACGTCATTCTGTCCTTGGTTTTTCTTAGACAGCATTAACTTTTTAACACATCTAGATGCAAACCCTGCATTAGATAATCTACTGGTTGTTGTTCTTCTCAAAAGTCTTGTTGTCTGAAGTCTTGATTTCTGCTGACAATTTCTAAAGGTTTTTTTTTTCCCTGTCATTGAGAAAAGTTCATTTTGTCATCTCTGCTTGAAGCTGCTTTGGGCTTTCTATATCTATTCTTTTTGGCAAAATCACCTGTTGTTTAAAGGTGTTGACCTACATGCTGAAATACGGATTTGCTGTGTCTTTAGGGTCTTGCAAATTTCAGAATAGCTGCAGTTGCCCTGACAAAAACAGCTATGTTGTTTTAGATAGCACCTCATACTTGATTTGTTTGTTGTTGTTTTTTTGGTTTCCCACTAATGACTCATTTTCCAGTTTGCTTGCTTTCCATGGTGTCAAACAATAGCTAGACAACATAAGCATAAAAACTTTCTATAATAATTCAGTCTGATTATCAAATTTTGCTAAATGTTTTCAGCCTACAAATGTAACAGTGTTGTGATGAAAGTGCTTAGTGTTAGATGCAGATGTTTCATTCAAGAAATGAAAAAGTGCAGTTCAGTAAATATCGAGTCATGTATGAAGGTCGGTTTCATCATTTTGCAACTCAACATCTGTTCATCCAGTCTTTCTCCCAATACCAAAAAATGACCTAAATTCCTCAACTCAAATTCCTTTAGCTTGATTGAAATTGATTTGTTTTATAGGAGCACATTGCTGTCACTTTCAAGGACTTTCAATTTAAACTTCGTAACAAAACCACCTTTCTAACGATCACTGAGACTGAGCAGGCTGACAGTACATGACCATTCTGCACACAGGCAGTAATGCCAGGGACGTGTGAATACACCGTGACCCTCACCAGGAGAAATGAAAGTTTACTTGGCTGAACTGAACATGGGTTAGTACTTTTGATAAGCAGCTTCCAACCAGCTCTTAAAACCACTTGAATCAATCAATTGCAAGTCAGTCAGACTTTTGTCAGGTCTGTCAAATAGTTGCTTGTAAGTCTGTGAGATTTTCACCAAAAACCAATGGGGTAACACTGTTGGAAATCTGTATACTGATACTTCAGAGATGGGTCTTGAAAACATTTTACCGAGTGCAAACAGAATGCGTCTTCTGTATCCACATAGACAGTTTCTGATGAAGCTGTTCCATGGATATGCGAGTCTGTTGTTCCACCCCATTGTGGGAACACCCACCTGTCCACGAAATCGAACAAAGAAGCATAAATAGAGATTAACCCTGAGGAGACCAAGATATTTGGAAAAGTGCTGTCTTCTTTGAAAGTACATGAAAGGAGTTCAGTGATGTCTATTGTAAGTCCATATGCAGTCTGTTCATACTCCCACAAGGGCAGTGCAGTGACTCGGTGGGTAGCACTATCGCCTCACAGCATGAAGTTTAATCCCAGGTGGAGTGGCCTGGTTTTTTCTGTGCCCTTGACCTGTCAGTGTGTGCACCCTATGATGGATTGGCTCTCTGTCTAGGGTTGTTCTTGCCTTGTACCCTGTGTTGCTGGCTAGGCATCAGCTTTCCTACAACCCTGACCAGGATTAAGCAGATAAATGAATGAATGACTGTGATTTCGGTTCTGGTAAAGTCTTTAGTAATGGCTTTGTACTTCATGGCTACAACACAGGTCCAACTTTCAAGAAATAAGTGTTATTCTATGAACCTTCAACCTTCTGGTCTGTAGTTTAGGTCATTAACTCACTAAGCCCCTGCTGCCCACATTCATTTGCTACTGCCCTACTACAAAATCTATAGTTATAGCTGTGAACTGGTAAAGGAAGTGCGAGTTTGAGTCCCACCTCTTAACACTCAGCTGCAGCGTGTCAGATTGCACTGTCTAATATGTAATAGTCCAGCAAAACCATTGTTGGTTAGTTTGCAGCAGATTTAAATTGAGACTTTTGGCGGTGCACAGGAAACAAATGGTTAAATCCAATACCAAAATTCTGAACACACTGATTTAACCAATGGTATTTATATCTTACATGGTCAGTCAGTTGATTACAAATCACTTGTCTGTCTTTTGAGATTCTACACGGCCGACGGTTTCACTGTTGATCACACAGGGAAACACTTCAATTGCTTTGTAATTTTTATTACAATTAAAATCATTTTAAGTGTTCTTAAGACTTCCTGTTGGTTCCTCTCATCTATTCCTCACGTTCTCTACTATTTAAAGCCCTTGTTTGAATCAGTCTGGTCAAAGCCACTTTAAAGGCATTAAAATAGTATCTTTAGTAGAGAGTGTGTGGATGGTAAAAGCACATACACACAAAGGCTTTTGTGGGTATGGAAAAGCTTACTCTGTTCACTATCTGCATACGTCTTCACTCTCTAACCCAGCCTTATATTGACCTTTTATCTTCGCTTTCTTAAATTGTTCATTGACTATACAGGATAGGCTGTATAGTCAATGAACAAGGAGGAGAGCTGGCATGGCATGTGATATTAATATGCTCACAGGCATGTTGTGTAAGGCTGAATGAATCAGTGCTTTTGGGTGGGCAGTACACTTCTGTTGATTTTGTACCCTGAATCACTGAAGCAGCTTTACGGCTGCTTGAGTTTTGTAACCTCCTAACAAACTAATCTCTAAACATACCATTAAAGCTGCATCCATTTGCAAGCAGAAGCCCTGTCATATTTAGGATGGCAGTGTGTTTCCTGGCATCATCTTTAAAAAAAAAAAAAAACTTATATGTTATGTTTTACTGGAATTTGCGGTTTAGTGATAAAACTACTTTTTACAAGTGGGGAAGAAGTAGTGCTGGGTGGTTTACTAGTTCATCTGCTATACCAGTTTTACTTCCCATAAGGTATGAGTTTTTGATATACCGCCATAGCATAGCAGAAACAACATCTGTATCCCTTCAACAGGCAGAAAATTATATAATATTGTTCACAGCTGCTAAGTTGAATTGGCGCCCTGTCTAGGGTTGTTCCTGAATTGCGCTCTATGCCGCCGGCTATTCATCGGCTTTCCCGCAACCCTGTCCAGGATTAAGTGGATAAGAAAGTGAATGAATGAATGTTCACAGCTAGAAGCGCTACAGCATACTGCGCAGAATGGCATCGGTAGACGACGCACTGTACCGTCCAGCACTACCAGGTAGCATAATGGTCTGTTAATGACTGGGAGAGTCTCTGTCACTGTTGTAGATTAAAGAACAGAAAACATGGATGGAGGATGAAGAAATTGTGCCCGGAAAGGCAAAAGAAGAACTTGTGCCCAAAAAAGGAGCTGTCTCTGCATTTTGGAAATATTTTGGTTTTGTAAAATCTGGTGCCGGCTAAAAGGTTATATATTGCAAAGTTTGTCGAGCTGCTGTTGGTAACTCCAGCAGAAAACATGTGGAGGAATACCAAGTGTGTTTGTCGGATTCATTGCCGTCAACCAGTAGCGCCAGTGAAACTGTGAGCCAAAGGGTCAGACATTCCTTGGAGGCATTTTCTCGAGGCACCTCATATCACAGGAAAAGCAAGTTGTGGAGCGACATTATGAACGCGATAACAGTCCAGTTGAGAGAGATGGGTTTAAAACACTGGTCTCGAGGTATGTCTTGCCAGGGTGAAAATGCTTCTACCAAAATAAGGCTCATCTCTGTTTTTAAGTTCTTTTTTTAATGCGTTGCAGTTTACACAATAAAAGTTGTTTAGGTTCTGCAAAAAACTTGATGTAGTTCTATTCAGAACTCCGCAGCGCTCGTAGCAGCGAAACATAGGATTTAATTTGCTGCCTATTTGTTAGAGCTGTGTTTCTGCTATGCATCAGTATGGAGGTATATGAAAATTGCAAACCGTACAGGAAATTAACACCGGCGTACTGACCCGGTATACTGCCCAGCTCTAGACACTACTAAGGGCTTTGTTATCCATTTTGAACACAACCATGTCTCCAGCATGGAAACTTTTTCAGTGTGCAGCTTGGATTACATACATGGTGAAAATAAGCAGTGAAGGCTCAACTACAAAAACAATAATAACGGATTTAATAAGACGTTTAAAACAGCATCACCCCACTGAATATGCAAACCCGAGACAAATACCGTGAAACCAGTACAATCCTTAAAAATACCGTACTGCCCAGCATTATTATATATTGTGCATATCAGGGGGAAAGAAAACCCTATAGTAATCAATGCCCTCATGGTAGATATGATGAAAATATTTATTTTTATATTTGATGTACTCCTCACAGTAGAGTAAGCCACAAACTTGTATAAAAGCCCAGTCATGCCCAATCGAAAATAAATAACTAAATTAGGAAAATACTGTTATGAACCATGAAACCGCCACAATCTTAAAAAAAAAAATAAAAATAAAAATGTATTGTGTATTTCATGCTGCACTCTAATGGCAGTGAGAGCACGTCAGATGTGCAGGTTAAATATAGTGTTCTGGCTCCGTAAGTTCATTTCACAAGTTTTAAACATGCGCCTTGTGATAGAACAGCGTTCGTTTTAAAGCAGGCTGTACTTATTAGTGCCTGAGGATTGTTGTGCTTAATTAACCCGTGGAGCAAGTTCTGAAGTGAAAGCAATTTTGCCAAACTTCTCAACCGTTCAGTTGTGTTCTAGAAATATTTTTACATTAATTGAGCAAAAAATTTTAAATTAATTGATACTCAGTACTTCGTTGAAGCACCTTTGGCAGTGCTTACAGCCAGTGTTAGTTTTGTTGATGAATGATTTGCATCATAGTTTTTGTCAACGACCCTTTTTTTCTAACAAAAATGAGATGATGACTAAACTGAGACAACATCCAATCAGATCTGACAGGTTAGGACAAGATCCAATCATGACTTGAGTATATGTGGGAAGTCAGGATGAGTTGGGTAGCGATCCAATCAGTAATGCGGTAAGACACAGACATTTGATCTGACCCCAGGAAGATCGTACTAGCTCGACAATGACTGTCAACACCTGAGAGAAAGAGGAGAGGTGATATTTGGGCACATTTCTCATTTGATATCAAGGAAAACAAGACTCTTTGTAAACCGTGTGGGGAGCCATCTCCGGTCAAAATACAACAGAGTTGAAACAACATCTGCAGGCATGTCTTCCTGACAATGCGGTCAAGCTATCTGCGTTTTAATGGAAAATAAATATGGATTAAACTGTTTCTCGTTTGTGTCGTGAATATATTTTAACTGAAAATTGTTTGTACTGTAGTGAAGGAAGTATTCGAGTAACATAATCCGTTTATACTGGAATTATGAATAAATGCCTATAGAGCATGCACATATATCCGATCTTTTGATCTTATATGTTTATTAAAGTTCATAATATATCATTTATTCTAACTTGATTCTATTCTACAATATCTCATGTGTCCACACCGAGTTTGAAGCTGATCTTTGATGGTAATTGTGAGTCTTGGTGACCACTTTGCTGTATACTGTTATTATAATGCATGCATACAGACCTGAGCTTATATCTTAATTAGATCTTATAAAATGTCATTAATTCCAACTTGATTCTGTTCTAGAATATCTGAATGTCCACACCGACTTGTGGATCTGTGGTGGGAATTTTGAGTAAAAACCACTTTAATGTCTACTTGTATTATCAATGCATGCATGTAGACGTTCATATTAAAATGGAAATTTTAAAGAATTTATGTATTGCAACGTTTACATTTCATATTTTAGTCAAACTAAAGCTGCAGTAGATTTAGTCGAATTTAATGTTATTATAATTAGTCGCCGAAAACTAGACTAAAACTAAAAACAATTCAGATGACTTAATTATGACTAAAACAATTACATTTTAGTCAAAAGACTATGACTAAAAGTAAATAAAATTGCTGTCAAAATTAACACTGCTTACTGCCTCCAATCTTCTTGGGTGCCACAAGGTTTGCACACCTTGATTTGATGATTTTCTGCCATCCTTCTCTGCAGACCCTCTCAAACTCTCTGTTTGAGTGGAGACTGTCAGTGGACAGCCATTTTCAGGTCTCTCCAGAGATGTTTGATTGGTTCAAGTCAGGGCTCTGGCTGGGCCACTTAAGGACATTGACAGAGTTGTCCCTAAGCCACTCCTGTGTTGTCTTGGCTGTGTGCTTAGGGTCATTGTCTTGTTGGAAGGTTAAATCTTGAAAATTTGAAACCAAGAGTATAGGATGTCATGATCCCCTCAAAGTGCAGACATCCAGTTCTATATTTTTGGTTAGTGCGTTATTGTCAGGTCCTTAAAAACTCTAGCAACTCTGCTGTGCTTGATCCACTCGTACCAGCACGACATACACTAACATGATACCTCCACATCAGTGTTGTTGCAGTGCTGAGAATGATCTGCTATCCAAATAGTACCTGCTCTCAGTTGGTTCTGTGGAGGTACTGATTATTGAAGAAAGGGGTGGTAGTCTAACAATGTTTAAAGAGCAATAGCTAGACTAGAGTTTGTAATTGTAGAGCTAAAAAGTGCACAATTTTGGTAAGCAGAACTGATAAAATGGACAAGGAGTGTAGACGTAAGGTGTTGATTTTTGTGTTATGGCTCATAGGTGTATATAGTTTGTGGAATATAGGGAAGCCCATATCACTGCCTGATACTACTGCTGTAGCCAACACTCACTACATCAGAAACATAAATAGCTTTGCTATAAACTTTTGACATTGTTTTTGACTCACTGATGTTTGCTTTTTATAGAGTAACAATGTTCTAGCAAGGCGAGCTGCTTCAGGTATGTTTCACACCTTTATTGGGTTACTGTCGTTCATCATAATTCAGATACGTATAAAACTTAATGGCAAGCTTTTAAAACTTAAAATGTATGAAATGCTCTTGTGTTTCTCAGGCATATCAGCTTCTCAGTGTGCTACATTGAGGAGCAGTCTGTAAGTACTGCTTCAGGTTTAAAGCTCAATTATATGTAAAGTGTTTATCTTCGTATGAATGCTCATATTATTTTCTTTATATTGCCTGAATTGTAGGAAATATGAGACCAAGCCCTGCATCTTCCAAATCAGATACTTCAAGACCAGTGTGTGCCACAGTATGTAATGTTTTATGTATTGTTTATAATTTGGTTGCATTGCTCCTTCACAATTTTTCATATATATATATATATGACCTAGAACTAGTCCTAAAAGGAGGTAAAGAGAACCCAGTTAACCAAATGAAATAAATATTATGCTTGATCATTTATTTATTGAGGAAAATGGTACAGTAGTACATAACTGTGAGTAGCAAAAATATGTGAGCCTTTACTTTCAGTATCTGGTGTTACACCTTTGTCCTGCAGTAGCTGCAAATATACGTTCCCGCTGACTGTTGATCAGTCCTGCATATCGACTTGGAGGAATTTTGACACATCCTTCCATACAGAAAAGATTTAACTCAGAGATGTTGGCATGGTTCTTCCTGATCGCTTCAGGTGTTGGATTAAGGTCAGGACTTTGACTTGGCTATTCCAAAACATTAACTTTATTCTTCTTTAACCATTCTTTGGTGGTATGACTTGTGTGCTTAAAGTCATTGTCTTCCTGCATGACCCACTTTCTCTTGAGATTCAGTTTACAGATTTCCTGATATTTTCCTTTAGAATTTGCTGATATAATTCAGAATTCATTGTTCCATCAGTGACAGAAAGACTTCCTGGCCCAGATGCAGCAAAACAGTCCCAAACCATGATACTACCACCACCATGTTTCACAGATGGGATAAGGTTCTTCTGCTGGAATGCAGTGTCTTTTCTCCAGATAAAACACTTCTCCCTAAAAAAAAAAAAGCTATATTTCTTGTAACCTTTTTCAGGCTGATGAGCATCAACTCTTTCTGAGGTCCTCGTAGGTCTTTCATGCCATGATACATTTTCACAGACATGTTGTGAAAGTCAGGCTTTGATAGATCCTTGGGGCCGTATTCATAAAGATTCTAAGAATACTCTTAGAGAGCCCTTAACTTGGCCTAAGAACTCCTAGCTAGTGATAAGAGTGATTCAGAAGCGATCTGAGAGCAACTCTGAACAAGGAGAACACACCAACTTTTATCTCCATGAGGAGGTGGGCTTGACCCGGGTGCTAGACACATTCTTTTGAAGATCGTTATTGGTTGTCACCCCCGTCACTCACTCTAACTCTTTGTCTCTCACACACACCCTCTTAATTAGGGAAATACTGTATAGCCTATTATAAGCCTTTCAAATAACAGGCATAGGCTGTTTCTGCTTATTTTACACTAATCACAGACACATTAATTTTTTTAATTAAGTGTATTTACAGTTCTGATATTTTAGCCTATATAGTCTATGAACTGCAGAAAATATGGCTCCGCTCTTTTCAGCTATGATTGCTGCTGTGTCTAATCTATTTAACCGGTGGGGTTAGTTCGTATGTAACATCCATTTCGGACATTGTAGCACTGGGTAGGAGATGTGAACGCATCTCTAACAGGTCAACCACAAACATGATTCCTGCACAATCTAATAGGTAGTGTTTGATTAACTCACAGTGTTCGGAGAATGTTTCTTCTGCCTCATCATCTTTCCCTACATCTAATTCTCTAATTAAGAGAAGTCCTAAGCCTCCTTAAAGTCCTCCTCTCTACTCCTAACATTTTTTTCACTTCTTTTAGGAGTTAAGATGCTTTACGAATAACTTTTTTCTTTACTAGGATCTGCTCCAAAATGATATTGGGTCAATTAAAACTGACTAGGTACAATATTTTTGTCTTTTTTATTTAATCGGGTTCTCTTTATTGACTTTTTTGGACTTGTGTGAAAAATTTGTTGTTTTTGTTGATATCTATGAAGAAATAGAAGCAATTCTGAAATGTTCACGAACTCTTACGTGTGTGTTAATATAGTTTAATTTGGTATGCTTTACAAAGATGGAATGTTCAGCTATTTTTGAATGTTCAGAAGTTGTTGGTGTCATATCTGTGATTTGTTTATTTGCTTTGTTTGTGTTTATATTTGATTTGTTTACTGAACATTTGCTTCTAGCAATGGTTATCTCTGCTAAATAAATGTTTTTTGGAAGCTTTAATAATTATTTTCTCTGTATTACATTTAATCACGGTAAATAGTCCAAGTGTGTGAGAATAGTCTGGGCTGTTCCTGAAAACACATGTTCTCTCATTTCAGGGAGTGAAGTTGTTACAGTTAAAACACCAGCATTTGCTGAGTCTGTCACAGAGGGAGATGTGAGGTGGGAGAAAGGTATAAACATTGCTTCTGTCCTGATCTGATATTTTTATAGGAACTTTTATATTGAGCTGTTGTGGTAATTCAGGGTAAACATGCCTGCTTTGTATTTTCTTGTAGCTGTTGGTGACTCCGTCTCGGAGGATGAGGTTGTTTGTGAGATTGAGACTGATAAGGTGGAGAAAACTAAGCTAAGCTTCTCTCTCTTGAGGATATCTTGATAAGGGTTATCATTTGAGACATGAGTAGTAGTTATAAAGATAAGACTTTTGTGGTGTTTGTGTACGTGTAGACGTCGGTGCAGGTGCCCTCTCCTGCTGCAGGCGTGATCGTGGAGCTACTGGTTCCTGATGGAGGTCGAGTAGAAGGTGGAACCCCCCTGTTCAAACTGCAGAAAGGAGGTTGGTATCTAAAGCTTTTTTTAAAGGTTTATTTTTCTGGTCTTCAGTGTGGATTTACATTATTGAGCAAATGTTTAGACACACCTGAATGAGTATTTTTATACATATTGAAAAGAGAATCATAATTTGGGAAAGTCCTCCAAGACCATTGCATTTTGTGCAGTATGCCACCTTATTTTTAATTTAACTACCTTATTTATCAAGGCACACAGGCAACAATATCAACACAATAAAAACCACACAAGTAAGTTTATAAAAATAAATGAATGTGGCATTGATCTCTCCTTGATGCACATTAAATAAAGTAAAACCAGGTAAACTGATCTAACCTCAGAAGATGCAATAAATAAATACTAAACTCTTGCTCTTAGTATTTGACAATGTGTGCAATGTAAATGTATAAAATCGCAGCAAACGTTGAGGTAGGTTAACTTAACATCTGTAAGATGTAATATACTTGACGCATGTAAAACCTAATAACAAAATGAGATGTAATGTAAGCTTACAAAATCTAATTCAACTCAGGCAAAGCGACCCAACATCAGCATGTAAAAGACAAACTATCAAGTATACAAAAAGGTATTAATATAACTCCAGTGCTAGACATGGCTTCACTTCATATTATATGTGTAGTAGCAAAGTAGGAGATTGGTAACGGCTCCATTTCTACCGGTTCCATGCACTCCAAATAAAGTTAGGGTATCACAGTCTTTGAAAAGCGTTGGCAGCCCATGAGAACCCATAGCGGCTGTCAAACATGCTGTAAAACCACCCGTGGTCCCAGCATTAGAGCAGTAAGTAATAAGAAGAAGCAAATGGTATTTATGTGGAAAGATATGCACGCAATAATGAAAGTGAGAGCTTTCACACTTGGAATAATTCTTTAACCCATGCTATCTATAGCTGATCAGGTTTCTGTGAGGAGCAGCTTTTCCTAACTTGTAATTCTACAAGTTCTAATAAACCACAATTCTGTAATTCTAATAAAACATGCTTGAAATTTAGAAGCTGAAATGCCCTCTTTTGGGGATGTAGGAAATTATTGTTATAAAAAATTCCATCCCTTTTATTTTACAACTTGAAAAATATATTTAAACTCGTTAGAATTTCACAGTCAAAACAGACGTTGCATTACATTTTCGTTTTTGAGCCAGAATGACAGCCCTACAGGTGTGGCAGTGTGTGTCCATGTGAAACTTGTTTCACCGTGTCTAGATACATTTTATCGTGATGTATCAATGATAGTATTTTTATTGTCTTTCAAAAGACTCATTCAAAGACAAAGAAAAAAAATCTTTCCGTTTAATTTTTCAGCTCATTGTATTCAAAGTTTCAGTTTCGACCAAGACGTATAGTGCATCACAATGTTTTGCATATGATACATGCTGTTAATGAGAAATAAACCCAAAGATTCTCACCCACCTGTGCAACTGTGCTTGTGATTGTAGTTTAGTCATTTCAAGACTATTTGCTTAGTAGTGGTTTTATAAACACTACTAAAAAATGTTTGCATTAGTCTCAGATTTCATTCGATGGTAGTCATTAAATCATACCAATCGAATTTCTCTGTCGATTCCGATTTTATTTATTTATTTTTATTTATTTTTTAATTTTTTTATTAACCTATGGTCAGCCAATTCCAATTTGGTCGATTCCAGTTTTCGGCTTGTGCCGGGTTCTTGGTACCTTTAGCTTTAACCTCTTTACCTTTGTTCGTTTTGTCAAATTCCACATATTCATCAGGGTGATGGTGGTTTAAATGTCATATTAAATTTGTTGTTCCGAGCGTTTTCAAAGTTGTTCCTCCACGGCTTATTTTCACTATACACCTATTGCAAAAAGCACACTGAAGAGCTTCCAGAACTGAAAAGCTGAAGACATGGCTGTGTCTGAAATAAATCCATGCTCCCTCATTAGTCTCCCTGCTCCCTCATTAGTCTCGTGCTATATATATAGAGAGAGACTATTTATTGACCAAGTAGCACTCAAAACACAACTGAAATCTAACACTCCTCATCTTGAACCTGCATCAGTAGCCGTCTCATAAACAAACTGAGCCATGTTTAAAGCGCAGTACACACGTGAACTAAATTCTGATGTGTGGCTGTGTTTGTGCTGTTGTCACTGTGGTGCGTTGAGTATAAATGCGACCGGCACAGAATCGATTTCATGAGACTGATTGGTCGATCACGCTGATTTGATTGATTCATCTCTAGTGAATTGTTGAGCCTTGGTTTAAAAAAATTTTTAAAAACCCTCTAAGTTTGTGCAAAATCTTTATCACAGTTAGCCATACATGTTATGATGTTGCAGTTAAGCTTAATAAAGGGTGCACATGGAGTTAAGTTCTTGCTCATGTTTCTCAGGTACTCAGGCTCTAGGAATCACCAAAACACACATCTTTTGACGGTTTTAGACTTGAGGGTTTTTAAAATAATTTTTATTTTCCTCTAGCATATCCCAGCTTGTCAGAGCTCGGGGTTGGTCATTGTTCTGTCATTGTGGACAATTTAAGCAATAATACACTAGAGCGAGTGTTGTAACATGAGAAACTGGCACGGTTGGGCTGCGGTCGAAGATGAGCACACAGTGCCAGTATCTCACGTTCTAGCACAACTGGTGGTAATGCAGTATACCACACTATTCTCTGAAGATGGTATCAGAAACATCCATACCACCCAACCCTAGTCGGTACCACTGACCTTTTTGAAGCTGATTATCTTGGATCAATATTTAGTCCTTCATACCAATTACTATTGACATTTCAATTTAGTAAATGACTAGGCCTATGCCATGTGCAGGAAATCAGTAATTTCTATATTGAAACAACTGTAGAATTCAGGTTTAGAAACTTCATCAGAAACGAGTCATGATCTCCTTACCAGAAAGATGAGTTAAGTTGATGACTCTGGTTTGAAAAACAGAGGCTGTTCAAACCACAAATGCTTGAGTCTTACTTTGTGGTTTTGTTTACCTTAGCTGGTGCTGCTAAGGCAGCTGATACCCCCGCTCCAGCGGCCGAGGCACCTGCAGCTGCACCACCTCCACCTCCCCCACCTTCTCCTGCTGCCACAGTTGGCCCCATCCCAACCACCATGCCCCCGGTGCCACCTGTGCCATCCCAACCCATTACATCTAAACCAGGTGAGCCAGACACACAATGCTGCATGCCATTTAGTTTCCAATGGATAGGCATGACTGCTTGAGTTGTGAAAATGAGTTTAACACATTTCATTTGATTCTTTGGCTACGTTCACATTGCAGGTAGCAAGTGGCCAATTTCAGTTTCTCAGTCTTAATTGCTGTGTCACAGATTTTTTTTTCATGGCAGTGTGAACTCAAAAAAATACTTTGAATCTGAGAATTTCACTTCAGACCTGGCCACCGTCATATGTAGGTAGAACTGAAATCAGATACGTAAAGTCACGTGGCTTTACCGTTAACAGCTCCAGCGCACTGCTTGAATCCCCACCTCTCTTTCAAAAGCCTTATAGGACATCCCGGAGCTAGTCTGCTTGGTGTAGCTGGAACTAGCCAGACATGAGAACAAAGATCCAAATCTCCTAGTTTGTGAACCCTTTAGAAGTTTCTGTATTTCTGAATAAATGTGACCAAAAACATCATCGGAGTTTCACACAAGTCCTAAATGTAGATGAAGAGAACCCAGCTAAACAAAAATATTATACTTGATCATGTTTTTATCGAGGAAAATGATCCAATATAACACATTATTGAGTGGCAAAAGTATGTGAACCTCTTGGATTAGCAGTTAATTTGAAAGTGAAATTAGAGTCATGTTTTGAATCAATGGGATGACAATCAGTTGTGAGTGGACAGTTTTATGTAAAGAACAGTGATCTATCAGTCTGCTCTTCACAACACGTGTTTGTGGAAGTGTATCATGGCACAAACAAAGGAGATTTCTGAGGACCTCAAAAAAAAAAAAGAGTTGTTGATGCTTATCAGGTTGGAAAAGGTTACAAAACTATCTCTAAAGAGTTTGGACTCCACCAATCCACAGTCAGAGAGACTGTGTACAAATGGACGAAATTCAAGACCATTGTTACCCTCCCCAGGAGTGGTCGACCAACAAAGATCACTCCAAGAGCAAGGCGTGTAATAGTTGGTGAGGTCACAAAGGACCCCGGGTAACTTCTAAACAACTGAAGGCCTCTCTCACATTGGCTAATGTTAATGTTCATGAGTCCAGCATCAGAAGAACACTGAACAACAATGATGTGCATGGCAGGGTTGCAAGGAGAAAGCCACTGCTCTCCAAGAAGAACATTGCTGCTCGTCTGCAGTTTGCTAAAGATCACGTGGACAAGCCAGAAGGCTATTGGAAGAATGTTTTGTGGACGGATGAGACCAAAATAGAACTATTGTTTTAAAAGAAAATTATTATGTTTGGAGAAAGGAAAACACTGCATTCCAGCATAAGAACTTATCCCATCTGTGAAATCTAACTCTCCATGTCGACGTTCCACCTGTCCTGGCTCTGCTCACAGACTCTCTCCATGGAAGTAACCACCATGACTCCACATTAGGGTTGGGTATCGAAACCTGGTTCTATTAGGTTTTTGTTGATAATATGTTTAAATGGGAAGGAAAACTTAACGTAAAAATGATAATTTTTTAAAGTTGAAATATATATAAAAAAGATATTATTTTCACCTTTTGGAAGCGGAAATTGAAATGAATTAAAACCGATAAGATCAATGAGCAGAATTGGAATTGATAAAATGTGAACAATACCCAACCTTACACCACAGAAACCATGAAAACCTTGATCCACTTTTGCCTCCATGTAGTTGTCTGTGAGAATTCAGAATCGCCTCTCACTTTATATTAATATGAACAACAGCTCTAGCTCAGCAGTTGCAATCGTGCATGCCATTGGTTTGTTTACTTCTGAGGGGTTGTGGTGGATGACTTCTACACGTGCAGGCCAGCTCAAGAGCATGACTTTAGACTAGTGTTGGAAATGGGCCATGTTAAATAGAAAGTGTGGGCAAAATTGGATTTGAGCCACGTTTACCTGCAGTGTGAGCATATGCTTTGTGCATCATGAATATTATGTTATACTGATCCTATAAGCACATTGCTAATGTTTTCATATTGTCTTCTGACCTGCAGCTGACAGATTTGCAATTAAACATGGGAAATAGGCTTTGATAAAATGTTGTTAATTTTGGTCAATTTGCTAAAGTTTCAGCCATTAAACCCACTGCTGCTCCTGTTGCCCCTGCTGGAGACGCTGGCGTGAAGGGAGCACGATCAGAGCATAGAGTAAGAGAATGCACTAGAAGCACCTAACATTTAATGATTTTACTTCATAATTACATGTGTTGATGTTAACAGGGTTGCCGGTTTATTAGACAAGTCTGGATTATGGCTACAGATTATAGTTTTGACTATATCAATGCCAAACTACAGCGCCTGTGTAACCTCTTACCGGTAACTGTCTGTAGGTGCACATCGTAGGTATAATACGGAAATGTAGCCCAGCTAATGCAGTCCACAATTTGTCAGCCCCAGTAATAAATAAATCACTCCAGTAATAATGTAATAGCAATTTGCTCCTGTTGCTGGTACAAGTGTATTAAACCCTTTTTGGGTTGGATTAATTTATCACAGTGATGTCTGTGTGAGGGTTTTTGTTTTGTTTTTCTCCTGAAAGAAATGTATATGAAAGAACCATACCCAGATGTTTGTGTCACACATTTAAATGACATGTATAACTCATGCACAAAAGTGTATGAGTATACAGTAGGTATACATATTTTTTTCATTACATATATTTTTTCTGCAATAACCCCACTCAGCCAGTCAGACATGCCAACTGTAAGACGGTTGAACTAAGAAAATATTTTTGATTTTGATCAAAAATTATTGGTACAACTTATCGGTTGCTACCAACACATTTCATGCTTCACATACACATGAGCAAAGCTTAACTTGATTTAAGCTTAAGGAAAAAACTTCTCTCAGTTACTACTGGTCATAAGTACTGGTCTCTACTGCCTAAATGACGAACCTGTGATCCAAAAGGAAAGTTATCATTTTACGTTAAGCTTCTTTCTTCCCATTAAACCTATTATAAGTAAAACGCTTAACATGGAAAAACATTACTTTCCCTTTGGGCCACATGTTCATTATTTTAGCAGTAGAGATTACTTGTGACTAGTAGTAACTGAGAGACGCTTGGTGTTCCTGTAGGCCACTGCTTTATTACATTAAGTCACTTTAAGCTTTTTACTTAACAGGTTTAAAATGGGAAGGAAAAAACTAAGTAAGCTGAAATATAAAAAATTAACAGATATTATTTGCACCCAAGTGTTTGGCAAAGTTTTTCACCATTTTGGAATCGAAATTTGGAATCGTAAGAACCGGAATCGATCATCAGCAAACGATACTCGACTAAAATCGTCATAAAATGATCAGCTCACCACTGAGTTGTATGAAAAACAGTAGGTAATTTCGCCTGTCATTTTCTCAGGGAATGACGGAAAAAGCTCAGACATGGCTGATCTCAATGGAAATAAATCAGAGTAGATCCCATGTAAATTATAAATTATATTGTGTATGTTGCTACTACTCCTGTAAATGTTACTTGCTTCTGGATCCTTCACACAGTGTTTATTAACGCCACAGTACTTTAGCCTTTTTAGCTCTGCCTGAACACATCTCAGTGATATTAACGGTTGATGTCACCTTGTGTTAATAAAAACAAAAACTACTGCTTTTTTATCATAAGACATTCCAAATGTACAACTAAAAGCTTTTTTAATTAAAAACAAGTCCCTTTATTTAATTCGACTGGATATTTGGAGAACTCTTTCTCACGTCACTCGAAGAGTAATGAAGGAGAGAAAATACAAAAAGCCAGGTAATTAATAAGGACAGGTTCTTTCAAATAGTTACATGTGTCAAAAACATCCAGGTTCTTCGAGAATACAACTCCCTAGAGACCCGTTTGTCCTGCAGGATATTTATTACTGTCCAGGTGCAAGTGTTTTAGCACCGAGTAGACAATTAAAAATCCAATCACAGACGTCTTCCTTATAAATTAATCCAATCCAAATGGGGCTTAAAATTGATTGTCCATTTATTGAATGAATATATTAATTCAGTTTGCTGGTTAAGGTCTGATTAAAAAAAAAACTGGATAGAAGTACATGAAGTTTCTGAATGTACAGGATACAGACTACATTTGTATTGCAAGTAAAATGTGTGGGTTTTTTTTTATTTGTTTGTTTTTATAAAAGAATATACAAAGCCATCCTTGGGCATGCTTTGGACACGTAGTATTTAATATACTGGCAACCCTGTGCAAAGTGCAGTTTAAGGCTGAACCTACTGTAGCCTAGGCGTATTGAGCTTTGGTCCTGAAGTACTCTTGCACTCACAATAAAAATCAGCCTGAAAGTCTAATTGATTCATGAGTTAAATGACATCGAATGGTCTGTAGTGCTGCGGCCTTCCGGTACTGGAGTCTGCCACCGTACTTAAATAGCAATAAACAGTAGTAAAAAAAAAGTTTTTATTTTCATTTAACTCGTTAAAAAGCTTAATTCATTTAACATTGTGTTTACCCTGCAGGTTAAGATGAACCGTATGAGGCTGAGAATTGCACAGAGACTAAAAGAAGCTCAGAACACCTGTGCCATGTTAACAACTTTCAATGAGGTGGACATGAGGTCAGATTTACCACCAGTTCCTCTCTTTTTGTTTAAAGGGACAGTAGACCTTTCAGAGGATGCACTCTGAGTCAGACACCGAGTTCATGTCAATATTGTAGAGACATCAAAGTCTTATAATGGTGCAGTGAAAATCCTGTTCATTGCCCAAACCTGATTAGAACCTCAGCAATGCTAACACAAATGGTTATAGATTGGAATCTGGCCTGCAGGAAGAGCTTTTTGCAACATGATGCCCAGTTAAAGCATGGAATGTAAATATTTGGTTCTAATGTCGGTAAAACAAAGATAAGATTTGGGTAAAACGTGGTTTATTAATTTAGAAGGAAACGTTAATGTCCTCAGACCCCCACTTTCAGTCCAGAAGATGACACTTTGAGGATTTCTCCCTGGTACAAATGGAGGTGTCGGCTTTCAGCTGCGCAGGGCTTTTGTGCTCGCGCAAATCTAGTTGGCATTGATGGGATGGAGCAAGACTCCGCAGGCCGGGGTTAGTGGAGAGACGAAGGAGCGTGGCTGGTCAGGGGCCAAGAGCATCTGCCCCACTCTCCCCTGAGAGCAGCCCTCAGAGAGCAGACTGCCTGCAGTGTTATGGGCTTTTATGACAAGCCAATAAGATTTGAGAGGTTTGGAAAGTGAAGATTTTTATCTCGTCTTCTCTGCTTTCTCGGAGAGTGTGTCTTGGGACGGTGCTAATTCTGTTAGCGAAGAAACCCTAGAGCTTAAGCGGAGTTGGAGACAGGAAAACAGACAATTACAAAGAGCAGGGCAAGTGCCCCATTTTTATCATACACTCAGACTGTTGTCTCTAAAATCCCAGGAGCAGAAAAACATGGTTGCTGCTTGTGGAGGAGATTTGACATTTTGGTTTCATCAGGCTGCTTTTTAAAGTACTTATGTGGCTAATTTTCACAAGTGTACAAAAGTATGTATTGATTGTGATTTAGGATTGCACAATTATCGTAGTCCTATTTTAGTTGTGACTCATACAATGGGGCAAAAACATATTTAGTCAGCCACTGATTGTGCAAGTTCTCCTTCTTAGAAAGATGAGGTCTGTAATTTTCATCATAGGTACACCAACTATGAGAGACAAAATGAGGGGGAAAAAATTCAGGTAATCACATTGTAGGATTTTTAAAGAATTTCATTGTAAATTATGATGGAGAAGAAGTATTTGGTCAATAACAAAATTTCAGCTCAATACTTTGTAACATAACCTTTGTTGACAATGAAAGAGGTCAAACGTTTCCTGTAAGTCTTCACCAGGTTTGCACACACTGTAGCTGGTATTTTGGCCCATTCCTCTATGCAGATCTTCTCTAGAGCAGTGATGTTTTGGGGCTGTCACTGGGCAACACGGACTTTCAACTCCCTCCACAAATTTTCTATGGTGTTGAGGTCTGGAGACTGGCTAGGTTACTTCAGGACCTTGAAATGCTTTTTACAGAGCCACTCCTTCATTGCCTGAGCGGTGGGTTTGGGATCATTGTCATGCTGGAAGACCCAGCCACGTTCCATCTTCAATGCTGTCACTGATAGAAGGAGTTTTTTTCTTAAAATCTCAGATACATGGCCCCGTTCATTCTTCCCTTAACACAAATCAGTCGTCCTGTCGCCTTTGCAGGAAAACAGCCCCAAAGCATGATGTTTCCACCCCCATGCTTCACAGTAGGTATGGAGTTCTTGGGGTGCAACTCAGCATTCTTCTTCCTCCAAACACGACGAGTTGAGTTTTTACCCAAAAGTTCTATTTTGGTTTCATCTGACCACATGATATTCTCCCAATCCTCCTCTGGATCATCCATTTGCTCTCTGGCAAACTTCAGGCGGATCTGGACATGTACTGGCTTAAGCAGGGGGACACACCTGGCACTGCAGGTTCTGAGTCCCCCTCGGCGTAGTGTGTTACTGATGGCAGC
Organism: Ancistrus triradiatus; assembly: GCA_025084515.1. Lineage (NCBI taxonomy): Eukaryota > Metazoa > Chordata > Actinopteri > Siluriformes > Loricariidae > Ancistrus > Ancistrus triradiatus. The sequence goes on from JAJAGP010000091.1 coordinate 378,841, forward strand.
CTTTGTTACTTTGGTCCCAGCTCTCTGCAGGTCATTCATCAGGTCCCTCCGTGTAGTTCTGGTATTTTTGCTCACCGTTCTCATGATCATTTTGATCCCACGGGATGAGATCTTGCATGGGGCCCCAGATCGAGGGAGATTATCAGTGGTCTTGTATGTCTTCCATTTTCTTAAAGTTGCTCCCACAGTTGATTTATTCACACCAACCTGCTTGCCTATTGTAGATTCACTCTTCCCAGCCTGGTGCAGGACTACAATTTTCTTCCTGGTGTCCTTCAACAGCTCTTTGGTCTTGGCCATGGTTGAGTTTGGAGTCTGACTGTTTGAGGCTGTGGACAGGTGTCTTTTATACAGATAACGAGGTCAAACAGGTGCCATTAATACAGGTAATGAGTGGAGGACAGAAGAGCTTTATAAAGAAGTTACAGGTTTGTGAGCGCCAGAAACCTGCTTGTTTATGGGTGACCAAATACTTATTTTCCACCATGACCTACAATTAAATACTTTTAAAAATCCCACAATGTGATTTCCTGGATTTATTTTTCTCATTTTGTCTCTCATAGTTGAAGTGTACCTATGATTAAAATTACAGACCTCTCTCATCTTTCTAAGTAGGAGAACTTGCACAATCAGTGACTGACTAAATACTTTTTTGCCCCACTGTAAATGAAGCCTGGTTGATATTCAGGAGCCCCAAGTGTGTCAAGAAAATATCTCTCTTCGCCATTAAACCACCTCCACCAGCCAGTATGTTCAGAGATGCTCTTATGCATTCCTCGGTGGTAACGAGTGGTTATTTGAATTGCTGTTGCCTGTCTGTCTGGCCATTCTCCTCTGACCAAGGCTTTTTTGTCTAGAGAACTGCAACCCACTGGATATTTTCTCTTATTCAGGCCATTCTCTGCAAAACCTAGAGATGGCTGTGTGAAAATCCCAATAGATCAGCAGGTACTGAAATACTGAGACCTGTCTAGCACCGACAACCATGTCACATTCAAAGTCACTTAAATCACATTTCTTCCCCATTCTAAATGCAATGAGTTGCTGCCATGTGATTGGCTGATTAGATATTTTGTTAATAAGCAGTTGAGGTGCATGTAATAAATTGGCCGGTGAATGTACAACTTAAATTTGACATTTCTACTCCAAATTTTAGTTAATGAGAAGTCCGTTAAGTTCAAATTTTATAATTTGTTGCAGTTTGTTTTTGTTGTTATATTATTCATTGTCTATCTGAATAACAAAAGGACATTTTTACTTTTTATTTTTGATGCACGTAAACAAAATATTGATAGAAACTGTTTACAATTTTATCACACTGAAACAAAATCGAGTCGTTGTCGTTTGTTTTTTATTACATGTAATTACATTGTTATTATTGATAGCTCACGGGAACAGTGATCACCGATTGTGTAATGCCTCCGGAGGTAATGAAATGATTCAATGCGGCCAGCATTTTTACTGCTGATCTCCTGCTACAAAATGAGCATGCCTGTTCTAATTATTTCTATTTACCTCATAAAAATAAAAAAAATTCAAACATCACACAGGCACAGTTTAACTAAAGGATGGAAGGTGACCCCTAGGTGCCCTGTACAGGGTATATGCCCTGTGAATTATAGAAATTCTGTGATTTCTGGAATTCCATCGACCATGACAGGGATAAAACTGGTTAAAACATGAAAGACAAAAAGCAGTGGAAAAGAAATTGAGCTCTATGTTGAGCACATTTAATTATCGTTTGTTTTTGTTTTGTTATGTATTAAATTTCAGTTTTTTTCCTCTCTGATTACAGCAACATCACGGAGATGAGGAAGGCCTACAAAGATGCTTTCCTTAAGAAACACAACATCAAACTGGGCTTCATGTCTGCCTTTGTGAAAGCAGCCGCCTACGCTTTGGTAGACCAGCCTGCAGTTAATGCTGGTATGTCCACATCTCCAGCTAGTCATGCTTTTAATGTCACCCTCTCAGAATTTTACAAGTAGCAAGTATGTGTGGTTATTGTGGTCCTGCTTTCCGTGTCTAAGATCACGGTTTTACAGACTGCCTTTCCCCATGCTTCCTTCATAACCACACAACCCTGGCCTACATAAACAAGCCAAACGTTATCTAGATTTTAGGGTAGTGAAGTAAGGCTGTGTACTGAAGCCCAATTTGTCTTTTCTTTTGAATATATAAACATTCTAATTGCTGCATTTTGCTAAGAAAAGTCTAAAGCGTTGATGTGATTTTATCACTTTTAAATTTGAGTATGCAGATTATATGATTATTATTTGAGCATGTCATCTCCAGACTTTGGTGGATAATGGTATTGGCTATTTTTCATGGTGTGAGTGGGCCAACTTAAGTAAAGCAAAGCCTTAATGCTAGAATGCATAGAATGACATGCTAGAGAATGGGCAGATGGTTTACTTTTTCTGCATGTTAATAAATCATGTGTTGGGTTTGGTGTAAAAGATCTTGACTACCTTGCACATAGCCATGACCTCAACCCCATTCGAAACCTTACATCCATTGCTAATGCTGTTATTGCTGAATTTCAGCAAATCTGTTCAGAAAGTATGTTCAAGTCTGTTCAGTAGTGTGTGATGGTGTACAGTGTAATGGAATAGAGGGTGTTCTAGCATAGAGATGATCAAGTATCTATGGAATGCCCATTTTTTGGATGTGTGTGCATGTCTGGTGTTCCCAGAAGTTTCAGCTGCATAGTGCATGAGTAGCTGTGTTTGTGTGTGTCTTAGTGTTTGATAACTCAAGCCAAAAAACTCAGGATACACCTAAAATGGAATATATCCACAGTTCAAGAATTTGGCAGGATCCAGAGCTGAAGTTCTGGACTTGTAGAAGTTCACTGCATTCTTCAAAGTAGACGTTACCTTATGCTAGTTTAAACAAAGTATAGCCCAAGAACACCATTCAATTAAATCTGCTTTGGGAATAAAGGTAGTCAGCTGAAGTACAGTACTGTGCACAAGTCTTAGGCCACCATTAGATTTGTTTTTAGCAGTGGTATAATTACCATATGTGACACATTGTCAGTGATTGGACCCAAAAATTTCAAACTTGGATTTGTCACTCCATTATACCCTTTGCTACTAATCGTCATTCCAATCCTTATGAGCTTATGCATGTGTTAGCCTTTTCACAATGCTCTCGTCTGAAAAAGTGGTTTCTTGGCTGCTACCCTTCCAAAAAGACAATTCCTGATCCGGCTTCCTTTTAATTCTGCATAAACATTTCCTGTATTTTGGGTTGTTTTCTAACAAAGAGACTGAGCGAGAGTTATATATGGTCATTATATAATTTCTAAAACAACATCTAATGGTGGCTTAATCTTTTCTAAGACATTTACACATTTGCACAGTACTCTAAATCAGAATAAAATGTATATCCACTTTCATGCAATATTATGTGGAAAAAAAAGGTATTGGTATACAATTATAGACAAACAATTGGCCTTGGAAAGCAAGACACTAGCAAGAGAAACAATTACCAGGTTGTCTCATGCTGGTTTGGGTGTGGAAGATCTGTTATAAACCCATTGCTGCCTGAGAAAACCATCAAAGGCTTTGTTTTGAGGTTTTGGCAGAATATGTAAAGTTTGATTCAGAGTGCCTCGGGAAAGTTGTGTGAAGGGAATCGTGATTTGAGTTGTATAGTGATGGGTGTCTTTGAAGCCCTGGTGAGAAATGACTGCATCTCTACCATAGTTAAACATGTTGGACAAGGTTGTCATGGTGTGGTGAGCTGCTTCACTGTGAAAAGACAGTTGAAGCTTTGGAGTATAGGAGATATTGCAGATAGGCTTCCTGCTATTAAAGCATTTTCTGAAGAGAAGCCACCAAGTGTTATTTTTTCAACAAGACATTGCTCCTGCTGATACTGCAAAGAGCTTCAGAGTAAGAGGAGATCAAGCTCATGCTTTGGTCTGGTCAGAGTTCAAATTTAACCTTGTTGAAAATATTTGGTCTCGCTTTAAACGCAAATAAGGCGGGAACTGCTCTTCGGAAACTCATCAACTGTTTGAAGCCATCAACTCTGAGTGGAACAATAGGAACAATATTGATTCTTTCTGTTAATATATCTGCAAGTTTACGCATACGGCTTCATTGGTTAAAAATGCCGAAGGGAAAAGCTAACCCTTGTCAAGTTTTTTTTTTTTGTTATTGATTTATAGATAAGGCCATTAAAAGCTTTATATTTGGCCAGTCTGGGCATGATTCATTTTTTACCTGGGCGCATACAAGATTAAGGGAGCTTGGTGCAGAATGGCCATCCAGGTAATAATCTGGTGTGTATTCATTGGACACATTCATATTTTAGGCTTGTTTTAGTACATCATTAGGGTATTTTTGCTGAGACTGGCATGCTTTAAAAGCTGCTAAAACACATGCAAGAGAGGACTAAAAATATGAGTGTCTTTATATGCTTCGAACAATATAAAAATCTCTTCTTTTTGTAATTGATGCAAAACAGAGCTGCTTTACGTGACACAAAAACTAAAAGGGACGTTTTTGGACACATTTATATAAATTCTACAATTGGAAAGGATGCTTTCAGATTAAACTCTTGTATGTAACATACATGATCAGAAACTAGTTTAGATAAGTATGTGTATCATTTTGTTTGTTTTCCACTTTTCTCTAGTTATTGATGACACAACCAAAGAGATTGTGTATCGGGATTATGTGGACATCAGTGTGGCAGTAGCAACACCAAAGGTAATTTCTAGAGCTCTAATAGCCATAATTTGGTAATATACAGTACTGTGCAAAAGTCTTAGGCCACCATTGAGATGTTGTTTTAGCAATGGTGTAAAGACAATGTATAGCATCGTCAATGATTGGACTCAAACACTTAACTTGAATTCATCACATTTTAGATTTGTCAGTTTTAGCATGTCTTATCCTTTTCACCCTGTTCCCCTTTGGTAAAAGAGATGTCTTGCCTGCCCTTACAAAAGACCATTCTTGTAGAAGACTGTAGAAGGGTCAGCTTGGCATCCTGATCAAGCTGCCAGGTGTCAGACTAAATACTTGCCACTGTAGCCTCAGATGGTTTTTATTTCTTTTTTCAGTTTTTAATACTACATAAAAATTTCATGTGTTTTGTGATTATACTTTAATAAAGAGACTGAGAAAGAATGATATATGGTCATTATACCATTGCTTAAAAATGGTACATCTAATCTAATATAGGTCCAAAACTTTTGCACAATCCTGGATAGCGCATGCCCTCACTATACGCTGAGGTGTCATGATAACAGGTGCATCTGGTCTAGGTGAGTAATCTTGCTTATGTAAATGAGCATGACCATGTGTGACCATGATGCATTTCTGGTGTTGAGTGTTGTGACCACTTTAGTACAAATGATTGCCTGTTTGCTGTGAAACCAGTCAGTTATGTGCTGAAAATTGGAAGTGATCTTATGTGAGTCATGTTCAGTGAGTCCTGAATGTCTGATCACTCAATTCTGTGCCATCACAGGGATTAGTGGTCCCAGTTATCAGAGGAGTGGAAGAGATGAACTTTGCTGACATTGAGAAAGCCATAAATGAACTGGGCGAAAAGGTACGAGCCTTTCTTTTAATTCACTCGTTTAATGTTTGCTGTTTTTACAGATGTTTTTCAGGCCACCCTTGGAGAATGAGTTTCTTTTTTGCCACCTTAGCTTTGCTTAGTACGGGTTTTATGCCTGGGTCCGTGTAAAGCTTCTTTGAGACTGTTGTACAGCAAAAGGTGTCTATATAAAATCTACAATCATACCATGAATAGTTTTCTCATCACGGTTGGCGATGTTTCTTGCGCGTACTTCATTTCAAGTGCACTTTGTACCTTGTAGCTCACATCTGGTACACTTGTAAATAGAGCAACTAACCAGAAACCTTTTTATAGACAAATTTATGTTATGACCTAAATTATTGGAGTAAATAACGAGGGGGCTCAGACCGCTGAGCTTCTGAGAAGCGAGTGGTTTGTGCCCCAGTGACCTGAAGCATTGCCCTTTCAGCTTCTAGAACATAGATGGGTGATGAGGTAAAAAAAACTGGACTATGGTTATTAAGGATGGCATAATACTTTGTGTTTACCTGTTAAAAGACCAAATAAGAAATAACGCTGATTATCTTGCAACAGCACACGGTATGATCTGGGATATATTAAACTGTAAGTGAACAGTCAGTTCTCATAGTCAGTGTGCTGGATGTGGGGGGAAACGTTCAGGAGTAAAGACCTGAGTGACTTTTACAAGGACCAGACTGGTATGGCCAAATGACTGGGTCGGAACATCTCCTAAACAACAAGGCTTGTGGGGTGCTAACAGTCAATAGTGGTGAGTACCTACCAACAGGGTCTATGAACAGACGACAGGCTCATCAGAGCATGAAAGCAACACATCTTATCCCGTCTGGTCTACTTGGACTGATGAGCTGCTGTAGTACAAGTCACATTGCTGGCTTCATGGATAAAGTGTCACAACGCACAGTGAGGCGTCCCTGAGCATAGAACTGTCTAGCTGCAGACTGGTCAGAGTGCTCACCATGCTAACCCCTGTCCACCATCAAAAAGCACCTACAATGGGCACGCAAGTTTCAGAACTGGTTCTTGGAGAGATGGAAGATGTTAGTCTCTGTTCCTCCTGGGACTGTCAATGGGTACTGAACACTTTTGTACAGGCATTCATGTGGATGTTAATTTGATGCGTAACAACTACCTGCACATTTTTTTTGCTGATTAGACTATATGAAAGATCCTGTGTTTGTTCAGCATGTTCGTGGTGTGGCAGGTACTGAAGTGAGTGCCAAGCTCCGATACCAGCTCAACAGTGGTGGCAATATAGCATGAAGCAAAATAAGCAAACCAGAGTTCTAAAATTGCGTGGTTGTGTACGCTTTTACCTGCCATGTTTTATGGGTGCTCACGATTCCGTTCGATTCCCGATACTGAGTTCACACTTCTGTTTAATTCCTGAAGTGTAAACCATGCCCAACAATGTACGTTTTCTTGAATACGTTTTTAAACATCAATAAAAAAAACTTTAGTTCTATTAAATTAAATTACTAGAAACAGATTTAAAATTGTCAACAAATGCTCTATTGTAGCGCTATTATATATTCAATAACCAAGTAAAATATTCCTTTTTTTATTTCTTAATAACAATTCCACATAATGTATACTTTTCTTGAATTCCAACACCGAGTGTGAAGCAGATCTATGTTGGACATTTTGAGTAGTAACCAGATATTTTAGAATAGAATCAAGTTGGAATGAATGGTAGAAGATCTACCTATAAGCTCAGGTCTGTATGCATGCATTGTAGCAAAAGTATACAGTAAAGTGGTCACCAAAACTCATAATTTCCATCAAAGATCTGCTTCAAACTCGGTGTGGACACCATGAGATATCGTAGAATAGAATCAAGCTGGAATAAATTATGAGCTAAACATATAAGATCAGAAGATCGGATGTATGTGCATGCTCTATAGGCATTTATTCATAATTACAGTATAAACAGAGTTATGCTACTCGAATACTCCTTCCTTGTAATATGAACACTTTTTAGTCAAAGTTAAAGTATATCCACATCACGAACTGAAAACACATTTTAATCCCTGCTTTATTTGCCATTAAAACACGGATAATGTGAACACAGTGTCAGGACGACGTGCCTGCAGATGATGTTTCAACTTTTTTATTTTGACCAGCCATTTACTGCTGCAGAGTACAGAGTTTAAAGGCGTTTTTATTTCCTGTTATAATTATGACCCTGCTCGTTAAATGGTTCTCACTTGTCAAATAGGTAATATGACACAAGTTCAACCCTGTAGCCTTGGTGTAGTATCAGACGTTGTAATGGAAGTTTTGTTTTGCGCAGGCGCGTAAGAACGAGCTTGCAGTGGAGGACATGGACGGTGGCACGTTCACAATCAGTAACGGTGGAGTGTTTGGCTCGATGTTTGGCACGCCCATTATCAACCCTCCTCAGTCTGCCATTTTGGGTATGCATGGCATCTTTGACAGGCCGGTGGCTGTTGCAGGAAAGGTTAGTAAAGAACTCCTCCTCACTTCTTTTGGTTTCTGCTGTACGTTGTCCGTGCTTTTTGACTAGCAAAATCTCTCCATTCCCAGGTCGAGGTCAGGCCCATGATGTACGTGGCTCTGACGTACGACCATCGTTTGATTGATGGCAGAGAGGCCGTGACCTTCCTGCGTAAGATCAAGTCGGTGGTCGAGGACCCCAGGGTGCTCCTGCTGGATATGTGAGCTCTTCGACAGACGGCTGACTCCCTCAGTAAACGAGTCCTAGTCTCACACAGTGGTTCTTTTTGTTTTTGTTTTTTCCTCCCCTAAAATCCGTACTGCATATTATTTACTGTGGTGGTTAAGGAAACGCGAATATTAGTTCAGTATGAAGCGGAAAAGCGGGAGTTGCATGGGTTAAACTGATAAAAGGATATTGTACAGCTGCCATATTTGCCGAGACTACAGTCATAAGAGCTTTTTGCCATTGTTTAACTTAATTATATGTCTGATCATTGTAATACATATGCAATTATACGTATTACAATACATGGCACACATTTAGAATTGCATTGTAATTCCTATGCGAGTATATGTTGTTTAAACTTGGAACCGTTCAGCTATTTGTTTTCTGAATGGTAACGCCAGCGCAGTAGTAGAACAAAAATTCTCTTAAAATGAAAAGCAAACCAGAAACACTATTTTCCATTAGGCGTAATGTATTTTCTACACACAGTAGTGCATACGTACATGGCAGTATGCCCCGGATCCATCACGTTCATCGGGAACAGAATATGCTGTGTACATACTGAAAGAAAGCTTTTAAACAATAAATTCGTGACAATGGCCTCTTATGTTTGTTTGTTTTTTTTCCCTGACGCGTTAAATGACAAGTTAATGTGTGAACTGCCCTTTTTTCACGGCTGTAGCTGTCGATCAGATTTTGCTGCTGCCTTTTCTGCTGTTCTGCTGCTAGTCGAAGCAAAGGTTTACACAGACCTGTAGTAAGTGTGGTTAAGGCTGAAGCATGTGGCTGATGGGTCTGCTGAGCATTGGTTAATCTGAAAGGAAAAACTAACATTTATAACCCGGTGTCTCATCTTTGACTTGATTAGAGAGACAGGATGTGGTAGCCATGCTATTAGTTTGAACACTTTCTGAGAGGGTCTTGTGGTAAAAAACCAAAGCGCCTTACTGTTCAGCTCTGAGATCTGCACATGCAAAGCAAGGCTTCTGTCTTCGATCAGATCTTGATCTAAAATGGGCGATCCAGGACGAGACATTTGGACAGTTTTTATTTAGTTTTGCTTTGGTTAAAAACAGCTCAGAAAATCATCCTGTATAGAGTGATTTGTGTTGATTTGAGGCTCAGATATGATAAACACTGTAGCCCTGTTTAAGGTTCCCTTTCCTTTTACCATGATGTAACCTCAGCATAACGTTAACAAGGTAACACCTGTATTAAATAATTGTTGTTTGTTTGTTTCCTCAGTGTAGATGCCTCAAAACACCCGTCTTCATTCTCAGGTTTGGATCAGATCAGTGATGTGGTGTATGTGGCTTTTGACGTACAACCTTTATTTATGCGCAAGGTCCCAGGTGTGGAATGATTGATGGTTTATTCCATCATATGAGCTCAGGTCGGTTTGTGGAAACTACCATTTTAAATACCTACCATTTAATCTCCCTTACAAATTTTACCAGGTACCACCAAGGACTTTATTCATTTATTCACCTTCGGTGATGGTTGCAGCGAGTCTGGAGTTTATTAGAAGAACAGTGGCCAGTGGGCTGAGAACACATCCTGGATAGTTCATCAGTTCATAGTAGGACATCACTTACACACGTCATGAAAATTTAAGAGCAGCCAGTCTACCTACTGAAATGTTTTCATCAAACTCCCAAAAAACAATAATTAGAGGTGAATCTCAAACTTGCTGTTGCCATGAAAAATGTCATCAGATTTATTTATATAGCGCTTTTTACAATGGAGCATTGTCTCAAAGCAGCTTTATAGTTTTAGGTTATCTTCTAATATCTAAAGCCAAGCCCAAGTTGAGCAAGCCCTAAATGCTGTAAGAAAGAAACCTTGGGAGGATGAAGACTCAAAAGGGACCCATCCTCCTTTGGTGGCTTAGATGATAAATGTAAGAATTAAACAAATTCATATAGTCAAAGAGGTCTGTAGTAATAGTTCAAAAAACAGACACCAAGTAAATATTAACAGATAAATGAATCTCGAATCCTTGGCAGCACATTGTTCCCAGCCAACTGGAGGAGGGAGGGAGTTACTTCCCTTTGGCGTGGCCCGGGCATGGTGCACACATGACCTAAAACATCAGATTTTCACACAAGTTCTGAACGTAGATAAAGAGAACTCCGTTAAACATTTAAACAAGCATCAATTAATAAGTTTATTAGGTTATTGTTATATGATGTATTGCATCAATACTGACTCTACAGTAGTATCTGCTATCGAACCAATACTGTGTACTAATACTTGCCAGAAATTTCTCAATACCAACATCTAATACTGTGCAGTTCCTTGATTACGTTCGTTCAGACTCTTTTTTTTAAATCCGATGTTTAGATCAAGTGTCCTCAATGCAAGTGACCACTTGTATGTTTGGACGGTAGTCACTTGTAATGGTGACACTGCAGACGTGTAAACGTTTAGATTCCATAATGGATTATTGTTATCAATTTGTGGGCAATGTCCAGTCACAAGTTTTCAGGTGTATTTGAGGAAATGCTCAAAACTAGTGGCATTGTAGTAAATTATTATTTATTTATATACTAAATCATACTTCGTGAAATATTCCCATTTAGAATTAAAAACCTCAAGATATAAAGATGCAGTGGAATTAAATATTTAACAGGCCGTCTAAATATATGGGTAAAACATGAGCTATGGGCAGCAATAAAAAGTAAAATCTAAAATAAAAAGTCTTAAAAAGTGAAATCTAACTGGGAAGCTGTTATAACTGTGGCATGGCTCAAATGTGGCCTTGCTGGTGTGTTCTGGATCATTGTCCTGCTGCAGAACCCAAGTTCGTTTCAGCTTGAGGTCATAAACAGATGGTCAAACATTCTCCTTCAGAATTTTTAGAAGACAGCAGAATTCATAGTTCCATTTATCACAGCAAGTCTTCCAGGTCCTGAAGCAGCAAAACAGCCCCAGACCATCACACTACCACCACCATATTTTACTGTTGCTATAATGTTCTTTTTCTGAAATGCTGTGTCACTTTTACACCAGATGTAATGGGACACACACCTTCCAAAGAGTTCAACTTTTGTCTCGTCAGTCCACAGAATGTTTCCCCAAAAGTCTTGGGGATCATCAAGATGTGTTCTGGAAAAATTGAGACAAGCTTTAATGTTCTTTTTTCTCAGCAGTGGTTTTCATCTTGGAACTCTGCCATGCAGGCCATTTTTGCTCAGTCTTTTTCTTATGGTGGAGGCATGAACACTGACCTTAACTTAGGTGAGGCCTGCAGTTCTTTGGATGTTGTTGTGGGGTCTGTCGTGACTTCTTGGATGTTTTGTCGCTGTGCTCTTGTGGTGATTTTGGTCGGCCGGCCACTCCTGGGAAGGTTCAGCACCGTTACATGTCTTCGCCATTTGTAGATAATGGCTCTCACTGTGGTTCGCTGGAGTCCAAAAGTTTTAGAAATGGCTTTATAACCCTTTCCAGACTGATAGATCTCAATGACTTTCTTTCTCAATTGTTCCTTGATTTCTTTGTATCTCGGGATGATGTGTAGCTTTTAAGGATCTTTTGGTGTCCTTCACTTTGTTAGACAGGTTCTATTTAAGTGATGTTCTGATTGAGAACAGGTGTGGCAATAATCAGGCCTGGGTGTGGCTAGAGACGGTGAACTCAGGTGTGATAAACCATAGTTATGTTTTACCAACAGGGGGGCAATCACTTTTTCACACAGGGCCATGTAGGTTTGGATTTTTTTTCTCCCTTAATAATAAACACCTTCATTTAAAAGCTTAATTTTGTGTTTTCATTTGTGGTTTCATTTTGGGTTGTCTTTGACTAATATTTCAGTTGGTTTGTTGCAAAACATGCAAAAAATATGAAATCAGGAAGGGGGCAAACACTTTTTCACACCACTGTAGATTTAACAATTTATAATGATTAATGTTTACTTAAACAACTAGTAAATAAACTCAGGATGTGAATTTTAACACATCCCTTGATTTTATTGTCGCCTCAATCTTCAGTCCTGCCCCTCTGTACACATTCTATAGACTTTCGATAGGTCAACTGGTGTTTCCACCAAGTGCCCTTAGTGTGTGTGTATGTGGCCTGTGATGCCAGCTAAGCACCAGCTTTCCCCACGAAGCTGACAAGGATAAGGGAATGAATGAATTAACACATTCACTGTCCTATGTTAGTATAGGAGAGGATTTAACACTTAAGGTACACTGCAGTATGTCTTGATGCATGCTCAATGATCCAGGTAAGAAAATCCCAGAAGTTGAATCTGTTCATCTGGACATAGATTTGGTTGGAGAAACGTTTCGTCACTCGTCTAAGTGACGAAACGTTTCTCCAACCAAATCTATGTCCAGATGAACAGATTCAACTTCTGGGGTACAATGCAGTAATTTACTAATGGTCCACTGAAAATTCACAAAAGAGAAAAGCTTAACATCAGTCTAGGCTAGAGAGCAGAGACAACTGCAGATGAAGAACTAGCGGACTATGTGGTTTATAGAACAAAGGGAAAATCTAAGAAAGCACGTGGCTTTGACCGCTTCAGACAACTAGTTTAAATGGCAGAGGATGTGGTTCAGAAAATGTGGAACAATCAATAAACCAGCAAGTCCATTCACAGACTGGGTTAGGGGAGTGTGAGTGTGAGAGAAAGTCTGGAATGGAATCTGGAATGTTGGAAATATCAATCAAACAATTTCAAAATGATTTAATGGCAACAAGTATTAGAAACAAATGAAAAAGTTTGATTTCCTTCATCGGTCAGCACAGACGTATTCAGTCTGAGCAGCAGCAGGTTAACAGTGAAAATGTCAGTCTAGCGGAATCATTCCAAGAGATCCAGAGACATTATATGTCTCCGTTAGCACTGTTGATGTAAGGTATCAGTAATAAATTGTTCATTACATTGTTAACAAAACACAGATGCAACTCAAAAAATTCCCAATTTTCAGCTCGGTGTGTTCAAAATGTCAGGTTTCAGCCTAGAATCTTTATTTCCTTGTTTCACTAATTATCACTAATGACTGTGTGATTGCTTAGCACTAAATAGGTTGCTCATTTTGGAATTGGTTTGAACTCGGTATGAAAAAAGGTATTGATGTATCACTAGTTATCATTAAAGTTTATTAATGTGCATTATCATTGTTAAATAATGACATATTTTCTAATAAAACCACCCAGTAACATAGATTTTCTTCTGAAATGTCTGTAAGAGCACTCCTAAACCTGGACAAACATTAGTCATGCTTTAAATTAAGGTCCAATACAGCATGAGTATTGCATATCACTTGTAGTAATAATTTAATGCCCTAGATGTAAGGCCAGCCCATACATGTACTACCTCCATTAAGGACCGCGATCATGACTCAACATGTACAAAATGTCCATTAGGTACTGTAATACACCAGATATTTTGAGGTTTGCTGTAGGTTTTGAAATTAGTGGCAGGGTAATACAGAGGCTCTTCGTGCGGTTCACCACAGGGGGGCAGTATAGGTGTACTTATAATGTTTATCTTCTGAGTCCGGCAAACTTCAATGTTTTCTTTCAAGTGATTTGACAGGTGTTGGATCGTGGAACATCCGCTTTCATGAACTGGCCAATGTGTGCCAAGGAACAGAGCTAAAGAAGGGATGGCACTTAATGTCACTCACACCTCCACCTCCAGAGCCCAGTCGATAGCCTGCATCATACTGCAGGAGCTGTGGTGGGGAAAAAAACAGGACATCAAAGACATGCATGGAGTTTCCAGCTTATTAGGTACGTTTACTTTGTCTTTGCGCTCAGTCTGTTTTATTAGTACACCTACAGTCACCAGCCACTTCGTTAGATACAACTTGCTAGTACCACCTTGGGCCCTCTATTGCCTTCAGAACTGCCTTAATTATTTATGGCATAGATTCAGCAAGGTGCTGGAATCATTCCTCTGAGATTTTGATCCGTATGGACATGCTGCTGATTTGTCGGCTGCACATCCATAATATGAATCTCCAGTTCCGCCACATACCAAAGGTGCTCTGTTGGATGGAGCTCTGTGACTGTGGAGGCCATTTGAGTTCATTGTCATGTTCAAGAAACCAATTTGAGATTAGCTGGAAGTAGCCATTAGAAGATGCAATTTAGCAGATGCCCTTAACCAGAGCGACTTACAACTGATACAGACTTCCAAGCAATTGTGAGTTAAGGGCCTTGCTCAAGGACCCAACAGTAGCAGCTTGGCAGAGATGGGATTTGAACCCTGGACCTTCTGGTCTATAGTCCAATACCTTAACTGCTATCACAGTCCCACAGTTCTCCTCTGACCTCAGGCATCAATAAGGCATTTCTCCTGGAGATCTGAGGCCAACTGGATATTTTGAATGATTGTTTTAATGTGTGTTTATCTGTTGTTCTTATGTGTACTGTAATAAGTATTGGTTTTATGTTGTGTTGTGTATGCACTTGGGTTTTAGCTTGTAATTTCATTATATGATATATATATAATGACAATAAATAATTTTTGACTTTTGACTTTGATTTTCTCTTTTTCAAACCATTCTCTGTAAATCCTACAGATGGCTATGCTTGAAAATCTCAGCAGATCAGCAGTTTCTGAAATACTCAGCCCAGCCTAACACCCACAACCATGCCATGTTCAAAGTCACTGAAGTCACCTTCTTCCCCATTCTGATGCTCGGTTTGAACTTCAGGAAGTCGCCTTGATATACATGCCTAAATTATATTTGCGAGGGGTTCTTAAACATTTCTCAAACAATTTCTTAAACAATCTCCCTCTACTCTTCAAACACTATCAATCTACAGTGGGGCAAAAAAGTATTTAGTCAGCCACTGATACTCAACTCAATACTTTGTAACATAACCTTTGTTGGCAATTACAGAGGTCAAACGTTTCCTGTAAGTCTTCACCAGGTTTGCACACACTGTAACTGGTATTTTGGCCCATTCCTCCATGCAGATCTCCTCTAGAGCAGTGATGTTTTGGGGCAACACGGACTTTTCAACTCCCTCCACACATTTTCTATGGGGTTGAGGTCTGGAGACGGGCTAGGGTCACTCCAGGACTTTGAAATGCTTTTTACGGAGGCCACTCCTTCATTTGCCCGAGCGGTGTGTTTGGGATCATTGTCATGCTGGAAGACCCAGCCACGTTCCATCTTCAATGCTCTCACTGATGGAAGAAGGTTTTGGCTTAAAATCTCACGATTACATGGCCCCGTTCATTCTTCCCTTAACACGGATCAGTCGTCCTGTCCCCTCTGCAGAAAAACAGCCCCAAAGCATGATGTTTTCCACCCCCATGGTTCACAGTATGTATGGTTTCTTGGGATGCAACTCAGCATTCTTCTTCCTCCAAACACGATGAGTTTTTACCAAAAAGTTCTATTCTTTTTGACCACATGATATTCTCCCAATCCTCTTGTGGATCATCCATATGCTCTCTGGCAAACTTCAGACGGATCTGGACATGTACTGGCTTAAGCAGGAAGACACGCCTGGTGCTGCAGGATCCGAGTCCCTCTCGGCGTAGTGTGTTACTGATGGTAGCTTTGTTACTTTGGTCCCAGCTCTCTGCAGGTCATTCATCAGGTCCCTCCGTGTAGTTCTGGGATTTGTGCTCACCGTTCTTGTGATTATTTTGATCCCATGGGATGAGATCTTGCATGGGGCCCCAGATCGAGGGAGATTATCAATGGTCTTGTATGTCTTCCCATTTTCTTACAGTTGCTCCCACAGTTGATTTATTCACACCAACCTGCTTGCCTATTGTAGATTCACTCTTCCCAGCCTGGTGCAGGTCTACAATTTTCTTCCTGGTTTCCTTCGACAGCTCTTTGGTCTTGGCCATGGTTGTGTTTGGAGTCTGACTGTTTGAGGCTGTGGACAGGTTTCTACTATACAGATAACGAGGTCAGACAGGTGCCATTAATACAGGTAACGAGTGGAGGACAGAAGAGCTTCTTAAAGAAGATATTACAGGTCTGTGAGAGCCAGAAATCTTGCTTGTTTGTGGGTGACCAAATACCTATTTTGTACACAATGTGATTTCCTGGATTTTTTTGCTCATTTTGTCTCTCTTAGTTGAAGTGTACCTGTGATGAAAATTACAGACCTCTCTCATCTTTCTAAGTAGGAAAACTTGCACAATCAGTGGGTGACTAAATACTTTCTTGCAGCACTGTATCTATCTGCAATAGTGCTGTAGCCTATGAAAATAATCAAACTGTCACGTCACACTATCACTGAGATGGCTGTGACTGACCTGAAGTACAGAGTGGGATTCTGCCTGGTTTAGATTAAGGAAGAATCGCATATCACCTTTCACATCGAGATGGACTACATATCTGTTCTTCAGTATGTGAGCTGCAAACCCTTTACTCACAAAAGTGAACTCTGTGTTGGAACTTCAGGTTGTTGTATTTTAAACCAAAAGTCTGCTAATCACCAGTAAAGGATTCCAAAAGAGGATGTGCTTTGAAAGGTGAAATCGTACCTCTGTGAGCAAAGATGCTGCCGCTGTACTTAGGTGGTCTGGAATCAGAAGCTGCGTGTGTGGATGCACTCCGGTAGGATGACACCGCCATAGGGGCTGATAACACAGGACACGGTTTATTTTTCTGACACAAAGTGTATAATCCAGTAGTCCACCAAACTACACATGTGAATCATGTATAAGAATTTGCAGCTGAGGAAAGAATTTTCCTTTACACTGCAATGTTCAGTGACAAACCTACCTATAAAACAAACACAATGCTGTACTGATATAGCTCAGTGCTGCTTACCATTCCAGTGAGAAGTTCAAACAGTAAAGCTCCCAGACTCCACCAGTCACAGGCTTCTGTAATTTTGGATACACCCCCAATTTCTGTCACAGAGCCATACATACATTGACTTCTTAAACAGATATGGCAGCATTTTCCACAGTAATCTCTCTCTAAAGCTAGCGACATTCATTAGGATTGCTGATATAAAGCCCGTTTTATAGTAGCTGATTCAGTGCACAAGCTACACCAAAGCTTCTATGGGGTTGAGAATGTTGTGATGCAGCCTTACCTGGTGCACAGTACATTTGCTCCACAGCTTTCAGACTAATTTCAGACTGAACCTCGGTCCACTGTCCAAAGTATGTCAGACACACCTTTCCTATTCAGAATACATCTTGTTAGCTGAAAACTGCATCAACACCATTCATCAGAATTGATCTTATTCAGTTTCAATGATCACACATTAAACAAGTAGATGACCAGAGATGATGACTTAAGTGTAAGAATCGTTACTCGAGACTCACGTGCTATAGCTTTGAGACTCGACTTAGGCTTGCATTATGTGCCTCGTGAACACCATGCTCAGCAATGTTAATAAAATAGTTCATATAACATGACTGTCACAGTAAAAGTTGTTTTATTGCTATCAAGTGATTTGTCTTCTTAAACTGATTTGAATCTGTTTATGATGAAAGTGATCTGAGTAACACTTTACTGGAGTAGGGAAGTGAGGGGCCAAAGCCCAGAAGTTTGCTCATTTCTGTGCTCTGTCACAAACTAACCCAGACAGAATAAAATGCTACATGCAGCAAAATGCTGTTTAACGCAAACAGGCAAAGCTAATTACTTTCTAGTATGTAGTTTGGATGGATAATTTAGCTGAAGTTTTAAGCTAATATAACTTTAGCTGTGTCAAACCTGAAAGTTTTACTAGTACTTCTGTACCAGGACAATATTGGTAACTAACACTGAGACACCTACAATTCTCTACTGAAGACTCATGAGTCAATTCAGACCTGCATGTTAGGGACTCAAGACTCAATTTAGACTTGTACACTAACAGTTCGAGAGTCAACTCGAACTAATATGACAGAGACGATACACAGACTCACACTCTAGAGACTCGAGAATCGACACTGACTTACATGCTAGGGACTCACGAGTCAACTCACATGTACAATAGACACTTAAAACTCAAGACTTGCTTGCCAGAGACTCGAGACTCGACATAAACTGAGGCCCGAGACTTAACTTGCTTTAAACAATTCATGAACATCTCTGGTAATTTCTATCATAGGTGCAGCCTATTTTTTTTGCAGAGCTAGCAACTGGGCTTACTGGCTGTGCTCAAGGGCATAACAGTGGCACCTTGGCAGTGCTGGGACTTGGATAGAGTTGGGTATTGTTTGCATTGTATCGATTTCTATTCTGTTTCTGCTTATCTATTGTCATTCTTATTCCAAATTTCAATTCCAAAATGTTGACAAAAATGTGCCAAATGTTTGGGTATAAAAAATATTTTTATTTTTTATGTTTCAGCTCTGTGATTAGTGAATTTTAGCCTTGTCATTGCTAACAAAAAAGGGGTATCCCATGCTGGCTGTACTGGATATGCTAGCAAGATGCTATCTCTGTCTGTGGACATAGGAAAACCAAACTTCTCTCAGTCACTACTGATAAGTACAGTCTCTTGCTGACATGATGAAAATATGGTCTAAAAGGAAAGTACAATTTTTTGGTTTAATGTACTAAAACAATAACCTACAAACACTAAACTTCTCTCAATAACTACATTTACAGCATTTAGCAGACGCCCTTATCCAGAGCGACTTACAATTGGTACAGTTTTACAATACAAGCAATTGTGGGTTAAGGGCCTTGCTCAAGGACCCAACAGTGGCAGCTTGGCAGAGGTGGGATTTGAACCCTGGACCTTCTGGTCCAGAGTCCAGTACCTTACCAGCTAGGCTACCACATTCCCTGGTCATAACTAATCTCTGCTGCTGAAATGAGGAACATGTGGTCCACATTTTCAAGTTAAGCTTTTTACTAAATGGGACGAAAAAAGCCTAA
The DNA here is from genome assembly GCA_025084515.1 of Ancistrus triradiatus. NCBI lineage: Eukaryota > Metazoa > Chordata > Actinopteri > Siluriformes > Loricariidae > Ancistrus > Ancistrus triradiatus. The sequence goes on from JAJAGP010000091.1 coordinate 397,930, forward strand.
TGTAAAAATGATTACTTTTTTTGGAGCACAGGTTCATCATTTCAGCAGTAGATATTACTTATGACCAGTAGTAATTGAGAGAAGTTTTGGTTTCCTAGGTCATTGTTTTAGTACATTAAACCACATTAAGCTTTGTTCGCGTTAAGCGTCTTAGAATCTCTTGGCTAATGTAGCATTCGAGCTAGAAGCTATATGGCACAAGTTTTGCCATGTCAGAGGTGCAACCTCCTTTACAACAGGTCAACTTTCCACACATTACATTTCGCCTTTTCGTTTTCTCTCAAAGTGGAGCCAAACTTTTGAGTGCCTTTGAGCATCCATCTTCTGATAACAGTCTAATGGAGAATATCAAAACAATACAATGTGATGAGGTATGTGATTACATGATGCACTGGTTCCAGTAGATACAGTATGTGCCTGCTTACAAACTATATACTTTTGCACTAACCACAGCCATGTATTTGAATCATAATAGTTAGTAGGAACTGATGAGTGGAACAGAAATTGTATTTTTTTTTAAACTCAGTTCTTGGAATTTTGAAACGGGTTTTGAATTGGATTCGCGTTTCAATACCCAACCCAAGACTTGGATGCTCAACCCTCTGCCCAAAAGGTGGGTATAATAAATAGTACACAGACACACTCACCGTTACTTGTCAGCAGGATGTTCCTGGGATTGAGATCCCGGCACATGATGCCTTGCTCATGAAGGCTCTCAAGAGCCAACAGAATCTGAGCTCCCCACATTCGCACGTCTGCCTCAGGAAGACCCCATCGACTGTGCTTTTGCTTGACACTGCAGTTCTTGGCCCTGAATCGAGGCAAGTGACACCAGCCATTGACCTCTATAAGCTCTTCTGGTTCTGCAGGTTTGGTAGGACACTGGGTAGGGTTTGAGGAAGAACTGAAGAATGGATCACTTGCTTCCTCTTTGCACAGAGGTATTTCACAGTTATCTGCTTCAGACCACATACTGTTGTGTTGTGGTGTTTTTTTTGAGTCCACTGACAAACATATAAGTCTTACTGGTTTGCATTCTACTAGAGAGCTCCCTGGGTCTGGTGGAGAATTTCCTGAGGTCAGGCTTGCAACAAACTGAGAACTGTCAGCATTGGCAGTCTGTGAGTTACAGATGTTTCTTTGTAAAATGCTGTCTTGTTTTTGGCTCTGTGGGATGTTAGGGACAATACGAACTTTCTGTGGAAGGACATTGACAGTGCTACAGAGTGTCGGCTGTGTGGCCTCACCAAATAAAGAGTTCAGAGTGATCTCAGCAACACTGTTGATTCCCAAAACATCTGAACCAAACCCTGTTGCTCTTAAATGCCTGTGTTCCTGAGCTGGTTCACTAATAGTCCAAGCTTTGTCAAAATGTAAGTTGGAATCAACCCGCTCGATGTGGACGTCATTTCCTAGAAGGTCAGTAGTTGCACTGAGTGGATCTCTAGTATCTACGATCACACAGGGATGAACGGGAAGTGAAATACTCTCCTGAGATACAAGGCAATCGCCCTGACCATTAAGACAGGAAAGTGAGTCTGTCCTTATTGCACTGGGTTTTAAGCGTTGCTCATGTCCGAATTCATCCTTTTCCAAACGAGCGTTCTGCAGGCATCCTGTTTCCTCACAGTACGAGTGCGTCCCACAGCTCTCCAACTGACGCTGAGCTTCATTCCAAGTCGCTAGTGAGTCTGTCTCAGAGCTCTCCAGATAATTCCTTTCAAAAACTCCATGTGTGTGGCCCCCATTCATGTGGTACAGCTGGGTAAGAGCAGGCACTGTGTAGCTGGTCTTTAGCTGAATCTTGTGCTGGTTGGGGCTGAAACACTCTGGATGTTCTCTGGCTGCTTCGCTCCTGATCTGGTGCAGTTTGGAGAAAAGCCTGCTACCTGAAGAGCATTACAAACAATTTAGTGTACCCACTTTTTCTGTGTAATGTCTATTTGATGATAATGGCTAAACTGATCATTTAATTAGTCAGGTGGATGGGTGGGAGAGTGGATGGGAGGATAGGTATTGGATGGGGCAGGGTGCCGAGTGGGTGACTGGATGGACTAGTGGGTTTATAGATGGATGAATGACTGATGGGTGAACTGCTGAGTAAATAAGTGGATGAATGGATGAGTGGCTGACAGATTGATTGGTGGTTAGAGGGATGGACAATGGTTGGAAGTGTAGCTGGAAGAGTCGGTCAACAGATTCATGGATAGTGGCTGGATGGATGGGCAGGTAGATGGATAGACGGACTAATAGGGGCAAAATGGGTGGATGGATTGGTCTGGGGATGGATGGATGCAAGTCTTGTTTTGTGAGTAGACAGATGGATTGTGGACTGAGTGATGGATGGATAACACCAAACCTTGTATAGACTTGATCAAATATAGCCTTTTAAAGTAAAAGGAAATGTGATTATGTCCATAATTAAGTGCATAATAGTATTAGTATTACTTGCTTTACCACTCTTGTTGATATCATCAGTTAAGCTCTTTTATTTCACAATTTCACACGATAAAAAATTGCCCCTTAATGTACCATCATTTTCTAAATGAACATAATTTTCTAACAGTAAAAGTCAAGTTACTTAACGTGTAGCTTTCAAGTATGAAAAACAATATTTTTACCAAGTAACCAACCTGTAGTTTTACTTTAGTACTAATAGTTAGCTTGTGATCTGTGAATCCATATTTGCCCCATTATCTGAATGCTTATATCTCTAATTAAGAAAAACAAAGTGTTTCTGAATTTAGTATTACATTGACAGCTGTATAATGAGCAGCTGGCTTCTTGTTTCTATCTGCGTATCTTGTTAACTAACATAGCACTTTTGCAAACTTACCTTGAACATGTTCTAGATGCAGGAACACCGAGTCCTCACTGACATAGTACCTCAGTAACTTCACCATGAATGGAACCCCCTGAGGGATGATGGTGGGTCGTCCCCGATTCTCCCAGCTGGATTTAGGCAGGCTCTACAGGACAGAAAGGTTTGGTTATATAACATTACATTTTAACTGTATCACTGACTTGCAAACATTCATTTTTTAAGAAGTTATACTGGTTAGCCACTTAATGCATTATAATGAACCTTAACCAAACTAAATACAGGTACATTTACATTCTATGAAACAGGATGTTGATCAAAATGGACGGTGACTGGATATTATCATATTCACTTAGATACTCTGCACATAGTGTTTTATTTTAAACAATAATATTAATTAGAATGCAATATGAATGAGTACTGTACTGTATACAATACAGTCAGTTTTATTTTTGTATCTTTTATAAAACTTGAAATGCTTAACAAAAACAAAAATGAAAAGAAAGCAGACAGTGCCATGGTTTTTACATTGCCTTTTCAATTCTCTTTTCTGTCAGCAAGTGCTGCAAGCGTTCGCTCGTACTAGATTTCTGTCATTCAGAAGTGAATGAGATGTATATAAGAGAGATTTTTATTTCCTATTATAACCATTAAGGTTAAAGCTAATAGACACTGATAGGCTGGACATTAAACAGTGAATACCTGTATATTTAATATGGACTTCATGTTGTAATTCATTAAACAGAGTCTTAACACACTACACTGCAGCACAGCTTTCTGGCCTCTAGGTGAATGTTAGTTCTAACATTAGGACAGAGATGCTGATAAGCCACCTACCTTTATTACAAACGTCTCCTTGCTTATCAGGTTTTGAACAGTCAGAACCTACAGGCATAAACAAAAATTAAGCTTTGCAGTGTTCTGGACTCAATATACTTACACTAAGATAAGATGGAAATACTAAGTAATCATTCATTATACAGATATCCCAAGTGGATATTCACCGCCTAACTACTTTTTTTCTATAAACAAATGTTGTTATCTAGGAAAAGTGTATTGACGCAACTCAGAAAGCCAGCCAGGGATAATCAGCCACCGCAACTGTACCCCCATCAGCCCCACAGTGCCAACAAAAATAGTAGGAGGTGAAGGTGAACTTAGTCAGTTAATCCAGTGCCAATTCACTCTCGCTGTAGAAGTCCACAGTGGTGGCGCATAACAGAGTGACCGATCTTCACTCAATTTATCTGACAGATGAGAGAAAGCTTTATTCTACTTAGATAATGGTAAATTATCAAATTACATGTTTTAGTCATTTACTTGGTGCTTGAAAGTTTGTGAACCCTTTAGAGTTTTCCATATTTCTGCATAAATATGACCTAAAACATCATCAGATTTTCACACAGTCCTAAAAGTAGATGAAGAGAACCCAGTTAAATAAATGAGACAAAAATATTATTTTTGGTCATTTATTTATTGAGAAACATGATCCAATATTGCATATTAGCGAGAGGTATGTGAACCTCTAAGATTAGCAGTTAATTTGAAGGTGAAATTAGAGGCAGGTGCTTTAAATCAGTGGGATGACAATCAGGTGTGAGTGGGCACCCTGTTTTATTTAAAGAACAGGGATCTATTAAAGTCTGCTCTTCACAGCACATGTTTGTGGAAGTGTATCATGGCACGAACAAAGGAGATTTCTGAGGACCTCAGAAAAAGTTGTTGATGCTCATCAGGTGTGAAAAGGTTGCAAAACCATCTCTAAAGAGGTAGGACTCCACCAATTCACAGTCAGACAGATTGTGTACAAAGATCACTCCAAGAGCAAGGCGTGTAATAGTTGGCGAGGTCACAAAGGAACCCAGAGTAACTTTTAAGCAACTGAAGGCCTCTCTCACATTGGCTAATGTTATTGTTCATGAGTCCACCATCAGAAGAACACTGAACAACAATGGTGTGCATGGCAGAGTTGCAAGGAGAAAGCCACTGCTCTCCAAAAAGAACATTGCTGCTCGTCTGCAGTTTGCTAAAGATCACGTGGACAAGCCAGAAGGCTATTGGAAGAATGTTTTGTGGACGGTTGAGACCAAAATAGACTTTTTGGTTTTAAAAGAAAAGTGTTATGTTTGGAGAAAGGAAAACACTGCATTCCAGCATAAGAACCTTATCCCATCTGTGAAACATGGTGGTGGTAGTATCATGGTTTGGGTCTGTTTAGCTGGACCTGGGCCAGGACGGCTTGCCATCATTGATGGAACAATGAATTCTGAATTGTATCAGAGAATTCTAAAGGAAAATGTCAGGACATCTGTCCATGAGTCTCAAGAGAAGGTGGGTCATGCAGGAAGACAATGACCCTAAGCACACAAGTCGTTCTACCAAAGAATGGTTAAAGAAGAATAAAGTTAATGTTTTGGAATGGCCAAGTCAAAGTTCCGACCTTAATCCAATCAAAATGTTGTGGAAGGACCTGAAGTGAGCAGCTAATGTGAGGAAACCCACCAACATCCCAGAGCTGAAGCTGTTCTGTACGGAGGAATGGGCTAAAATTCAACAGTTACAGGAAACATTTAGTTGCAGTTATTGCTGCACAGGGGGTAACACCAGATACTGAAAGCAAAAGTTCACATATGTCTTGATGCATGCTCAATGATCCAGGTAAGAAAATCCCAGAAGTTGAATCTGTTCATCTGGACATAGGTTTTGTCGGAGAAACGTTTCGTCACTCATCATTCAGTCTCAGCTAGTTGAAAAACTTCCCCAATCTTATATACAGCACCATTACATAACAATGGGACCGGCGATCAGTTTAATATGCAGATTGACATAACCATTAACGACAATGGCCACCTGTGCCATTCACACAGGATAGGGGACTAGCTGCGATGGCTCCGTTGTAAGATGGTGAGAGGTGTACTCTGAGGCCCCCTCCTCGGTTCAGGGATGGACGTTCCCTTTTTACAAAAATGGCTTCTCTTACTCCGTCTCAGTGGCTTTCAAACCCCAAAACACGCTACGCCAGAAAGTGGTCCACCCCAAGGATCGGGTCCCCCAGCACAAACAGAGTAATGTAGTGTGCGCTGTTAAGTGCCGGGAGGATTGCCAGGTATTGTACATCGGGGAAACCAAACAGCCGCTGGCGAAACGGATGGCACAACATAGAAGAGCTACCTCATCAGGTCAGGACTCTGGCGTTTACACCCACCTACAGACCAGTGGCCACTCTTTCAAGGATGAAGATGTGCAGAACCTTGATACTGAGGAACGATGGTTTGAACGCGGAGTAAAAGAAGCCATTTTTGTAAAAGGGGAACGTCCATCCCTGAACCGAGGAGGGGGCCTCAGAGTACACCTCTCACCATCTTACGACAGAGCCATCGCAGCCCTTCCCCAATCATGTGTGAATGACACACGTGGCCATTGTCGTTAATGGTTATGTCAATCTGCATATTAAACTGATCACCGGTCCCATTGTTATGTAATGGTGCTGGTACCAGTCGTTATGCAAAGGTGCTGTATATAAGATTGGGGAAGTTTTCCAACTACTGAGACTGAAGAAGTGACGAAACGTTTCTCCAACAAAATCTATGTCCAGATGAACAGATTCAACTTCTGGGAAAAGTTCACATACTTTTGCCACTCACTAATATGTAATGTTGGATCATTTTCCTCAATTAATAAATGACCGAGTATAATATAATGTATAATATAATGTATAATTTTGTCCCATATGTTTAACTGGGTTCTCTTTATCTACTTTTATGACTTGTGTGAAAATACGATGTTGTTTTAGGTCATATTTATGCAGAAATATAGAAAATTCTAAAGGGTTCACAAACTTTCAAGCACCGCTGTAGGAAGAGAGGGCCTAGCTCACAATCTCCATTCTAGTTCATCCCAAAGGTGCTCGATGGGTCTGAGGTCAGGGCTCTGTTGGCCAGTCAAGTTCTTCCAAAATAAAACTCAATCAACCATGCCTTTATGGACCTTGCTTTGTGTACTGAGGCACAGTGACACTGGAACAGACAATGACCTTGTCCAAACTGTTCGCACAAAGACTGAATGTAACACATGAACCCAATGAAGAGATGTGTCCCGATACTTTTGTCCATATAGTGTATTTTTAACACTCATGTTTGTACTACAACCCCTGGCAAAAAGTATGGAATCACCAGTCTTGGATGAGCACTCATTCAGACATTTCATTCTGTAAAACAAACTCAGATCAAAAACATGATACAATAATAAGGTCATTCCAAAGTGCAACTTGTTGGCTTTCAGGAACTCTCAAAGAAATGAAGAGAAAACATTGTGCAAGTCAGTGAATGTTACTTTTATTGACCAAGCACAGGGAAAAAAATATGGAATCACTCAATTCTGAGGAAAAAAGTATGGAATCATGAAAAACAGATAAACAAAAGACCATTCAAAATACATCACTAGTATTTAGTTGCACCACCTTTGGCTTTTATAATGGCTTTCAGTCTCTGAGGCATGGACTTGATGAGTGACAAACGTTGGGACAAAAACAGTTTATTTTCTGCATTTTCAATTTTGGTTGTTTTTGGGCCCCAAAAAAAACTCTCTTTGATAGCAGTTTCCCCCCCCCCCCCCCCCCCCCAGATTTCAAGGTTGCAGGTTCGGAAGGGGGCCTTCTTGGGGACCCATTTTTTTTCTTTTCTTTCTTCTTTTTTTCAAATTTCCACCCCCCACAAGGTTTTTTTTTTTTTTTTCCCCAAATTGGGTTTGAGAATTCTGGGGGGGGGGGGGGGGGACTAATTTTTGAGGGCCCATGGACATCAAAACCTGGAAATGTGTCTTTCTTCCAAGGGGGAATGCCTTTCAACTGTTTTTGGGGGCTCCTCCCTCCCCCCCTCGGCCCTATGGCCCCACGGATGCGAGCCCAATTGTCCATCTTTGGAAAAATTTAAATTCCATTCACCCCAAACTCTGGTTCAAACTGGAAGGGAGAGAAAAAAAAAAAAACTGGGTCAAAATCTCAATGTAAACTTGTGCATCGATAGAAGAATTAACCACAGTCATCTCCCCAGTGCCTTTGCCCTGACGTGCAGCCCCATATCATCAAGACTGTGGAAATTTGGTTGTTTCTTCAGGCAGGCCTCTTCATAAATCTCACTGGAACGGCACCAAACAAAAGTTCCAGCATCATCACCTTGTCCAATGCAGATTCTTGACTCATCACTGAAGATAACTTTCATCCAGTCATCCACAGTCCATGATTGCCTCTCCTTAGCCCATTGCAGTCTTGTTCTTTTATGTTTAGGTATCAATGATTGTTTTCTTTTAGCTTTTCTGTATTGAAATCCCATTTCCTTTAGGCGCTTTCTAACAGTTCGGTCACATACATTGGCTCCAGCTTCCTCCCATTTATGCTTCATCTGTGTAGTACTTTTTCGGTTTTCAAGACAAATGGCCTTAAGTTGTTTGTCTTGACGCTTTGATGTCTTTCTTGGTCTACCAGTACGCTTGGCTTTAACAACCATTCCATGCTGTTTATATTTGGTCCATATCTTGGATACAGCTGACTGTGAACAGCCCACATCTTTAGCAACCATGCGTGAAGATTTACCTTCTTCAAGAAGTTTCACAATCCTCTTTTGTTTCAAGAGACATTTCTCTTGTTGGAGCCATGGTTCTTGCCACTCCACTTCGTCCAGCAGCCCTCCAAGGTGTCATGACTGCAGGTGTTTTTAACTGCAAGACTAACGAGCAGATCTACTCTGAGGCAGGGTGTCCATTTAGGGAAAGGTATTGACTGGGTGTTGTCCTTATTTTGTACCTACATTTGAGTGATTCCATACTTTTTTCCTCAGAATTGAGTGATTCCATATTTTTTTTCCCCTTGTGCTTGGTCAATAAAAAGTAACATTCACTGACTTCCACAATGTTTTCTCTTCATTTCTTTGAGTGTTCCTGAAAGCCAACAAGTTGCACTTTGGAATGACCTTATTATTGTATCATGTTTTTGATCTGAGTTTGTTTTACAGAATGAAATGTCTGAATGAGTGCTCATCCAAGACTGGTGATTCCATACTTTTTGCCAGGGGTTGTATAAACTTGCAACTCCAAACACATTCTTGTCTTCATTTGTGATTGACAGCAACTTTATTGATCAGTGATACATTCAAGCACCACATGGTTCTGAGATGATCATCTATAAACAGCCCTGCAGCTGAAGGTGTGATCCCAGTTGAATGGGTTTCACTTCTCCTTTATTTCTCGCCACATTATTTTAAGAAACTAATGCTGAATTTCAGTTTCAGTTCACACCACAATTTCACCTGGTGCATGACAAATTTATGGCTTCTGTAAGTAACTCTGAGCTATAGAAATATGTTTTTTTTTATGATTCAGTCCATACACTGGAATTATTTTGGTGTGAACCCTGTCAGAACCCTGTTAAGAAACAGGTGACCTGAATATCTGTTTCAGTATTAAACATGTCATGTCAACTTTTTGAGTAACATTAGAGAGATTTATTCGACTTACCTTATCAATAATCCCCACCACCTTACACATCTCCAGATCCTCCACAGGTGAGCTGAGATGTCTGATAGACCTGAATCTGAGGCTGCTGTAACCCTGAATACACAAAACACCATCATCATTGCTAAAAGTGCTTGAAGGCATCATTACAAACCCCACTAAGGTATTACAAAACTTGGAGTTAGTAGTCCCTGTTTCATTTTGCCTTTAGAAATCCGATACTACACATATATACACATTCAGCAGAAACCATACTCTGAATTTTGAAAGCAATATGCAGTAGGATACACTCCTGCACTCTCCCATGCTAAATGAGGAACTCTGCAGTGCGTGACGTAGAGAGTCACATGGCGGGACTGAGTGCTGGGAAATATAGTAAGGAAAAACTGTAGTTGCATCAATAATCGTTTGTGTTTTTCACTTTATTCAATAAATTCCATGAGATATTCAACACTTTATTATAAAATAAGCTTTATGTTAATTATTTTACCCAGCTGTAGATTAATGTGGTTTAAGCATGTTTAAGGAATGCTACACTATGATATATACAGCATATACTAAACTCCCTGTTTTACAATAAATTCAGCTTAACAATGGATGGACAAAGATTAATGAATAGTGCAGATATGTTAGAGAAGTGGACATTTATAAAACAGGAAGATACAATCAGTGTGTGATAACCAGTGTGTAATCTGGAAAATAAGCATGACTCAGACTTGTATGAGGTGGAAAATGCTAACAGTACCACAAATCCCAAGGACACATGTTGGAGGTTAGTGACTGTTAGAGGGGATTATCTAGAAAATATCTCTAATAGTGGTAGAGCAAGTCTCATACCCCTAATTCTGTGGTGTTTCTGCTGAAGTTGTTCTGTAGGTGAGAGTTGAAGATCTCCTCTGCTCTCTTTAGATACTGGGTGGTTTTCCGCTTCACAGCCTCCCGCCTCTCCTTGTTTGGATCAACTAAAGAGAGGGAACAAAGATTTCGTCACTTGTGATCCTAAACAGGATCATTACAGGACTATTCCAGCATGTTTGAAGCTTACCAGGTGATTACAACAGACAATATTTTTCCTGTGCTAAGGAAAGAGCTAAAAACAGTTAAAAACAGAAGAACAACCGCTGCCTAAGTGTAAACCAGTAATGATTCCATATAGTCCAAGAAGTTGAATCTGTTCATCTGGACATAAGGTTTTGTGGGAGAAACGTTTCGTCACTCATCCAAGTGACTTCTTCAGTCTCCAGAAGTCACTTAGATGAGTGACGAAACGTTTCTCCCACAAAACCTTATGTCCAGATGAACAGATTCAACTTCTTGGATTTTCTTACCTGGATCATTGAGCATGCATCAAGAAGATTCCATATAGTGCTGCACAGGATAACAATACGAGAAATGTATTGCAATACCTTGCCATTAAAAATGGTGGGATACCTCATTTTATTAGTACCGATACTTTGTGCTGTGACTGTGTATTAAAGAAGATTATAATATATATAATCTTATATATAATATAAGAGTTGCGTCGATGTGCCACAGGTGGGCAACAATATGTGCGTGCAGCACTCCACTTTCTCTACCTGCAGGTAAACATGGTTATTCAGAAGAGAAAAGAGTTAATGGCTGCTAATACCAGCACTTTTGCAGACCGCTCACGGCCTATAGAGAAAGTACACACAAGGAACGCTGGTTTGAACAGGGAGTCAAAGAGGCCATCTATCTGAAAATGGAAGGCTCATCCTTGAACTGAGGAGGGGCCCTCAGAGGACACCTCTCATCATCGTACAATGACATGGTTGCAGCTATTCCCCAATCCTACCTGAATAGCATTAATGTCTGTGGCAATTTGCATTTGAAACTGATCACCGATCGCATTGTTATGCAATGGTGCTGGTATTGGTCCTTATGCAAATGTGCTGTATATTTACTTACCTGCATTATTTACTTATCTGGGTTACTGAGCATGCATCAAGACGTATGTTATTTGACACTCAGTTATAATAGTGCAATTCAGTCAGTCAGTCAGTCAGTCAGTAAGTAAGGCTTTGGACTAACCACTAACCACTGCGCTACTGTATATGATTATGTAAATTTTGTAGCATATTTGAAGGCCTTTATATGTTTTATACGGACTATGAAAAATAAGTGAAAGCGCTACCTTGAACTCCATTTAACAGCAGGTCCACACCATTCTTGTAGTAGCTAAATGCAGCTTCGTAGTCCTCGTTGACTTCTCTGTCTAGAGCCATTCGGATCTGCTTAGCCGCATCCACCAGGTAGTCTCTTTTAGCCATACCTGCCCTGTGTTAACCCTGCAGCAGTCCTGATGGAGTCCACAAAGACCACGTTGGGGCAGAGGATTCATCTGCAGTCTCGCTCACATACCAGAGCTCCATAAATGGCTTCCTCACAGCAGCCTGCCCTCGACCAAGAGAACAATGTAAGACAGGTTTTATGTTTGAACATGTTTGTTTATTTGGTTTATTTAATGTCGTGATCAGTGTCAATGGTCATATATATACATACACACAGACATTCAGGTTGGACCAATTTAGAGTAATCAATTCACCTAATGCATGTCTTTGGACTGTGAGAGGAAACTGGAGTACCCAGAGTAAACCCACACGGTCACGAGGAGGACATGCAAACTCCACACAGAAAGGACCCAAGGTGCCACTGTTGGGTCCTTGAGCAAGACCCTTAACCCACAATTGCATGGATTATACGATTGTATCAGTTGTAAGTCGCTCTGGATAAGGGCGTCTGCTAAATGACATAAATGTAAATGTCTACATGCTTGCTATCCCGTGGTTTCAGCTTAGAATACAAAGGCTCACATCCTAACTTAGAAAACAGTCGAGATCATATCACCCTGTTCTTCTTTAGTATACAATGGCTGCCTATTGTGTACTGCACTGACTTACTGATCTCCTAATGCAGTATAGCCCATCTAAAGCAAAAAGTACATATGTATGTTTGACTGCAAATATCTCACAATATGTGCCCCACAGGCTGAAAATCCTGGTCTAGACAACCATACTTAATATCATTGGTTCTACCACACTGATACATAGCTTAATGTATCCAAGGTAATAACACAATACTATAATAGGACTTTCAACACAAGCTGAAAGACTGAAAACAATCACATACATACCTGTCTGACTCACGTTTGTCCCTTAACTCCATCGCAAGTCATGGTGTCCTGAAGTCATCTATTATCTTTCTTTATTCGTCAACTGCCTTTCCCCGAGTCACACTCCACCTGAATAAATGGAATAGGTGTTAAAGGTTTGTGGTTGAGGTGCAGCCCGATCTAGGCTGCATTATAAGATACAGGGATAAATAGATCAGCAGTGGAATGAGGAAGGTAAAAGGATATGAATCATGTCCTGTTAGACCGGCCAGATGCAAAAATGTCTAAAAGGCCTTTTTTTAACAATACTCACAGGACAAAATAAAAGTCTTGTTAAAAACATCCACTATAACCTAAACACTACAATAAACAATACGCCAGAAATATAGCAAATCTTATCAGCAGCTACAGGATACGATTTCATATAGTGTAACATCTGCTTAAAGTTATCGGCTTCAGCCAGTTATTAAATGCAAGGGTTCACATGATTTGTTATACATTCAATAAAGACAAAATACACATTTGTGTGTTTTGGCAGATAGTTTTGTTCATAATTTTGGATAATATTATGATCAGATCAGGTTTTATTTAATTATTTAATGTCACAGACATAAGCGTAAGCTGCTGCTGATCCCCCAACCGGTCCACCTCCCTCAGGCACATAATGATGCCTCATCAAAGCAGAAGGCACCGCCAGTTATTTAAACAACTAAACCATTGGACAAAAACATTATAATTGGACAATTTTTAATTGAGAAAAATGATCCAATATTACATGTCTGTGAGTGGGAAAAGTATGCAAACCTTTGCTTTTAGTATCTACTGTTACCCCCTTGGGCATCCATAACTGCTGTTATATCAGTAACTGTTGGTCAGTCCAGAACAGCTTCACCTCTGTGATGTTGGTGTATTTTCTTAGATGAACTGCATGGTGATCTTCTTAAACCTTTCTTTAGTGGAATGACTGGGGTCGCTGTCTTGCTGTATGACCCACATTCTCTTGAGATTCAGTTCCGAGACATTTCCTGACATTTCCCTTTAGAATTTGCTGGTATAATTCGAGATTCATGTTCTCCTGATGGTGGGCGTAGCTATAAATATACGTAGAACGCATAACGTGCAGTCTCACCATAAGCGATCTGTACTACCATTCAACCCCTACTATGATGTAGAAGCCATCAAGTCACACCCTACGCAGTGCACTTATGTTTAGAATAGAAATGCATTTGGGACAGAGCCCTTCCATACGGAGTTGGGAATCAGCCAGCCTGGATGTTATTAGGGTTTTCCCTACCTGTAATAAACACTCCATGAAAGCACACATAGAGTGCATTAGAAATGACAAAGTGATAATAACCGACTAGTTATCTTTGATATTGTCTAATATTAAACCTTTATGTGCAACTTTTATTAAATCCCTGGGCGGATGAGAGAGAGGGAGGAACCGCAATGCAGCCTCAAATACCAATAACAAGGTCCGACCACACACCCACACACAGAATATCACATCATCCCCACACGCATCATGAGCTTACTCACAATCTTACACATCACTCCAGCATCAGCCATCAATAAAAGCTAATAAATAAAGCAGCGCTTATAATAAAGCAGATGTTTCGCCAGAGATTGAGGCGCACGCGCACTGACGCTCTAAAATGTCTCTAAAGCCTCGGGGTGAAACAGGTTGGATGCGCTTAAGACAAACCGAAGATGATGAGGAATGAAGAAGATCAGTTTTTAGATGTTACCTCGTGTATAAAAGCGCTCCGTGCAGGCCGGTGCAGCGCGCGCGCCTCCACAGCGTCACAACGTCACGCCCGTGTGTAGCGGAGCCCCGCGCGGAAAAGACAAGAGGCAGCGGGCGCACGCATCTCCAGTCTCTGATGGGTACAGATGACGTCAATCATGATGACGTATTTATTATAGGCCCCCCGGGAAATATTATTGTTTTATTAATGTTGTTGTTTTATTATTATTGCTTTTCTTGTTGTTGTTTCTGCATCACTTATCCTGGTCAAGGTTGCTGGGGAGTCTGGAGCCTATCCCAGTCTGGAGCCATTTTACTGGGGCACATGCCACAATCCACAAATATTTAAAAGAAAGTCCTCACGCAAGGTAATGATAGCTCGCAGCTATATGTTTCGTTAATGCAATGTTAATTTGTACTTCATTTCTCATCCATGGCACCCTAGTGTTAAATCACTTAATCTAACTTGGGTGCTCTCTCTATCATGCCATCATCAAATGCTGGAACCTGGGTTTGATGCCCGGCAGTGACTTACTTCAGGGCCAGGTGTTTCGTTTATTAGTTTATTCATTTATTTAACGTCGCTATCAGCATCAGTGGCCATGTTAAGCAAAACACACAAGGTTACATCCATACACAAGGTTATATCAAGACAAGTCACTCATACACTCAAGTCAATGGCAATTTAGTCTAGTCAATTAACCTAACATGCCTTTGGACTGCCAACCTTTGGACTGTGGGAGGAAACCGGAGTACCCAGAGTAAACCCACGTAGACACGGGGAGAACATGCAGACTCCACACAGAAAGGACCTTCTTGCTGTGAGGCGGCGATGCTACCCACCGAGCCACCGTGCCGCCCCAGGGCCAGGTGTAACATACAGACACAATTGGCTGTATCTGTTGGAGGGGAGCCTGTTTGAGAGATCATACCCCAGTGTTGCAACTCTGTTATGGACTTGCGTCCAGTCCAAGGGATGCTGACCCCACCACCATGTGTTCTCTGGAAAGCGAGTTCCCTGGCCAAGGAAAAAGGCATTAAAACGTACAAATATATTATTATTATTATTATTTTATTATTATTATTATTTTATTATTATTATTATTATTATTATTATTATTATTATTATACTGAGAACAAGACAGAAACACAGTCTTCTGCAATGCATCACTTAGTTATACCATGTATATTTGTGGGATGTGTTAGCAAGCTGAAATACCATAAGAAATCCACATAAACAGAGGAAGAACATACCAAACATAATATTAACTATATAGGAGGAAAGGAACAAATTTAGATAATTGGACTGGTGTAGTAACGACACTAACAGATGCACCATAATGCTGCCCATCATGATCATCTTAATTGTTATTATTATTATTATTATTATTATTATTATTATTATTATTATTATTATTATGTTAGAAATATTATGGGGAAGCATGGTGGCACAGAGTTTAGCACTGTCACCTCACAGTTCCATAGAGACCCAGGTTCAAGTTTCAGCCTGGCCTCTGCTTGAGTTTGCATGTTCTCCCTGTGTCTGCATGGGTTTCCTCTGGATACTCTGGGTTCCTCCCACATACCAAATACATGTTTTAGGTCAAATGACATCTCTAAACTGTCTGATGGACAGTGCGATGGACTGTCACCCTGTTCACAGTTAGATCCTTTCTTGCCCCCTGTGCTGCCAGCACACCACAACCCTGAATTGGATTAAGCAGGTACAGTATAAGTTATGAGTACTAGCATTGGAATAAGCTGTGTTGTATTTGGAACTAGGATGCCAAAATGTTTGAACAGCTGTAAATGAATAAGTAAAATAAAATAAACATGTATAGGCAAAATGGAAAATATATCACAATATGCATTTACAGTTTGTGAAGCCTTTAGAATTTTCTATATTTCTGAAAAAAATATGACCTAAACCATAAACAGAGTAAAAGGTATGTAACATTAGAGTAAATGTACTAAATGCAGGCACAGAGACCCAATTAAACAAATTAGATTAATATTTTATGCTTGGTCATTTTTTACTGAGAAAAATTATTCAATATTCAAAATACATATCTGTGAGTGGCAAAATTATGTAAACCCATGCTTTCAGTATCTGCTGTGATCCCTTTGTGTATCAATAACTGCTGTTATATTGTATAAATAACTTGGTCAATAATTGTTGATCAGTTCTGCAAATTGGTTTGAGGGAATTTTAACCCATTCCTTTGTACAGAACAGCTTCAACTCTAGGACGTTGGTAGGTTTCCTCACTTGAACTGCACACTTCTGGGCCATCCACAACATTTCTATTGGATTAAGGTCAGGACTTTGACTAGGCCTTTTCAAAAACATTAACCTTAGTTTCCTTTAACCATTCTTTAGCAGAACGTCTTGTGTGCTTAGGGTTGCTGCTGCATGACGCACATTCTATTGTGATTCAGTTCTCAATAATAATTTAGAAATCATTGTTTCATCAAAGACTGCAAGCTGTCCTGACCAAGTGTTCTCCTGATGGTGGTCTATCACATGCTTTGCACTTGGAGAGATCTTTGTTGGTCGACCACTCATAGGGAGAGTAAAATGGTTTTGAATTTCCCCAGTATGCACACAAGCTGTCTGACTGTGTATTGGTTGTGCTCAAACTCTTTAGAGATGGTTTTGTAACCTTTTCCAGCCTGATGAGCATCAACAGCTCTTTTTCTGAGGTCCTGTTTTCTGTTGTGAAAAGCAGACTTTGATAGATCCCTGTTCTTTAAATATAACAGGATGCCCACTTCCACATGATTGTCATAACACTGATTGAAAACACCTGACTCTAATTTCACCTTCAAATTAACTGGTACGCTTAGAGGTTCACATATTTTTTGCCACTAACAGATATTACATTGGATCATTTTCTTCCATACATAAATATCATGTATAATACTTATTGACAAAACTGTTTAATTGGGTTCTGTTTATCTATTACTGTGGGTGATGCTTTACTAATAAAAGAGAAGTATTGTAGATATTGTATTAAACCTTAAAAGTAGTTCATTGCATTATTATCATTATGAATGCAGGTCCAAATTTGCAGGATTATTTCACTACCTTCATGAGCCTGACAGTCTCAAGATAACAGAATGAAGGACAGTGAGAGTGATGTAATGGTGTAGGATATAAGGATGATGCAGGGGCTCATGAGAGAGGGTAATTAGTACAGAGAACAGCTGAGTCCAGAAGCCTGAGGAGGGACCGAGGGGGTATCAGGTTACACAAAATGGAGGCTAGACTGTAAGGCTATCAGATCTCCACATCCACTCTGAGTTTAACAAAGACACAGCACAGCATGTTGAGATACACACCCCAGAAAATGCATTTTATTTAGTGAAACGAATGAGATGTGAAAATGAAAATTGAATGTGAGTACTCTGACAGGTTAAATATAAAACAATATTTTATTGACATAATGCTGCGTTCCAGTTGCTTGTGTTTGAGGCTGTCACTACTATCACTACTCACACTACCACAGAACTGCCCCTGCAGCATGACAGAAACTTGAGAACTTGGAAAGTGGAAGATCCTAGATGAAACACAATAAAGAACCCACTTATTCTTCTGTAAGATTTCATATTATTTTATTTGATAATATTCTTCATATTATTGTCTACTTTTTTCTATTTTTATCTTAGTTTTTTTCTATTTAGCTTCTGTGTATTTAAACAATTATTATAAATTTATTATTTAGGTAACTTATTCTTATGTATCATCTAGGCTGCCCGAGGAGGTAGGGTCAATTTTAAGCCTTGGTTAACAGCTTTAACGCTTCGATATGCAGCAAACTATATAATACTGTTCTTTGCTAGAAGCACTATGGCATCGCTAAATGGCATTCTGGGTACAGGTTACAGGCTGGACAGGTAGCATAACACCACAGCATAGCCTAGCATAGCCTAGCCTGGCATAGCAATCTATTAAGAGCTGGGAGAGGCTCTGTCAGATGCAAAAAGAGAAAACAGAGCTGGAAAGTCAATCTGCCAAAGGCGTTGATGGTACACATTGATGGTACACTTTTATACTGCCATCATTGAGTCCATTCTAACCTCCTCCATCACCATCCATTTACATTACATTTTTGACAGTTTCGCTCTTAGATTTATCATCTACGCCGCCCAAGGAGGTTGGGTCCCTTTTTGAGTCTTGGTCCTCCCAAGGTTTCTTCCTATAACACTTAGGGAGTTTTTCCTTGCCACTGTCGCCCTAGGCTTGCTCAATTTGGGATTGGACGTAGTTATTAGGAGATAATCTAAACTTGTAAAGTTGCTTTGAGACAATGCTCTATTGTAAAAAGCGCTATATAAATAAATCTGACTTGCCTTGATTTACAGTCCTTATCCAGAGCTATTTACAATTGATACAATCTTACAATCCAAGCAATTTTGGGTTAAGGGTGTTGCTCAAGGACCCAACAGTGACAGCTTGGCAAAGGTGGGATTTGAACCCTGGACTTTCTGGTCCAGAGTCCAGTAACTTAACCACTAGGCTACTCATCCAGTATGCTACTGCCACTGTCGAGGACAAGGGCAGAACTCACTCT
The DNA here is from genome assembly GCA_025084515.1 of Ancistrus triradiatus. Lineage (NCBI taxonomy): Eukaryota > Metazoa > Chordata > Actinopteri > Siluriformes > Loricariidae > Ancistrus > Ancistrus triradiatus. The sequence goes on from JAJAGP010000091.1 coordinate 416,711, forward strand.
GCAGAATAGGTGATTGGCTGCAACCTGCCATCTCTCCCGGACACTGAGACGAGCAGGAAAATCATGTCTGATCCCTCTCATCCTGGACATAAATAATTTAGCCTACTTCCTTCAGACAAGAGACTAAGGTCTACTCTGACCAGAACCTCACAACATAAAAACAGTTCCTTCCCAACTGTGGTCGAACTCATCAACAAGGCCCGGATTTGCCACTGACAGTCCCAATAACCCTTATATACACCACACATCATACTGATGTGTATTTCAGGATTTACTGATGTGTGTTGTTCTATTGGACATATTTAATATAAATGGACATTTTCTCTCTTATTCTTATTTTTTTGTTCTCATGCACCAGTATACCTAAACAAATTCCTTGTTTGTGAAATCTTACTTGGCAATAAATCTGATTCTGATTCTGATGGAAATATGATGGAGAAATAAAAGTGAGACCAGAGGTACAAAAGAAGAATTGCACTCAAGAAAGGAGCTGTGTCTACAGTATGGAAGTGTTTTGGTTTTAAAAAGCCAACGTAGTCCAGAAGGCTATACTTTATATTATACTTTATGTATACTACTGAAAAAAATAAAAGGAACACTTAAACAGCACAATATAACTCCAAGTGTTCCCTTTATTTTTTTTAGCAGTATATATTGCATAGTTTGTCAAGCTACTGTTGGTAACTTACTCCATCACCATTACTGTTTCACAGCAACACCAGTGAAACAGTAAAGCCAAACGGTCAGACATCACTTGAAGAGGAATTTTTTGAGCCACTGCATATGACAGGACAAGTGCTGGAGTGACTTTTTGAATGTAGTAGAATAACACTCCATTTGAGAGAGACAGGTTCAGAGTAATGATTAGAACACTGGATTGGAGGAAAATACTTCAGCCAAATAGGCATATCTCATTAAGTTCTGCTTTAAATATGTTCCAGTCTGCACAATAAAAACTGTTTACATTCTGCAACTGTTTCATGCGTACTGATTCCTTCAAATATTGTGTAATTTTGTGGGGCAATGTAACCCCCACAGAAATCAAATCCTTCATTATATACATTTTGTAAATATTCTATGTACTCCTGACAGTAGAATAAGCTACAAACCTATATAAAAGCCTAATCATGACCCACCCAAAGAAATACCATGATATACCATGAAATCAGCATAGTCTCCTAAAAAACCATGATACAAATTTTTGATCATACCGCCCAGCACATTGAACCTCCTTTGGTCTTCAGATCCGCAGCAGTTTGTCATGGCATAGATTCCACTAGGTGTTGAAATTGTTGTGAAGGAAAAGCTTATTAACAAATTCACTACTCACATGCTCTGAATAGCCCATTCTAGCTTGTCAGAGATGCTCTATAGGATTAATATCTAGTGACTGGTGGCCAGGGAAGTAAGGAAAGCTCACTGTCATGTTCTTGGACCTAGCCACAACTATATGACACTTGGTTGCATGGTGCAGTGTCCTGCTGAAAGTGTCCTTCTGCCATAGCGTATACATCTGCAATGAAGAGATTAACTTGGCTGGTGACAATTCTTAGGTAAGCCTTGCTGTGCAAATGCCCATCCACAGCTATCAGAGGACCCAGGGGCTCTTTCGCTGGATATTTTTATTCTCAATCTCATTCTCTGTATGCTCTTGACCCCACAAGGTTGACAGTTTTTGAACTACTGACCCTGGCTAGACTAGCACCGATAATCATACCTCTCAGATATCGCCTGGATTTTCCCAATCTAATGTGGATCCACATTGAAACGGATCCAAAGAAAACTTGCTCACTTGATTTATGCTGCACTGCAAGGTCAAAGGTTTAATTTCCATACAGGGAGGCTTCAACCGTGAAAGAGTAGGGGTCTGAAATAATGTGGCCACACAGTGTAAACAATAACGCTTAAAAATAATTGTAATTGCAAGATCTAATTGTTTAGATTTTGAAAATAATAACTAGAGCAAAAATCTAACTTAAACACACCTACATCGTTTTATAGTTTTAGTTTTATTGTAGAAATACTCTGTGCTTAAATCCCTCTGTTAGTCTTTTTACTTTCATTCTGTCCTTTGAACGGTTTCTCTGCACATTTTTTACTCTTCTTTTTCTTCCCCTTGGATACTTTTCCAGCAGACTGACTGCTATTTAATGCAGGTCTTGACATGGTGAGGTTGGCAGTGGGACTAAATTTACTGGTTGCCTCACTTGGATTGGAGATAGAGAGGATGCCCTGGGCAGAGGCAGGTTTGGAGAGAAATGGGCGAGGGTTACGATCATTCATCAGGTTTGGCTGTGAGTAGGAGCGCATGGCCGGTGAGCTCTGGGGTCTGCAGGACCGTGTTTTCCCTATCATGGGTAGGTGGACGTGCTCGCTGCTCATGTTGGACACAGAGTAGCGGCTGCTGTTGGACATGACGATGTGGGGCCAGGAGCTGAGCGGGGTGGCGGAGAAGTGCTGGGGGCTGCTGGAGTCCTCTTTAATTCCCCCCGGTGACATGACTATGGAGGTACGTGGGGTCACAGCCTCCACGGCCATCTGAAAGGTCTTGAGGATGCGCTCGTTCTTCTGCTTCTCCTTTTTCTGTCGGGACTCCACTTTACGCAGTTGGTACCGGTGGTCCCGCATCATCTGCTTCCTCGTGTCAGCCAGACCTCTGCAGTATGGAATGCAGCTGTAGTCATATTATTTATTATAAAATAGCTGACATCTTCTGAAATAAGTGGATATGTATCAACATATGACATGGACATAGATAAAGGCATCCATCTCTAATACTAGTGCTATGATAACATCAGTATTATGAGATATACATACACACACATATATATATTTATTTCCTACAGGAAGGCATTAAACACACCTATAGTCAACCATGCCTGTTCTTTCTCGATCCAGTTTTTGTATGAGCTCTTCAATCTGGAACCGATCCAATGGAATGTTGGATTGCTGTAACAGAAAGTAGCACAACATGACCTTGAAAGATTATATTGACCATGTTAAATAATATGATACAAATAAGAGAAACAATGAGTTTTTTTTTATAAAAGCAGGAATTACAGCTGTATATCTGCAAATGCTGCTAAAACTTTGGTAAGATAATGCTCAGGTAATGACTTCAGTGTATTAGCAATCTTCAATAACTCATGCCTGGACAGCTTTTCTGAACTCTGACACAGGAACATGCATTGTCCCATCTTTGTCAATGTGCCTGAAGAAATCCCAGAGGCGAAGCTTGCGCTGATCGAGGTAATCCTTCAGAAATAGCACACAGAAAAAGGATATTCATAGCACAGATTTAACACAGAAGACTGCAGCTATAGATCTGTGCTGTGTACCCCATATCAACATTCCCATACAGTGCAGCCCTGGTTATACTGCATGCTGATTTGCTAGATCAGTAGAAGTCAATACAACCTGTCTAATGAATGTCATTATAACGTATTTTGGTATATTTAAATGTGCCACTGACCAATCAGCTAACAGATAACTGCTAGGCCCATGGTGGCCTAGTAGTTAAGGTACTGGGCTATAGACCAGAAGGTCCAGTATACAAGTCCCACCTCTGCCAAGCGACCACTGTTGGGTCCTTCAGCAAGGCCCTTGACCCACAATTGCTTGGATTGTAAGATTCTATCAGTTGCAAGTCGCTCTGGATAAGGCGATCTGCTAAATGACTAAATTCAAACTTGGATATCACAGATTACACTGATTTTTCACTAACAGTGAAGCAAAAAAATGACATCACTTTGTTTGCTTTTGTTTAGTTTTAACGACTCTTATCCTGGTCCAGACTTGTAGGTGGGCAGGTTGGGGGTCATCTGGAATTCATAGGATGGGTATGTAACCTAAACAGGGCTCTAGTACAACACAGGGGTGGGTAGGAGTCAAAATCAGTCAAATTTATTTCTATAGTGCTTTTTACAGGAGAACATTGTCTAAAAGCAGCTTTACAAATATCTAGGCCCACTGCCCTAATAAAGCAAACCTGGGGTGACAGTGGCAAGGAAAAACTCCCTAAAAGTTATAAGGAAGAAACCTTGGTAGGAGCAAGACTGAAAAAACGGTCCCAACCTCATTGGGAATCCTAGATGACATAGTATATGTAAAGATTAAACTAAGTTATGTAATAAATAATTTTATAGTAATAGTTTAAATAAGCAGAAGCTAAATTATATATCTTAGCATCTATTAAAAATATGATAATATATACACAAATACAAAAAAAATCTGCTGTAGCAGAATTGGGGTATGAACCCTCCCCTTCCTTTGACATGGCCAACGTGATGCCGGATTTAAACCCAGGTCACTGTGGTGATGGATTGGAGAATTGGCACTATACCACTCAAGTTCTCAACTGGAGTTGTAGTAAGTTTACATCTACATTCAGTCATTTACCAGACACCCTTATCAAGAGCAACTTATGGTTGGCACAGTGGTACAATCCAAGCAAAAAATGTCATTGCTTGACAGTGCTGGGATTTTTGATCTATAGATTTAAGAATTTAAGGATATAAGAATTATCACGTTTGTTCTCATTGTCAAATTGGCACAGGACAGTTGTTGCATTTACAGCTATTGAAACAATTTGTTATATGGGTTTGCCGTACCAACAAACATCCCAAAAAAACCCTGTAAAAATATATTTTCTTGCATGTTTTCTTCCAGTGTGTTGATGTTGTATGTCATATGAATAAAATCACATACTGATTAGACCGCTTTTATGATGTTAAATGACGTGTTTAGCAAGTCAACAAGACTGTGTCAATCTAGATCATTTATCCTGAATAATACATTTAGCAGTCTTGACTGTTGTATTAATTCACTTTAAAGGTAAAATCTTCTTGTACCTGAATGACTTTCATAGGATCACGTCGCTTCGGAGGCTTTTTAGTAATGTACCCCCCGACACCACCGAACTGTACCTCTAAACTGGGGTGGTCCTGACATGTTACCTCCAGCAGCTGCACAAAGCTTTCATTCACCAGCACATTCTACCATAGACACACATTCACAATGACATTAACCAGTGATTTAGTGCCGAACACTTAATGTACTCTAATACCTCGCTATTGTGAAGCAATCTAAAGTACTGAGTTATGTTTGCTTTCCACTGAAACATTACTTATCAATTTACTCCATGTCATACATGATACTCACACATATGTTGATCTCCTCAAGGACTGATTTGGGAGAGTTCTTTATGACCCCGATCAAGGCCAGAGCTCCTTCCACTGTCAGAGGGTTATGTGCCAGCTGCAAAAACATACATCATTTAACACATTTATGAAAATAATGCACATTACAAGTCTATAACAAGAGCAAAAGAATCTTGGGACACCATTAGATTAGATATACCATTGTTTTCAGTCTCTTTATTAGAATTCAATCAGAAAATACAGATAATTTGTATGCAGCATGTAAAATCTGAAATTCGGGAAAAAACAATTACTGTAGGCCACAGTGGTAAGTATTTAGGGCGACCTCCCCTTACACTTGAGCAATAGCAGCATCTGGCAGCTTCACCAGGATGCCAAGTTGACCCTTCAACAGACAAAAGAAGCTTGATCAGGAAGCTTGTTTTTGGAAGGACAGCAGCAAATAAACCACTTTTTCAGAGGGGGAACAGTGTGAAAAGCCTAAGAGACTAAAGTTCACAAAGATTGGAATGGTGATCAACGGAAAAGAGTATTATGTAGTGACAGATCCAAGTTTGAAAATGTGGGTCCAATATGTTATATATTGTCACTATACACTGCAAAAACAACAAATCTAATGGTGGCCTAAAATGTTTTGCACAGTACGGTATAACTGCAACAGCTGCACCTGTGGCTCAGAAGTAAGAACCAGCTGCTCTTTTCTAGGATAGGCTCCGGATCATTCCGCAACCCTGACCAGGATAAGCTGGGATAAGTCAGGATGCTTTGCTTTGCTTTGCTTTGCAAGTGTAATTTGTGTTCTAATTGTGCCTGTATGTGACTCCTGACCTAACCAGAAGGCCCCGCTGGGACTCAAACCCAGGTCTTGGTCAAGGTGGTCTAGGGTATTAGACGGCTGCACCACCCAAGTACCTCAGTAGTCATTTGTGATCCATAAATGAAATGTTATATGAAATATATTTCCACTAATAACTAACATCAATTAAAACTTCAAAGGTTATTTTTGTTTGTTTTCCGTTTTAATTAAGTTTGATTATATGAATATATGTCAGTGCACTATCTAAAGTGTTTTTGCCTTATGTTTTAGAAACATGAGCTGAACACAACAGCTTATCGTGTTGTACAACTTAGGTACAATGGAGTCCAATTTCAGTATTGTTTATTTTTAATGAGAGCAAATGTGTAAGTGCTTCTGTGTATTTTTCTGACATATTGAAACAGTTCTATGGATCCACAGCACTATTTAATATAGAAACAGTAAATGTCTTCTAAATATAATGTTAGTAACTATCAAACCATGTGATGTGAGCTGACATACAATAATTAGGGCTACTGTATATAATACTTAAAACAAATAGAGCACATTATTTTCAACTTGTATTCACATGGTAACCACCTAAGAAATATTCACTTGTTTGTAAATAACATGTTTTTGAAAAATTCTTATTGTTGAATGGATCCTACTGTGTGAGCCAAGCACACCTTCAGGGTCTGGACTGTATCGTTTGCCTCAAGGCCTCTGCAGAGCATTGCCACCCCTTCATTGCTGATACGGTTGTTACTGAGATCCAGGTACACTAAGGTGTTGTTGAATTTAAGCGCTTCACCCAAAGCTAGGGCTCCCTCATTTCCGAACCCATTCCAGGAGAGGTCCAAGTGTTTTAGGGTCACATTGACCTAATGAACAGGACATATTAAGATTGGACATAATACAGATATACCATCAGACCATTCTACTAAATTAGTTCAAACGGCAGTCTTGCAGTAAAAAAAACTAATTATCATGAACTTAGAAAAACATCTAGTTTCCAATTATCTTGTGATCTACAATATTTATCATTAGACCTGTTTTAGAAAGGCTAAAGTAAAATGCCCCCCTCACACACACACACACACACACACACACACACACACACTAATAAACATGCATTATTACTTTAAATCGTCAATACTTTTTCTTATTTATTCCTTGGTACAACTTATCTATCTCCATGTTCTCAATGCTGTGAAATGTTATGCACTAGGACCTGGGGGAGGAGCTGCTGCCTCATAAAGTCTCTGAGTCTTGATCTGTAGCACCTACTAAAATATGTTTTTATGCCAGTTTCATAATACAGACCTTTTGGGTCACTTTTTATTCTAATAGCTGGCTTACCTCTTGACCCCCCGAGTCAAAGCTTAGCCCCCCTATTCATAAATCTCTAGTGGTGTCCCTGTTTATACCCAAGGCATTAACTTGAATAGTAATAAACTAAATATATACAAAATTGTAATTTTACAGCTACATTTATGGATGTATATTACATTAATATTTTGTGTGACATCCCATACTTTGAGTCCAGCGCAAAAGGCAACGGCTCCCTTCATTCGGAGACAGTTCCAGCTCAAATTAAGGATCTCAACTCCCTCATTATTAGCTGTATGAATAAAAAATATACAATCATTTCTCTTGGTTAATAAAGGTTACATATACAATATACAGAATGCCAGTAAATGTAAGCCATGCAAATCTACCTAGCATTTGGCCCAGGTATTCACCAGCTCTTCCACCAAACTGATTATAACTCAGGTCTAATTCCTTCACTTTGTAATTGATCTAAAGAGAATTTAAAAAGACATCAGGGCTTTGAAAATCACAGAAATAAGATACGATTTAGTGACATTTCTGAGAGAACTGTGTCTATCATCAGTAAAGTTTTTTATGGATCAATAAAGGTTTTTTTTTTGTTTTGTTTCAACCCTGCTATCATGGAATTCAGTGGGAACAGGTGGAAACATGCCCTGGATCAAGTGTCAGTCCATCGCAGGGCTAGATAGGGGTCACTGTTGCAGAGCTGAGAGAGCCTACATCTGGCCTCACTGCCCTTAAACATCAGGCCAATAGTGCCTGAGTGACGCTTGACCCAGCAGGAAAGGAAACACTGGGACACAATCTCAGGTGAGATAGCAAATGGCAAAACTTCTAAGCGTGACAAGTTTATATATGATTTTTCATAACTTTGGTTGACTTATTAATTAATTAAGTAAATTAAGTAAATTAATGAAGTGATGAGGTACCACTGTATTCCACTGGGTTAAATTCCACAAATAATCACTTATGGTTCATTAATATGTGCAGAAATGTGTCATATGTACATTTGTTCACTTCAGACCTTTGTTAAATATTGCATATAGTGTGTATTTCTCACATTTAAAACCAAAATATTTTTGCTTAATCATATTTCAATCCATGCAGTATGTTGTAACTTACTGAAAATGCTTCGGCAAACCCTTTAGCATCATCTTCAATGAACTTATTTCCTAGAAAGAATAAGCAAAATAGATGTTCATATCTTTGACTTGCTGTTATGCTGTGTGTTTCAGGGACAGATGAAACTATTTTTCAGTCTACCAGAAAGTTTGATGGATTTGATGGAGATGTTCTCCAGCACTGCCTTTGTGATACATTCAGCTCCCGCAGATTTCAGGTGATTGTTGGAGAGATCCTATAAGAGAGAATGAAGATTACCAAGTCTGCACACACCACTGTGACTTCCATCTAGTGCAAACGTACACTATGTTGATTATGCTATGGCTATTTATTAGCAGTTTCTACACAAACTATCAAATGTATTAAATATGACATACCCCATTAATGACTAAGCACTATAATAACAGTTCTGAATAAGACAGCATTACCAAATGCTGAATGGTGAAATTGGCTCTCAGCATCTCCATGAAGTATCTTGCTCCCTCAGCCAGCAGATAATTGTCAGCCAGTTCAAGTGTCGTAATATGGATGTCAGTCTGTGTACAATACAGAAAGACTTTAAGCAAATCTACTGTATATATACCGGTAGACATTTTTACATAAATGTCCCGTCATTCATTTATATAAAAAAACAAATAAAAACTAATAAACTGTACATTTTTTTACACTTTAGTATAATATTTTATTTTTTAATAAGATGAAACTTTTTACTTTACATTTTTATTCTGTGTAATAATCATGCCTTGTAATACAAATAGGTTGTGGTACAAAACTATGTGTTGTGAAGATCATGAATACATTTGTAACATTTTTATATTACTGACAATAACAAGCTACTGGATGTTAAAATCTCTTTAATGACCACTGGTTTAATTGTTGTTTTTTCTCCAAACATGTATTTATTTATTTATTTATGTATTTATGTAATCCATTAAATTAGTAAATTACATTTATAAATGTATCTATTATTTGTTTATATATTTATTTATATATTTATTTATTTATTTATTTTACAAACCATTAAATTGGTAAATTACATTTATTTATTTACAATTTTATCTGGGCTTGGGAACAACATTAGGGGCACCCTGTGCACCCCCAGTGCCTAGGTTTTTTACGTAACAATCCACCCGACCTTCATAATGAAAGCCCGAACTAGGATTTGAACCCAGGCTCTCAGACACTGCTGCCACAGGAGCTGCTATTTATTAGCTATATATGCATTAATTAATTTATTTGTGTTTTTATTTATGTAAACCTTTAAATAGATATATGACATTTTTATATATATATATATGAAAACTGTTAAATGTATGATTGACTTATTTATTTATCTATATAAACCATTTTGTTTCCAATTATATTATTTTCCTTTAAAATGTTCTCACTGTATACATGACATGTATCACATTATCTTACAACACCTACTTATAAAATGAATATATTTCCAAAATATCACAATAAAATACACTTTGGACATCCAAAAAATCCAAAAATGTCAGGTGGTGTGACCATATGAGCATATATCAATAAGATTTATTTAGTAATATAAACTTTTGATGTATGTGTCTTAAAACTTTAAAATGTTGCAAAAATAGGACAGATTTAACTGTAATGTAACTTCTGACACTGTATGGCACAACCAACAAAATATTAATTTTATTTTCTCATTGTTTTCAGAGAGACTTTGCTTCTTGTAAAAACCTACTGGTATTTAATCAACAGATCTCGTCTTGGGGTTGTGGCGAGGTTGAAACTATATAGTCTTGTAGCTACAGACAACCACAGTAGTCACACAAACTATTTTAATTACCACTAGAGCTATGGCCAGAGCTTTGCCTCCTAAAGGACCGAGGCCATGGTGATTCAGGTTGATGGTGGCACAGCCCAGGTTTCTTAGGAAGTAGCTGACTGGAACAACTCCCACCAGCTTACACGCTTGCAGGTACACATCAGCAGTGGTCATGTCCTTCACTATGCTCCACCGATCTATCGTAACAAAGTGATACACATCTTATCAGCCCATAGACCTACTGTCACATCTCACACAGGTGCTTTGCAGTGATCTCTAAACATAAAATAAAATAAAGACTTTTCTGATTGTCCAGTCCAGTACCATAACCACTGAGCCACTGCTACAAAAATTTGTCCCAAACCATAGCTACCAGGTCACCATTGGATAAATTCGTCTAGTGCTGGGACTTGAACCATTAACATGGTTAGTAGTTCAATTCCATAAACAATGTGCCTCTACTACAAAAATTAGCTCAGTGCTGGGATTTTAACAATTAACATACTAGTCAGTAATCCAAAACCATAACTACTGGGGTAAGCACTGTATAAATTAGTCCAGTGCTGGGATTTGAACCATTAACATACTTGTGAAAAGTCCAATAAAATAACTTCCGGGCAATTTCTGAAATCTTTAGTCCAGTGCTACCACCTGAAACATTAACATACTAGCGAGTAGTCAATACCATAACCACTGAGTCAATACTACAAAAAGTAGTCTAGTGCTGGAATTTGAACCATTAACATATGGGTCAGTAGTTCAATACCATAACCACTGAGGAATTATCACATAAATTAGTCCACTGCTAGGATTTGATTTTTTGTCATACTAGTCAGTAGTCCAATGCCATAACCACTGAGCCATTACTAAAAAAATAAGTCCAGTCCTGGGATTTGAACCATTGACATAATGGTCAGTAGCCCAGTACCATAACCACTGAGCAATCATTGCATTAATTAGTCCAATGCCAGCACTTGAATTATTAGCGTATTTGTCAGTAGCCCAAAACCATAACCACTGAGCCAACTACATTAGTCCAGTGCTGGGACTTGAACTCTCAACGTATTTTTCCCACTGAACTCCTACCATGATTTAGGCCACTGGCTTAACATTATGTTCTATGGAAGTTTGGGCCCCAAGAGTCAAATATGGCAGCACCCTGGATCTATACTTCCTCTTGGTCAATATGCCACTTAGCAAATCTTATCGAAATGTATAGCAGTGGACGCTAATCACCCCTTAGATCTTCTAATACCTTCCTGGTCACGACTCTGTATTAGTTTTACAATAGTATATGAATATTTATGTTATGTTATGGGTTTTTTTATAAGTACTTATAAATGCCTTGTTTTTCCAGAATTGTCATACCTGTCTAAAGACAATCTTTCCATTAAAAAAAAAAACTCTTGAATGTGTTGTCTCATAGAATTGCATTCTGACTTCACCTACCTTTAGCTTTAATGTCCACATCCCATTCTTCCTCCAGGTCAGTCTCATACAGACTGTCTCTCTCATCCAGACTCAGCGAAGCCACTGATAATATGGACTCTTCCATTTTGTGCTTCCCCTACCACACACTCAGACTAAAATACTAAATTTGCTCCAGTAACAGTATATGTCTTTTCCCAGAGCACCATGTGGTAATGTGTTTAGTTTGGACCCAACTTGAGAATAGTCTGTCTTAGCAACAGGAATTCATGTGATACCTGTGCTGCTTGTGGATTTCCTTTCAGACCGATTGGCTCAGCTATGAAATATTAATTCCCTGTGTTCAATCAGCTGATTTCTGCAGCCATGATATGTAAAGCTATTCAAGATAAGGTCCAGGGACCTGAATACAAACCTCTAGGCAAATCAAAAAATGTATCTACTCTGATATAAAATGTAAACTTGTCAAGTAAACTTAGACTTTCATTAAATTTACAGCAGTTAGCAGACACCCTTATCCAGAGCGACTTGCAACTGGTACAATCTTAAATAGTGTTGTAGTCAAGCCGGCTAGAGCTGAGTCCGAGTCAAGACCACTACTAGGACACGTCGAGTCCGAGTCCAGGCCAAAACCGGAGGTGGCCGAGACCAAGGCAAGACCGAGATCAGATTAAGATTTTTTTCATACAAAAATAAAAATAAAAAAATGAAAATAATTAAACTAGTTTGTATTTCATTTTACATTCATTATCATTCATTATACACAATCTATTAATAAATATCATTAAATTTCTTCATATATGTTGTGAAATATATAATATATAGCTTAAAATTAGTCTACAATTATTATTAATTATTATTCTATTATAGTCTTAGTCAAACTAAAGCAGTGTAACTGTTGGAAGCAAATGATAGTGATAATTCTGTTTCCCTTCTTCTCTCAAACTTAATCAAAAGTCACCACATAAAGTCAACTGAATATAACCAACAGCATCCATTCTATCCAATTTTATTATTGAATGTAAAAACATAATAATAATTCCAGACTCTGCAGACATCTTAACGTCTATCGTAACGTCAGACTATTCAAAATAAAACAAGTTCACTGATTGGATACTGAATGAGCAGTAATTGTTTTTCCCTGTTAGGAAATCTGAGTGCAGATTTTATTTAGGCATGTAGAGAAAGGACTGATTTATTCTGTTTGAATGGATTGTTGAAATTCAATAACAATAGCAAAAAAAAAGGATATTTTTATACATAACATCAACAATTTCCGTGTCCACCTTACCCCAATACTGAGGCAAAACGAGTCCAAATGAGGTTGTGAGACTGCTCGTTTATGGTCTTGAGACTAAGACTGGACTCGAGTACTAAAACACTAATCTTACGACGAATCTTTAGCTTCTGGGTCAGTAGTCCAAAAGTCCAGAACATTTACACCACAGCAGTTCATAATTTTCGTCAGATTTTCATATATGTGCTTCCAAGAATATTGGCAAAATTATTTTATATAATTGGTAAGCAATTACAGTATTCAAATTTATTCTCAGAATAATCTTCAACAGCACGATGACCATAGAAAAATATAATAATAAGTAAAAAAAAATATTATAACAAGGAGTACGCCAGTATTTTGAACCTAACCTCATCCTATTTACTCTATAGGACAAAAACCCTGTACTGAAAAAAAGACGTAAACCGTTTACTACAGACTCTTGTAACTGAAGCATAAGGGAAGATATAGAGGAGGACCATAACAGTTAGAAGAACGAATTTGCAGTATGTCATGTACAGTACAATCACATGCATGTGGTGTATATTAATTAATTATAATACTGCAACATTGATTCCAGGTAAAGCACGCTCAAATGCACACATGAAATATTCTGACAGTGAGTAACTGTTTGAATGGAGTTATCCCACTGGTTAACATCCAGAACCCTGCAATTGATTCTTAATGCAGCAGCACGTCTGGTTTTCAATTTTCCCAAGTTTTCTCATGTCATCCCACTACTGTGCTCTTTTCACTGGCTCCCTGTAGCCAAAAGTGGACCAGCGCCTTCTTACCTAAAGGCTCTAATTAAACCCTGCTCTGTACTCTTCAAGACACAAGCTTGGCTCAACTGGACACAAAAAATCGAGATTAAAGGAAGACAAGCTTCAAGACTCTTTTTTGTACTGGCACCCAGGTCGTGGAATGAACTTCCATTGGATGTCCCTAGCGGTCTTCAAACAGCAACTACAAACTCACTTCTTCACTCAGCACTTCAGTGAAGACTGAAACTTCACTTATGTATTTAATTTTAAACAGTACTCTTTATGATTGTTTGTGGTTTTACTTCCATATAATCCTAATAGGATTTTAGTTGGATTGTGTGCTTGGGCTATTGGCCATTTTCCAACTTGCTCCACCAACAGTTTGCTACAGCAATAAGCAGTGACGAGCAAATGGTGGAGCAGGTGTCAGGAGTGCATTTTTTTAAGTTCTGGCTAATTTTCTGACCACTCATTTGTTGGTGGAAAACTTATACAAATTTTCGCAGGACGGTACATAAAACCTGTGATTTTGGATTTGCTGGACAGCTTGCAGCATGACAGTATTTAGTTCAGTCGCAGAGTCTCAAGGCCCCATTTTCTTTGGCCCATCCCACACTGCTCACTCATGCACGCCTGCTGCCCAGCAAGGACAGAGATGAATTAATAACTTGTGGCTACGCTGAAATGACCCAGTCACTGTTGAACCATGATTGGGAGCCTTATTTATTTTGGCCTGTACCCGCTAACTAAACTCATCTCTACTCTCTCGGGTAAGATTTGCACACTACTGCAACTTTAGCATGCGATTGACTGTTCGGCAGCTAGCAGCGCTGCTAACGCTATCGCACATTTTGCGCTTAAATAAACTTAAAACAACCTGTACATTCACATTTGATAAAACAGACATATAAAACACCATAGCGATATTAGTGTTCGTCATTTCACCAGTCACAACGTTAAATGTTGCCCTACATGACCATTTGCATTGGACGTCACAGTGTGTGGTGTTTCAAATTCTTCCATGTTCCCTGTACAAGTGCACTTGATGTAGCAAGAAGCAATCCCGTACTCGCACTACGTGAGTGCACTTCGTGACAAACGAAATTCTGCTTGTTGTACTATGCCGATGTAATATAAAATAAGCCAACACGTGATGTTTGGTCAACAAAGTAGATTTGTATTTCGAGTTGAATTGTTAAAGGTACAACTTTCAGTCTAGGGGTTTAATGATAAATAATAAGGCTAATGCTGTGGGGTCGGTAGCGCTCTCCAGGTTGTGAGCTGGGGCAGCTGGTCCCCACGGCTCTGTGCGCTCCACGAGCCCCAGGTAAGAAGTCTTGTTTGTATAGCTCATGCCTTTCTAGGTAGAATTACGAAAGAATGTACAACGCTGATTTTTTTCCAGAATCTGGCAGGTGCAGCGTTTCAATTGGTCGACTGGAGCAGAACATTGTGAATGTTAATGAGTGTAACTATGTCTAGGTGACTGGATATTTCATGTAGTGTAGCTTCCTGATCCTCCAGGTCAGTTTTAAGTTGCGTCTCTTAATGGTGGCTCGTGTACGTAGGCACAGTAGGGTTTTATTCGTATTATTGAGCCTACAAAACGTTTTGAAGTGGAAACCGGTTAGCGTAGTCGCGTCACAGCTCCGGAGATCCCCAGTTCTTTCCCAGCCTCGGAATTTTATATGTGGAGTTTGCTAGTCCTGCCTGTGTCTGTGTGGGTTTACTCCGGGTACTCTGGTTTCCTCCCACACTCCAATTTCATCTGTTAGGTTAATTGGTTGCTGTAAATTGGCCTAGTGTGGATGTGACTGTCTAGGGTTGATGTAACCTTGCTCCTGTTGTGAATTTCTCATGTTTTATTAGAAAACCTAAAACAGTCAGAACGTCAGACATCTCTCACTGACCACTTTCCACATAAAACAGGCAAAGAACAGCAAGCAAGTCAGGTCTTTATATCGGAGTTTAACCTCTGAATGTTTTGAATATAGTACCGGATATAATTTTTAACATTTATATCTCATGTTTAACATTACAGTCTTTATATTCCTTTTAATATAATAGCCAACAAAGGTGCTCATAGGTCTCTGCCAGGTCTGTGGGTGTGATTGTGTCCTTGTTTTTGTGATAGCAGAAGTAGTTCATAAGTAATGATGCCAATTCTTTTTAGCGAGTCGACTCTTTCGGCTTTCAAACGGCCCTTCATTTTTTACTTATAACTTGCCTTTTGTAATTCACTTCATTTTCAGTTACATTCAACTTGCTTCTCCCTTTGTAAAATAAAATATCCTTGTTTCAAATACATCACTCAATAGTTGCACGGAAATGGATAATCTAACTATGGAGGATCAAATGTGACAAACTAATAAATAAATAAAACATAAATCAATTCATTTATAAATTGATGTTTGACATAACATGCTACGGTAGCTACAGTATATGTTTGATTTTGGAGAATTAAGCTAAGGATAAATGGATGTAGACCCGTCAGTATTGGATAGCCTTCAACACGCCTGTGTCCGTGATGGCTAACGTGGGTCGTCCTGCGTATTTTTCTCCCAGTGCAAACAATAGAGCTCTATGTCCAAGTGTGCCTTACACATCAATAATAGTATATATTTTTGCAGTAGAAATGCATTTTTGATCAATTTGTACTTATTTATTTGTCACATTTGGACCTCCCTATCTAACAGTCTCATCACATCGATTATAAACGCGGAAACAGGATAAACACAAGCTAATCCTGTAACCAAACTATGTGGTGTCATCTAGTGACCATTATGTGTCAATAACAACATCCTTGTCTGAAGGCTGCTGTTTTTTGATCACTCCATCGGTGCTTTAAGTAGGTAAATCCAGCACATGAAGCAAAAAATTAACATACCATCACCATTTTTTAATACCGCAGTATCCCGGGATACCATCATACTGCCCAACCCTACAGCTGTGTCAGAGTTGGCATGCTTTAGGTTCAACTCCCGGCCAGTGCAACACTGACTCCTACATACAGGCTTTGAACCTTTTGAAGGAGGCTTGTGTTTGTAGGGATCATATGGCATGGCGGCGACTTACCATTGAGGGGAAAATGGCATCGGTGCATCTCTAATGGATGTAAACTTAACTTCGACATGTACTTATCTTACATAACCATTTTATTACCTGTGTTTCTTTAGAGGTTTGGTGGAACAGTCGTCCGGTGTACATTAATGGAAAAGCATTGCGGAGTGGTGGCAGAAGTCCTTCCAGAAGACCTAATGAGCAACAGAGTACTTGGTTGGATTGGTGGTACAACACTGAACCTTGTGAAGCAATGGAAGGTTTCCCTCTTAAAAAGGAGCAAATGACCCCAGCAAGACAGAAGGAGGCTTTTGATATGTTAAAAAGTCCTGAGATGAAGAAACAGAAGTTTCAGGATAAAAGAAAGACCAGTCATGGGATGGAGGCAGCAGATAACCAGCCAATGGTGTCCAATTCAGCAGCCGAAGAAAGATTTACAGATCACATGAGCTCTTATCTTGCAGTTGATAAAACGAAAGAACGTCAAGCGTACCACAGTGCTGCCACATCACGCGTAAGAGCAGATGTTGCTAAAGAGACTGGGCATACTGATTGCACACTAGCAACGCAGTCTCCTGTTCGAATATCTACCAGTAAGAGTATGCCTAATGAGACTGGTGGAACTGAAAGCCTTGTCAGTGCAGGCTCTCCTGTGTATAACCTTGGTGCTCTGCTTGCTGACAGTCATACACCGATGTTAAAAAATCACACATCATTACAGTCTGCACCCACGGGTTGGCATTTCCCAGTGGGAGTTGGACTATCAGAAGTGGAATACTATCCTATCGGTCATTTTCCTGGTATGAGCTACTACCCTGCTTATCAAGAGTCCAGCAGTTTTGAAGGTAACTATTTGTGTTGCAGTTGTACACACCTGTAGAGTTCTGCACAATGTACTGATTACTCATCTTTATTTTATGTGTATATTTTTTCCTGTGCTCTGTGCTGGGGCAGCACAATTAATTACAGTGGTATCTTGGTTCTCGACCACCTCGTAAGTTGTCTAATTTGGTTCTCGATGCATTTTGATGAGAATTTTTGTCTCGGCTCTTATTGTTTGCTTGGTACTAGGTGCACTTGCTTAAACTTGTATGAGTCGAGCCGTGTGACTTGTTTCAGCTGAAACTCGATTCAGTAGAAAGTGATTCAGATTCACAATATCCCTTGCTCATTGAAGACCTCCGCTGTGTTTATCATGTTTTTCTTTATTGGTTACATCTACAGTACTGTGTTCTTAGTGCAAATAAGTCTCTCTGGACCCTAAAAAGGTTAGTTTATAAGAGCCAACCGAAAGCAAAACAAGAACTGAATCCTCCAGAACACAGGCTGCAGTTAGCTTAGCAGCTATGCTAGCGTCCTGAGTTCACCAATAGTGTGTTTTGCTTTTACTTTTCACTTTCAACCCATTACTCACTAATTTCAATGAGATTTTTCAACACTTCATTATAAAATAAGCTTTGTGTTAGTGATTTTGGCCAATGGTAAGTTAATGTAAGTGTTAACATGTAATAGTTTCCGCTGTGATACGGTGTAGACTATATTAAACTCATCGGTTTGTGATGCGTTTCAATTATGATGGATTTTTTGGAACTTATCCCCATCATAAATAAGTGAGCATCTGTACAATACAACTCCATTAATGCATATAATGCCTTATATAGTGTGGATTTCCTGGGGGTCTGGAACAGATTAATTAAATTTACATTATTCCTTATGGGAAAGACTTGCTCGGTACTCGTCGTTCTCAGTTCTCAACAAGCCTTCTGGAACAAATTACCGGTGAGAACCGATATACCACTGTATATTAAATTAAAAGTTTTTGGATACCTTTAATTAATATCAATAAAGTAGCAATGAATTAATTAATTCATAAAATAATACTGGTCACCATAACTAAAGTTTTTAATGTATTGTATTGTTTTTCCCTAGAGATGTGGCGGGTATGGGAGGACTTTAGTGACAACGTGAATAATTCCCTCTCACCCTATGAAGCTTGTACAGAGCCTGAGTCTAAGTTTGAATTTAGCGTATTGTCCTACAACATCCTGGCTCAGGATCTTCTGGAGGCAAACTCCAGTTTGTACACACACTGCCCAGAAGAAGTGCTGATGTGGGAAAACCGCTTTAATACCATCGTCAGACAGCTGCAGACCTGGCAACCTGATGTGAGTTCAAACCCTTATATTAAATTAAACATGAAACTTTGGTTTGTGTAAACATTTGGCCACCTTTCCAGAAGATCCACTTAGTGTTTTTGTAAGATCTTGTAGTTAAACTAATTAATAGATTATTTAATTAAGCAGAAATGTTTTGTTTGTTCCCTGCAGATGCTGGAACCCAAACTAGTCATTTTTGCACAAGACTGTATCGACTGACAATTAGTAAGCGATTAGTAAGAGATATTTACTTGTTTTTAGGTATATAGCCTCATTATCCAAATTCCAGCTATAGATAATTGTATTCTCCTAATCTGTTGTCTGTAAGTCTTGACTAGTAACCATCAGTGCATCTTTGGATAAATGAAGACATTATATTAACATGGCCCCCTTAATTCTCCAAAAAGTTGTAGAACCTCAGTGGAAATGCACTTCCTGTGGCAGTGTTGGGTGGCACGGTGGTTAGTGCTGCTGCCTCATAGCTCCAGAGACCCAGGCCAAGCTGCTGCCTGTGTGAAGTTGGCATGTTCCATGCACTCCAGTTTCCTCTCACTGGGTTGTTTGGAAGATCTAAAATGCCTGTAGTGTGGTGGTTCTCACCTTGTGCCCTGTGCTGCGATGACCCTGAGTTGGATTAAACGGCTATAGTGAGGGAGTGAGGAAGGTTTTATCAAGCTCGGTATCACCCAAACTTGGTACAAGAGGACACTGTTTATTCATCTACTTTTTTCATAATGTCCATTTCCCTCACTTGTACAGATCATTTGTCTTCAAGAGGTCCAGGAGAATCACTTCCTAATGCAGATGCAACCAGTCCTGACTGAGCTGGGTGAGCATTTTTTCACTCAACCTGTTAATGTAGAAATCTGCCATTGACTTCTAACTGTCCAAAATCTATGTTTTTCCAAATAATTCCTAGTGAAGACAAAAAAATTCACACCACCAGTACACTTTTAGTGCTTTTTGAGTGAAGAAAACGGAAGAATGCAAACGGTACTGCAAGTATGTACAACGGAAGCACCAATGGGATGGGTAGATCACTTAATTGATCCCAGATCAATTCAATGTTCAAATACAGAACATAAAGCAGGAGTATTTAAAGTATGTAATTACTGTACATGCAGGTATAAATAGAAAAAAAAGTGTAGTATTGGTAAATAATCAAACAGTCATGAGGAGAACTGGAAGTAATGCGTGAATAAGGTACGACTGTCATAATAACTAATATGAAAGTGTCAAATTAACTGTCTAAATAGGCTTAGAATTAGTACGATTGTGAGAAAACAAAAATTAACACTACATTGTGGTCATGATGTGTTAAGTTTTAGTCCTAGTGAATATTAAACTTCTCTGAAGACTTATATTTTTGTTTAATGATTAATAAGTTGAAACAACAATAACAATAATCAAGTATTATTGTTATAGTGTTACTAGTCGTAGTCGCTAGCGACCCGGCCTGGCTGCTGCATATGAGGAATTTGAATGTTCTTTCCTTGTCTGTGTGAGTTTCCCATAGGTACTCTTAGTTTCTCCCACATTGCCACACGTATTAGGTCACTTGGTGTATCTAAAATGTACTAGCACTTGAGTGTGGGAGTGTGACCTGTAATGAACTGGCACCCTGTCTAGGGTTTGTTTGAGCAGCTTGTCTAAATTGTTTGTGTATGGATCTATCTACCCATCTACTGTACCTACCAATCTATCTACTGGCTGTTAGCTATTTTACTTGGAGTGATGGCAAACACAGAAATGGACAAGTTGCAGTCAGTGTATGCGTGTTAATGTTGTACATTGTTTCATATTGGTTGTCAAATTCTGTGAAACTGGCATTAATTGATCCATGATTCCAACTATTTGTCTTTTTCGGAATATTTTATCTTAAGTTAAACAGATATCATGATGTATCATGGGGGATTGTCTTGCAACATATCAAGTATCACAGAATCACAGTATTGTGATGATATCGTATCATGACGTGCCCTGTGCTTCCCACCCCTAATCAAGATCACCCTTTGCCCTGTGCAGATGCCAGACCTCTTGCAACCCTGACCAGGAAAAAGCAGAGATAAAATGTCACAAGTTCTTATTAAAATAAGCTTTTCAGATCTATATTAGATTCTAAAAATATTTAATGAGTATTTGCAGTCCTAAAAGCTGCACTGTTACATAAAGCAGGCAAGCAGTACATCAAGTATATAAAAGGTCTTGTAGTTTTGCACTCTTGCTGTCTTTCTCTTCAGGCTATAACTGCGTGTACAAGAGGCGCACGGGTAGTAAGACGGACGGCTGCACGGTGTGTTACCAGGCCAAGCGCTTCACACAGCTTTCTGTCAGTCTGCTCGAGTTCCGGCGTGAGGGCATTGAACTGCTGGACCGGGACAACGTGGGCATTGTGCTTCTCCTCCAGCCCATCGCTGCACACTGTCAAGGGCTGACTTTCAGGCCCATCTGTGTGGCCAACACACACCTGCTGTTCAACCCCCGGAGAGGCGAGGTGAAACTGGCCCAGCTGGCCATAGTGCTTGCAGAGATTGATAGCATGGTCAGGAAATGTAAGGTCAATGGGCACGACTGTGAGACCATTCTGTGTGGAGATTTGAACTCTGTACCCAACATGCCCCTTTACCAACTGATCACCACCGGCCAGCTGTACTACCATGGACTGCCAACTTGGATGGTATGTTTTAGTTTACCCAACTATATACAATGTGTAGACAAAAGTTTGTGATGAAAACAAAAATAACATCCAAAACATAGGTATTAGTATGGAGTTTGCCATGTTAGTATGTTGTATCACATTTGCTGCTACGTCAGCCTTTGTTCTTCTAAGAGTGGTTTCCACTAGATGTTGTAGCATGACTGTGAGGTTGGCTTCTGATGTTAGACAGTAAGCTCTGGCTGACTTTTGGCATTCCAGTGCATTTTCAAGGTGTGTAGTCTGTTAACACTGATATTAATACAGAGGTCTAGAAATAGCAGCAAATAATTTATTATTTAATAGGGCTGTCAATTTGCTGGTGCTCCATCATGTTTATCTGCTGAAAGGAACAGAGTGGTGTACTTGGGCTTATGCCCACTGAGACTCAGGACTCGGACTCGGGTCCCCCCCTCCCTCCAAAGCCCTGACCAGATTAAGAAGCGTAAAAATATTGGAAAGAAATGTAGGTGTTGACTTGTGTTTTTTTTTTTTTAAACATTTAATGTAAATCACATTTTCATTTCTTAGCCATGTGAGGCACTCATAGATTGTCTGTCAGCGCCTCTAGTGGTCACCAGGCGATCTACAAACATTTTCTGTATTGAATTAAATTGTATCTTCTTCATTTACACTATATATAGTTTTTACTATACTATACTACTATATTTAGTCAGTCACTGATTGTGCAAGTTCTCCTACTTAGAAAGATGAGGGTCTGTAATTTTCATCATAGGTACACTTCAACTATGAGAGACAAAATGAGGGGAAAAAATGCAGGAAATCAGATTGTATGATTTTTAAAGAATTGAATTGTAAATCATGGTGGAAAATAAGTATTTGGTCACCCGACCTTTAAGAAGCTCTTCTGTCCTCCACTCTTTACCTGTATTAATGGCACCTGTTTGACCTCGTTATCTGTATAAAAGACACCTGTCCACAGCCTCAAACAGTCAGACTCCAAACTCAACCATGGCCAAGACCAAAGAGCTGTTGAAGGACACCAGGAAGACAATTGTAGACCTGAAAATTTGTGGAGGGAGTTGAAAGTATATGTTGCCCAGCTTTTGTTATTGACCAAATACTTATTTTTCACCATAATTTACAATTAAATTATTTCAAAATCCTACAATGTGATTTCCTGGATTTTCTTTCTCATTTTGTCTCTCATAGTTGAAGTGTACCTATGATGAAAATTACAGACCTCTCTCACCTTTCTAAGTGGGAGAATACTTTTTTTGCCCCACAGTATACTGGATACAGAACTGTAAACTATTCTGGACTCCTTACTGTGAGTGCAGGTTCCGTCACGCAAACGCCTCAGTCCAGTGTAACCATGCGGTTTGACAACAGCCTGTAAATGCTATTTATAATAGAAATATATAAAGAAATAAACAGTATGTATCAAAGTCATTTTGGTAATCACTATTGGGTTTTTGTGCTTACTGAATTATTAAGCATAATAAATTACTTTTTTAAAGCTTATATGGTCCACACCTTCAGTAGTGTAGTGCTTTTTTTATTAGTGCCAAATATGAGTACACAAAAATACAATTGGCATAATAAGCGTAATAAAATTGGTTTGGTTATAGCAATTCCATATCTAAATCATTTGACAGCACTATTTTTAATGTAGAAACTTTATGATTTTTATAACACACTAGATTGACGTTAAATACTGAATGTTATGTTTCAGGTAATTAAGCAGTAACTGAATTTTAAACACTTGTTTGCATGTTTCATTGCAGGTGTCTGGTCAGCAGGACCTGTCCCACAAAATGTATCACAGACGGCTTTACGCCCCCTTGTGGCCAAGCAGCCTGGGCATTAACGATAACTGTCAGTACTGCCACTTCTCCAGACCTTGTGCCAAAGAATCAGGTTAGCGTTTCCAGCATATCCATAGGAAGATGAGTGTGTCTATAACATACTTTTGCAAAAATTTGGGCTCCTCTGGTCAAAGGATGTTAAATTAAACAAACATTAACCTCTGCAGGAAACATTTCATATTTCTGCTTGTTGTAATGCACACATTCTCAAATATATTGGAAAGAAAACGAAACATTTGGCAGTGGGGATTTATAAGGTCTCGGACCTTAACTG
This sequence comes from Ancistrus triradiatus, assembly GCA_025084515.1. Classification (NCBI taxonomy): domain Eukaryota; kingdom Metazoa; phylum Chordata; class Actinopteri; order Siluriformes; family Loricariidae; genus Ancistrus; species Ancistrus triradiatus. The sequence goes on from JAJAGP010000091.1 coordinate 440,394, forward strand.
ACTTTTTCATACTATTTGCAGAAAACAAATTTCAAGATGGTTATGTTTGTGTGGTTGTGTCATTTGTCCAGATGGCCAAATTTTGCATAAAACTATGCCCTCAAGCACTTTATTAGGAGCGCTATCCTAATACAGCTCTCAAAGAGAAGTTTCCTCAAGATGTCGGAAACATGCCTTTGAGATGCTGCTGAATTACATCATGTAATTCCTGCAGATTTTTCAGGTGTGTTTATTGTGGTTCATACATACAGGGACGGGAAGTGTGTTGAACAGTTGATGAGTGTGTTTCCTGTGGCCGGTGTATTGCTCCATATTGTCTGTGAGCGAAGCTATATTTATTCTTCCTGCAGGGAAACTCCAGTACAGTCATGATTTCCTGCGGCAGCTGCGTTTCTGCCCTGCAGCCTGTGTGCGGCCTCCTGACCTACAGCTCATACCAGGTGTCACCGACAACACCCCAAGTGAGTTTCTGATTTGGACTCCTAATGTAAGAAATGAGTGCAGTGAACCTGAGTGTTTCTGAGTCATGCTGTCATCCCACCACAATGGTGCTTCCTCTTGGAAAACAAAACGCTTCATTGGATTATGGTCATGACTCAGCACATGTCAGCTTTACATTACCATAAAGTAGCATCATGTTGCCCTGTGACTCACTTCAGGGCTGATTGTCATCATGTCAAGTGATGCAGTTCATTTAAAGAGGCACAGTGGGCAAAAAGTATTTAGTCAGCCACTGATTGTGCAAGTTCTCCTACTTAGAAAGATGAGAGAGGTCTGTAATTTTCATCATAGGTACACTTCAACTATGAGAGAAAAAATGAGAAAAAAAATCCAGGAAATCAACATTTGTAGGATTTTGAAAGAATTTAATTGTAAAATCATGGTGGAACATAAGTATTTGGTCACCCACAAACAAGCAAGATTTCTGGCTCTCACAGACCTGTAACTTCTTCTTTAAGAAGCTCTTTCTGTCCTCCACTGGTTACCTGTATTAATGGCACCTGTTTTGACCTCGTTATCAGTATAAAAGACACCTGTCCACAGCCTCAAACAGTCCAGACTCCAAACTCAACCATGGCCAAGACCAAAAGAGCTGTCGAAGGACACCAGGAAGACAATTGTAGACCTGCAGCAGGTGTTTTGTGTGTGTGTGTGTGTGTGTGTGTGTGTGTGTGTGTGTGTGTGTGTGTGTGTGTGTGTGTGTGTGTGTGTGTGTGTGTGTGTGTGTGTGTGTGTGTGTGTGTGTGTGTGTGTGTGTATATATAAATATATATTTATTTGTTGTTTCTCTTGCAGCTCCTGATGAAACACAGACCTTTACACCTAGGTGAACGTCCTTTACAAGTTTACTAAGCTAACATTATTAACTGTAGCTAAAATCATTTTGTTTCACCAGTACAAATCTTTGTTCTGGATTGACAGAAATTTTAGAAACACAATCTGTCACAGCTTAAACCTGAAGTCGGTGTACAGCCAGAACATAGCAGGCACTAGACGGTGCGCAGTCAGCACGCTGCATTCAGGCGGAGCAGCCATGGTCGACTATATCTTCTATTCCGCAGGAAGCAATCGTGAAGGTAAATCACCATACATGATAAAACCACTGACATGCTATCCCAGGTGTTTTCACTAGTCCAACTTGTGATTTTCACAACAGTAACGCGCAGTAGCTGGACACTGAAAAAAATGATCAGTTATGTGGAACTGGTTTGGATTTTACACAACACAATGCACAATGTTTGTAATGTATGCAAAGACAACCACAACAAAAGTGTTGTAAGGCCTACAGAGAAAGTGCTGCAAAGAATACGCATTAAAAAGCCACATACCGTAGGGACCACATGTGGGTGCAACAGCCAGAAACAGCTCTGAATGCAACAACAAGAGCAAAAGATATCAATGATGGCAGTGTCATTTTATCTGGTCAAGGATATGATCCTCAACAAAATGATCAAACGATGACCAACTGATTTTTGGTCTAACCAGACTTCAAGACCAAATCTGTTTTTTAATTATTCAGATATCATTTGTGAACATTTGAACAAGTTTATTGAAGTTTGTTTTTAAAGATTATACTAGTCTAAGTTAGGGCTGTGAAAAAAATTGATACAGCAATATATAACGATATTTATTCTTTTGCAATATTCCGCTTTGATTTTCAGATCAAATTATCGACCACATTTTAAATGGGGTGTGAACTACAATGTCCGATCCTGTAGATGTCTCAGTACAGTGTTTTGACTGTCTGCTGAATTATTGATGTGATGTGATGTATTAAGATGACTCCGATTGTACACCGTAACTTGTATTTGAACTGTTTTTATATTTTCAGTGAACGATGTTAAATATCACAATGTATTGTATCGTGATGATATTGTATTGGGACCCATGTATGGCTATGCGTATCGTATCGTGAAGTGGACTCCGTTACTACTCCTGACAAACAATATGGAATCACTACATTGGAATCACTACATTGGAAGGATGTTTATCCAGCTGTTTTACTTTGTATTGACATACCTTGCTGTTGTGTCTACGTAGCTACAGATAAGAAGAATGGTCTGAAGTTGCTTGGACGTCTTGCTCTGCTCTCTGAGGATGACCTTTGGTCTCTGAATGGGCTCCCAAACCAAGTATTTCCATCTGATCACCTCAGTCTGCTGGCCAAGTTTCAGCTCTGCTGAGTGTTCCCGGTTCAAGGTACCCATTTAGTCTCTAAAGAACTGTGTTCCAGCTCAAGCACTTTGGACTTGAAAATGGTGATCTCTGAGACCTTAACCAGTACGTTAACACTAAAAACCAGGCTGCTGTTCCTATTCGTTTTATGTTTTGAGTTCTTTATACTTGGAGTCTTCACACTGAATTTTACCAGGTTGCATCCATTTACATATCCCAGGTGCTATGGTTTGGTTGGAATAATGTTTCATGTATCAGGTGCCTGGGTGGTGCAGTGGTTCAAGATGTTGGTGCACCACCCTGGTGAAACAGGTTTGAGGTCCGATGGTGCCTTGTGGTCAGGTTGGGGCACGGGGGTGTGTCTGAGTGAGAGAAGGCCCCAGAGCACCAATAGCAACCCCAATCCTGCACTGCGTTTGACTGGTATCCCGTTAAGGTTACATGCTTGCCCTGTACCCTTTGAATCTTGGGGATTTACAGATTTTTAAAAATTATGTTAGCAGATGCCCTTATCCAGGCAACTTGTGTACAATCCAAGCATTAAGGCATAAGGTTCTTGCTCAAGGGCCAAACAGTGGCAGCTTGTCAGTGCCTGAACATGTACTCTGAACCTACCTACACTAGTACCTTAATTGCTGTGCCATCACAGAAGTTTAATAGCTGAAATTAAGTTCCTTGTGCTTCTGAATCTGCCACCTCATCACCTATTTCCTGGCAACATAGCTTCCGTTCACCCATGAACCAACCTGGTAGTTACCTGTGAATTGTTCTAACCCAAGGGATTTCCACACTGGGATATGTTCACAGTGAACCAGCTTCCTAAGTGTAACCCTGCATGTGTGAGTGGAGTTTTTAAAAATCAGAAGGCAGGTGCATATTGACTGTAGAAACGTTTTCTTCCCGCCGAACCCTTTCAAACATTTTAAAATTTTTCTCACTTTGGTAAAGTTTCTACATTTAAGACATTTTAGTCAAGTGCCATTTTTATGATGAGGTCAATAGAACCTGGCGTTCTTGAGGTTGTTTTTAAACCTTTAGTTAAGCCAGTCTGATTTTTTTTTTTTTTTTTTGTCTCTGAATGTACCTCATCTCATTTTTGAATGCATTTCTTAATATTTCTTTCAGTGGAAGAAAAATAAACAAATAAACTTGCCAAAAAGTGCGTTGTTGTTATTTCAGACTACTATTACAGCTCCAATACAGGAATGCACGTTCTAATGTTTGTTCGCCTTAGTGTTTGAGGTCTGAAGAATTACAGTAGGAAATATAAACTGACACACACAAAGTATTCATGTATGAATGGCAGAATCTCATTGTTTAAAATAAAACATTGTGCAAAGTAAGTAATTTACTATGTGACTATGGCAATGTCTGGTCTATGTCCTGTTTCACAGAATGTAATGCGATATTCTATCCTCATAAAGTAAGATAAATCCCTAAAAGCTTGTCCTACACACACACTCATGGCCAACTCGGTGCATTTAGGCATGTAGACACGGCCAAGATGACCAGCTGAAGTTCAAACTGAGCATCGCAATGGGGAAGAAGGGTGATTTTAAGGGACTTTGAGCGTGGCATGCTTGTTGGTGCTAGACAGGCTGGTCTGAGTATTTCAGAAACTGCTGATCTACTGGGATTTTCACACACAGCAGCTATCTCTAGGGTTTACAGAGAAGAAAAATCTAGTGAGTGGCAGTTCTCTGGGAGAAAATGTCTTGTTGAGGTCAGAGAAGAATGGCCAGACCTTTTTGAGCTGATAGAAATGCAACAGTAACTCAAATACAAGCGAGGTATGCAGAAGAGCATCTCGGAATGCACAGCACATCGACTTGAAGCTGGTGGGCTACAGCAGTAGAAGACAAGACCGGGTGCCCCTCTTACCAGATAAGAACAGGCACCTGAGGCTACAATTATAATGATATCAGCGAAACTGGCCCATAGAAGCTTGGAAAAACATCTCATCTGATGAGTCTCGATTTCTGCTGTGACATTCAGAGGGTAGGGTCAGAATTTGGCAGAAACAGCATGAAATCATAGCCCGATCAAGCCTTGTACCAACAGCTCAGGCTGCTGCTGGTGGTGTAATGGTGTGGGGGATATTTTCTTGGCACAATTTGGGTCCCTTAATACCAACTGGGCAGTAATTAAACTCCGCAGCCTACCTGAATGTCATTCATCCCTTTATGACCACACTATATAAAGCATGAAAGGTAGGAATAGTAATAAAGATTTTGACAATAGGAATGTAAAAGTGTCTTTTTATAGCTGGTCACAGAGCTTATGGGTCTATTCTGCGCATGTAGAACGTTTCATCTCATGGACAAAAGGTTGTCCAACCACAGCTTGTTGACTTTTGGTTGCAGTCATGCAAGGCTGGATATGAGTGGGACTGATGGTAGAACTTTAAAGTCTATCCAAAAACAGACTGATAGCCAGGTTTACATGCCTAGTTGCAGGTGGTCTAGCTGTTTAGATTTAATTGAGATGTGGTAGATATGACATTAGATTGAACCATGCTGTGTTCTTTTAAACTTGCTCAGTGCAGCTTGTCCCTGAGGCCGACTGTACAGATACTGACTGCTCAAGACTGACAGCAGATCCACAGCAGGAGTGGATTATTCCTGAAGCCTGTGGTTACACACAGTTTGTCTGTCTCACTAAAGGACGTGTTCCAGTGTCTGTAACCAGTGTGTGCAATGGCTGACTGGAAGTGTTCCCAGTGTGGGAGCTTAATATAGAAAGGATACACAGTTAGAAAGATGGAGTATGAGAGTGATTTGCAATGCAGCACAGCAGGCGCTGGCTTTAGGGTGGTTATTCTCCACCCAGAACGACTGCAGAAATGAAATTAAGCGATTGTAAGAGTCAGGCAACACAAAGTTGGTTAATTAGGAGGACTGGGAAAAATTCACTATTTTTAGAACGCCTCTATAGTTCATGTTGATATTAACACAATTTAGTGTCTTCAAATCATTGAACAAATTTCTCTTAATTTTTACATTCATTTTTAGATTTAGATCCTGTTGAGTGTAATCTTATGTAACTTGGTTTAATTCTTGCACATATCATCTAGGCTGCTCAAGGAGGTTTGATCCCTTTTTGAGTCTTGGTTTTCCCAAGGTCTCTTCCTTATAGGGAGTTTTTCATTGCCACTGTTACCCTAGGCTTGCTCAGTTAGGGCTTTGGATATTTGTAGAACTGCTTTGAAACAATGCTCCATTGTTTTTAAAATAAAAAAGCACTATATAAATAGCTTTTTAAAAAAAAAAAACAAATCAGAATTTTTGACTCATCAAAGTAGCAACATTTTGCAGTTGTAATACCCAGTGGCTTGGTGGCTGGGTCCGATTCCAGGTGGAGTGGTCTGGTTCCCTTCTGTTTGGAGTCTGCATGTCCTCCCTGTGTCTGTGTGGGTTTACTCTGGATGCTCCGGTTTGCTCCCGCAGTCTAAAGACATGCTTTAGGTTAACTGTAGTGTGTTGGGGTGTGTGTGTGCGCACCCTATGATGGATTGGGTTATTCCTGCCTTGCGCCCTGTGCTGCCGGCTAGGCATCGGCTCTCCCACAACTCTGTCCAGGATTAAGCAGATAAAGTGAAAGAATACCCAAACCCCCTCTACATTCTGGAAATCAAGTATAAATAAATCACCTGCAAAGGTTGCTGTGCTTTCATCTTTCTGACCTGTTCATCCCAAACCAGCTCGGTGAGGTGTAAGTTTTGTAATGGGAAGAAATGGGTGTCCTAAAACACTTGACTCTTAGTGTATATATAGTACTGTGCAAAAGTCTTAGGCCACTATTAGATTACATATACAGTACTATTTGATTTAGCAATGCTCTAATGGCCATATATAATTATTTCTCAGTCTCGTTATTAGGATACAACCAGAAAATACAGGAAATGTGTATGCGGTATAAAAAAACTGGAAAAAATAGCCCTTTTGGTTCAGGGTTACTTTTTCCTCACCATCATACATTTACATTTACAGCATTTAGCAGATGCCCTTATCAAAGGCGACTTACAATTGATACAATCTTACAATCCAAGCAATTGTGGGTTAGGTCCTTGCTCAAGGATCCAACAGTGGCAGCTTAGCAGAGGTGGATTTGAGCCCTAGACCTTTTGGTCCATAGTCCGGTACCTTAACCGCTAGGCTATCACAGTCCCACAATCATCCAATATAGATCTGCTAGTAATAACTGAAATTTTTCAGTTTTTGCTAAACATTTTTAACCTCTTCCAACTTACTGCTGACCCTTGTACCATTTCTGGTTATTCACTAGTACGTACTGATATATGCATAAATGTCAATAACACTGAAAGAAATGGGTGTCCTAAAACACTTGAATCTTAGTGTATACACAGTACTGTGCAAAAGTCTTAGGCCACCAGTAGAGTACATATAGAGTATCATTTCATTTAGCAATTGTCTAATGGCCATATATAATTATTTCTCAGTCTCGTTATTAGGATACAACCAGAAAATACAGGAAATGTGTATGCAGTATTAAAAACTGGAAAAAAATGGGCTACAGTGGCAAGTAATTAGTGTTACCTCCCACACGCCTACACAGCAGCATCGGGCAGCTTCATTGGAATGTCAAGTTGACCTACAGTTCTACAATTTGAAGAAGCTTGATCAGGAATGGTCTTTTTGGAAGGGTAGCAGCCAAGAAAGCACTTTTTCAGAAGGGATTATTATATAAATAAAAGGGTATTATTTAGTGACGAATCCAAGTTTGAAATCTTTGGGTCCAGTCATCGACAATGTGTTACATATGGTCGCCTAAGACTTTTGCACAGCACAGTATGGCAAAATGAACTGATTAGTATTTAGTTTGACGAGGGCAGGGACAAAGTTGCTGCGCTGTGTTGTTGGCGGAGGTGGAAACCAATAAGACCTGTTGTTATATCAGGGGTGACTGAGGTGTTCAGTACAACATGTGTAACTGTTTATCTGTGTAGATTTCATATTATAAACCTGTAAGCAGTGAGTGTGCCTGAAATGACAGAGATCATTCATTAGACGAGGTGTCTGCATTTTTTAAAATGTATTTCAATACAGGCAAATACATGCATTTAGATATGATCCAGATTGGGATATGGATATAAGCTGTTTATTTCAAGTGTTCATACTGTAGCATGATTCAACAAGCCAACATTTCTTTACAGAAGGGCTAACATTGTGGCACTATGGAATCATGGTGTCACTCAATGTTTTCTTTGTTAGGAAAAGAGCCTCCACTGCAAAAGAGTGGAACATAATACAACAGAGCTGCCTCTTCTCTGGAACGCCCAGCACTTGGATGCTTTTGCAAATATTTTGCCTATTATTTTCCAATTCATGCCCTCATGACAGCCTAGTCTATCAGTTCTGGGAGGCAGTAACTTTCTTAAAGGTAGGTTGCACTTTCAGTGAAAAATCCAGTGTACAGACCTTGAACTTTGTATCAGTTTTCCAAACATAGTATCTTCGTCCTAGCAGTTGCTACATTTGTTACTAAGTGTGACCATCATGTATATCAAAACTTGACATTCAGAGTTAGTTACAAGTGAAGTTGTATTAAAAAAGTTAGTAGAAAAATGAAATCTAAATGATCAGCCTTTCACAATCTGAATTTGAAATGGTGTCTGATTATCAAAACATGAAAATCTCTTTACAGAACACCAACAGTCCTTCTAATCGTGTTCTGTCTAACCTACTGCCTGTACAGAGCATTTCAAAAGGGGTTACAATATCAAACATGCATTCAGTGATTCGAAATGCTGTCCTCAGAGAAACATACATATTAGAGATTGATAACTTCAGTGTACGTGTAGGTGGTAACCATCCTGGATTGCTCTTCTAACCTACAAAATCCTTCATATTTGGTTCACAATGGCAACAACAGCAAGTCATGTTTCAGCTTGGTCATAAAACAAGTAACACTAACAAATATGCTACACACTTACGTCTTATACACAATACTGCCTGAACTTCATCCTTTCATTCAGTCAACCATTTGAGAGTCACTCTTCTCAAAGATCCTTACTTTTGCTGTTTTTCCTTTCCACCGTCACCTCGGACTGATAATTTAGGCTCCAGGCTCAGCTTTTATAACGCTGCTTTATAAATAAAACTGAACTAAAATAGGTTACTCGATGGGGAGTGGTATAAAAGGCACCTAAAAGTGGATTACACACTAAAATCAGCACAATCCAGGTACGATAGTACGATATGTACACAAGGAAGAGTGTTACTGCACAAAACTTGTCTACAAAAGTGGTTGTTTGAAGGGCTGCTGATTCGCCCGAAGGGACATGGCATCACGGCATTTGTACGCTTTTACGTTGGTACATACTTATACGAAGCAGTTCACACTTGGCATCATCATATATTGTTCCACATCATAAAAGTCCTTTAAGGTTGCCTTCATATGGTAAACAGAAGATGCCACACTACCATAACCACTTGGAATTTCTGCTTGGCCTCGGCCAGAGACAAACTTGTATGTGTTTTGTGTATGACGTGGTAAGCAGTGACACATTTTGCACAGATGTGGAGAAGAGACTCATTCCTTTTTTGTGATAACTTCAAAGCTGTACCATGACACTGGTGTAAAATATGGCATGGTGACGAGTATGCAATTGTACGTTTCGGAGGCCACTTGGGCTGCTGACGTAGCACCTCTAATACCTCACAGGGAGCGAGGCGCAAAACACTTATCATTAGAAAGCAGCCTAACAGTTTGGCTGGTTGTCTGTTAGAGTCCGCTCACACCCTAATCTGGTATCCGTTCATATCAGCTGGGGCTTTCTGATCCATAGGCTTCTTGTCACCAGATGGCCTGTAGTAAAGCAAGAAATGTGGTCACTGTCTGTCAGAATAAATATTTAAGCCAAACAATCCACTGAGACACGGAATCAAGCCCAAAGTATTATTATACACCAACATTTCTGCTTATGAGCAATCAGTGACAGCCAACAGGGAATGTGAATGTGTGAACAAAGTACATAACTTTCTCATAAAAAGGGAAACACAGGAACAAACATAGGCTGAGACTGAAGTACATTTACAGCATTTAGCAGACGCCCCTTATCCAGAGCGACTTACAATTGGTACAGTCTTACAATCCAAGCAATTGTGGGTTAAGGGTCTTGCTCAAGGACCCAACAGTGGCAGCTTGACAGAGGTGGGATTTGAACCCTGGACCTTCTGGTCCAGAGTCCAGTACCCTAAAAACTAAGCTACCACAGTCCCAGTGAAGTACTGATTTTCTATTGCCTGGCTTTTTCTCCAGGTAAAAGAAAAAAAAAAGACTTTTCTTCAGTTCACAACATACAAGTTTGCTATAAAGGAACAAAATAAACAAACTTGGGCTGAGCTTGAAGTACTGATTTTCTATTGTCTGTCTCCTTTTCTTATACTTTCCTCAGATGAAAGAAAAAAGCATTTCCTTTACTTATCTCCAGCCCACAACATATGGTTACTTTGTTTTCTCCAGTATAACTACCACCTCTTTTCTTTGGTCTGGCTTTAAACACACAGAATCTGATCAATGTCCGTTCACCTTAACGACTGAGGTCTTAAATTCTAATAAATGTGATCACTCTAGTAGTGCTAGCTCTCCAATTTCAAGAAATGCACAGAGTGTAATAATACCTTCTCTCACTGCGGCTATTCTTGCGCAGCGGGCTGCCTGGATTACGCAGAGGGGATCCTACGTCTTTCCTCCTGTCTTTGGTCGGGGAAACGGGTGCAGGCTTGCCAATCTGGAAAGCATTAATAGCATTCATTTAAGACTGAATTTATCCTGCTGTGTCAATCAAGAAACACATATACCACAACAACGATGCAACGTCTTCTCAAAAATGACATTTTGTAACACTACACATTAAGGCAGTGTTTCTCAATCCTGGTCCTGGCGCCCCACCGCTTTGCACAATTTAGTGTTTAAACACACCCGCTTTAACTCCGTGGTGGGCTTGTTAATGAGCTGAGTAGCTGGATCAGGTGTGTTGGGAGCAGGGAAACACTAAAACATGCAGAGCGCTGGGTCTCCAGGACCAGTATTGAGAAACACTGCGTTAAGTGATCAGAAGTCTTCAGAAGGGCTCCATGATGATACGATGTGAGTATGAAGCCTAGCATATTAGCAAGACTGGAGTGCTGAGCTCTTATTAGCATCAGCAGACGCAAATGTAAAGCTAGAAGCCATGATATGGAGCGTGTTCACTCTGTATGTTAAGCTGTACAATGGTGGTAGCCATGACTATGGACACTTGATAGCTCTCTAACACTCATACGCACCACATACATCAATCATGGAAAGGGATGGAGGGTGATGGCCTGCATTATAAGGAAAGCTAATGGAAATGTGTCCATTAAGTGTGCTCATCTTCCTCATATGTCAGAGATGGTACCAGTCATGTATGATGCAAACAGTCAGTGAGGAGAGAAGGGAAAAGTCAATCAATAAAATGCGTGTCTTTCCATTTCCACTCTAACTTTTGGCTTAAGAGGCAGCGGCGTTGGAAATGCACAAAGCGCAGAGAGCTGTCATCATATATTTACGTCAGACGCACACACACACACACACACACACAGAGCACTCTGCTGTGATTACATAACATTCCTTTACGTTGGTTTAAGTTCAAACACGTTTCACTAAACAAACTACTGCTATTGTTTTGACTGCTGTCCAGCACTGTCTGTGTTTTCATTGTACGTTATCAAGCTGCACTTACCATAGCACTTTGTAGTTCTACAATTACTCACTGTAGTACGTTTGTTTATCTGTAAGCCCCTTTCAGCCTCAATGGTTAGGACCCCACAGGACCACTACAGAGCAGGTATTATCTGGGTATCTTGATGCATGCTCAATAATCCAGGTAAGAAAATCCCAGAAGTTGAATCTGTTCATCTGGTCAAAAGAGAAATGTTTCGTCACTCATCGAAGTGACTTCTTCAGTCTCAGCTAGTTGGAAAACTTCCCCAATCTTATATACAGCACATCTGCATAATGACTGGTACCAGCACCATTGCATAACAATGGGACCGGAGATCAGTTTAATATGCAGGCCATATAAAACTATATACGAGTCTGACATTTTCCCTTAGAATTCTCTGATATAATTCAGAATTCATTGTTCCATCAGTGATGGCAAGCCGTCCTGGCCCAGATGCAGTGTTTTCCTTTCTCCAAACACAATGCTTTTCTAAACCAAAAAGTTCTATTTTGGTCTCATCCGTCCACAAAACATTCTTCCAATAGCCTTCTGGTTTGTCCACGTGATCTTTAGCAAACTGCAGATGAGCTGCAATGTTCTTTTTGGAGAGCAGTGGCTTTCTCCTTGCAACCCTGCCATGTTCAGTGTTCTTCTGATGGTGGACTCATGAACATTGACATTCGCCAATGTGAGAGAGGCCTTCAGTTGCTTAGAAGTTACCCTGGGGTCCTTTGTGACCTCATCAACTATTACACGCCTTGCTCTTGAAGTGATCTTTGTTGGTCGACCACTCCTGGGGAGGGTAACAATGGTCTTGAATTTCATCCATTTGTACACAATCTGTCTGACTGTGGATTGGTGGAGTCCAAACTCTTTAGAGATGGTTTTGTAACCTTTTCTAGCCTGATGAGCATCAACAAATATTTTTCTGAGGTCCTCAGAAATCTCCTTTGTTCGTGCCATGATACACTTCCACAAACGTGCGTATGAAGAATAGACTTTGATAGATCAATGTTCTTTAAAATAAAACAGGGTGCCCACTCACACCTGATTGTCATCCCATTGATTGAAAACACCTGACTCTAATTTCACCCTCAAATTAACTGCTCATCCTAGAGGTTCACATACTTTTGCCACTCACTAATATGTAATATTGGATCATTTTCCTCGATACATAAATGACCAAGTATAATATATTTGTCTCATTTGTTTAACTGGGTTCTCTTTACCTACTTTTAGGATTTGTGTGAAAATCTGATGAGGTTTTAGGTCATATTTATGCAGAAGTATAGAAAATTCTAAAGAGTTCACAAACTTTCAAGCACCACTGTATATGGTGAGTGAACCTGATCGAATTGACAATAAGTGTAGAAACAAGAAGATGATTTTAATGTTATGGCTGCTCTGTGTATATAGTGCATTGTAGAGCTCTGGCAACAGAATTCTTTATTTAACAACTATTGAATTTACAGTTTTATTGTATTATGTTGTTCCTATCAGCTTATTACTGGAAACTATACAGTATTTATCTCCAAGGCTTATACATAGTTCATTTTAAAACAGCCCCCTCAAATGGAGTTATTTTGAGCCTGATAAGAACAAAAAAAGTTTTTGCTCTCCCTATTCCATTTCCTTGCAGACTGGATGTGTAACTGCTACACTGTCAGTTTACTTTCAGCCTTCTGAACCACTGACCTGACAAGTCTGTGTAAACGCTGTAGCTGAGACAGCTGGGTTCCAGCCAGCTTTGGTCCTGCCACTAACAGACACTACAACAAACGTTTCCAAGCTGAAATGCTGTCACACTGTTATTAAGCAAAGAATCTAACACGTCTGTGTTTACACTCTGGAGTAACTGTCTAACTCCAGACTATTGTTCTGCACCAGCTGCCATAGAAGTAGGTAACGAAAATTATGGGTACTGAATGAATGAAGATGTGTTCTATGAAATTACACATTATGCGATCCGGATACTGTCCAAACACCACGGATACTGAAGTGTACCGGGTTTGAGTAAGTCCCTTACACTGACTGATTTTCAATTTTTTGAAAATAAAATAAAAATCTGATTTCATGTAAAGCTGTGTGCAACACATTGATCCCCTCAGACCCTCCTTCCCCTGGGCTCGCTCCTGTGCTCACAAGGACCGATATTCATAACGTAGTGGAGAATATGCAGAGAACCTTTTGTTCCCTGCATTCTAACTTGCAGCTCATAAACTGGGACTGCTAAGTAGCTAAAAACAAAAATATGCTGAGAGAACTTTCAATGAGAGTAAGACCATTTACTAGAAGATGAAAACCATTACAACTTGCTGCTCTTAACTGGGACTGGGATTAAAGCAGTTAACCAAGACTGGCAAATAGGTTAATTACCTTAATAATAAGGATAATAACCTTATTGAACCATGGATGTATATCTGAAAAGATGTTATCAAAATGGACATTATGTCAAGTCAAGTCAGATTTATATATATAGCGCTTTTTACAATGGAGCACTGTCTCAAAGCAACTTTACAAGTTTAGATTATCTCCTAATAACTACGTCCAATCCCAAATTGAGCAAGCCTAGGGCGACAGTGGCAAGGAAAAACTCCCTAGTTCTAGGAAGAAACCTTGGGAGGACCAAGACTCAAAAAGGGGACCCAACCTCCTTGGGGGCGGCGTAGATGATCAATCTAAGAGCGAACTAAAGTCATGGAGTCAAAGTTCGAATAAAATGTGAATTATGCACAGTGGAGCTCCATCAGATGTACATCATGTGTAGGGCCGGAACTGCCGGAAAACACAGCTCGGAGAGAAAACAGAAAATGTACATTAGTTATTGATTAAGAGCACAGTGTTTATTAACAATCACTGATGCCATGTCAATCACTGATGCCAAGTGTAGCATGAGACCCCGGCAGCATTAGCTATAGCAGCATAGCTAGAAAGCTAGAAAGAGGAGAACTGGAAGGAAACACAGCCAAGAGGGATCACATGAGACATTGGCAACCCCAATGCCCCATTATGTAGCGCGTACCTGGAGATCCTATGCAGTTTTCCAACCCAAAATCACATGGGTATCAGTTTGAATTTTCACAATTCAATTTGCTGCTCCAAATGCTTTCACTCTTTTGAGAAGTCAACATTTTGAGAACAATATTTTGGAACATGACTGTAAGGTCAGGCAGTGATGTTGGACACCAAGCCACTGTTTACATTTGGCATTCCAATTCATCTTAAAGGTGTGTAATGGAGTTTAGATCAGGCGGGTATTACTGGGGGTCCATCTCCCACTGATGTGGTGTCCAACTGTTTTTGTGACTTTTGACCTAAGAAGCACAATTAACCTGCTGTACATTCTCACCTTGAGCCTCATGTCTCGCGTATGTCTCTCCAGCTCCTTCCTCAGCTCCTCTTTCGAAAGCTTGTCAATATCCAACACCGAGTGCTTCCACTCGATCTGCTCCACGCTATGTGGGTCATGGGACACATACTGGCCGATCTTCACTTTGCGGAGCGTGTGCCAGTAGCCCTGATAAGCAGTCTGAAACCCCTGCAGCAGATCAGCGAGGGTGCGGTACTCCAGCGGCTTGAACATCAGATCCGCACGCCGACTGAGCCCGAGAGCCCCGAAGCGACCGCCGCTGTGGATCCCCAACACAATGTGACGAAAGTGGCTCCCTGAGAACTGAGTTTTAAAGCTGATGGGGAAGCGCTCCACAGATGGCATGCTGTTGGTGAGGTAACTGGAGTGTAAGACAGGTTAAAGAATGCAAGTTTTAAGATTTTTTAGACCCTGTGATTACCTACTTAAGCTCCCTGTAACAAGTTGGCGCATGAGTAATTCCTCCACTAATATTCAATTACATCTCCCCTCATCTTAATATTCATTCATTCATTCATTCATTCATTCATTGTCTTATCCGCCTTATCCTAGTCAGGGTCGGGGAATGCTGGTGCCCAGCTGGCTGCACAGGGTGCAATGCATGAACAACCCTAGACAGGGCGCCAATCCATCATAGGGCACATACCCTCATACACTCATCCAAGCATTCACACACAAAGGAACATTTAGGAACACCAAATAACCTAACGCACATTTTTTTGGAAATGTGGGAGGGAACATGCAGACTGTACACAGGTGGAGCCCAGGGTCAGGATCGAACCAGGGATCTCAGAGCTGTGAGGAGACGATGCTAACCACTGCACCATCGTGCCGCCCTCATCTTAATATCAACTCTAAATTTCTCAATTAAATGATTATAGCAGATGTGTTTCTAGACTACTTGTCACACTGGGGCCACACAGAATTTAGAGGGGTACAGCTGTACCCCTCTGCTTGTCAATCAGTTGTAGGGGCACAACTGTGCATAAAAAATAAGTCTTTTAAACACCAAGTAGATTAAGCGATTTAACACAACTGGGCGTGACTCTGCCATGGATGAGAAATGAAGAACAAATTAGAACTACATTTTTATAAATTGCATTGATTAAAAATATAGCTACGAGCTATTATTACCCTGCTTGCAGGGTGGCTGACTTCCTTTTAAATATTTGCAGATGTCCGTTACTTCATGAGAAAAACCAAAAGACACTGGCTCAAACTGAAAGCGTTCAAGCTTTCGGAAAGATGCTGGAGCATTATGGGAAATGTAGTGCTTTTAGTGAATTTTCATGACTTGTCCTCTAGTTCTTCTCAGTAATCCAGGATAAATTGACTTTTCACTCCTGTAATTTTAGTGGGGCACAGCAACATTTGCTAAATGCTGCAAATGTAAACATTTTACTGGGGCACATGCCCTAGGAAAGTAAGTCTGATGACGCCCTGGATTCCAAGCCTAACTTGGTGTGGACTGGTGGCCTAGCGGTTAAGATACTGGACCAGAAAGTTGCTGAAGGTTCCAAGCAGCCACTGTTGGGTCCTTTAACAAGGCCATTGCTTGGATTGTAAGATTTGTATCAGTTGCTCTGGATCATGAGAACTGCTAAATAACTAAATGTAAAGTGTTACACCTGCTCTTCAAAAGATCCCTTAGACTTTTCTAGAGTTGAGGTCTGGTCATCTTAAGCGTAGTACATTCCTTTGATGGGGGCTCTTTTGCCATTAAGATGTGGACATCCTTTAACCCATTTTACACAACACCATCTTCGTTGATGTTGCCCTAGTGGCTCAGTGGTAAGACCAGTCGTTTTTAGACTATGTGTCATACTGGAGCACACACAGAATTTAGAGGGCCACAGCTGTACCCCTCTGCTTGCCAATCAGTTGTAGGGGCACAAGTGTGCATAAAAAATAAGCCTGATAAACACCAAGTAGATTTAGTGTTTAAAATCACTTTAAAACTAAAGTGGGCGTTACTACGTCATGGACAAGAAATGAAGAACAGATTAACACTAAAGATTTATTACTAATAGCATTAATTTTGTTTATGTTAATGTAAACAATGCCTTTGCTAATTAAATGAATGACTTTGCTTTAGGCGACTAATATGTATTTTTGGTAGGTTATGTGGTTATAAGTGGCTAGGCAAAACATAGAGTTATATCTGGCAAGGTTCATTGCTCCATGAGAAAAAACTGAAAGCAACGTCTCTGCCTCAAGCTTCTGGAAAGATGCTGAGGCATTATGGGAAAATGTAGTGCCTGTAGTGAATCTGCGTGGCATGTCCTGTAGTTCTGCTCAGCAATCCAGGATAAAGTTGACTTTTTACCATCTTGAACTTAGCGAGGCAATGCAACATTTTACTGAGGCGTATGCTCCAGTCAAGTGGGTCTGATGATGCCCCTGGAAAGAGCAACGTCCAAGATCTTGGATTTGTACCCTAGGTTGGGCTTGCACAAAAAGCACGTGCTTCCACAGGGTCTAGTTCCCAACGCCTGGATAAAATTAGAAGGATTGGGGAAGTGTGGGTTAGGCCTTCCTGTAAAAACTATGGAAACAGGCAGCAAAGGCATCAGCACACACTGCGTATACTGCACTCCATGTGTGATACTACACTGTGATACTATAGTCTGTCTAACAGCTGATAAACCAGTTTCAATTTATATTCAGGTTTGTCCTATTAAAAGTATACAAAAAAGCGTCATTGTTGGATGTGAGTAATGTCCATGGAGCTATGCAAACCGTCCCATGAATACTGTATGTTTCCACAAATCTGGAAAGAGAAATACATATAAAAACATAAATATTTAATTATCTGCCAATCCCCATAAGGAATGACTAATAATGAAGGATACATTCCGAGAATTACAGCCTCCAGACATTTGATTGGTAGACATTCTCTGGTCATTTCCTTAGCGATGTCCATCAACCTGTGAAAGACGATGCAACACACACTGACATTAAATTCACTCTCTGTTATCTGTTTACATTGTGATCCAGTAGCTGTTACAAACAGGTCTCAGTAGGACTCTGCATGTAAATAATTATCAATAGACCAAAACACACCACACCCTAAACAGGAAACACCTAACATCTACCATCCTATATTCTTAATAAATATATGTGAGTGAGTGAGTTTAGAGCAGGACATGAATGGTGTAGTGTGATGCAGATACTTCTTACTGTTGAATATATTATGCTTGCCATGTCATCTTCTAATCTATAAACAATTTTCATCTGCTTCCTGTTTCTGTTCCTGTGCATGGCAATTGAACAACATAACATATGCTAACATGTGAAAGCTCGAGCAAATAGAATCATGTGCCATGGAAACCAACATGTTTTGGCTGTACTGTCAATTCTGAGACCCCAAACAATGCACTCTTCTAAACCAGCACTAGACAAGATTTAACCAGTACTGACCAGCACATACCACCATAATTCAGCCTGGGCCGAAAAGTAACTCACTCTGATAAAAGCTATTTTATATGGAAAGGTTGTAACTTCTACACATTGGACATATAGTTGGGGCCAAAACTCTGAGAGCACTAATGAAACAGTTTTTTGTGTCTTTGTGGTGAAGGATTCATACTACAGCAGGATAATGACCCAAAACACCCCAAAGCTCTGCAAAAATGACTTCAAGAAGATCAAGGAATGCTGATTGTCATGAAATGGCCACCACAGTCACCTGACCCAAATCCCATCGCACATTTATTGGAGAACTTTTAAGACAGAGAAAGCCAAGCATTCAGTGACATCACATGATGTTCTTTGGAATACTGTGAATATGTGAATACTGTAATATGGGTAAACAGATTTCACACAAACTCACAGATGCACACTGTAATTACAAAAAAATTAAAAATTTATGTTTTCAAAGATTCAATTTTCAAATTGTTAGACTGTTTATATGATTTGGAATGACAAACATTGCATTAAATATGAGAAAATGGCAATCTTTTCAATAGTAAATACACACCGGAAGTCAAATGTCTGGACTTACGCTGTGAGAGGTCTGCTCTTCTTGATCTCAAAAAACTGGGTTCCAGTGTGATTGTACCTGGAGAACACCTGGTTAAGTAAATAACATATCCAGGACAGACAAAGTATAGTGGTATACTGTACACCAATCAGCTGAAACATTAGAATCATGCACAGACTGAAGAACACAGAACACTGACTATTTAATTACAACAGCACAGTAACTCCGGGATATATTAAACTGTGAAGAGTCGGTTCTTGTAGTGATAAAGGGACTGGATTCACAAAGGTGCCTATAGAAAGAAAATCTTCTTAAATGTTTTCATTTAAGAACACATTTTTGTGTTCATTTAAGAACTTCACGATTAAGAAAAATTGTTATTCTTCAAATAACTTCTTAAAAATGATCTTATTTTTTTCTGAACACTTTTCTTAGGACAATTCTAAGAACAAGTGGTATTCTTGAAAATACTATGTTTTTAAATGTTTTCTTAACCTTTCGAGTTTACAAGGTAAGCATCTAAATTGGCCTCTCTCACATTGGCTAATGTTAATGTTCATGAGTCCACCATCAGAAGAACACTGAACAACAATGGTGTGCATGGCAGGGTTTCAAGGAGAAAGCCACTGCTCTCCAAGAAGAACATTGCAGCTCATCTGCAGTTTGCTAATGATCACGTGGACAAGCCAGAAGGCTATTGGAAGAATGTTTTGTGGACGGATGAGACCAAAATAGAACTTTTTGGATTAAAAGAAAAGCATTATGTTTGGAGAAAGGAAAACACTGCATTCCAGCATAAGAACCTTATCCCATCTGTGAAACAAGGTGGTGGTAGTATCATGGTTTGGGCCTGTTTTGCTGCATCTGGGCCAGGACGGCTTGCCATTATTGATGGAACAATGAATTCTGAATTATATCAGATAATTCTAAAGGAAATTGTCAGGACATCTGTGCATGAACTGAATCTCAAGAGAAGGTGGGTCATGCAGCAAGACAACGGCCCTAAGAACACAAGGCCATTTACAAAGAATGGTTAAAGAAGAATAAAGTTCAGTTTGGAATCACAAGTCAAAGTCCTGAAACTTAAGCCCAATCGAAAAGTTGTGGCTGGAAGACCTTGAAGGCGCGCAGTTAATGTGAGGAGGAAAACCCACCAACAATCCCCAGAGTGAAGGCTTTCGGTACGGAGGAAGGAATGTGGCTTCAAAATTCTCCAAGCAGTGTGCAGGACGACAACAGTTACAGGAAACGTTTAGGTTTGCAGTTATTGCGGCACAGGGGGGTCACACAAGATATGAAAAGCAAAGGTTTCACTTTACTTTGATCACCACTACATATGTAATAGTTAATCATTTTCCTCAATAAATAAATGACCAAGTATAATATTTTTGTCTCATTTGTTTAACTGGGTTCTCTTTATCTACTTTTAGGACTTGTGTGAAAATCTGATGATGTTTTAGGTCATATTTATGCAGAAATATAGAACATTCTAAAGGGTTCACAAACTTTCAAGCACCTGCATCAGTGGCTGACTAAACACTTTTTTGCCCCACTGTACAAGGCAGGCTGTTACTAAGATCCACCATTCTACCGACTGAAGCAAATCGGACTGAGATTCCGGTGTTATAACCAAAGTCTAGGACCCCGTTTGAGTAGCGATTATAAATCTGTATGATGAAACTGATTCAGTTCATGCTGATGGGACTTAAACTGATCTTCAGTTTCGTTGCTCTTCAGTTGAGCTGTGAATCCATTAAGAGCCTGGGATGTTTGATTTAAAATAGTGATTTCGTTTTGCTTTTCCAGCACTTCCAAATCCTAAAGGTGATAAACCTTTGGCTCAGGTTGGCCATAGCTTCATCTTCCAAATTTAAATAGTTTTCAAAACCAATAGATCTTATAAACTAATTATAGCTTTTATTTCGGCAGTGTTTTACTTGTGTCATTACAACTTGGATGCTTGTTAGGGCGGGCGTCATTACGTGTGTATGCCGCTGAGTAATACTTATAGAGCGTTGGTCAGAGTGCCATTATCGTCAATAATGTCATGGGAAAAACGTCTCTCAGCCAATCAGATTGAAAGGTCGGAACTAACTGGTATAATTCCTATTATAATTCTTAAGACCTCGGACGTCATAGTGAACGGATGTGGATTGGATGGACATTAAACGGAGCATTCCTGTATGATTCAGCGGATTTCCAAACATCCTTTTAGTACACAAGCTAAAAGGTTGCATTTTTTAACCAAACAACATTCGCTGCTGTTTTATAGCATTACTACTGAAGGATACTGCAAGTCCCTGATGTACTTCTGTATGGCTTCCAGACGATGAGGAATACTGGTGCTTGGCTGGTATGTAGGCACAGTAGGTACTGGAATCTGAGGAGTTGAGAAGAGAAAACATGGTATGATTACATGTAGTGCAGCTCTGGAATCTTCTGATTCATTCTGACAGTAGCTACTCTGTTTGGGTAAAGCCATGGTCAGAGTCCTAACTGCTCTCGTATAGATGATTCTCATTAATAAAGGAAGACACTGAGCTGAGCCTAGGGGTGGGTGAAAATGTTATATCACGACAATTAAAGACATTTTAATGATACACAATATTTATCACGATACAGGTGATCACAGACAAAATGCATCAGTATTGACAAATTCTTAAAAATGACTATTCAAATATTATCCCATACTTATTAAAGTGATTTATATTCAAAATGTGCTGCACTTCTTCCAATTAAACAGGACTAATTACAGTCTTTATAATGGAACATGCAGTTGGTCAGTGTTCCTTAAGCACTGACGATATCCTCTAAACGCTCCGAAAAGTACACTGTCTATCCCGATAAGAAACTTTATTCACAATACGATAAAATATGGTCATATTGCCCACCCCTAGCTGAGCCACAGAGATGGAATCTTGACTGAAACTTCAGGCACTGTAGTCGAGAATAGAACATGAGTATATGGCATGAAATCCTCTATTTCAGTGCTTTAAACTTTCCAGGAAGAAGTGATTATTCAATTATTTCTAAATATGTTTTGTCTACACAGTAACCGAGCCGAATGTATCTGCTCAACAATTAAATTAGAAAGGAGACAGAAAGTCTGGCACCTAAACACAGTGGACATGGGGCCAAATGGAAATTTGATATAAAACAGCAATTGGAGAGAGCGGTCAAGCTCCGAATCAGCAACACTTTTTAAAAAAATTTGCTTTATCTTCTGCTTCTTTTCTTATAGCTCTTAAAGTCTGTCCATCCCTTCCATACCATAATAGCCAAGACAACCAAAGTGTTTGAAGACATACTATCGGGGATCTTCTCTACCCACTGCCATGAGACTCGACATGCTACTTTTCCCTCTGATCCACAGAACAGATAATAGGATGGAATAATTACTTGCACTTATTTTTGCACAGAATTATCATACAAATGTCAAACTAATCACATTTTCGAATCAAACTTTTTGCATAATTATCTTGCACATGTATATATACGTGGGGAAGAAAGATGATTTAATTGGCTTTGACCATGGCATTGTTGTTGGTGCTAGACAGGCTGGTCTGAGTATTTAAGACACTGCTGATTTACTGGGATTTGCACACACAGCCATCTTCTGGTCCAGAGTCCAGTACCTTAACTGCTAGGTCACACTGGGATTTTCATGCACAGCCATCTCTAGAATTGACAGAGAATGGTCCAAAAAGGAGAAAATATCCAGTGAGCGGCAGTTCTCTGGGTGAAAATGCCTCGCTGAGGTCAGAGGAGAATGGCCAGACTGGATCAAGCTGATAGAAAGGCAACAGTAACTCAAATAACCACTCGTTATAATTGAAGTATGCAGAAGAACATCTCTGAATTTACAAACCTTGTAGCAGACGGGCTACAGCAGCAGAAGACCACATCGGGTGCCACTCCTGACACCTAAGAACAGGCAACTGAGGTCACAATTTGCATGAGCTTACCAGAATTCCCACTGTGCCACCGATCTACAGATGGGAGCAGCCAAAATAAAGAGGCACCACTTTATTTTGGCTATATTTCTGTTCTGACATTTTTCCACCTTGCTACTAACTCTGGCACCTCAATATTACTAATTAGACAGAATTGCGATAAAGATTTTAATCGTTAGACAGCACTCTAAATCTTAAATGAATATTCACATTTCGTTCACTTTTTCCTGGTTAGAGTATGCACAGAGAACACAGGGTGCAGATGCGAGTATACTCTGGATTCGGAATGCTCTTCTGGCCAGCCTCTCCTCCCTCAGACACACAACCTCAGACCGCTCTGCCACTAAAAGCGCCACTAAAATAATATTAGTGCTCGAATATGAATATTAGAACTCTTATTATTACTATGAATAGATAGTCTTTCTTCATTGGTTGGTTACAATGTTATTGCACTTAATTACTTACTTTTGAACATGTACAGGTCCTTCTCAAAAAATTTGCATATTGTGATAAAGTTAATTCTTTTCCGTAATGTAATGATAAAAATTAAACTTTCATATATTTTAGATTCATTTCACACCAACTGAAATATTTCAAGTCTTTTATTGTTTTAATACTGATGATTTTGGCATACAGCTCATGAAAATCTCACAAAATTAGCATATCATGAAAGGTTCTCTAACGAGCTATTAACCTAATCCTCTGAATCAACGAATTAACTCTAAACACCTGCAAAAGATTCCTGAGGGCTTTTGAAAACTCCCAGCCTGGGTTCACAAAATTAGCATATTTCATCCGACCCCATAATAGAAAAAGTGTTTTTAATTTTAATACAAAAAAGTCAAGCTTCATAATTATTATGTTCATTTATGCAACTCAATACTTGGTCGGGGAATCCTTTTGCAGAAATGACTGCTTCAATGCGGCGTGGCATGGAGGCAATCAGCTGTGGCACTGCTGAGGTGTTTATGGAGGCCCAGGATGCTTCGATAGCGGCCTTTAAGCTCATCCCGAGTGTTTGGGGTTGGGTCTTGCGTCTCTCAACTTTCTCTTCACAATAAAAAATCCCACAGATTCCTCTCTATCGGGTTTTTGTTCAGGTCAGGAGAGTTTGGCAGGCCAATTGAGCACAGTGATACCATGGTCAGTAAACCATTTACCAGTGGTTTTTTGGCACTGTGAGCAGGGTGCCAGGTCGTGCTGAAAAATGAACTCTTCATCTCCGTAAAGCTCCTTCAGCAGATGGAAGCATGAAGTGCTCCAAAATCTCCTGATAGCTAGAGGCAATTGACCGTGCCCTTGATAAAAACACAGTGGACCAACACCAGCAGCTGACATGGCACCCCAGACCATCACTGACTGTGGGTACTTGACACTGGACTTCAGACATTTTGGCATTTCCTTCTCCCCAGTCTTCTCCAGACTCTGGCACCTTGATTTCCGAATGACATGCAAAATTTGCTTTCATCCGAAAAAGTAGTACTTTGGACCACTGAGCAACAGTCCAGTGCTGCTGCTTCTCTGTAGCCCACGTCAGGCGCTTCTGCCGCCGTTTCTGGTTCAAAAGTGGCTTGACCTGGGGAATGCGGCGCCTGTAGCCCATTTCCTGCACACGCCTGTGCACGGTGGCTCTGGAATCGGCCCTTCTCCACAATCCTCCTCAGGGTCCGGTCACCTCTTCTCATTGTGCAGCATTTTCTGCCACACTTTTTCCTTCCCACAGACTTCCCACTGAGGTGCCTTGATACAGCACTCTGGGAACAGCCTATTTGTTCAGAAATTTCTTTTTGTGTCTTACCCTCTTGCTTGAGGGTGTCAATGATGGCCTTCTGGACAGCAGTCAGGTCGGCAGTCTTACCCATGATTGCGGTTTTGAGTAATGAACCAGGCTGGGAGTTTTCAAAAGCCTCAGGAATCTCTTGCAGGTGTTTAGAGTTAATTCGTTGATTCAGATGATTAGGTTAATAGCTCGTTTAGAGAACCTTTTCATGATATGCTAATTTTGTGAGATTTTGTGAGAATTTTCATGAGCTGTATGCCAAAATCATCAGTATTAAAACAATAAAAGACTTGAAATATTTCAGTTGGTGTGCAATGAATCTAAAATATATGGAAGTTTAATTTTTATCATTACATTACGGAAAAGAATTAATTTTATCACAATATGCTAATGTTTTGAGAAGGACCAGTATATTGAATGAAATGTTTCTATGTTGAATCAATCCACTGGTCAGGGTTACAGGGTGCATCTCACCCTAACAGATACCTCCTTGATTTCTCATTTTACGTCCTCCAAGACCTTGTAATCGATAGTAAACTCCATCTTTAATAGCATGCCAATTTTCTAAGTGCACTCTTGAGGACTCTAGGAGCTCACAGGCTTTTAGGGTGAGGATACACCACGTTTGCCTGTGTGAAAGTATTTCATTCTAGTTACAAATAAGCCTGAATAAATAGCAGACGCAAATAAGTACTTGTTACAGGACTGACTATAGTCACTTCAGCATATGAGTGACGGTACTTAAAACCGATGTTTTAGTGATTGACTCTCATTTGGCAAATACGTTCATTCTAGATTTTTCTGGATAAAGGCTCATGCCACACTTCTTACAATCATCCACAATGTAAGCAAATGTTCATCCTCTGTCTCCAATTGCATTTGTGTTATATATTGGGTTATGGAAACAATACATTTTATTGGTGGAACGTGCTGATCCATTCATAACAGCACAACACCCTAACACACCACTTCCATATCAGTGTCACTGCAGTGCTGAGGATGATCCACCTCCCAAATAGCATCTGATCTGTGGTGGTCCTGTCTGGGTCCTGACCATTAGAGAACTAGAATTAGAGTAAATGGGAAAACAAAGTATGTAAAGAAAGAGATGGGCTACAGGCTGTAATTGTAGAGCTCCCTAAATTCGTCAACTTTAGAGTGGTAGTAACTTTAGGCTCTTGCAGATGTTGTTGCATGAGGATGATCAGGCTATAACTACCTGCAGGGTGTGCCACAGGATTCGTAGATTGAGAAGAGGTGGTACAGTGCAGTGAATGTCTCATTCAATGTTTGGAAAATGGGTCTTAAAGCAGATGTTAAAGATTGGCAAAAAGGAGAGATTACATTTGGCCATAGTGTGAAGGAAGAAGCTGAATTTGCAGGTGCGTCGAAGCGTACGGTCATAAGGGTTGACCAGCAGTGGCAAAAATACCAGTCTACAGGAAATTATCATAAGAATTGTGTCCGAAAGACAAAACTGCCAGACAGGGACCGCCGGCGTGTTTCACAGCTTGTGAATAAAAATCTCTTCGCTTCCAGGCAAGAATTGCTTCTAGAAGTCAATGCAGGTCCTTCACAACCAATGTCTGAAAGAACACTCCACAGGGAACTGCATACCATGAACATATGGAGCAGAGTGGCGTCCAAGACGCGATTGCTCAATTGTAATCACAAATTTGCCCACTTACAATGGGCCAAAAGACACAAAAATGCCTACACTGGGCTGTTGGACCACTAGGTTTTGCCTTTTGCTGATTATCTGACTGAAGAGCATACCATTCCTCTCTCTGATGACAATTCTCATGTTCACAGGGTGGCAAATGTGACTGATTGGCATCATGAACATTCACGAGGAGTCACACATCTGGACTGGCCCACAAAATCCCCATGGCCCATGCCTTCATGGAGGCCATCCACGAAATCTGGCCTAAATGTTAAATTCTTTGATGCAACAGTGGCTGAACCTTGATGTCACTTACGTCCAGAAACTTGTCCAGTCCATGCCAAATCGAATCGCAGCTGTTATTCGTGCTCGTGGAGGTATTACACACTATTAGGTACATTTCAGTCACAGGTGACTAATGTGATCTCAGTGATTATGACCATGGATTGATTGTTGGTGTGCAAGTATTTCTTTAACTGCTGTCATATCTTCTGGGGTTATCATGCACAACAGTACCTAGAGTTCACTCAGAAAGGTTCAATAATAAAAAACTATCCAGTCAAGGATTCAAACCAGGGTCTCCATGTCGGTGGCTAGCAAATTGCTGCTATGCTACCTGAGAGCTTATTCGAATGTACATTCAAATAATGGGGTCGACTGTATGTATATTTGTTTAATTCAATGTGACAAATGCTACAAACTTCTGCTCGGGAAACCCTGGCTTAGTGACAGTATGTTTAGGTGAATATGTCAGACTATGTGAAGACAGAAAGAGAAAATGTGACACTACATACAGATATGATAGGTTAGAGGAAGATGAGAACACAGATGACCATGATGTAATAAAAATTATAGCAAGTAAACAAACCTTGGGCAGGTCAGTGGCTCCTCGGATCCTCCTTTCCACTTCCTCTCCCTCCGGATGAATCTTGGCTACGTGCCGCCACATCTGCTTCCACGTCTCCTCATTCACCGGCAGCCCACCTCGATTCATGATGAACGGGATTCCACCATCTCGCAGATCTTCCTCTCCATCGTCATCCTGCTCTTCGTCCCTCTCCTCCACCCCATCCAGACTTATGGCAGTCCTCAGCATGGTGATCCCAGTGACCCCCTTGGACCCGGCACAAGGCTGACTAAGGCAAATTCCTGCCTTGTCCATCAGTCTCCTTGGAGACGTGCAGTGATGGACACGCCCACAGCACGTGACCGGCATGAGGTGTTCATAACAACACAGCTGGAACGCAACTGTATCAGTACTTAAACCAAATTACAGGTTATATACAGTCCACAATCTCTGCATGGCTACTTGTGTAGATTTACAGCTTTTAGCAGGCTGCCTTATCCTAATCAAGAATGAATTGCAAATGAGCTGATATAAATTGAAATTGATTTATATAAATCAAGACTTTATTATTATCAGATTTACAATGGACTTTAAGCTGGTTTATATGCTACTTGACTCAACGTTGACTTCACAGGTATGTACTATCCACTAACAAGACTGGGATAAACAAGTAACTAATAACTTATTGGACATTCAGATCCATTTTTTTTGTTAATCAGTTTGTTGTTACATTAATGTGAACAGCTACAATGTAAATTTTAAATTAAAAAGTGACTACTAATTTACAAAACCATATCGTGGTAAACATGAAGTATCGTGGGAATGCTAAGTATCACGATATATTTTCTCCATGTCGCCTAACTCTAGTGTGAATACTTGGTTTACTGCATTGATAAAATTGTGTTTAATACCTAAATATATAGCTACATTACGAAAATGAAAGTATAAACAACTCCTTCTGGAAATGTTGATCTATTCTAAAGCAATTATAGTATAGATAAGCTAATACAAAATAAGCCTTTGCTTTCTTGATAAGCAGATCCGCGTCAGTTATTATTCAGTCTTGCGCTGTCGCCTAGGATATGCGTTGTTTTTTAAATAAAAAACACAAATAAAACTGCTATATTTCAAAAACTACAAGAAGGCAGCAATGTTACTGCCCTATACAAAGGAGTAAATAAGCGATACCGAGCACAAAAAGCACCAGATATTCACAAATACCGGCTCTATATCAAGAGGTCGTTCAGTTCAGATCCGAGCTGTTGAATAAATCATTCGGAGTCAAATTTCTTCCACAATCCGACTCGATGTGCTGTGGTAGCCCGTTTTATTCCCACTTCTCTTTTATAACGTTCGACAATACTCCCGATAAGCCGTTAATCAGACAGCAACAAACCCAATACCGGTTACACTGAAGGCTGGCTCAACAACGGGATTGGGTGTCGATTCAAAAAACGAATCGAATCTTCGATTCGAGGCATCATTAAACGGGAGTCGACACCAGTCACCAAATTGATTCATCGCGGTTTACTACACATCGACTTTACATTATCTGTTGTATTGTGGATTATCCTGAATTGTGACCAAACTTTTAGACCCATTTTTATCCCAATATGTTTCACAACGTATGCAAAAATATAAAACGTTGCAGAAATATTTTCTTGGTTTGAAAACAGCAAGAAACAAAGTAGTCACGGTCTAATGAAACTTTGGGCAACCTGGTCAAGCGGTTTCTAAGTTTTATCAGACCTCAAATATCCTTAAAGAACCTCAAGATCCAAACATCTGGGAGCAAGAGGGTATCGACTGCTATCGACATTTGGGATATACATTTAATCCATGTGTGTTTCTGTATTTACAATCTCTCACAATTAAATAAAATGAATCAGATTCTACATGGGCAGCACGATGATGCAGCAGTTAGCGTGGTCACTTCACAGATTCAGCATTTGTGAAAATGTGACAATAAACTTCTGATTTATGTTTTTCCAACTGTACTGCAGTCTCCGGGATGAGATAAATGAAACTCGCGTAAGATAGCATTTTTAGCTACTTCACTGTAGGCACTGCAGTTCCCTATGCATTCACACCATCAACACTAAATATACAGTATATACTGAAATAACTACTCAGCACATTTTTAAACATTTACTGCACTTCACTGTATAACTGTCAATTGCAATTTGCTGAAAGCTGGCAAGCTTTCATTAAATGTTCTTATGACTGTGCGTCAAACAAAATGCCTTGCCTAGAAGCTCGTTAAGCGAATTTTTCAAGATTTAAACATGTGAACACTTTCTATTTTGCAAAGGTTTTCCTGTTTTGCAGATGCGAATGAAGATTTTGCTAAATCGACTCGACTCCATCATTTTCCGGCACAAGGTTTCGAAATAGGAGTCGACTCTATGGTTTGTGGAGTCGAACAGCTCCAGTTGACACTCCCATAATGCTCTCTACTGCGCCTGAGCAGAATAAACGTCTTTAACAGGGCCGAGTCCGAAACAGATGCCTTCGTTGTGCACTATGTAGGGAATTAGATAATGGCTTTTATAGCCTGTGTAGTGGATATCTGGCAGATCCTGCATGTCGCTTCTGATTAACGAACTATAAAGATTGTAACTGAGATGTACTACTATCAGGTATATATGCACATTTTGCAGTTTATATAGTAATGTCCTAAGTACAACCCAAAATTAGAAATAGTTGGAGCAGTATGGAAAAAGACATTGCAGACAGTATGAAGCCAATTTATTTCATGTTTTATCTGGTCAAATTCATTTCATTTGTTAATCTATTTCTACATTTCAGCCCTGCAACACTTTCCAGCTGAATTGTAGCTGTATTGGAATTGTAGCTGAAAATAGCCTGGATGATCCTTTTCGTCTTTGGTGAAAGTCAAGTCAAGTCAGATTTATTTCTATAGCGCTTTTTACAGTGGAGCATTGTCTCAAATCAACTTTACAATTTTAGATTATCTCCTAATATCTACGTCTAGGGCAACAGTGGCAAAGAAAAACTCCCTAACCGTTATGAGGATGAAACCTTGGGAGGACCAAGACTCAAAAAGGGACCCAAACTCCTTGGGTGGCGAAGATGATAAATCTAAGAATGAAACTAATTTATCTAAACTAGTAAGTCTTGGAGTGATAGTTCAAATAAAATGTAAAATATGCACATCGGCATTAAGTAGTCCGATACACAGAGTCACCCCAGGATCTTGAGTCTAAGCAGGAAAGTCCTTGGTGGCACTTTGTCCCCAGCCAACTGGAGGAGGGAGAGAGTTACTGCCCTCTGGTGCGGCCGGGTATGGTGGGGAAAAAAGAGGAAATGGAAGAAAACAGGAAATGTAATTGATTAAGAGCACAGTGTCTATTAACAATCACTGATGCCACGTGTAGCATGAGACCCCGGCAGCATTAGCTATAGCAGCATAGGTAGAAAGAGGAGAACCGGAAGGTAACACAGCCACAAGGGATCACATGAGACATCAGCAACCCCACGGGAGGCAGAAGACAGCAACCCAACGTCTCTGATCACCTTAAGACTCTTTGACTATGAACCCCCAGCTCTGCCCTTAGTATAAGGCAAGGATGCACGAGTCAAGATCACGAGGACCGAAGCCCAGTTCAGCCAGACCGCCCACCCGACACTCCCGGCTAATGGACAAGTCAGGCAGGCCAAGCATGACTCCAGACTCCGGCCCCAGAGACCCAAGCCATGCATATACTGGTCCTTCTCAAAAAATTTGCATATTGTGATAAAGTTAATTATTTTCCGTAATGTAATGATAAAAATTAAACTTTCATATATTTTAGATTCATTGCACACCAACTGAAATATTTCAAGTCTTTTATTGTTTTAATACTGATGATTTGGCATACAGCTCATGAAAACCCAAAATTCCTATCTCACAAAATTAGCATATCATGAAAAGGTTCTCTAAACGAGCTATTAACCTAATCATCTGAATGAACGAATTACTCTAAACACCTGCAAAAAGATGCCTGAGGCTTTTGAAAACTCCCAGCCTGCTTCATTACTCAAAACCGCAATCATGGGGTAAGAGACGCCGACAATGACTGCTGTCCAGAAGGCCATCATTGACACCCTCAAGCAAGAGGGTAAGACACAGAAAGAAATTTCTGAACGAATAGGCTGTTTCCAGGGAGTGCTGTAATCAAGGCACACTCAGTGGAAGTCTGTGGGAAGGAAAAAAGTGGTGGAACAAAAACGCTGCACAACGAGAAGAGGGTGGACAGGACCCTGAGGAGGATTGTGGAGAGAAGGGCCGATTACAGAGCCACCGTGCACAGGCGTGTGCAGGAAATGGGCTACAGGTGCCGCATTTCCCCAGTCAAGCCACTTTTGAACCAGAGAACGGCGGCAGAAGCGCCTGACCAGGGCTACAGAGAAGCAGCAACTGGACTGTGCTCAGTGGTCAAAGTACGTTTTTCGGATGAAAGCAAACAATTTTGCACATGTCATTCGGAAAAGAAATTCAAGGTCCAGAGTTCTGGAGGAAGATGGGGAGAAGGAGAAGAAGGAAATGAAAATGTCTGAAGTCCAGTGTCATTGAAGTCCCCCAGTCAGTGATGGTCTGGGTGCCATGTCAGCTGCTGGTGTTGGTCCACTGTGTTTTATCAGGGCAGGGTCAATGATCTAGCTATCAGGAGATTTTGGAGCACTTCATGCTTCCATCTGCTGAAGTGAAGAGCTTATGGAGATGAAGAGTTCATTTTTCAGCACGACCTGGCACCTGCTCACAGTGCCAAAACCACTGGTAAAATGGTTTTACTGACCATGGTATTACTGTGCTCAATTGGCCCTGCCAACTCTCCCTGACCTGAACCCGATAGAGAATCTGTGGGATTTGTGAAGAGAAAGTTTGAGAGACGCAAGGACCCAGCACTCTGGATGAGCTTAAGGCCGCTATCGAAGCATCCTGGGCCTCCATAACACCTCAGCAGTGCCACAGGCTGATTGCCTCCATGCCACACCGCATTGAAGCAGTCATTTCTGCAAAAAGGATTCCCGACCAAGTATGAGTGCATAAATGAACATAATAATCTGAAGCTTGCCTTTTTTTTGTATTAAAAAAACACTTTTCTTTTATTGGTCGGATGAAATATGCTAATTTTGTGGGATAGGAATTTTGGGTTTTCATGAGCTGTATGCCAAAATCATCAGTATTAAAACAATAAAAGACTTGAAATATTTCAGTTGGTGTTGGCAATGAATCTAAAATAGTATGAAAGTTTAATTTTTATCATTACATTACGGAAAAGATTAACTTTTACCACAATATGCAAATTTTTTAAGGACCAGTAGATACACATATATATATATATATATATATAGATATATATATATATATATAGATAGATACACACACACACATATATCTATACACATAACATTCATACACACACACTCAGACATATACACACAGGATATATATATATATATATATATACACACACACACATTATATATATAGATATATATATATATATATATATATATATAATATATATATATATGCATATATACATATGCATATATACATACACATACACACACTATGTAGGGATGGTCTAATTTAACACCCCAAACAGTTTTGCAGACACTTACACCATTATAAGACATGGCACTTAGGTTAGCTAACCCACCACAGAGTCCTGTTGATGCCTTCTGGTGGTGCTGCCTAGCCTGGGCCTTATGAATACAGGCTCAGGTACCCCCAAGAAAATGATTGATGGAAGCAAAACAACCACATCTACCTGCCATGTCTCAAAATCACAGCATCACATTCAGTTAAAGCTGCGTGTTAATATTTACATCATTACTGAACAGATCACTTTCTACTTCATTGTTTTATACGTCATTAGTTATAAGACAGTTCTTTGCACTCAATACATGTTTATTTTCATTCAAACGTATATCACTCAAAAAAACAAGGAGAAGAAAAAATGTGCAAAAACCTTGATCTATTTGAAAGTACAATGGTCTGGTTCATTAAGGAATACAAATGAAACTTATAAACAAGGCCACACTATAATCTTGGTGCACCATAATCATCTGGCATTCGTTCAATGTTGTACCTGTTGAATAAAAAGATACAAAATAAGTTATATTTATATAATGACTTATTACTAAATATGAAAAGGTTATACAATATTACAGCTCTTCTGTATACTGTCACGGTCACAAACTAAAAAGGTTACTTGCATAAAAAAGGTGAGAAAAATGCATCTGCTGTCTGAACCAGGAATTAGTAACGATGCTGGACAGCAAGGACAGATCCTTGGTTCGATTCCTGTCCGAGATTCCACCTGTGTGGAGTTTGCATTCTCTCCCCATATCTATGTGGGTTTCCTCTACCCACATTCCAAAGTCATGCTTCTGGTCAGTAGGTGTCTCTGAAGTGTCCCAGTAAGAGTGTGTGAGTGTGAATTCATCTGCACTGTGATGGACTGGCACCCTGTCAAGGGTTTGTTCCTGCCGGGCACACTGTGCTGCTGGTTAAATCCCACCTCACCCTGCCCCAGAACCTATTAAACAGGTATGACTTGAACCAAATAATGAGTAGAGATGTACTGAAATTTCAGCCAGTGAAAATGTTCGATCAGCACAGACCACAAAATGTGGTAAACCCATGCAGTCATGGGGAGAGATATCCACACAGCTGGAGTCCAAAGTCAGGTTCGAACCAGGGACTCAGGAGCTGTGAGGTGATAGTTCTAACTGCTAACAGAAACTGTTAACAACCATTTTATCTTTTAAGGGCTGTTTAAAATGCTAACCTGAATTATGTCTAAATACCATTGTGTTGGGTATATTGGTGCAATGCCTCCTAAGAACAGTTTCATTTAGGATTTAATTATTTTATATGCTGTTAATCTGATTGTAGTTACATTTATGTAATATGTTTATGAATATACAAGTACAAAATTACCTGTGATTAGAGATGTACATGATTGGCACTCCTGGGATCTTCCGGATTCTCCTCTTTAGGTCTCTGTCCACTGTGGCCACGATATAACACTTATGCTAGCCAAAGGGAGGAGAGGAGAACATATTCAATGTCATTTGTAGCTCCATACTACATTCTACAGCTTTGTCCCTGATTGAGAAGCAGACTGACTGACAGAAAGCACTGCAGTCCTACCTGTGTTACCCTTTGGACTAAGCAGTCATCAGCGTATGTTCCTTTATGTGAGCAGGGCAATCGATCAAAACGAGGATCCTTGGCTATTCTACAAACACAGAGGACAATGACCATTATAAATAATAATAATAAAAATTAAGACTAATAGTATTTCAGATCACTGTCTGTGGGGTCTGGGTTAACTCTGTGTGATGTGTAGGAAAAAAATATAACTGGAACAAGCTTATTGATATCTGGAAATGCAAGTAAAAAAACAAATAGCACTTATTTCTTTAAATCACAAGACTAACAAAACCTGATAATGTTTACATTCCACAACTTAAAACAATTCCCTGGAGTCTATGTGGTCAAAATACCACATAGATCAACAAGCAGAGCACCCTTGTCTAAACAGCATTTTACATTTACATTTTTACATTTACGACATTTAGCAGACGCCCTTATCCAGAGCGACTTACAAGTGACACAGCCTTACAATCCAAGCAATTGTGGGTTAGGGTCTTGCTCAAGGACCCAACATTGGCAGGTTGGCAGAGGTGGGATTTGAACCCTGGACCTTCTGGTCCACAGTCCAGTACCTTAACCGCAAGGCTACCACAGTCCCGTCTGAACCAACAGCACCTTTCTGAACGATTGAAGTGCCTGTTCCATTACATGATAATGAACCACTGCTCACCCCACCCAACTCGGTGATCTGTGGCTTAAAAGTAAATTCACACACAGTACTCCTTAAATGCGATATGATTCAGTTTTAATGTTGACTCCTAGTTCTTAACGGCACTGAAAAACAGATTTGACTCTTCTTGGGACCGAGTCATACGCATTAAATTCTACGCAACGTGAGTCAAAGCGCAAGTGGTGAAGAATAAAAACACAGAAATCGTACAAATTGAAAAATCAACAATGCAGCATTTATCATGCTGCTTAAATACTGTGTTAAAAAACTGTAGCTATTTACAAACTATCAGACTTATTCTTAAGTTATCTTAGATCTGAGTGGTTAGCACACACCTAGACATTTTTGCTGACTTCGGCTCTTCTGTCCTTGTACTGTTTTGTGCAACCCTCAACAGAGCTGTTCCATTGCCTAGCTCTTAGCTTTGACATAATTCTAGCATATATACTGCCTGTGAGAAAAAAATGGTGAAGCTCATTCTCAAGTCATGGGTGGAATAACTCAGGTGAGGGGTGGGATCATTCTGAGCCTCCTTGTGATGCAAGCAGGTGAACAAAAACTGAATTGCTTGTTGAATTTCATGTTTGCAGAACAAGGAAACCCACAATAAAATGACTGGGATGTCAGACTTCACAGTTTGTAGGTTGGTAGCTACTGTAGAGAGCCAAATGCTGAAAAGTTTTACGTACATATGTAAAACTACTATTATACTGGGTTGTTTACTAATCACTGGTTACTTTTTGCATCTTTCTCTTGACGAATTAACTAATTTTGTGAAAGACAGCTGTTTCAGAGATGCCTGAACCAGCACCTGCATTATCAACTAGAATTACAATCACTAAGGTCACTAACAGTACACACAACAGGACTTAAGTAAACTCTAATTCCCTGTCTTGAATCACAAGGAGGCATGGACCTGTTACTAATCCAAACCCAAAATGATCTGTACTGTTAAAATCTGGGCTTGTTATCTCATGACATAATTGAATCTGTAGCAGTATTTTGATGTTAAAAGATCTCCTTGTAATTGTGTACACTATAAAAGCCCTTTGCAGACGAGTAAATAACAGTATACATGAAGAAATGACTTGCCTCAAGGCAACTCTGTATTTCATCCCCAGCTTCTCGAGCTCAGCCATGACACAGTCTGTGATACAAGGAATACCTGAAGGACAGAATCACACCACTTAATACTCATCTCTGTTCTGTTTGGGACAAAACCACTTAGTTGCTTCATTCATGACAGCACCAAAGTTATACTCAGGCACAGTTACACTGGGTGCAATTTAGAGCAACTACTTAACCCAATACACCTAATAAAACCAGAATGGGACTCACATTTAGCATAGAGGCAGTCCATCATCGACTGGACCACATCGAGTTTGGCCTTTATGGAGAAGTTGATGAAGTTTGTGTCCACAAGGATGTGATAGGGAGGACCAAGCTGAGTGTTGTACTGGAAGAACATACATGATGGGTACTTTGGCCTAAAATGACAAAGACAGTACATAATTATCTGCTATTATTCATAAAAATGAATTGGTTTGT
Source organism: Ancistrus triradiatus (assembly GCA_025084515.1). Taxonomy (NCBI): domain Eukaryota; kingdom Metazoa; phylum Chordata; class Actinopteri; order Siluriformes; family Loricariidae; genus Ancistrus; species Ancistrus triradiatus. The sequence continues at coordinate 476,767 of JAJAGP010000091.1, forward strand.
GATGGCAAGATTTTTGATGTATCTCTAACCTATAAAGTAGGTGCTCCTGATAAAATATCTGCTGTGTGAAGCTACAAGGCAGACATATGCAAAAAGTAAAATGTTAGATATGCATTCTTACACTTCTTGTTCTTTGATAGCCGATGGATCTTCTTTCTTCTTTTTCTGTGATTTCTGTCGATCCTTCTCCTGTCTTGGAAATAAAAAAGTTAGATTTAAACAATAAATTTGTGCAGCGCAGTATGTTTAATTATAACTATTGATAAATTGTAATAATACTGGTGCGGTGAATGGATGCACCCTTTATGGATTGCTTACATTCTTTGATCCTTTAAGCTGATCATTCTCTTCATTGCAGCATACTTCTGTTTCTTCTGTTTCCCCTGATAAAGGAGAACATTCAAACTTTAAGGGTTGTTGAACTTTGAACAACTGCTTGAACTGTACATTGTAAGAACATCTCAGTTCAAAGTCCTCTGGATAATAGCATCTGCCAAATTAAATAGTGTTGATTTAGATATTATAGGTATTTTAATTAAATAACAAAAACTAAAACGAAAAGATGAATGAGTGCTGGATTGGATTGGAGAATGCACAGAGATTTTAGTTCACCAAACCTCTCCATAACCAGACTTGAACATAAAGGTACAGTCTAACTCCATTATTCTAGTTTCTGCTCTAATGAGGTATTTCAAAATGCTAGTCTGGATCAATCCTCATCACTGTGGTGAATGACTAGTTGAAAAGCTGATTTAATTCTGTGTGTGGAAAAGTGCAACCTAACGCATATTAATGACAGACATTCTGAATGGTTTCACACCCTCCACTTGCCTGAACTTTCATTCAGCAAGGTAAAGCATGGAAATGAGGTTTCTACACAGGGTTGTTGGGCTTAGGAGCTGAGTCAGGGTGAGAATTTGGTCGATCTTGGAGCCTCAAAGTAGAGTGGCTGCACGCACATAACTCCTGATGAGAGCTGTTAAAGGCAAATCTCTGGGCAGAGAAACATGGGGTAAATTCAAGACCTGCCAGAGGGACTGTATCTAACAGCTGGCTTGGGAACATCTTAAGATCCCCCAAAAGAAACTAGAATCTGTGGCCAGGGATAAGGACATCTGGGCTGATCATCTCAACCTGCTTCCACTGCAACCCTCACCAGGAATACATCCAAATGGACTAAATCCTGAACAGTCACAAGGTAGTCTAAAGGAAAACAATCCACCACCCACTGATGAATTCATTTTCACCAATGAGCCTTCTATGTCAGAAACACTTGTAAATGAGGTAACCAGTAATTTCAGTTATTACTAGCAGATCTATATTGGATGATTGTGGGACTGTGATAGCCTAGTGGTAAGGTCCAGGGTTCAAATCCCACCTCTGCCAAGTTGCCACTGTTGGGTCCTTGAGCAAGATCCTTAACCCACAACTGCTTGGATTATAACATAATGTAATGGCTAAGATGCAGTAAATGTAAATGTAAATCTTACAGGAACCCTGTTTGCTGGTATAGACTAACTGGATGTTCATCTACATTTAGGTGTTTAGCAGACATTTAGGTGTCATATCCAGAGCGACTTATAACTGTTACAATCTTAGCCATTACAGCTGTTATAATCCAAGCAATTGTGGGTTAAGGGTCTTGCTCAAGGACCCAACAGTGGTTTCACAGAGGTGGGATTCGAACCCAGGACCTTCTGACCCCTATTTACCTATGACAACATATACCAGGTAAACGTGTGCGTGTTAAATTAATGTGTTAACGGGTTCTGCATGAGGACTAACCGTATTCCATTATAAATGGTAAATATATAATATTTTTATTCAGCATTATTTGCAGTAGTATCGTCATTCAATGTGTGTGAGGTCTAATTAGTTAAACAAGAGAAACACGTTTTCATTCCGCTTAATATAAACTTAACCTAAAACAAAACATATCCAACAGAATAACGTGTGTACGAAACACAGTGACTTTTCTGTAACAGTTCAAGCGTTTTACTTTAGCAAACACGGCTAACTGAAGCTAGCGCGTTTTAAGGAAAACTAGAACCTAAATCTTATATTCAGCGAGGGACACAAACACACAATATAAGAAATACGCTTTAAAACCGCGTTAATGTTAAAACTCACCATTGTTCTTTTCTGTGGATATAAATGAACGTTGAAGAAAAGCCCTCGTGGCTCTGTCGGGTAACGTGTTTCGTCACGAGCAGGCGACACTGTAGCATTGCGATTCTTCCTGTTAGCTCTCGGCTAATGGATGTTAGCCATCGAAGGTAACGCTCTCCTGTTTGGTGTCAGTTTGAGATGTTTGCACTGTTGGACCGTTTTGCAAACGTATAGCGTTAAAACCTGCATTGAAATACATTTCTGGTGCTACGTACAGATGCAGCCGATGTTTGTTGTGCAGGCTCGTGTAGTTAGCATTCGAGGTAACGTAAAGCATTGTCATTTCTGTATTACTCCCAGTAACATCATCATTTGCGTGTTTATTATTATTAGAGAGGAATTTATATGAAGATATAGCCTGGTAACAAACAGCATACATTGTGTGTATAATAGCGCAGTATTTTAACTATAAACACTGTATAATTTCTTCTAATGCAAGGTTTTGTGTTTTGGATTGCAGTGTCACTACGGGTCATGCAGCCCTGATCCATCAGTCAAACTTGATACTGTGCAGAATATCATCTAATATCATACATTTAATTATTTAATAGCTCAGATTTCATTTGCGCAGTCTTTTTAACCATGTAAACAGGAACTTAACCCTGTCAGGGTAAATCATTGGTTAATGCAAAGGAGAAGTACACTGCTTAGGACAAGTACACTGTGGATCTAAATACTCTTTTGGGTTTTAAGGAGGAAGAACCGTGGCAGGACCAACACCCGGGGCCCAGGGGCCCACTCACTAACTGACACTCTTGAGTCATGGACTAGTGATGCTTTTTATAGGCTATTAAGCTGCTTATTATAGCTGGAATCAGGGGACCTTTGCTGTTGGAAAAGGAGATGTTTGATCACCAGTCAGTGAATGAAGATGGTATTAGTCCTCTGATTAGAAGTGCATAGGCCACTGAGCAGGAGCAAGAGGTTGTAGTACTCGAAACACATGCAGACACTCATAGTCCAAAGAACACAAGCAGGACCTCATTAAACTGCAGGAACTCATAGTACTCTAAGCAGGATCACCAGGGGCAGGAGATGGTACACCTCTGAATAGGAGCTCATAGTCAAGTGAGGATGAGCACTAAACAGGAGATCGTAGTAGTCTGAGTAGGAGCATGGGCACAAGGAACAGAAGCTTGTAGTCCTTGCAGCAGGAGCTCATAGTCCTCTGAGAAGCAACAGGATCTCCTAGTTCTCTGAGCAGTAACAGGAGCTTGTAGCCCTCTGAATAGAAGCCGGAGAGTGTATTTCTCTGGTTAAATTTGTACACTGAGCAAAATCAAATATTTTAGATCTTAATAGGAATTCTGATTGCTGGTTTTTAATTAATGGGAAGTTGGTGTTTTAATACCACTCTATGTCCTGTGAATAGTATCCCAATCTAGTGTTTATACATTAAAATATAAACTGGTAGGTTTTATGCAAAACATCAAGTAATATCAAACTGCTATTTTGCATTTACAGCATTTAGTAGAACAAGTTACTATTGATATGAGAAGGCGCTGGGGGCCTAACAGTGGCAGGCTCCGTAGGATCACATGGCTACACATGTACGTTCAGCTGTCACGTCTAAAACACTGGAATCATCCATTGTTTAATTGAAACATAGGTTTTGGGAATGAATGGCAGGCATCATGCTCACAGTCTGCTTTTTAGGATGGGGCTTTAGGAAGTGGCTGTATTATGTGGTTTTGCCTAGTGATGCATTTTACGTGCCATGTCAAGGGTCTGTGCATGCTTTTCACAAACAATTTCACACAGTGCATAATGCAATGATAGCGCCTCAGAAATCTAAACGATGTAAAGTAGACATTAAGCATGCACCAGCTGTTTTCATCAAGGGTGTTCATGCATAATGAATGCATTATTATACCTTCCCTCTCTGTTTGTCATCATTTAAACATCACTTTAATTTTCCAAGCAGCAGTAAGACGGAGCACAGCAGCTTTGCTTGAATCTCTCTACAGCTTGGACTAGACTTGTGTGAAATGTGCTTACCGACTCAATGTTTTTCTCCTACAGACGTGTTCAAGTAGTGAATCGACATGGAATTAGTATTGAACGACAGGCTCGTCTCATAGTTTCCAAAGCCGCAACGCTAAATATATCTCCAGTGAGACAAAGCTTCAACCGCATGAAGTCCATCGTTATTCTCAGAGCGCACAGAAGGCCTGAGCGAGTCTGAAGATGGTCTGATGGACCGACGCTTCTTGCTGACCTTCATCTTCTGTTCAGTTTCATGGATTTTCTTCTGGGAATTACGCTGGAAGAAAAGCAAAGAAAGTCAGATTGAAGAATGGCTGCAGGGCCATAGCCTCTCTGAATACAAACCTTTATTTGAAGGTCAGTGTAATAGAGGTAGCCCAAATAAACATTGTAATCACTCTGTAGTGTTTTGCATGTGATAAAGTGAAAGAGTAAAGAAATACATGATTGTTCAGTGGCTTTGAGCTAAAGTAATTGAACTGGAAGTTGACGTAATGGGAAGTTGGAACTTGTGATCAGAATATGGATGAAAATAACTGGAAATTAGAAAGCATTTGTACTTGTTTTGTTGATATGGGGCTGTTTGACCCTGAAGAAACACACCCAGCCACACAGTGGACAAGATGAACTTTAATAATTAAATTGTAATATATTAAAATATATTTTTAATCTATTTTCCTCACATGTTCCAATCCATTGTTTGTTACATCACTATGTTTTATTGCAACTTAGTGCATCGAAATTAATTAGATATTACTCATAATCGCAACATATGGCGACATTATGAAATGATCTGTCATCATCACGAAATGTTTTTTGTAGAAACAAAGTATGGCATCATTACGACATATGACATCAGGGCAAGATGTTAACTATAAAAACAACATATGTTATTATAACGAGATGATACAGCAATATTAATTGTCATCAATCTTGGAATATTGAGGACGTATCATCTTGAAATGATGATGTAACATCTCATGATGGAATCTACTAACTGACAGGAATGAGCAAAGCTCAAGTAGCGCTCATGTTGGCGTGCTTGTTTTCCTAAACAAAAATGTCCTGAATAATAATGTTAATAAAAAAGGAATTGTGATCTTGTAACGTCCCCAAACGATCACGTGTTGTTTCTATGAATAACATCTTGTAATGATAACATATATAGTTTCTACAAATAGCGTCTCGAAAGGATGACATATTGGTTTTATGAATAACATATCATAATTATAGCATATCATCTCGTAATATCGACTTGTTGTTCTTATTACTAACCTAAATAAGATTTTATATTAACGCCATCGGGCAGCATATGTTGTTTTTATGAGTAACATCTCCTAATGATGATGTATTGTCTCATAATGGCAATGTATCATCTTGTAATGATGACACAACATCTCGTAATGGCGACGTAACATTTAGTAATGATGCAGTCTGGGTGTCTATGCAGTGCTGGGTGAAGTCTCCTACGTAGAAAGATGAGAGAGGTCTGTAATTTTCATCATAGGTACACTTCAACTGTGAGACAAAATGAGGGAAAAAAACCCCCAGGAAATCACATTGTAGGATTTTTAAAGAATTCAATTGTAATTCATGGTGGAAAATAAGTATTTGGTCAATAAATTTGGTTCAGCTCAATACTTTGTAACATAACCTATGCTGGCAATGACAGAGGTCAAATGTTTCCTGTAAGTCTTGTTTGCACACACTGTATTTTGGGACATTCCTCCATGCAGATCTCCTCTAGAGCACTGATGTTTTGTCGATGTCGATGTTTGTCTGTCGCTGGGCAACACGGACTTTCGACTCCCTCCACAAATGTTCTATGGGGTTGAGGTCTGGAGACTAGCTAGGCCACTCCAGGACCTTGAAATGCTTTTTACGAAGCCACTCCTTCGTTGCCCGAGCGGTGTGTTTGGGATCATTGTCATGCTGGAAGACCCAGCCACGTTCCATCTTCAATGCTCTCACTGATGGAAGGAGGTTTTGGCTTAAAATCTCACGATACATGGCCCCGTTCATTCTTCCCTTAACACAGATTAGTCGTCCTGTCCCCTCTGCAGAAAAACAGCCCCAAAGCATGATGTTTCCACCCCCATGCTTTACAGTAGGTATGGTGCAACTCCGCATTCTTCTTCTTCCAGTTGAGTTTTTACCAAACATTCTATTTTGGTTTCATCTGACCAAATGATCTTCTCCCAATCGTCTTCTGGTTCATCCATATGCTATCTGGAAAACTTCAGACGGGCCTGGACATGTACTGGCTTAAGCAGGGGGCACGCCTGGCACTGCAGGATCTGAGTCCCTCTCGGCGTAGTGTTTTACTGATGATAGCCTTTGTTATTTTGGTCCCAGCTCTCTGCAGGTCATTCATCAGGTCCCTCCGTGTAGTTCTGGGATTTTTGCTCAACGTTCTCATGATCATTTTGACCCCACAGGATGAGATCGTGCATGGAGCACCAGATCGAGGGAGATTATCAATGGTCTTGTATGTTCTCCATTTTTTTACAATTGCTCCCACAGTTGATTTATTCACACCAACCTGCTTGCCTATTGTAGATTCACTCTTCCCAGCCTGGTGCAGGTCTACAATTTTCTTCTTGGTGTCCTTCGACAGCTCTTTGGTCTTGGCCATGGTTGTGTTTGGAGTCTGACTGTTTGAGGCTGTGGACAGGTGTCTTTTATACAGATAACGAGGTCAAACAGGTGCCATTAATACAGGTAACGAGTGGAGGACAGAAGAGCTTCTGAAAGAAGAAGTTACTGGTCTGTGAGAAATCTTGCTGGTTTGTGGGTGACCAAATACTTATTTTCCACCATGATTTCCAATTAAATTCTTTCAAAATCCTCCGATGTGATTTCCTGGATTTTTTTTCATGTTGTCTCTCATAGTTGAAGTGTACCTATGATGAAAATTACAGACCTCTCTCATCTTTCTAAGTAGGAGAACTTGCACAATCAGTGGCTGACCAAATACTTTTTTGCCCCACTGTATATGTGATGCATAGTGGAGATTTCCCAGTTTAAAGCACATTTTTAAGTTATGCTCCATTCCTAACTACTAAAGTCCTAAATCATAACAGTCCTGTTCGTGAATGTGTCTGTAAATATTCCATATCTGGTACAATGGCGTGCACAAATATAACTATACAATATCACATGTTTCATGTGAAGGCATCGCCCTGACTTGAACAGAGCTTACTTGTCCTAACTCTGTATGTGCACAAATGTGTGTGAGTGCAGATGTACAGTCTCTGGAAGAGCTGAGTCTGAGTGTGCTGACTCGTTTGGAGGAGGTGGTGAAGGAGCAGCGGCCCTGGAGAGACATCGCTGAAGCTCACGTCCGTCTGCTCAGAGACTTTGCCTTTCAGGAGTGGCTGTGCTCGCAGAGCCTAGAGCATTACTACCACACGTACGTACATGTCCTGTTTGATTTGCACAGTCATATGAGAATATTCAGGCCACCCTTTGTTTATACACTCACTGTTCATTAGATCAGCTTTTGTTTACCATAATTACAGGCTGTAGGCTACAATTACAGCTGTTTCTATGCATACTTTATTAGCCTTCTTTCACCCTGTTCTTCAGTGGTCAGGATTCCCACAGGGCCACCACATATCAGGTACTATTTGGGTTCTTAGCACTGCAGTGACGCTGATGTGGTGGCAATGTGTTGTGCTGCTGGATCAGAGTGCAGACCCAGCAGTGCAGATGGAGTTTTTACATTTATATTTACAGCATTTAGCAGACGCCCTTATCCAGAGCGACTTACAATTGATAATTTTACAATCCAAGCAGTTGGGGGTTAAGTGCCTTGCTCATGGACCCAACAGTGGACCCTGGACCTTTTGGTCCATGGTCCAGTACCTTAACCGCTAGGCTACCACAGTACATTTTTTCACTATGTTTACATTTATGTCATTTCATTCTTATCCACTCTTATCCAGAGCAACTTATCGCTGATACAATCTTACAATCCAAGCAGTTGTGGGTTATTGGCTTTACAGTGGCAGATTTGAACCCTGCACCTTCTGGTCCATAGTCCAGTACCTTAACCGCTAGACTACCACAGTTTTCCTTTTTAACCACTGTGCACACTCAGTCTATTAGACACTTCTATCTGTTGGTCCATCTTGTAGATGTAAAGTCAGAGGCAGTAGCTCATTTGTTGTTGCACAGTTTGTTTTAGTCATCTTATAGTCCTTCATCAGTGCTCACAGTATGCTACCCACAATATGCTCTTGGTTGGATGTTTTTGACTGGTGGTATGTATATATGTATGTATATGTGTGTGTGTGTGTATATATATTTGTACGATAACCGTAGCTATTTTGCACCCTTGAGTCACTCACGCAAAAAACCAAACAGATTTTTTAAAATAACGCTGTCTGTTATTGTTGTTTGCCAGTTCATCCACTAGAGGGTAGCATTGACCGCTCCAGCTGAATGACATTGCGCTCTGGCGGCTGCAGAAAGCAGGAGGTCATTGCAGCACTGTGGAAGGGCTGTTAGTTTCAGAAGCAGAACGTACTCCACATCTGCAGTGCAGCACTCTCCTGCAGACACAATGACTAGACCAGTCTTTATCCAATTAAACATGTAACCCCCTTACTACATAACAGTAGCATACAAACTGTGTTTAGACTCGAGAATGTTCTTGCATAATCCAGACAGTATTAGGTTAAGTTTTAAGCCTTATGGTTGTGTTTGAATAAGCAAACGAAAATTCTTTTTAAACCGGATACCCTATGGTAGATGGTTATCATAAGCTGTGAACGTTTGTTCAAACATCTGAGCAGTTTACAGTTGCTTTTAAGAAGTACATGTTGGCGATTTATTCATTGTTGGTGTATTTAATGAAGTTAACACATCTTTAATTAATGAACATTTTTGTTACTTTGAAATGAAATAACATTAACCTTGCTGGAGGGAAGAACTGTTAACAGGAGAGCCCACACACAGCTTCTGTTATCCACTTTTACCACTGGAGATGCTGCACCAGTTCCACTGAACAGTTTCTTCCTTGCAAAGTGTGTTTGTTTTAAGCCACACTTGTGACACACAATGCGAGCTTAAACTCACCGACCACTTCATTAAGTACACCTAGCTAGGATCAGGTTGGACCGACTTTTGCCTTCAGAACTGCCTTAACAAGGTGCTGGAAACATTCCTCAGAGATTTTGGTCCGTCCTGCCTTGATGGCATCACATAGTTACTGCAGATTTGTCGGCTGCACACCCATGATCTCCTGTTCCACCACATCCCGAAGGCGCTCTATTGGATTTGAGATCTGGTAACTGTGGAGTCAAAGTCACTTAAATGCCCTTTCCCACGTTCAAAGTCACTTAAATGACCTTTCTTCCCCTTCTGATGCTCAGTTTGAGCTTCAGCATGTTGGCTTGACCATATCTACATGCATTGAGTTGCTGCCATGTGGTTGGTTGATTAGATATTTGCACAATTGAACAGGTGTACCTAATGATTGCCGGTGATTGTACACGAGACATCAGAAATCGTCACTGCAGTGTTTCACATGCATTTATTTAAAATCAGCAGTGCCTGCCACATTGATTGCCTTTTTTTTTACTTTTTAAGATGGGTAAAATCTTATTTCACTGTAAAGCTGTGTGCAGGCACATTCACTCTCCCTGTCTCTCTCTCTCTCTCTCTCTCTCTCTCAGAATGTAGAAGTCTTGCGCTAGTCATAAGTACAGGTCTGTCCTGTTTGTTCAGTGCATAGGCCTGTCATAAACGTCCCAGATGCAAGACCAAACAGCTACCATGCCCTTGCTCATTTGCGTGGTCTTGTGTAAACAGTTACATTTCCTTTTCTGCCTCAGATGAACTACAGTGAGGACGTTAATATGACGCGTTGAGTGAGAAACTGCATGTGTAATATGGACTACTTAGTGAATCATGGTCTTACCCCACAGTCTGAAGGCACTGGGATGCACTAATCTGGACGACCTCGCCCAGTTTGACAGCCAGCTTCAGCTCTCTCTGGCAGCCTGGGGTTACTACTACGAGGACTACATCAAGCTCTCCACAGGTGTGAGGGTCCTCCAAGCGTCCAGGGGCAGCAGAGACCAGGACTACGAGATTCGTCTGGTGCAAAGCCTTGCTGAGAGGCGCCTCAGTGAAAAGTGGTCCATCGGTGAGTGCAGTGGATCGCATTGTAATTGGGCAGAGTGTATGAGGAACTTGGGTTGTTTGAATGCAGTTGTTAGATGCTTTGAACCAGTTGAGTCGGTTCAGAAGAATGATTCATCCTGTGCATCAACACACAAAACAAAAATCTCCCAGGCGTACAATATATTTATCATTATGTAATTATATTTAACCATTAATAATAAAACACTTGGGTGGCACAGGGACAGTTAGCTAGCCTGTCATTTTAAAGACGTGGTTTCGAGTCCCAGTGGTGCCTCCGGTTGAGACGAGCGTCACATGCAGACTGAGGGAGAACTGGTCAAGGGAGCATCACTCTGTGCTGGTGTGGACTGGCGTCACATCCAAGGCCCGTTTTAATCCATTTTAATCCTGGTCTGGTCTAATTAATTCTAACAAATTACAAATTTTTAAGCCACCTATATTCCAGTGCTATTGAGCTATTGCACCTATTTGCGTAAATTCTACACATTTCTAAACAGTCTTGCTAAAGAGGCTTTATTTGCAGAACTCATGTGACTTTTTTGATGCATTACGTCAAGTTGTGTTTCAACACAGCAAATGTTGGAAATCTTTGAGAGCGTTACAACGCTGGTTTGAGTTTGATGTTGTAAAGGTGTTGCTATGTTAGAGAAAGGACCACAGGACACCTCACGCTGACACTAGTAATGTGTTTTGTGCGTTCTTGATCCTGTGCTGCCACTCAGGACTGTATCATCCTCTCTTATTGCAGTGGGAGTAGCCAGGCTACATAAAGGTGGATGTTATAATGTATGCGTTTCTTAACACTGTACAAATGTATTCTGTCAGAAGTCAAGGAGAGGCGGTCTGAGTTCATAACTATAGTGTAAATGAGATCAGTGTCAGGGCGTTTTCTTCTTTGCTTCATACTTTTCTTGTTCAGCGTGCCGGTGCCTGAAGAATGAAGTAATGCAAGATAACCATTATGGCATGCTTTCATCTTTCAGCTGGAGCGCTGATATTCGGCTGTACTGTTGCTCTGTGTTTTCTGATAAGGGACCTCATGTTTTACGTGATTGGTGAGTTTTTTTCTTTGTCTTCACGTTCATTGATGAAACACCACTTATCAGGTCCTACATGCGTTGTGAGGGACTGCCACTGTTCTGTTTAACCTGGTGAACTCTCTGACTCTTATGATGAATGAGTATACGAATATATGTATGAATATATGCTACTTGTTCTTATATTCAGTTTATGTATTACTTACTCCTGTAATTACTTAAAGCTGGACCTTATCGGGTTCATTTATAAAGAAATAAACGAATGCGTATTAATATTAACATATACACTCACTGATCATTATTAGGTACACCTCCTTGTTTCTACACTCACTGTCCATTTGATCAGTTCCACTTACTATATAGATGCATATGTATCTACAATTATAGACTGTCACTTAAACATCTGTTTAGCTTTTAGCCCCCTTTACTCTGTTCTCTGATGGTCAGGACCCCCACAGGGCCATATTTGGTTGTATTTGGGTGGTGGATCATTCTCAACACTGCAGTGACACTGACATGCTGGTGGTGTGTTAGTGTGTTGTGCTGGTAAGATTGAATCAGACACAGCAGGTCTGCTGGAGTTTTTAAACACCTCATTGCCACTGCTGGACTGAGAATAGTCCACCAACCAAAACTGTCCGGGCAGCATCCTGTGAGCACTGATGAAGCATTAGCGGATGACTAACAAAAACTGCAGCAACAGATGAGCTGCTGTCTCTGACTTTACATCTACATGGTGGGGCAACATGATGAATGTCTCTAATAAAGTGGACAGTGAGTGAACAGTGTTTTAAAACAGCATTGCAATGCTGAGAATAATCCACCACCCAAACAGTACCTGATCTCTGGTGGTCCTGACCATTAGGGAGTGAAAGGGACCTACAGAGTATGAGAGAAACGGAAGGACTACAGTCTGTAGTTGCAGAACCACATAGTGCAGTGACCACTAAAATTTAAGTAATAGGCAGAATGTAGAGTTTTAAAGCACTCTATGAGATCCAGTATATAGAGAAAATGCACCATGCTCTGATTTTCCTTTGTCCTTTAGGTGGAATAACCGTTTCCATTATCGCATTCGTCTTTACCATCAAGTTCCTATGTGAGCTCGCAGCACGCGTGGTCAGCTTCCTGCAGAATGAAGACCCTGGGCGCCGCGGTGACCGCAGCATTTACGACTATGTGCGTGGGAACTACCTGGACCCACGCTCCTGCAAAGTCTCCTGGGATTGGAAGGAGCCACAGGAAGTGGGCCAGACGATGAGCTTTCGAGTGCAGGTATTCTCAGCACTGCATACATGCATGCTGTATTTCCATTAAATGTGTAAATCAATTGTAAGATTTTATATCGAAAGATCCTTTAAGTAATTTGCTGTTCTAGTGCTGGGACACAGTGACGCACCATAATTAAAAACTCGACCAAAACAAAACAGAGTTTGTGAACATGCTGTTCGGCATTTTTATTGCAGTTTAACGTGTGGTTTTTGAATGATACATAATAAAAAAATGTGGTTATTGATGCCTCACATGAAAAGTGCTTACAGATTCCTCGTCTGATGTCTCTGGAGATTGTGAACTGATTTCACACAGATTGCACATTCGTACGATTGGTGATTCTCAATCTGAAAGTGTTGGGTGCCTGAATGTGCCGACACAGCAGCTTCTGTGCCCTGGCACACTAATTAGAACAGTTCCATAGGGTTCTGTTCCAATATTTATTTAATATATTAGAAAAGACTCAACATTTGTATTCAGTCATTTGGCAAAAGCTCTTTTCCAAAGCGGCATGTGCAATGTGCCATGACATTCAAGTACTTGATGATCTGTAGTTATTTCTGTTAGACTAGAAACTAATGATGCCGAGGAACTAAAAACCAGGGACAGTATTCATAAAGATTTTAAGAATCCTCTTAGAGAGCTCCTGACTCGGCTTAAGAGTATTCAAAAGCGATCTCAGTGCAAATCTGAGTAAGGAGAACAAAAACGTTATTCTCAGTGAGGAGGCGGGGTTGACCCAGTTGCTAGGTATGACACATTGTTTTGAAGACTGTGATTGGTTGTCACCCCGTCACTCACTTTCACTCTTCTCTCGCTGTCTCTCACACACGCAAATACACTTTTAATTAGGGAAATACTGTATAGCCTATTATAAGCCTTTGAAATAACAGGCAAAGGCTATTTCTGCATATTTTACACTAATCCCATACAAGTGTTTATTTGCATTATTTATGATTGCTGCCATGTTTAATCTATTTAACGGTGGGGTTGTTCGTATGTAACGTTCATTGCGGGTGGTACACCATTGTTGTGCTGGGTAGATGTGAGCGAATCTCTAATAAGATCAACCACAAATATTATTCTTGCATGATCTAATCGATAGCATTTGTCTAACTCACTGTTATTCAGTGGTTGGAGAACGTTTGTTCTGCCTCGCAACCTTTCCAGATTTTTGTCCTCTGCTTAAGAGAATTCCTGAGCGTCCTAAAAGTCCTCCACCTTACTCCTAACAGTTCTTCACCTTAGGAGCTCTTTTAGGGGTTAAGAGGCTATCTTTACTGGGGTCTGCTCCTAACTTTGGGAGATAAACGCCCACAATTCTAAGATTTTTTTTTTAAATACTTTTGTCACTAGGAGCTTCTCTTAGCACTAACAATCTTTATGAATACCGCCCCAGGTCTTCAGTTTGATGTCCATATATTAATGAATGGACTTTTTGTACTAGTGTTTTGTCCAACCTCGTGCTTTCCGTTAATCATGCTATTCAACTGCCATATACGCTTTCAGGGTAGCTGAATTCAACATTTTGTTCCCTACGCTCCATTTATTTGCTGACATGGACATTTTTTCGGTCAATCATTTTGGTCTGTTTTCTCTTTAGAACACATATGATACTTTCACTGGCTGAAATTTTGGTGCACCTCTAATCTGTTATATTACCATTTCCTTTCTATTTAAATAGGAATGGTTTTTCAAGTGTGATGCGACGTAGAATCATTCTGTCTTTTTATACAGTTACAAAACGTTCATCAAATGTTAGGATGAACTGGCAGCAAAAATTTCAAAATGGTGTACATTAAATAAAACCTTCCATTTATCCGATGTGTCGTCCTTACATAATCTACTTTGATATTTTGTAACCACATTCTCCTAAGGTTAGATGTGTGTATATGCGCACTCGTGAAGTATGTGAACTACGGGGAGAGGAGCGTTTTAAGCATGAGTGCAAGCAAGAAAGACCGGTTAGGCACAGGCTGCAGAAATGATGATACAATAGCATTTATCACTAAGCAACATCAAGATTTATGTCCTGACATACTAGTTCATAATGTTTATTCATTTGCTATACATATTTAAAATGGCTGATTATGGAAGGTAAATAGTGCAACATTCGGTTATTTATTTATTTGTTTGTTTAACATTGCATTAGGAACAATTGCTGTTCATGACGGGAGCAAGGTTACATTGATACTATTTAGAGCAACCAAGTAACGCCCGTTTTTGGATTGTGGAAGGAAACCAGAGTACGCAGAGTAAACCCACGCAGACATGGGGAAGACATGCAAACTCTGGAGCTGTGAGGCAACTGCGCTAACCGCTTGCGCCACAATACCGCCTTCACCATATGGTCACTTAAACACTATGAGATTTTAGCTCTCTATATTACTATAATAAATGCACTCTGATCATGTAGCAGAAATACTGTGTTGCTAAGATTTTTTGAGCAGTGGGATGATTCCTCAGCCTCCCCTCCCTCAGACACATCCTGGGCAATCCGTGACGCCCTGCCAGGGCTCTAACCCAGGTGTCCTTGGTGGAGGGCTAACGAATTGCTTCCACAATACTTGATCGCCTGTCTCTTGTAGTGCAAATGAGTATTTTCTTACTTTTATGACAAAGTTTGCATTCCAGCATTTTTATTAAGATTAAAGGATTGCCACTTTTCTGTCTCATGTCTTCTGTCTCATGCTTTATGGAAGCCCTATGAGGTAGACAAGCAAAAGTACCACAAAATAGCATGAGAGTGTAGTGTAAAATGAGGTTTAGGCTTGTTTTTTGTATTGGACCAAATAAAACAAGCTTGTGTAAGATTCTTAATTATTGTTAAGTATATGATGTGTTATCAATTAGCTGTTCCAATCAGTAGTAAGTTGATTGTACTTCCCTTATACACTATAGGGCCAAAAGTATGTAGATCCCCCCCGGTTCAAATTACTGATCTCGGTTTTTGCATAAACACTCACAGTTAATGGAACATCGCGTTTACCTCGATCAAGTCAGTTTATAAAATTGAAGTCCATATATGGTTTGCCTACATTGATGGTGAATGTGGCTGGCTTGTACAGAGCCCCGAACTTAAATCCTTTGAGAATAATTGGAATGGTGACTGTGAGGCAGGCCTTATTGCCCAATATCAGTGCCTGACCTTATTGCCATATTTGTAAACCAAGTATATAGCCTCCCCAGATGAGGCTTTATGAAGGCAAACTCTGTACTAATTTCCATGTTTTGGGGTGTCCACAAACTTTTGGCTCTCTACTACATGTTATTCAGCAGCTTGCTTAGAGGTTTTCTATTGAATAGCAGTTTCTGTGGTTGTGCTAACTTGTTTTTTCTCTTCTCCTAGCTCTTCTATAAGAATGGCCAGCCGTTTCCCGCCCACCGTCCTGTGGGTTTAAAGGTGAACATCACTCACATAGAGCTGGCTCTGGACATTCCCGTCACCCAGGAGGTTCTTCAGGAGCCTGAGTCCAATGTGGTGAAAGTGACATTCACTGTGCGCAAAGCCGGCCGCTACGAGGTGGCTGTTAAACTGGGTGGCCTCAATGTAGCCTACAGCCCCTATTATAAGATATTTCAGCCAGGTAAAGTGTAAATTAAATTTGAATGTTCTTACTATTTGCGAAATTAGAATGAATTTGAAGTTTGAATATATTTTTAAAGTTGGGGTTGTAGTGGATATAAGAGCAGTGAGCACAGTTTTTTTATGTTATATCCTACATAAACAAAAGAGAGCTTCGGGGCTTAAAATGGCAAGCATTTAAACATGCAATGGTGGTATTATTATTATTATTATTATTATTATTATTATTGTCAGTGTAATTACAAGATAAATTGAGTTGAATTATTGCTTGATTGCTCACAGACCATGATTTTCTATTGATAGCGTGGGTTTTGAAAGCTCTGTTCATCCTCTTTCTTTATCAGGCGTATATCTTTAGATTTGAATTTGGCCATTTTTGTGTTGTTTCTTATTTTTTGTTTTGTTTTGTTGACGCTGTCTGTGTTGGGACTGCCTGGAATATGAAGTCTAGAAAGCTGTTAGTAAAGGCTCAATATGAATCCGAATTTCTCTTGCAGGAGAGCTCCTCGGTATGAATAAATGGCACGTGGACTCGGACTCTACATAGTTGAACGATAAACATGCTTTTCCCAAATTCCTGCTCCTGCTGTGTTTTAGGAAACGGGTGTTGTTAAAGTGTGATTATGCAGTCGTTCCTGGTGCAGACAATTGGGCATTCAGTTGGGGATTTGTTACAGTGGTGTTTGAAAGTTTATGAACCCTTTAGGATTTTCTATATTTCTGCATAAATGTGACCTAAAACATCATCAGATTTTCACACAAGTCCTAAAAGTAGATAAAGAGAACCCAGCTAAACAAATGAGACAAACATATTATACTTGGTCATTTATTTAATGAGGAAAATGATCCAATATTACATATTAGTGAGTGGCAAAAGTATGTGAACCTCTAAGATTAGCAGTTAATTTGAAGGTGTAATTACAGTCAGGTGTTTTCAATCAATGGGGATGACAATCAGGTGTGAGTGGGGCACTCTGTTTTTATTTAAAGAACAGGGATCTATCAAAAGGCTGCTCTTCACAATACATGTTTGTGGAAATGTATCATGGCACGAAACAAAGGAGATTTCTGAGGACCTCAGAAAAAAAAGTTGTTGATGCTCATCAGGCTGGAAAATGTTACAAAACCATCTCTAAAGAGTTTGGACTCTAACAATCCACAGTCAGACAGATTGTGTACAAATCGAGGAAATTCAAGACCATTGTTACCCTCCCCAGGAGTGGCCGACCAACAAAAGATCACTCCAAGAGCAAGGCGTGTAATAGTTGGCGAGGTCACAAAGGACCCCGGGGTAACTTCTAAGCAACTGAAGGCCTCTCTCACATTGGCTAATGTTAATGTTCATGAGTTCACCATCAGAAGAACACTGAACAACAATGGTGTGCATGCCAGGGTTGCAAGGAGAAAGCCACTGCTCCCCAAAAAGAACATTGGTGCTCGTCTGCAGTTTGCTAAAGATCACATGGACAAGCCAGAAGGCTATTGGAAGAAGAATTTTGTGGACGGATGAGACCAAAATAGAAAAGAGAACGACCCTAAGCACACGAGTCGTTCTACCAAAGAATGGTTAAAGAACAATAAAGGTAATGTTTTGGAATGGCCAAGTCAAAGTCCTGACCTTAATCCAATCGAAATGTTGTGGAAGGACCTGAAGTGAGCAGTTAATGTGAGGAAACCCACCAACATCCCAGAGTTGAAGCTGTTCTGTACGGAGGAATGGGCTAAAATTCCTCCAAGCCGGTGTGCAGGACTGATCAACAGTTACAGGAAACGTTTACCTGCGGTTATTGCTGCACTGTTGCTGCTGTTATTAGTCACTCACTAATATGTAATATTGGATCATTTTCCTCAATAAATAAATGACCAATTATAATATTTTTGTCTCATTTGTTTAACTGGCTTCTCTTTATCTACTTTTAGGACTTGTGTGAAAATCTGATGATGTTTTAGGTCATATTTATGCAGAAATATAGAACATTCTAAAGGGTTCACAAACTTTCAAGCACCACTGTACATTCAAATTTGTGGGGGTTTTTTTTCTCATTAATTTAGACAAATTTTATTTTGACAGGCCTAGTGATCCTAGGAGTTCCATGTGTCCTATTACAGCCCAGAGCCAAAAAATGGGCCAAAATTGCAAACTATTAAGCTTTGAACATTCTCAGCAGCAAATAATTGGTCAGTGAAATAGCAAGAATTAAACACATGTATACAGGAACTTACTATGGGATAGCTTTTTCCAGTGATTTCCTAAAAAGTCTTGTGGCTACACAGTCAGTGTTATTCCGTTCAATGGTAGTGGCTTCAAACAGCTGACGAATAGTTGAAAAATGTTTCCCAGTTTTTGTTTAATGTGAGACCAATTATTTTTTATAAGGTTCAAGTCTGGTTCAAATCGGGTTCAAAACATGAGCCTGGTGGACTCCTCCTCAAGCTGCGTCTTGGTGGTCTTCACAGCGTGAAGCAGGAGCACTGTTTTGTTAAAAAATAACGTAATTGTTCCTCTTCAGATTGTTGTAGGAAGCAAGTCTTTCTGCAATATTTTCATTTCCTCCAAAGCATTAATTGACTTTTCATTCTGAAACAGCTCAACAGTACCATCAGCTAAAAGGCTCCCCTCATCTTGACACCTCTATCTCCATGCTTAATGATAGTAAGATGCATTCACTGTTGCGTGAGTCAGCAGATCTTTGAAGACACCTCTCTGCACCTTCACCGTGCAACTCAAATTGTGATTCATCAGTCTACACAACTCTGCTGAACCAATCTGAATCATTCCATGATCTGAAATAATTAATTCCTTCCTTGATGTTTTTCTTAGACAGCAATAGCTTTTTCCTCTAAACGTATAACTAGCATTAGACAACCTACTGGTTGTTGGTATTCTCGAAAAAATCTTATTTTGTGAGGTCATGAACTCTGCTGACAGTTTCTGAAGGTTTTTTTTTTTTATTTCAGCAGATGGTCATCTCTGAATTAAGAGGCTTTGAGCCTTTTCTGGCAACATCACCTGTTTCAGTTGACTTATTCTCTTAATAGTTGATTGTGAAATAGGGATTTGCTGTGCCTGTAAGGTCTTGTAAATTTCAGAATAAATGCAGTTGACCTGATGAAAACCAGCTATTCGACATTTTGCTTTTTCGGAACAGATTTTCTCACTCCTTTACCTTGGGACTCACAAGACTGCATACTGTAAATATCTGCCAGTCCTGATTCTTTTTAAGAGCTTGTTTCCAGGTTTGTGATGAGCTGCATCAGGTTTGGCAGGTTACCAACTACTGACTAATCTTTAAAAAAAACATTTACAGCATTTAGCAGACGCCCTTATCCAGAGCAACTTACAATTGGTACAGTCTTACAATCCAAGCAATTGTGGGTTAAGGGTCTTGCTCAAGGACCCAACAGTGGCAGCCTGGCAGAGGTGGGATTTGAACCCTGGACCTTCTGGTCCAGAGTCCAGTAACTTAGCCACTAGACTACCACAGTCCCAAACAAAAAAAACAAGCCAGAATATATTTTTAAAGATTTTGAACTTCAGAAGTGTTTTTGTTTTATGTCAAACATTTAAATCTTTTTGTGATTTTATCTTTGTGTACAAGAAGACTGACTGTTTGTGAATTTTTCGCCCAACAGTTCACTGCAGTGACAAGCAAATGGTGGCACGAGTCTTAGAAGTTCATTTTCTTTGTTCTTGCTTATTCTCCGACCAATGATTTTTGTTTGTTGTTAAAAGCTTAATATTTTTGCAATTTTAAGTGTGATCCATTGTTTTTTTTTTTTGCCTAGGAGTGTACATCATCTTGGTTTATTTTTTGCTTTTATGCCAAACAGTGGTTTCCCTCACACGCAGGCATTCATCTATGTATTATTCATTCTAATCTTAGTGTTTGGATTCTTTCTACGATGTTTACAGCGAGATCCTTCTTGTTAGTCAGCTGTGTTTATGAACACTGTTTATTGAAGTGTTAAGACCAGTTTTGACATCAACTGTATTTGTGATGTTTAAAAACCTTCTGCTGTCTGTCATATTGATTGATATTGATTGTTTTTGTTGTCTGTATGCGATACCAGCCTGTACGCGCTTCTTTCTGTTCATATTATGGATCGCAGTGTTTGCTATAAACGAAACGTCTCGTGGTGTGTTTGTTACAGGGACTGTGGTGCCATCCAAAACAAAGATCGCATACCACTTCTCCACTCTGGTGCTGACATACTGTCAACCGCACACACTGCAGATTGAACCTCGCGATGAGTACGGCAACCCTACCAGTAACTCCATCTCCCTTGTGGATGAGGTCAACTACAATGTTCATGTGCATTCGGTAAGATTGTTTATCCACATACATGATTAAGGAATGAAGCAATCTAAATGATTTTGGTTGTTTTGTCCCTTGGCTTCAATGCAAATGATTTTATGCTGTGTAGCTAGTGGTAATATTGTTCATCCTGATCTTCTTGTAAGATTTGAGGCGAGTTTTGCGATGCGTCATACACCATCACACCTTAGCCTTAGGGTGTAGTCACTCTTGGACTGTTTCAGCATTTCAGTTTGCTGAGTCATGGCTTTTTTGATATATGTGAACACATCAAACGACTCTGACCCTTGTAAACGGATGCACAAACGAACCAAACTCTGATCACCTCCAGAAGTGTTCGGTGTATGGTTTGTGGGGGTTTTTTGTGGTCTCCTTGCTTCATATGTTGTGAAAACAACAGTTTCAGTCTGCTCCATGTTCATAGCTACGAAACTCGAGGTTTACTGTACACAGCTGTAATCTTTGCTGGTAGAAATGGTTTGTCAGAAAGGTCACACACACCTGACACGTGGGATTGTGTAAGAACAATAGCTATGGAATAATACTATTGTAATGTAAACTACCCGATCACTTTATTAGGTACACCTCACTAATATGAAATATTGGCTCATTTTCCTCAAAATAAATGACCAAGTATAATATTTTTGTCTCATTTGTTTAACTGGCTTCTCTTTATCTACTTTTAGGACTTTGTGTGAAAATCTGATGATGTTTTAGGTCATATTTATGCAGAAGTATAGAAAATTCTAAAGGGTTCACAAACTTTCAAGCACCACTGTGCATTCAAATGTGTGTTTTTTCCATTAAATTAGACAAATCTTTGAATTTCAATTTAATTTTGACAGGCCTAGGGATCGTAGGAGTCCCATGTGTCCTATTACAGCCCAGAGCCAAAAAATGGACCAGAATTGTAAAATATTAAGCTTTGAACATTCCCAGCAGCAAATAATTGGTCAGTGAAATAGCAAGAATTAAACAAATGGATAAAGGAATTTAGTATGGGATAGCTTTTTCCTTTGAGTTCCTTAAATGACTTGCGGGTACGCTTACAGACAGTCAGTGTTATTCCACTCAATGGTAGTGGCTTCAAACAGCTGACGAGTAGTTGAAAAATGTTTCCCATTTTTTGTTTCCTTGTTTCTGCACTCATCGCCCCTTTTTTCAGTTTTGCCTACCATATAGAAGCACTTTGTAGTTACAATTACAGACTGTAGTCCATTTGTTTCTCTACTTTCTCTACATTCTTTGTTAGTCCTCTTTACTATGTTCTGTAATGGTCAGGACCCCCACAGGAACCAGCACAGATCAGGTACTATTTGGATGGTAGATCATTCTCAGCACTGCAGTGACACTGACGTGGTGGTGGTGTGTTAGTGCTTGTTGTGCTGGCATGAGTGGATCAGACACAGCAATGCAGCTGGAGTGTTTAATCACTGTGTTCAGTCACCTTGCACTCTATTAGACACGTCTACCATATTTCACCCCTGCTCTAATCCTTCATCAGTGCTCACAGGATGCTGCCTACAGGATGCTGGTGGCTGAGGTGTTTAAAAAAAAATCCCAGCAAGTGCATTTCCAGCTGCAGAGGTTTCTGTGCAAGCCAGCCAACTTACCAATCAGAGTTGGCAAACCAATTCTCTGTGGACTTTAAGGACAACAGGGCAGAAAGCTATAAATGTATCATATTGAGAGCCACTGGGGTATTCAGTGCAACCCATTCTACTGCCACTTTTTGTCTACCAGGAATCCAGAAATGTATGCTTTATATTATAAACGTGTTGCTGAGTGAGTGTTGCTGAAATAGCAGAGCTTAATAATTAGGAGGGGTGTCCAAACACTTGTGTATATAGTGTAGCCCTTTTAACTGTCGTATAGAATCGATCTTTGCTGAGTTGTTTTGAAGTAACACATTTCTAGCATGTAATATCTAACACAAGGTAATAAGGTGAAATGCACATGCTGTGACTGACTACTCCATCTCTTTCTTTAAAAAAACGTATTGCCCTTCTGTGTTGCTCAGCTGGGAACGATGGAGGAAGACAGTTCTGAAGAATACTACAGTACGACTGTCTCTTGTAACAAGCCTCAGTGTCAGGTTCTGCTGAGGCTCACTCTTAAGAAGAAGGGCTGCTTCAGGGCACGCATCACATACAGGGACCAGCCTCTCAGCAATGGAGAGTTCGACATCATCGTGTTAAGTGGTCAGTCCTTTTGTATTTCACAGTGTTCTTCTGGACTATGATAATATTGTGGATGTGGACCTGTCCACTGATAGCCTGTTACAAAACATATGCAAAGAGGTTTGTATAAAAACAACTAGTGTTTTATTACAAATGAGAACCAGTGGTCCATGCAGACGGGACCAAATTTTCAGCACTGCTTTTGTAGGTCCGGAGCCTATCCTGGAATTCAGTGGTTGTATGCAGAGATGTACCCTCTACAGTCCTTTTTTGTGTCTTCCAGTTATCTTCGTTGGGGATTCCGGTACATTTTGGAACCTATACCATAATTCACAGGGCATGGGTGTACTCTCCATGAGTCTGTTTCAGGCTGAGTAGGTGGTCACTGTTTCAGACATGGCCAGTTTTGCCAGGATTCAAACCAGGGTCACCAAGATGGTTGAAGCTGCTTTGCTAAAACGAATGTTCTTTTAAACAGCAATATACAATAAACACTACTGTGTGATGCAAAAACAATATCTTAATAATCTAGGATACACAAGTATTGATATACATTCACTGGCCACTTTAGTAATTAACGCAAGATATTTGCTTGTTAACCCAAATATCTAATCAGCCAAGCACATGGCAGCAATTCAATGCATTTATGGATGTAGGCTTAGTCATTGATGCCAGACAGGGTCGTCTGGTGGTGTAATGGTGCGGGGGATATTTTCATGGAACACTTTGGGCCCCTTAGTACGAACTGAGCATTATTTAAACAGCACAGCCTACCTGAGTGTTGTTGCTGACCATGTTCATCTCTCTTCTGATGGCTGCTTACAGCAGGATATTGTGCCATGTCACAAAGCTCAACTCATATCTGGTTTTTTGAACATGATAATGAGTTCACTGTACTCACATGACCTCCACAGTCACCGACCTCAATCCAGTAGCGTTCCTTTGGGGTGTGGTGAAATGGGAGATTAACATCATGGATGTGCCAACGATAAGTTTGCAGGGACTGTGTAATGCCGTCTTGTCAATATGGACCAAAATCTCTGAGGAATGTTTGCAGCACCTTGTTGAATCAATACCATGATAAATTAAGGCAGTTCTGAAGGCAAAAGGGGGTTCAAGCTCGTAATAGAAAGGTCTATCTAATAAAGTAGATGGCAAGTGTGTGTTGGTTTTTACAGTGGGGCAAAAAAGTCAGCCACTGATTGTGCAAGTTCTCCTACTTAGAAAGATGAGAGAGGTCTGTAATTTTCATCATAGGTACACTTCAACTATGAGAGACAAAATGAGAAACAAAATCCAGGAAATCACATTGTAGGATTTTTAAAGAATTTAATTGTAAATTATGTTGGAAAATAAGTATTTGTCGCTGGGCAACACAATAACCATCATCAATACAAGATATTGGGGAAAAATGTATGCAACTCTGGACAGAAATAAATGTTTTCACATTGCAGAAGCAGTTCTGTCCAGAGTTTGCAGGGACTGTGTAATGCCGTCATGTCAGTATGGACCAAAATCTCTGAGGAATGTTTGCAGCACCTTGTTGAATCTATGCCATGATAAATTAAGGCAGATCTGAAGGCAAAAGGGGGTTGAAGCTTGTAATTGAAAGGTCCACCTAATAAAGTGTATGGCAAGTGTGTGTAGGTTTTTACAGTGGGGCAAAAAAGTATTTAGTCAGCCACTGATTGTGCAAGTTCTCCTACTTAGAAAGATGAGAGAGGTCTGTAATTTTCATCATAGGTACACTTCAACTATGAGAAACAAAATGAGAAAAAATATCCAGGAAATCACATTGTAGGATTTTTAAAGAATTGAATTGTAAATGATGAAAGTATTTGTCACTGGGCAACACGGACTTTCAACTCCCTCCACAAATTTTCTGTGGGGTTTAGGTCTGGAGACTTGCTAGGCCACTCCAGGACCTTAAAATGCTTTTTAAGAGCCACTCCTTTGTTGCCCGAGCGGTGTGTTTGGGATCATTGTCATGTTGGAAGACCCAGCCACGTTCCATCTTCAATGCTCTCACTGATGGAAGGAGGTTTTGGCTTAAAATCTCACGATACATGGCCCCGTTCATTCTTCCCTTAACACGGATCAGTCGTCCTGTCCCCTTTGCAGAAAAACAGCCCCAAAGCATGAGGTTTCCTCCTCCATGCTTCACAGTAGGTATGGTGTTCTTGGGATGCAACTCAGCATTCTTCTTCCTTCAAACACAACGAGTTGAGTTTTTACCAAAAAGTTCTGTTTTGGTTTCATCTGACCACATGATCTTCTCCCAATCTTTTTCTGCATCATACATATGCTCTCTGGCAAACTTCAGACGGGCCTGGACATGTACTGGCTTAAGAAGGGGGACATGTCTGGCACTGCAGGATCTGAGTCCCTGGGTGTGTTACTGATGGTAGCTTTTGTTACTTTGGTCCCAGCTCTCTGCAGGTCATTCATCAGCTCCAACAGGTACCATTTAATATGTCAAACAGGTGCCATTAATACAGGTAACGAGTGGAGGACAGAAGAGCTTCTTAAAGAGGTTACAGGTCTGTGAGAGCCAGAAATCTTGCTTGTTTGTGGGTGACCAAAGACTTATTTTCCACGATGATTTACAATTCAATTCTTTAAAAATCCTACAATGTGATTTCCTGGATATTTTTTCTCATTTTGTCTCTGATAGTTGAAGTGTACCTATGATGAAAATTACAGACCTCTCATCTTTCTAAGTAGGAGAACTTGCACAATCAGCGACTGACTAAATACTTTTTTCCCCACTGTATAAACCCTTTTAATATATGAAGAAGAGAAAGTTAATAAATTCAGCTAAAGTGTAACTGTTGTTCTGGTAGCTTAGTTCTCAGTGAAATCAAACAACTACATTATTTCTTGGTGGAGATCAAAGTGACCCATGTAAGTATTATAGGAAGGTTTTCTTTCTACAACTACTACTGGAATTCCTCAATTCTCCCTGTTCTCCCTCCTTCTTCTCCATTAGCTCCACGAAGTCACTAGCCTTGTTCATTATACACTGCCCAGCCATAAAAAGGTCACCACCTGGATTTAACTAAGAAAATAGTTAAAGAGCCTCCCATCGGATAATTACTGCATTGGTGATGATGTTTCAGCTGTCATCAAGTTATTTAACCCTAACTGATGCAGTGAGGAGCTTCTCATTTGTTAAAGAACCCTGAATGAAAGACATCCTGTGGTCATGGAAAAGATATTAATCTGTTTCAGAAGGGACAAATTGTAAAAGAGTGGTTCAGGGAGCATGAGACATCATTTTCACACATGGATTGGCTTTGGGATGTGCTGGAGAAGGCTTTGTGCAGTGGTCAAAATCTCCCATCATCAACGCAAGATCTTGGGGAAAAATTAATGCAGCTCTGGACAGAAATAAATGTTTTGACATTACAGAAGCAGTTCTGTCCAGAGTTGCATTAATTTTCCCCAAGATCTTGTATTGATGATGGGAGATTTGTTCCACTGTGCAAAGTCTTCTCCAGCACATCCCAAAGATTCTCAATGGGGTTCAGGTCTGCACTCTGTGGTGGCCAATCCGTGTTCGAAAATGGTGTCTCATGCTCCCTGAACCACTCTTTTACAAACTGACCCTTCTGAAACAGATTAATATCTTTTCAATGACCACAGGATGTGTCTTTTGACATGGTTGTTTAACAAATGAGAAGCTACTCGCTGCATCAGTTAGGCTTAAATAACTAGTTGCCAGCTGAAACATAGTCACCAATGTAGTAATTATCTGATGGGAGGCTCTTTTTTAACTATTTATCTATTTGCTTAGTTAAATCCAGGTGGTGACTTTTTTTTTTTTTTGGCCGGGCAGTGCATCTCATGGCTTCTCACCTCCGCTACACAGATGATACTCAACTTTACGTTTCATTCCCTTCATCCACCTCCCAAGTTTTACAAAAAGTGTCTGACTGCCTTTCTGATTTTCTTCCTGGATGGCAAAACATCACCTGAAAACTTGGTCTTAACAAAACAGTACTGATGTACCTCCCTCCAAAGAACTTGATCGATGTAGACAGCCTTACTGTCCAACTGGCCCACACAGCGAAGAATCTTAGTGCGATCTTGGAAAACAACCTCAACTTTTATTTTTTTTTGTCCAGATTACATCAACCACCAGAACTTTCAGAACTCTTCTGCACAGCATCAGAAGAATACGTTCTGTTCAGACCACATGAACTGCTCAGACCATACAAGCTCTTGTCATGTCCAGACACAAGTTACCAGATTGTTTTGCTTGCTGGTCTGCCTTCATGTTCCATTGCTGCTGCCCATCTGCTTCACAAGTTTTCTCATAAAACGCTTTTACTGAGACTCTCAGTACTGTCATGGCCAGAAGTTTTGAGAATGACACAAATATTATATTTTCACATGATCTGCTGCCCTCTGGTTTTTATGTGTGTTTGTCAGATGTTTTTATCACATACAGAAATATAATTGCAATCATATTATGAGTAACAAAAGCTTTCATTGACAGTTAGAATGAGTTAATGCAGCAAGTCAATATTTGCAGTGTTGACCCTTCTTCTCAGGACCTCTGCAATTCTCCCTGGCATGCTCTCAATCAACTTCTGGACCAAATCCTGACTGATACCAGTCCATTCTTGCACAATCAATGCTTGCATTTTGTCAGAATTTGTAGGTTTTTGTTTGTCCACCCGTCTCTTGATGATTGACCACAAGTTCTCAATGGGATTAAGATCTAGGGAGTTTCCAGGCCATGGACCCAAAATCTCTATGTTTTGTTCCCTGAGCCATTTAGTTATCACCTTTGCTTTATGGCATGGTGCTCCATCATGCTGGAAAAGGCATTGTTATCACCAAACTGCTCTTGGATGGTTGGGAGAAGTTGCTCTTGGAGGACATTCTGGTACCATTCTTTATTCATGGCTGTGTTTTTAGGCAAGACTGTGAGAGAGCCGATTCCCTTGGCTGAGAAGCAACCCCACACATGAATGGTTTCAGGATGCTTTACAGTTGGCATGAGACAAGACTGGTGGTAGCGCTCACCTCGTCTTCTCCGAACAAGCTGTCTTCCAGTTGTCCCAAACGATCGGAAAGGGGATTCATCAGAGAAAATGACTTTACCCCAGTCCTCAGCAGTCCACTCCCTGTACCTTTTGCAGAATATCAGTCTGTCCCTGATGTTTTTTCTGGAGAGAAGTGGCTTCTTTGCTGCCCTCCTTGAAACCAGGCCTTGCTCCAAGAGTCTCCGCCTCACAGTGCGTGCAGATGCACTCACACCTGCCTGCTGCCATTCCTGAGCAAGCTCTGCACTGCTGGTAGCCTGATCCCGCAGCTGAAACACTTTTAAGAGACGGTCCTGGCGCTTGCTGGTCTTTCTTGGGCGCCCTGGAGCCTTTTTGGAACCTCTCTCCTTGGAGTTCTTGATGATGCGATAGATTGTTGACTGAGGTGCAGTATTTCTAGCTGCGATACTCTTCCCTGTTAGGCCATTTTTGTGCAGTGCAATGATGACTGCACGTGTTTCTTTAGAGATAACCATGGTTAACAGAAGAGAAACAATGATGCCAAGCACCAGCCTCCTTTTAAAGTGTCCAGTGGTGTCATTCTTACTTCATCATGACAGATTGATCTCCAGCCCTGTCCTCATCAACACCCACACCTGTGTTAATGGAGCAATCACTGAAGCGATGTTAGCTAATCCTTTTAAGGCAGGGCTGCAATGAAGTTGTAATGTGTTTTGGGGGATAAAGTTCATTTTCTAGGCAAATATTGACTTTGCAATTAATTGCTGTTAAGCTGATCACTCTTTATAACATTCTGGAGTATATGCATATTGCCATTATAAAAACTGAAGCAGTAAACTTTGTGGACATTGATGTTTGTGTCATTCTCAAAACTTTTGGCCATGACTGTACTCTCTTCTTGTTGCAGCTAGGATCTACTTTCAAAATGTTGTGCTTCTATTGACTAAGAGCTACACACCAGGGGCCGTATGGAGATTCTTAGCGCTAAGAGTAGCCCCTAGGGATGAAATTCTTAGAAAAATCTTAGAATTGTGGGTATTTCCCCCTCAAAGTTAGGGAGGAGGACATTTGGGAGGCTTAGGAGTTCTCAGAGGAGAAAAATCCGGAAATGTGTCGAGGCGTTCTCCAAACACCGAATAACAGTGAGTTAATCAAATGCTACTGATTAGATTGCGCAGGAATAATGTTTGTGGTTGACCTTATTAGAGATTCGCTCACATCTCCTACCCAGCACAACAACAGTGTACCGTTTGAAATGAAAGCTACATATGAACCAACTGCATCAGTTAAATAAATTAAACACGGCAGCATTCAAAGTAAATGAAAAGAGCGGAGCCTCATTTTCTCCAGTTCTTAAGCTGTCCAATAGATTAAAGCTGCAAAAATATCAGAATTGTAAATACACTGTCAAAAAATAAAGCAAATAAGTGTGTCTGTGATTAGTGTAAAATAAGCAGAAATAGCCTATGCCTGTTATTTCAAAGGCTTATAATAGGCTATATAGTATTTCCCTAGAGAGAATGAGTGACGGGGGGGACAATCAATCACAGTCTGCGACATATGGCATCACACCTAGCAACCGGGTCAACCCCACCTCCCATTGAGAGAAAAAAGTTTTGTGTTCTCCTTGCTCAGAGTTGCTCTGAGATTGCTTGTGAAGCAATCTTAATTTAAAACTCCTAGTTAGGAGCTCTCTAAGAGTATTCTTAGACTCTTCATGAATACGGCCCCTGATGTCACCAGATCAGGCCAGATGTCGATGCCTTAATGTTCTCTTGTATCTTAGAAGATGATGCCTCTTCTATCGTCTGTGCTTTTGTTGTAGTTGATTTACTCTTTGTATATATTTATTGTCAACTGTATTTTTAAGCTATTAGTATTTATTATGTACACCTGTAAATGTAGTGTAGTCCCAAATCTCTCGCAGCATAATGGTTCAGTGTGTTCATGGGAACGGCTGCGTGTTTTTGAGAGTAGATTTTTGTGATTGTGCTTGATGAAGCATTTGAAACCTGTGTCATTTCACAGAGAGTGAAAAGAGCTGTGTGGAGAAGAACGTATCCAATCCAGGCATTAGTATCTACTTTGAAGCCTACCTCTATGGTACAGGCAACTACAGCAGCTCCACCTGGCAGTTCCCCGCATCCTCTCTGCTCTCACCACCAAGACGGCCCTCGATGGGCGACGACGAAGAGGAGCATGACTCTCCAGTGGAGGGCCAACCGGAGAAGGTTAAGAAACCAAAAAAGGTCTACTGCTACATATCACCAAAGGTAAGAGAAATGCATTTCAGATATAAAACTCACTCTCGTGTATAAATCACTGTGTTTCAATATTATTCTCCATGTGTATTTCATTTGTGTTTTATTTCAGCAACTCTCTGTAAAGGAGTTTTACCTGAAGATTATTCCATGGCGCCTTTTCACGTTTCGGGTGTGTCCAGGAACGAAGGTATGGTGGGACTTGTTCAAGACTATCCAGGGTTCAGCGTTAACTTGTTTTCCAACTTGACTGGTTGGCCAAGCGACTGGTCAAACCATGTTTCTACTGTTCTGAAGAAATCTTTGTATTTTAAAGTGTTGTTCACATTTAAATAACCAAACGTAAGCTAATAAACACTCACTGACAAAAACATAACTCACCAGGAAGGAGTTGTTGGAATTGACTGAAAGTTATGTGTGAATCTAATGAAAATTTATGCAAGTGATTACGATATTAAAGCAAAAGCAACAGTTTGTTGGGGAAAACTGTACAATTGAAAAAAGGCTCTAGATACAAGATGAGATATGGTTGGGCATTGGAGGCAAACAGGTTCCGTATGGTATCATGTGGCCCACAGATGTAGCTGGACCTGTAGATCCTCGTCTATCACACCAGCAGTTGGGGTGCACCATTGTGTCGCCTCACAGCAAGTCCAGGATTGAAGCACTCACCACGAGGTCTCCATACTTGAACCCGACCATTATCGGATCCCAAACAGAACCTGGATTCATATCTGAAGACGATACGGTTCCAGTCCATAGCAATCCAGGTTTCTTGCTCATGACGCAACTGCAAATGAAGGAGATGGTTGCTGGCTGTCAATGGCTGGACACACAATGGGCAGAGTGACAACAAATTTCTTACTTGACAACAAGTTACTTTTTGTGTTGCTGTCCTGACATTGCGTTTTTCTTGCCCCTGGCATTCTGGCAGTTATTGTTGAACCCTGCTATCACAGGCTTGGGAATGCTGTTAATAGCTAATCAGTTTCTTATTTCTTTACTAGTTCACATATCATGGGCCAGACCCAATCCATAAGTACCTGACGCTGGTGGTGGACGATGGGATCCAGCCTCCTGTGGAACTGAGCTGCAAGGACCGGAACATCATGGCAGCAACATTTATTCGCTTTCTGCACAAGAACATTGGTGAGATGGATTGATTGTCTCTTTTTCACCCATGTTTTGTACTTCCTTGTTCTGTTCAGGGTCATGGGGGGGTCTATCATAGGCGTAAATGTGCACAGAACAGGGTGGCCATCCGTTATAAGGCATCCCCTGTCACAGACATGGCTAATCATGCCTGGAGGTGACGCTCAATCCTCAAACCTGGATCCCCATGGCAGTGTGCTAGTGTGTTGGACTGCTGCTTCGCCTGAGTGTTGCAATGTATTGGTGGTAAATGTAAATTATAATAATAATGTAAGCTTAATGAGTTTAAATAATGCCAGAGGTTAGCTGCACTGACTCTCATCTGTGCATTATGCTGGAATCTAAATGGTGTCCAGTTTGCCACTGCACCACCCGAGCACCGGAAGGTTAAATTGTGTGAATTACATTCTGTTTTGGTTGTTAGGAGGCTCAGAGACATTCCAGGACAAAGTGAGCTTTTTCCAGCGGGAGCTCAGGCACATGCACTCAAAGAGACCTCGAACTAAGACCTGCCTGAAGATCAGCCGCCACTCCATTCTCGACTCTGTGAGTAGTAAATGTGTGCAGTATTTAAAAAAATGTTTTGGTCTTAGATTATATAGGTTTCATGTTTACTTCCAATAATACTATAATGTTATTCTATATTTTAGTCACAATTTTATCATTGTGTTTTCTCTTGCAATTTTGTTTTACCGGGTAAGCCAACATAATTTCGCTCCACTGTGTGCTTTTTTTTTTTTTTTATGAGTTTAGTGCTGGGCGGTATGACCAAAAATTTGTATCACTTTATATATATATATAATATATATATAATATATATATATATATATATATATACATATGTATATGTGTATATATATATATATATATATATATATATATATATATATATATATATATATATATATATATATATATATATATATATATATATGTATATATAATATATATGTGTGTGTGTATATATATGTATTTATTTATTCATTTATTTATTTATTTATATTTGTTTTGGGGGGGATATATCTTATATGTATAATTTATGTAGAATATAAAAATATTGTTATCGTATGTAGCCTATATACTAAAGGCTTTGATTACTATTTTCTTTGCCCCACAAAATGGCACAGTATATGAAAGAATCAGGGTGCCTGAAACATCTGCAGAACATAAACAGTTTTTATTGTGTAAACAGCAACTTAAAACAGAACTTAAATAAAATATGTGCCTTTTTGGCTTAAGTATTTTTGCCCCGGTAAGACATAACTGACAAATCTGATGTTTTATTCATTGCTTTGAACCCGTCTCTCTCTCTACTGGATTGTTACTGCCAATGTAAGACCTTGCACTGTTTGCTTATCCTGTCATAAGCAGTGCCTCAGGGATCTTTCTTGGGTACAAATTCTCCTTTTGCATCTCTGGTCTCACTGTATTTATCTTCCATATCTGTTTTCGGTTCTTTAATCTGACGGAGCATCTCGATGTTAACAGACAGTTATGCTAGGATAGACTAGGCTGTGGTGTATGTTATGTTATCTGGCTAACTAGGGAGTTTTACCCAGAATGCCGTTTGGCGACGACGTTATCCCGTAGCGCTCAGTAATACTGCTAGTGGCGAATAATGTTATTTAATTTGCTGCCTATTGAAGCATTAAAGCTGATTGTCTGCTGTGCTGCGGTATTTGAAAAATACTGTACAAGAAATTAAAGATGCCGTACTACATAAACCAGTATAGCACCCAGCAGTAGTGTAGAGTTGAATGACAGTAAAGTAATCTTGAATGTAGTAGGCTGGCACATATATGGCAAGTGGAGTTTTGTATTTCTTATTTACAGTGGTGTTTGAAAGTTTGTGAACCCTTTAGAATTTTCTATGTTTCTGCATAAATCTGACGTAAAACACCATCAGAGTTTCACACATCCTAAAAGTAGATAAAGAGAACCCAGTTAAACAAATCAGACAAAAATATTATACTTGTTCATTTATTTATTGAGGAAAATGATCAAATATTACATATTAGTGAGTGGCAAAAGTATGTGAACCTTTGCTGTCAGTATCTGGTATGACCCCCCTGTGCAGCAATAACTGCAACTAAACGTTTCCTGTAACTGTTGATCAGTCCTGCTCACCGGCTTGGAGGAATTTTAGCCCATTCCTCCATACAGAACAGCTTCAGCTCTGGGATGTTGGTGGGTTTCCTCACATTAGCTGCTCACTTCATGTCCTTCCACAACATTTTGACTGGATTAAGGTCAAGACTTTGACTTGGCCGTTCCAAAACGTTAACTTTATTCTTCTTGAACCATTCTTTAGTAGAACGACTTGTGTGCTTAGGGTCATTGTCTTGCTGCATGACCCACCTTCTCTTGAGATTCAGTTCATGGACAGATGTCCTGACATTTTCCTTTAGAATTCCCTGATATAATTCAGAATTCATTGTTCCATCAATGATGGCAAGCCGTCCTGGCCCAGATGCAGCAAAACAGGCCCAAACCCTGATACTACCACCACCATGTTTCACAGATGGGATAAGGTCCTTATGCTGGAATGCAGTGTTTTCCTTTCTCCATAACATGATCTTTAGCAAACTGCAGACGAGCAGCAATGTTCTTTTTGGAGAGCAGTGACTTTCTTTTTGCAACCCTGCCATGCACACCATTGTTGTTCAGTGTTCTTCTGATGGTGGACTCATGAACATTAACAATGTGAGAGAGGCCTTCAGTTTCTTAGAAGTTACCCTGGGGTCCTTTGTGACCTCGCCAACTATTACACACCTTGCTCTTGGAGTGATCTTTGTTGGTCAACCACTCCTGGGGAGGGTAACAATGGTCTTGAATTTCCTCCATTTGTACACAATCTGTCTGACTGTGGATTGGTGGAGTCCAAACTCTTTAGAGATAGTTTTGTAACCTTTTCCAGCCTGATGAGCATCAACAACTCTTTTTGAGGTCCTCAGAAATCTCATTTGCTTGTGCCATGATACACTTCCACAAACACGTGTTGTGAAGAGCAGACTTTGATAGATCCCTGTTCTTTAAATAAAACAGGGTGCCCACTCACACCTGATTGTCATCCCATTGATTGAAAACACCTGACTCTAATTACACCTTCAAATTAACTGTTAATCTTAGAGGTTCACATACATTTGCCAGTGACAAATATGTAATATTGGATAATTTCCCTCAATAAATAAATGACCAAGTATAATATTTTTGTCTCATTTGTTTAACTGGGTTCTTGTTGTCTACTCTTAGGACTTGTGTGAAAATCTGATGTTTTAGATCATATTTATGCAGAAATATAGAACATCCTAAAGGGTTCACAAACTTTTAAGCACCAATGTAACCTCCTCCTAAATTATCAAAGCATGACTTTCCTTCTAACGTTTCTGAGTCATAGCCTGGCATGATGGAGGTGTTTAACTCTTGAAGCATTCCTGTGAATTTTCATCATTATATGTTTGTTGGGACTGCGAAGAATCATTTCCTTTTTCTGCAGTCTCTTAAGGCCACTAGGAACTTCTCGGCATCGGACTGGAGTAAGAACTTTGAGGTGGTGTTTCAGGATGAAGAAGGTCTGTTCATATATCAATACATTTACCTTTTCACATGTTCGAGTTAAAGACCTTGTTAGCAGTGATCAAGACCACCGTCTGAACGATGTGGTGTGTGTTTGTAGCTCTGGACTGGGGTGGGCCGAGGCGTGAGTGGTTCGAGCTAATCTGTAAAGCCTTGTTTGACACCAATAACCAGCTGTTCACACGCTTTAGTGACAACAACCAGGGTCTGGTAAGCATCAACCTTCTGTCCTGCTGCCGGTTACTCAAATGTTTTAAGATTCTGTCATAGAATCTGTTCAGTTTCAAGCAGAGTAATGAAGCAATCATCCCACAGCTTGTAGATGGGTGAAGGTAAATGGGTTGGAGTGTGATGAGAGTTACTATGTCAGAAGCTGCTTTACCCCTTTGTTTGTGTGGCAGGTCCACCCAAATGCAGAGCGACCTGCTCACCTCAGAGTGAAGATGTACGAGTTTGCAGGGCGTGTGGTGGGAAAGTGCCTGTACGAATCGGCTTTAGGAGGAGCCTACAAGCAGCTGGTGCGAGCAAGGTTCACTCGCTCATTTCTGGCTCAGATCATCGGCCTGCGCATGAACTACAAGGTGATTGCATGTAGCTTGTATACATGTACAGTACACTCACCGACCACTTATCACTTATTTTATCAGTTCCACTTATCATATATACTTTGTAGTTCTGCAGTTAAAGACTGTAGTTCGTCTGTTTCTCTGCATTCTTTGTCAGTCCCGTTTTTTCTGTTCTTTAATGGGACCACTGCAGATCAGGTACAGTTTGGGTGGTGGATCATTCTCAGCATTCTCAGGCTGGAAAATATCCAGCCCCCAGGATCCTGTAGGCAGCATCCTGTAGGCACTGATGAAGGACTAGAGGATGATTAACACAAACTGCAGCAATAGTTGAGCAGCTGTCTCTGACTTTACATCAACAAGGTGGAGCAGTATAGTAGATACTGTCTAATAGAGTGCACCGTGAGTGAACACAGTATTTAAAAGCTCCAGCAGCACTGCTGTGTCTGATCTAATCAAACCAACTCACCACACACTAACACACCAACGCCACATCAGTTACACTACACTGCTCAGTCCACCACCCAAACAGTAGCTGATCTGTGGTGGTCCTGTGAGGGTGTTGACCATTAGAGCATAGAGCAGCCTAGTGAAGAGCCTTAACTGTGTGTCATATTCAATTAATGCTGTCGAAAGAGTCATTAGTCTTTATACACTCACCAGTCACTTTTATTAGGTACACCTGTTCAACTGCTTATGAACATCTAATCAGCAAGTCACATGGCAGTAACTCAATGCATTTAGGCACGTAAACATGGTCAAGATGACCTGCTGAACATCAGAATGGGGAAGAAAGTTGTACACACTTCTTAGGCACCTTAATACAGAGCATTGTTTAAACGCCAAAACCTACCTGAAGTGTTGTTGCTGACCACGTTCATCCCTTTATGACCACAGTGCACCCATCACACTGCTTTCTTGAACGTGACAAGGAGTTCACTGTACTCAAATGGCCTCCACAGTCACCAGATCTCAGTCCAATAGAGTGGCTATGGGATGTGGTGGAACGGGAGATTCGCATCGTGGATGTGCAGCCGACAAATCTACAGCAACTGCGTGATGCTATCATGTCCTCAAAATATTTGAGGAACGTTTCCAGCACCATCTTGATTCTATCCCATGAAGAATTAAGGCAGTTCTGGAAGCAAAAGGGGGTCCAACTCGGCACTAGCATGATGTACCTAATAAAGTGGCCGTGGAGTGCATAAAGAGTGAGAGCGTATACAAAGAAGACGTTGTCATGATACGTAACGTCTTGTGTCATGTTGCAATCATTTTGAAACCCTACGATTTCTGTGTTCTTGAAGCCTGCACATTGTCCAGATGTTAACACTTCTCTGCTTGTTCCCATTCATATGGGTCTGCTTATGCCCTTCCTCAGATTCACTCCTCCCTTTGTTTAGTTTGCACACAACCACAGTTTTTTTGTTGTGGTGTTTGTGATTAATATAAAAGCCTCTAATGCAGTTACAGCTACATAAACGAATGTGCATTGTTTCCAAGATGAATCAAGTGTGTTTGTTTTATGCTCTGACCTGCCTGTTTTTAATTTGCCATGGCAGTACTTTGAGACGGACGATCCAGAGTTCTACAAAACCAAGGTCTGCTTCGTCTTAAACAATGATGTGAGCGAGATGGACCTCGTGTTTGCTGAGGAGAAGTACAGCAAGTCAGGGCAACTGGAAAAGGTGACACACCCTCAAACAAATGACCACTTTTAAAATAACACAGGAACCCAGGAAAAAAGTAGTTCTTGTTCGTTAGGTTCGCTTACTCTGATCGTTATTCATTCTTTTCTGGACGAGAAGTGAATTTGTTTGCATGCAAAGTGTTTTAAAAGGTCACTTGAGGGCATGGCTCTGTGCATCTCTGTTATGTTCCATTGTCTCAGGTGGTGGAGCTGATTTCAGGCGGTGCGCAGATCGCTGTGACTAATGACAATAAAATGCATTACCTGAATCTGCTGGCTCAGTACAGACTAGCCAGTCAGGTCAGGGATGAGGTGGAGCACTTTCTCAAAGGTAAAGACATTCTGTGTAATGCGGCACACTACAGTTTGCAAAGTAAAATACAACCCAGTGACAGAACAGGCAGCATGGAGGCGGATATTGCAAACACGAGGAAGGATGTTGCACATGGGTTATAACTTAACAGTGGTTATGAATAGGGCTGGGTATAGTTTAAAAATCACTTTCTGCTACATCTGCAGTTGATTTGACATTCAAATCCCTAAAACGTTCTTTCACACCCCTTGGCCATTCACATCTCCCATATTTGGTGCGTCACATGTCAGGCTTGTCACAGCATGGACAATTCATGCCATGTGCCTTTTGCTATTCCTATGGTTTATAGAGAGCCAAAAGATCTCACACAAATATACAATGCATTCAGAAAGTCTTCAGACCCTATCACTTTTTTCATGTTTTGTTATGTTCAGGCTATGTGCTAAAATGAAAAGTTTACCCCCAGCAGTCTGCACCCAATACTCCATAATGGTAGAGTGAAAACAGACTTTTAGGAATTTTTTTCAAATTTATTAAAAAGGAAAAACTTAAATTTCGCATGGACATAAGTATTGAGA
Organism: Ancistrus triradiatus; assembly: GCA_025084515.1. Lineage (NCBI taxonomy): Eukaryota > Metazoa > Chordata > Actinopteri > Siluriformes > Loricariidae > Ancistrus > Ancistrus triradiatus. The sequence continues at coordinate 514,617 of JAJAGP010000091.1, forward strand.
CCCTTTGCTGTCACACTTGAAATTTAGCTCTGGGGCCTGCCATTTCTGCTGATCATTGGGATGTTTCTACACCTTGATCGGAGTCCATCTGTGGTAAATTCAGTTGATTGGGCATGATTTGGAAAGACAAACCTATCTATACAAGGTCTCATAGCTAAGAGTGCATATCAGAGCAAAAACCAAGTCATGAGGAGGAAAGAACTGGGTTGTGTGGAGGTTCAGAGCTGGAGAAGGCTACAAAAATCTGCTGCACTGGAAGGTTTCAAGAGCATATATTTCTCAAATGGTTTGGAAGTTTGGAACATCTAGGACTCTTCCTATAGCTGGCCGCCCGAAAAACTAACTATTCGCAGGAGAAGGGCCTTGGTAAGAGAGGTGATCAAGAATCCTCGGAACCTCAGACTGGTCCAGAGGTTCACCTTCCAACACGACAATGACCCTAAGCACACAGCCAAGACAATACAGGAGTGGCTGAGGGACAATCTTATGATTGTCCTTGAGTTGCCCAGCCAGAACCCTGACTTGAACCCAATGGAACATCTCTGGAGAGACCTGAAATTGGCTGTCCACTGATGGTCTCCATTCAACCTGACAGAGAGTTTGAGAGGGTCTGCAGAGGAGAATGGCAGACAGTCCCCAAATCTAGGTGTGCAAACCTTGTGGCATCACACCAAAGAAGACTGGAGGCTGTAATCACTGCCAAAGGTGCTTCAAGTAAGTACCGAGTAAAAGGTCTGAATACTTATGTCAATGCAATATTCTGTTTTCACTTACCCAAACATATTCTAATCTCCCATTGAATAAGTAAGATATAGTTATTGTAAATTTTGAATTTGATAGAAACGTTCTAAAAACATTTGAGTTCTGTGTATAAAGTACTTTAAAGTCCAGCTGTTTTAGTTTGGCGGGCAAACTTTTGTTACCCAGTCTGACTTCTGTGTCTGCTAATAATATTTTTGCAGTAGTACATTGGGAAGTTGGACTACTCTTGGATTTCTTATACAAATGTTGGATTTTAGACCGCCCTGGGAATTTTCTTCATGTCATGCCATGGCATCTCAATTGAGTTATGGTGTAATTTGGCCATTCTGAAACACAGACATTATTCTTTTTAAACCGTTCTGTTTACTTGTGTGTTTTGTGTAATCATCTTGTTACATCATCCAAATTCCTCGACATGATGAATGACTTGATTCCCCTGTATCACGTATTAATACAGTTTGAAAATCATTGTTCCCTCAATGATTACAAGCTGTCCAAGCCCTGAGACAGAAAAGCAACCTCAAATACAGTGAGTGTGCATGGTGTTTAAAAACTCCAGGAGTACTGCGGTGTCTCATCCACTCGTACCAGCACAACACACTGATGAGACAAAAACATCAGTCTCACTGCAGTGCTTAGAATCTACCACACAGTCAGTACCTGCTCTGTGCTGGTCCTGTGGAGGTCCTGACTATGGCAGAATATTCAATATGTTATCCTTTTTTGGTTAACCTTGTGCCAACATTAATTAGCAGTGTATTTGAAATCAGGATTAATGATTTAATTAAAAATCTGAAATAAATACATTTATTTATAGCCTTTTTTTAATATTGCACTGCTTTTAATGAATATGTTCAGACCTAATCTAGCTTCTCATTCTCAGGTTTGAATGAACTTGTTCCTGAGAACCTTCTGGCCATATTTGATGAGAATGAGCTGGAGGTAAGTTGGTGTTTCTGTTCAAAGTCATTGTTGATTAAATCTTGTATACAGTACAGGGCCGTTAGACGATTAAAATATTTAATCATACTGGTATGATTTTTTATTTTTTTTTCCCATTGCATTAATAAATACTTTTATGTCTTGATCCTGTTTGAGCCTAAAGAAAGCATTCAATTAAATGTCACTATACAGCTAAATAAGTGGCTTCAATCGAGTGCAGTAATTACTGTATTACTGTCTAACCCATAGACTTCTCTGCAGTCAACTGAAAAATATTAATTTTATCGTCTACATTTATTTAAAAAAAAAAAAACAGCATTTGCAAAATGTCATATGCCATGCAAAATGTATGTGCAAAACATACAAGTGTCCAAAATTGTTTACCACCCTCACCATTTCTTTTCCTTATAAGCGAATAGTGCTGTATACAGTGGGGCAAAAAAGTATTTAGTCAGCCACTGATTGTGCAAGTTCTCCTTCTTAGAAAGATGAGAGAGGTCTGTAATTTTCATGATAGGTACACTTCAACTATGAGAGACAAAAATCCAGGAAATCGCATTGTAGGATTTTTTAAAGAATTTAATTGTAAGTTATGGTGGAAAATAAGTATTTGGTCAATAACTAAAGCTGGGCAACATGGACTTTCAACTCCCTCCACAAATTCTCTATGGGGTTGAGGTCTGGAGACTGGCTAGGCCACTCCAGGACCTTGAAATGCTTTTTACGGAGCCACTCCTCTGTTGCCCGAGCGGTGGGTTTGGGATCATTGTCATGCTGGAAGGCCCAGCCACGTTCCATCTTCAATGCTCTCACTGATCGGAGGAGGTTTTGGCTTAAAATCTCAGATACATGGCCCCGTTCATTCTTCCCTTAACACGGATCAGTCGTCCTGTCCCCTCTGCAGAAAAACAGCCCCAAAGCATGATGTTTCCACCCCCATGCTTCACAGTAGGTATGGTGTTCTTGAGATGCAACTCAGCATTCTTCTTCCTCCAAACACGGCGAGTTGAGTTTTTAAGAAACAGTTCTATTTTGGTTTCATCTGACCACATGATCTTCTCCCAATCGTCATCTGGATCATCCATATGCTCTCTGGCAAACTTCAGATGAGCCTGGACATGCACTGGCTTAAGCAGGGGGACACGCCTGGCATTGCAGTATCTGAGTCCCTCTCGACGTAGTGTTTTCCTGATAGTATCCTTTGTTACTTTGGTCCCAGCTCTCTGCAGGTCATTCATCAGGTCCCTCTGTGTAGTTCTGGGATTTTTGCTCACGGTTCTCATGATCATTTTGACCCCACGGGATGAGATCTTGCGTGGGGCTCCAGATCGAGGGAGATTATTAATGTTCTTGTATATGTTTTCCATTTTTTTACAGTTGCTCCCACAGTTGATTTATTCACACCAACCTGCTTGCCTATTGTAGATTCACTCTTCCCAGCCTGGTGCAGGTCTACAATTTTCTTCCTGGTGTCCTTCGACAGCTCTTTGGTCTTGGCCATGGTTGAGTTTGGAGTCTGACTGTTTGAATTTGTGGACAGGTGTCTTTTATACAGATAATGAGGTCAAACAGGTGCAGATTAATACAGGTAACGAGTGGAGGACAGAAGAGCTTCTTACAGAAGAAGTTACAGGTCTGTGAGAGCCAGAAATCTTGCTTGTTTGTGGGTGACCAAATACTTATTTTCCACGATGATTTACAATTATCTACAATGTGAATTCCTGGATGTTTTTTTCTCGTTTTGTCTCTCATAGTTGAAGTGTACCTATGATGAAAATTACAGACCTCTCTCATCTTTCTAAGTAGGAGAACTTGCACAATCAGTGGCTGACTAAATACTTTTTTGCCCCACTGTAAATGTAGTGAATAGTAAATAGCGGATATTTCGGATAAAGCCCATTCATGGTCATTCGTAGGGTCAAGAAGCAAAAGATTGATTAATATGGTTAAAAACATTATTGATGTTAAATATTAATATATTTATAATATTATAAATATATTATCTGTGTTAAAATTGACATCTCTAATATAGACTTTCAGATTGAATATTTTTCAAGACAGAGTGTTTAACTACTCTAAACACCTGCTGTAATATTTGTAAAAAATGCCATGCGTTCCTTTTCCAGTTTGTTGTATATTTTGTGTGCACAGTTGTTGATGTGTGGAACTGGGGATATTAACGTGCAGGATTTCAAAGCCCATGCTGTTATTGTTGGAGGCTCGTGGCATTTCAGAGAGAAGGTGGGTTGCTACATTTGTGTCTGCATTGTTTTTTGGAAGGGTAAGACTCACAAAATGTGTTAACAGTAAGCGTTAAGTAAGATAACGTTAAGACAGTAAGTGTGTGTGTTTGTAGGTGATGAAGTGGTTCTGGGCCGTGGTATCCTCCTTTACTCAGGAAGAGCTGGCACGTCTACTCCAGTTTACCACCGGATCCTCTCAGCTCCCACCTGGTGGCTTCAACACACTCTGCCCCTCTTTCCAGATCATAGCAGCACCCACACACAGCACGCTGCCTACCGCACACACCTGGTGAGAACACGCACACAAACATGTATACATACATATCTCACTATACTTGTGAGGACTTTCCATTGACCTTTCATTCTGTTGATTGCTGTAGGTAATTAATGCTATACCAAACTCTAACCCTCATCTTAACCTGTGTAACCTAAAGCAAATTGTTTGGCTCTTTTGGTTTTCCAAATAAAAGATGCAGTTTTTGCAAAAAAAAAACAAAAAAAAAACGCAATTAAAGAAGTGCGGATCGGCAAAAGTCCTCACTTGCCAGGTTTTCATATGTGTGTATATATATGTATGTGTGTGTGTGTGTGTGTGTATATATGTGTGTGTGTGTGTATGTGTGTGTGTGTGTATATATATATATATATATATCTCTATATTCTCTATCATATCTCTATCATCTCTGATTATACACACACACACACACACGCACATAATACACACACATATACACATATACCCAATATACACACATAATACATATTATCTTATATATATATATATATATAATATATATATATATATTATATATATATGTATTTTGTTTATCTTTTTTAATATTTGTATATGTGTGTGTGTATATGATTTTTTTTTTTTTGTGTTTTTTTTTCTTCGTCCTCTCTCTCATCGTCCGTCATATCTATATCCTCTCTCTCTCTCTCTATGCTATAATCTCTCCTCTCTCTCTACCTCCGTCTTCCGTACCCCCCCGCCCCCTATTATTATTTTTTCTTTCTTTCTTTCTTATCTTTTCTTTCTTTCTTTTCTTTTCTTTCTCTCTCTACTCTCATGCTGCTATCGTCTCTTATCTCTACTCTCGTCCGCAACTCCTCTCTACACACACACCACACCATACACACATATCTATAGAGATATATATATCTATATATATATATATATATATATATATCTATATAATATATATAAGAATATTAGATAGATCGTATAGCTCATCTATACTATATCATCCTCTCTTTATATATAGTCTCTCTCTCTCTCATCTCTCTCTCATTAGTATATAATCTCTTTCTATTCTCCTCTCTCTCTCTCTCCTCTCTCTATCTCCGTCGCTCTCTCATCCTCTCTCCTCTCCTCTACTCTTCTCTCTCTCTCTCTCTCTCTTCTCTCTCTCTCTGAAAACTGGGCAATTTTGTCTTGTGAGGACTTTGTGCCGATCCGACTTCTTTAATTGTGTTTTTTTTTTTTTTTGGCAAAAACTGCATCTTTTATTTGAAAAACCAAAAGAGCCAAACAATTTATCTATACAAATATATCTATACGTTATGGAAAACAGCTATATTATATACAGACGTAGTCTTGAACCTGATTTAAATAAAATAGATGCAGGGTTCAATTGAAGTATAGAATGTTAAAGACTAAGGTGCGAGAATGTAGTGGCCGGTCCTGAATGTAGTGGCTAACTGATATGTTTTTTTGGAGTAGTTTTAACCAGCTGTGCCTCCCTACCTACGACTCCTACGAGGAGCTGCACAAACTGCTGAAGCTGGCCATCAGCGAGGGCAGCGAGGGCTTCGGCATGCTCTGACCACACGCCGACTCTGACTTTGGATTTACCCTCAAATGCCGGAGTTGTTGAGCCAATGTACCTTTTGCCTCCAATAACAAACCTCTCAGCTAAAGCCCACATGGATGTCCAGATTTCCTCTTTCAAGCAGGACCTTCCTGTGATCCTGAGTTGCCTTTGGTTTATTCCACTGGATGCTGGAGCTATGTATATATGTATTCTTTTCTTTTGTACTGTTATATAAGGAACAAATGAAGGAAGTACGAGCTGAGTTTTATTGTAGATAGTTATTTCGGTTCATTTTATTAGCTTAGGCATTAACTTATGGACAGCTAAAATCATATGGCATTAACAAAGCTGAAAGCACTTAAACAGAGTGTAGCAGCCTATGAGATGTGTGTATCTACACAGTCACTGCACTTTGGCCTTAACTGATCAGGGAAGGTTGTGTGTATATATTGCTGTCGTGTGTATATAGAAGTTGTACGTGTCTGTTCAGTGTGAGTCCTGGTCGTGCACACAACTTTCATTTCCATTTCAGAGCCTGAGACGGGTCTTGGTACTTTTCCTCTGTTGGCAGCTTACCTTGTTTCATTTGTCTAGCTCTCTCACAAGGCAAAGGGGTTGTGTGTAATAACCTGGTATATATAACACTTTTATTATTATCATTATTAATTTATTAGTAAAAATTGCTTATGGGTTGCTTTGGGGCCATCTGTGGGCCTTTTTACACTGCACAAGGTACTGGAACTGTTGGTATCAGAAACAGTTTTTCTCTGGCCACTGGTCCTGAACCAGAGAATTCCGTTTTTGTAACTGGTACCTGCTGAACAGCAACAGGACCTAATAACATTCATGGACGGGGCTAGCCTTACTCTTCAACCTGATTGGTTATGCTTACTGTGTTAAATGCATTTCTGCAAAACAAACCTTGTGTTGTCTGCACTGTGCACGAATGTAAATTTACATAAATCCATTGTGCATTTGTGGCACAATGGCAGTTCACTAGCCTACCTTCATGGTAAACAGTGTTTAAGTTCTGGGAGATATGTGGACACTTCAGACACTTCAGGCCGTACAAGGGGATCATCTCCTGGCTCTGTCACAGTGACACCTACCCTGCCCTGGAATTAACTGGCGGCCTGCGCTAGAGTAGGCTTAGTGTGACCTTACCTAGACGAGCTGTGACTAAATCTGAGAAGAAAAAAAATACCAGCACGGTGTTGGGTAAGCGGTCAGTTAATATTCAAATGACATACTATAGTATTATATTTATTACACAGCACTAATGTAATAGTACATATATACTTTAAGGAAAAGCCATCAATCAGCATAAATATGTAATATATGTAATACAAAAAAGTTACTGAAATCTACAAAGTGGTTTCATATAGCTAATATAACTGTTATACAAGCAAACAGCCCACATTTCTCCATAGTTTTGACAACCAACAAAAGCAACGATAATTTAACTGCATTGATGAACTCACTGACAATGACCTTTGCCAACAACATAGGACCGTGGGAGGGTAGTCATGGCTATCTCAAGTAATCGTGATAAACCTAATAATGATTAGTGGGATTATGTAACAAACAACTGTAACAGGCATATTCCCTAAACAAATAGAAGCACATTGGCAGCAATTGAAACCATATACACTGATCAGCCATAACATTATAACCACCTGGGTCCCCCTCATGCCATCAAGGGTCTGGACTCCATGAGGCATGGACTCAAGACCTCTGAAGGTGTCCTGGTATCTAGCACCAAAACATTAGCAGCAGACCCTTTAATTCCTGTAAGCTGCATGGTGGATTTGTGGATCAGACTTGCTTGTCCAGCACACCCTACAGATACTTGGTCGGATTGAGGTCTGGTGAATTTGGAGGCCAAGTCAACACCTTGTCATTGTCATAGTCCTCAAGCTGTTCCTGAACCATTTTTTGCAGTGTTGTAGGGTGCACTATCTTGAAAGAGGCAGCTGCCCTTCGGGAGTACCATTGCCAGAAGAGGTGTACTTGGTCTGCAACAATGTTTAGGTAGATGGTACATGTCAAAGTAACATCCACATGGATGCCAGGAACCAAAGTTTCCTTGTAGAATGTTGCCCAGCGGATCACACTGTCAATTCACCTGTTCATGGTTTTAATGTACTGTAATGGCTAATCGATGTAATGCAGCAGTAAATAGTAGGACAAAAATTATCTAGACCCCTCTCCCAGCGACTTCTTTGATTAACCAGTATGAGAGCAGTAGAGTTAATGGCTGATTTATTACTATCAAGTGATTCATATTTTTAAATTAATACTAAAACTAACACTACCTGAGTGGAGAAAGTGAGGGGCTGGTGTCCAGCAGTTTGGATTTCTCTGCTTCTATCTACCAACCAAACAACAACCATTACATGCTGTAAAAACAGTTTGAAACAGCAAAGGGGCGAAACAGTTTGATGACTAGCATTTAGTTTGGATATCTACATCTATATCTAGCACAATAGCTAATTTAGCTGAAGTTGTCAGCTAGTCTAGTTTTAGTAGTTTATATATCACATTCCTTTAAAATCTGTTAGGTCAGTATCAGCTCAGTACGGCCCTTGCTAGAACTCAGATTTGGTTTGGACCAGTTCTTTTTTTGAATGTGCAGGGGGAAAGCATCTGAGCCGAACTAGCCCTGTGCTGCAAGATTTTTTAATCCGTAATGATCTGGAACTGGGTGGAAAAGGGATCCTCCATTCTCCAGGGTCAATCCCAAATCTCTATGCATCTTTGCCTTTTACTAATGAGCCCAACGAGACCGCACTGATGGTTTGTGTAACGTCATTAGTATTGAACATCATTAAGAGACCTTATGTAATGTAATTTGTTGTCTTTATTTCATTATGTATGACCGTATGTGTTTTCTCACTGACCAAAATGTGACCTACTTTCTGTTTGTGCTGTATGAAACGAGAGAGGTTGATGGATGCACTGAAGTGTCTTTAGATCAAATGTTTTTTGTTTCTTCATAAAACCTTTAGCAGCCATTTTCAGTAACACAATTTCTGATATTCCTAATCTAAACCAGAACTCCCAATGGCATTGGGTGCTTTTTTTCCTTTTCTTTCCACTGGTGTGGCAGTTGTTTGTATCACAGAGATTTATGCACACAAGTGCTTGTGCTGTTGCAGTGTCCAAGCAAATAGGCTCCAAAAGAGTGGGCTGATGTGGAAGAACGTTGGGATTTGGTCGGTACTTTCTCACGACTGGAACCTTGTTCAGTGCTTCTAGGATTTCATGTTAATGTGGGGGCTCAATTTGCGCAACCTACACACTGCCGTCGAGTGTGTCTTAACTTACTGTCCATCCAGTGTAACCTCGCTTTAAGGCAGAGCACAGCTGCTGTTAACTTTGGCGTTAATGTCTGTTGAATAATTCATACAGAATTGTGTCAATAATCTGGAAAAAAATTGCGCTTTTGGTCATCTTCACCCTTTAATTCACTTCATATGGTCTCAGTGTTGCACTTTGACCTTGGACAAACTGTGTTAAGGATTTCCCCTTGGCTCAGCTGGAGAAGCTCCAGGATGGACTGAGCATGAATCACTGTAAACTTCAGCCACAATCTCAGAAGAGCATAGTGGCTGAAACACGTCCTGTCGTTATGCCAGTTGTGTGTTTATGTCATGTCATTTTCTGACTGCTAGTCAGTCATATACATAAGCGTAACCTTTATTTTAGATCCGGGTTCATCCTGGTACTTTTACCTACTTTTAAGTGCATGGCATTTTGTTTTCCTACTGGTGTGAAAGAGATGCATTTAAGAAATTGCTAATCATTTAAAATATTATGTGTATAATATGTAATATAGATGCAGACAACTTGGGGTTGGGGTATTATGGAAGGGGGGGGGGTCTGTGTGAAACAGGGAAGCTGTGATGTTCTCACTTGCAGCATGAATGTTTTGGGTTTCAGAACTGTTCTGATGGTGACTGCAAATTCCCTTATTTATGTGATTTAATAAAAAGTGGAACAGTCTCCGCTCAGTGTCATTCATAAATCTTCCATTCTCTGGGGTGTTTGGGTGGTGAAGTGATGCCTCCGGCATGTGTTTGGAATGTCGGAGGAAACCCTCTCAATATGTGAACTCCACACAGAGTCTGCACCAGGAATTGAATCAGGGATTTCTGATGCTGTGAGATGACAGCGCTAACCACTTTTCCACAATGTTTCTGTATTAATTATTCATAAAATGTTTCCCAATCTTCATCTAGTAATAAAATAAGCAGTTGTAGCGAACAGGTTAATGCAGAATGGCTTACAGTTGAGTTGTGCCGATGGTTTAAGCTCAAGGGCCCAATAGTGGTAGCGTGGAGGAGTCTAGAACTCACAATCTGCTTAGTAGTAGCATACAACCTTAACCACTGAGCCACCACTGCCCTTATTGTCTGTGTCTGTGATACCCTGTGAGGGCATTGTCTTTAGGAAGTTCGGCATTGCAAGATCAAGCATGTTTTCAGGAGGTTGAAATAAATAGGAACTGTTGCAGCCTAGTGGTTAAGGTAATGGACTATAGTTAAATTCCTCTTCTGCCAAGCTGCCACTGTTGGATCCATTAGCAAGGCCCTTAACCCACAACTGCTTGGATTGTAAGAGTATATCAGTTGCTCTGGATAAGAGTGTCTGCTAAATGACTATGTAAATGTATTTGAGATTAAACCTGTCCCTTGTGAGATTGACGCATGCCATCATGAGGTTAAAGCATGCTGTTGCGTGACTGAAGCATGCCAGAGCTGTTTTGAAGCATGGAATCGTGATACTGAAATGGACCTTCATGAGACTGAACCATATTCCGGATATCTCAGTACAGGTATGCACACCACGTCCACATTATCTTCTATGAAACAGGATGTTCACCAGACATTACCATAGTCAGTCTTTTTAGGTCATTGTATTTTCACAAGGAAACTGTTTGGAAACGATACATAAATCCTTCATGCAATTTCACCATAACTATAACAAATACAGTAATGTAGTGGTACGACCCTGTGTAGGGAAAAACTAGCACTTCGGTATGATGTACCTGATGCTTTTGGTGATGGAAGCCAAAAATGCACTGATATACAGTATTACGATCAACACAGCAGATCAGCCAGATGAAACAGACTCAGTGTGAGAATGTGATCTATGATTTATATAGTTATAGATTAGAAAGAATATGCAGATAGCGGAGGGGCAGACAATGGAGTACTACCTACAAAACGCCATTTACAGTCGAGTCAGATTTATGCAGCACTATTTACAATGGAGCATTGCCCCAAAGAAACTATACAATTTTAGATTATCTTCTAATGTCTATGGCCAATCCTCAATTGAGCAAACCCAGGGTGACAGTGGCAAGGAAAAACTTCCTAACTGTTATGAGGAAGAATCCTGGGAAGGACCAAGACTGCTTGGGTGGTATAGATGAAAAATGTAAGAATGCAACTAATTTATCTTAACACATAAGTCTTATAGTGACAGTTAAAATAAATAATTTAAATTATGCATATTGGTATTATTTAGTCCGATACACAGATCCTCCCTAGAATCTTGAGCCTAAGCAGGAAAGTCTTTGGTGGCACTTCGTCCCCAGCCAACTGCAGGAGGTAGAGAGTTACTGCCCTCTGGTGTGGCCCGGGTATGAACAGCAGATGAACATCTTCATGTGGGGCTGGAACTGCTACCGGAACACAAGCTTGGAGAGAAAACAGAAAATACCATGTACATGAGACTCCAGCAGCAGTAGCTATAGCAGCAAAGCTAGAAAGAGGTATCACATGAGACATCAGCCACCCCACGTGCCAGATCACCACAAAACTTTGACTATGAACCCCCAGCTCTGCCCTTAGTCTAAGGCAAAGATGCACAAGATCAAGAGGATTGAAGCCCAGCCCATCCGAGAGCTTGTTACAAATTAGTAGAAAGTCATTCAGACAAATGCAAGGAGCTTACACAAAAAAGTCGCTAAACATGTCAACTGACTGTGAGATCACTCTCTAGTCCAAATATGAGCTAACAGGCGAGTACTCACATGCCCGGTAAGGTAGGGAGCTTTCGAGTGAATGATGGACTTCTGCTTTTAAACTGTAACTCCCGCCTCTGCTCATGGATCCAAAGGGTTGATTGGCTGTTGAAGTGACCAGTAAGAATGTCTAGTGTTTTTTTTTTCTATTATAATTTATTATAATTTTAAAATTCTTTGTCATTAAAACGAATGGACGTTGAGTGGATGGACATTAAACAGTGCATAGGCTACTTGTAATACTTTGGTATGTTGTCCAGTTTATCACCATGCTTCCTATAGACGTTTTGCTGCAAATCCTGCACTATGTGAGATGAGGATATGACAAGGAGACCAGACTAATGTTATGACTGGGATATTTAACTTTTCAAAGTGTTTGTCTGTATCCAGCATTGTTTTGACTCCAGGCCAGTTCCTCCAATACAGTACAATGTCATCTGGGTTCAATATGGGGTGCTTACAACTGATACAGTCTTACAAGCTACAGTCTAAGCAATTTAGGGTTTGAAACGTGGACCGTCTGGTCAACAGTCTAGTGCCTTAACCATTCGCCACTGCTATTTCCTAACCATTTCAGAAACCTGGATCATTCATTCATTCGTTTTAAAAGACAGTTTGTCGTGGGTCGTGGAAGACTGGGATCTCTCCAGCAGCGCAGGATGTAAAGTGGGAGCCAGTCCTGGACAGGGTACCAGCCATTGCAAGGCGTATGCAGACACATTCATACACACACGTCTTAGGAATGTGTGAGGAAAACCCAGGAAACCATGGAAACCAAGCAAGCTCCTCATAAGCACTAGCCAAACCAAGACTCAAACCCGGGAATCGGGAGCTGTGTGGCGACAGTGCCACCCTAGACACCTGGATGCTTCATGAAAATGTTTCTCTGCCATGAAACCAAACATAAGGATTTAAGTCATCACTTCAACATTGCCGCATTCCATTGAGTCGTCACTGGTGCTTTGAGCTTTTGTACTTTTGCATCCATGTGCTTAACTTCAATCCTTACTGTCAGTGCAGGATTGTCTCAGTCAAGCATGCTCTGACTGGGAATTGGCAGTGAAGGAAGATTTGCTTTAGTTTTCTTTATGCAAACATCTAATAGACTGTGGTGGTACAGCGGTTAAACTCTTGAACTGCGTCTCACTTTTCAAACCTCATGTCTGTCAAGCCTCCAATGTTGGGCCAGTTGCTTGAATTGTCAGACTGTTCCAGTTGTCAGTTGATTTGGATAAGGGTAGCTCTGACTAAAAATGGCTATAATATACTAAGACTTGAGGTGACATCACATTGTCAGGTCACAATAACCAATGTCTGTTTTAATATGCAGAAAATCCAGTCAGAATTTCCACGTGACATGCCAGACGTCTGCATTTGGGAGTTGATAATGCACAGGACCAACAGTAAGGGTAATGATTTTACAGAGTGTTATTCATCATTTACTTGATCTTATTTTGTAATCAAGTATGAGACCAGACGTACTGAAATCTATACAGAGAACCAATTCTAAATGATAACAGATGTGTATAACATAGCTTTGCATATCATTAGAGACCTGTGTTGTGTCATTTTGTGAACGGCTAATGCAATTCAGACACATTTTTTAAACAAGATTGCGTAATTCACTAATTATAGAAATAAACACATTGACATGGGAAATTATGCGTAACAGGAATCTGTTAACAGAGTCAGCTTTAATTAGCACTGCTCAGAGAACGTTGCTGTCTGAATGGAAGCTACATTTGCACACCGGAGGTAAAAAAGAATTGGTTAGGTGCACATAGTTACAGGTTAAAGTGAACCTGTTTGAAAGGGATTATAAAGGCTTGGCAGTTATGGTACTGGAATTTGGACTAGGGTTATAACCATTGGTCTAGGTTTCTAATCCAAACTCTGCCAAGCTGCCACTGTTTAATCCTTGAGCAAGGTCTGTAACCCAAAATTGCTTGGATTGTATGACTGTATCAGTTGGAAATCGCTCAGAATAAGGGTGTCTGCTAAAGGACTAAATGTAAATGACAGATGGATTCACGCAAACAGATAGAGAAATGAAGAAATAGATATTTTTTAACAAAGACAGACCCAAACAGATAGCACTAGACAGATATACAGTCCAGGACAAAAACAAAAAACAAAACAAAAAGCTTATAGTGATCCTAACAGCAAATCATTGTTCAGAAACTGAGCAACAACTAAGAAAATGCACTCCTGAGAGCATCATGTGATTGTCACTGCTCTTTGCTGCAGTGAACTGTTGGGGAGGAAAAGCTAGAAACAGGGACATTCACTTACATAATCTCATTCTACACAAATATAAAATCATGAAAAGATTTTAATATTTGATATGAAACTGAAATCTTCTAATATACATTTTGCCTTTTTTTTCTTCTTCTTAATGGATTAGTTGTAATCTGTCACAGTCCACAAAGCTCATGTTTTGGCCTGGCTAGAGCAAAAACTAACACTAAACTGAACACAAACTTACTGGGAAATATTTTTCAACTACTCATCACTTCTTTGTGTTTTTACCCATTTTTGGCTCGATTGTACACTGGATATGTAGGGACAAGACTGGTAGATAGGAAGATACTTACACAGTAAACAGGCAGACAGTGTCCTGCAGTGATGCAATTGCAAATTTAAGGTATATAATTTAAAACATTAATAAAAACTACGTAGGAACTATGTAAAAACACTGAAAAATAGTAGCTAGCTGTCCCTGGTCTCTAACATTACACTTTACAATGAAATATAATGATTTAAATCCTTAAGAATTTAATGAATTTTTATTTTGATGAACTATGACTGAGAAGGTCAATCTTACCTAAATGAGCCAAGTTACCTAAATTATTTTAGATGTTACTTGTTTATTGTAAAAAATTTGGTAAATCATGCCTGTGTCAGTGCTCAGTGCTCAGTGTCCTAATGCTATTAGTATGGATGTCATGTGGTTACATTTTATGTATTTGCTAATTCTGTGCTGAGAATTCAGTCCTGTTACCCATATAAAGAGAAACAGGACTGAGTAACAGTTACAGGAGAAACCATGTAAAAAGAAAATAAAGTTGCCTGAAATTGACCAGTACTCATTATGAATAATTAAATATGTGTGTTGTTCAATTAAATATTCATACCTGTTTTTTCTTTTGGTTTCCATCCATCCATCCATCCGAGTCATTCCTCCAAATGGGTGTCATTTGCTTGCTGTAACTCTTAAACATTAAACTTCATTGTTTAACATGAACTTCAAAGTTAATTTGGAGGAATGACTCAGATGGACGGACGGACGGAAACAACAACAAAAAAAAACCACATTCAGTTTGGCCCCCACATCTCTACGAGAGGAGTGTTAGAGCGGATGTAATGCTCTATTCATGCTCCGGGGGGCAGCTGTCGTGCATCACAGTCGGAAACCAAATCAAAACACTTTCACTACTCATCCGCCTCTTAATCATCTAGTAATGATGGGACTTTTCTGATGAAAGCAAAAGCTCCTGGCAAAACCTCCACCAGCTCTGCATCTGCAAAGCCATTGACACCACTAACAGTAAATCACTGATTAATTCACTTCCCGAGCTGGAGCATGCAGTGATTTCCTATTACTCACAGCCCAAGTCAGATTTCCTTGGAACAGGGTACCTACTGGTTATTAGTTTAATGAGGTGAGTAAAAATTTCAGGAATGTCCATGTTTTTTTCGCCACCAGAACAGACTTCAGTTACAATTAAACTTCAGTGTTGAGTATTTGAAGCTGGAATGCATTTTCTGATATGTTCACAATGTAAGAGTAAAACGAGAAGTAAGCAGTGGTTATTAAGGTCCAGTTTAAATAATCGACTTGATGTTCCTCTAAATAACATTTAGATATCACTGTATCTTGAGTCTCTAGTGATTATGTGCATTATGATGAATAATAATGTAGAACAAAGCATTGTTTAATGGTTTGCTTAATAATATACTACATAAGGGATACTGTATCATCCCAATGTACTTATCCACCAGAAAAGTACCAAGCACTTTGAATATACACTCACAGCCCATTTTATTAGGTACACCTTGCTAGTACCAGATTGGACCCCCTTTTGCCTTCAGAACTGCCTCAATTCTCTTCAGCCAGTCTAGCACCAACAACCATGTCATGTTCAAAGTCATTTAAATGACTCTTCTTCCCCATTCTGAGACTCAGTTTAGACTTCAGAAGGTCATCTTGACTATGTCTGCACGTTATTGACATGCGATTGGCTGGTTAGATATTTGCATTAACAAGCAATTGAACAGGTGTACTAAATAAAGTGGCCAGTGGGTGCAGATGTACAGTATATGAAATTTGGAAGGGCCTATATGCCTGGTTATATTATGTTTAAAATTCATATTTAGAATCGCTGGTATAAACTGACAGAAATGATATAATTTCTGTATATAGGGCTTCTGTACTACAGTCACATTCATATTTCAACAGGTGACCAGTCTCTAATAACAGACAGGGGCTGTACATCATTCAGTGTTGCAAGTTTAAAGTAGGATTAAAGTGCCACCTACCAACCGGTCTGAAAACATGGCGGCTTAACAGGGTAGAATTTAATTGCTGGCTAGACATTTCAAGGGTGAGAGCCGAGATTGGTGGCTTTTTGAGGTAAAGTGCATTTAGGGAAATCCGTCCTGCCATCACAGGTGGCGAGAGATAACGAGGTTATATAGACTGTATAGGTACAGTATATACAGTTATATTTTATATACATATTTAAATGTACATACCTTTACAACAGTAAGCATTAGTGTAAACATTGAGCGGTGAGTTAGGTGAGGTATAGTGCTACCTTCTGGCCCCCCTGGCTGATGATCGCAGTGGCAACAGTTTGAGAACTTCAGTTTGGACTTCTCTACACCCAGCCACAGATTCCAGCTCCCTAGATGTTCTCAAGCCAAGTGTGAGATATAAATCCCTTGTCAGGCAATTTGTGTAAAATAACCCAGCAAGACTTTTGTGCTTTGATGATTAATATGGCAGTGGTGACTCAGAGGTTATGGTACTGAACCACTGACCAAAAGACTGATGGTCATTCCCAGCTCCCAGCAATGCCAAACTTCCAAAGTTGACCACTGAACAAGGTTCTTAACCCTCAGTTGATGGTCCGTATCATTTAGAAACATGTGTAAGTCACTTTGCTTAAACATTTCTATCTGGAAATTGATGGGAAAAGCTATTTATAATCAGAATATAAGATGAATTAAGCGTGATAAAATCATGTTTGGGATACTTGTGGATCCCATTTTTTGTTTTTTACCCTTTAGTGTTTGTGTCTCATTAAACCATTTTTATAAGGGCCTATAGGCTCTATAATGCCTCACTTAAAGAATGTTCACCCAGCTTTTTTTTTATTTGTAGCAATTAGATAGCTACACATATAACTCCAAACAATTTTTGTTTAATACATTCTGGTTTTGTGAAGCATACCTCAAAACAAATTAATTTAAAGGCTTATGTATTCCCAGACCAAGTAAAATGAAAAATATGGAATTATCTTGTAATTTGCATTTCTATTACAAATACCACCCGAATAAAAAATGCAAATTATCCTTCAGCTAAAATGACGTGTTTACAGACCTTACCGAGGTGTTGTACTTATTGAAAGAAAACATGGCCACAAAAAGACAGCTGTCATTTGAAAAAAATGGAAAGGATTTGAAAACTTTATGAGGAAAGAAAGCCACCCAGATGTGTGGCAAAAGATATTGATTGTTCCCAGTCAGCTGTGTATAAAATGCTATGCAAGTATAAACAAAATGGGAAAGTTATAAAAGGAAAACATACGGGTAGCCCAAGGAAGATGTCAAAGTGTCTTAGCACACACAAGAATTAAAACCAAATGGAATGTTGGTGACAGAATTTGGCTGAATGAAATGGGATTTACATTTAGAAAATCCAAATAAAAACCAGCACTAACACCTAAGCAGGGGAAAACAAGGTTAGAGTGGGCTACCATGGACTGTAGATGACTGCATTGGTCAACTAGAACTGGAACTCTTGTCTGGTCTTGTTCTAATGAGACATATAAGGATGGCTGCCTGAAGAAAACAATCACATTACCCCACTCATTTAGGATATGAGCTTGCATGTCAGGTAAAGTACCAGGAGAGACGGCAGTCATTATCTCAGGTAACGTACATTCACAAACTCATTTTTCAGGATGATAATGGATCTTGCCACAGAGCAAAGAGTGTTAAGGCATTTCTTCAGGACAGGCAGATCAGATCAACCACATGGCAAGCAAACAGTTCTGATTAAATAATAAAAAAAACTGCAAATCCTGCAAAGCTGATCTGTCAACCACTACTCAAGAAAGCTGGAACTGGCTTCATGTAGAACATTGTTTTTCATTAGTGAAATCCATGCCTTAGAGAAGGCAGGCTATCATAAAAAGCCAGAGGAGGAGCAACAATGTACTCATTGTGATTTTTTGGGTTGATGATTTCATATTTTTTCCTTTACTTGATCTGAGGAAAATATGGCATTAATTAAAATAGTTGTATTTAATTGAATTTGCTTGAGGTATGCTTCACAAAGTCAGAATGTTCAGCTTAAATTGTTTGGTGTCATATCTGTGATTTGTTTATTAGCTTGAAGTAAAAAAGTTGAGTCAACATCCTCCAAGTGTTTTTTTTTCCCAGGGGTAAAACACGCAATTCTTCCACTAATCTTTAGTTTTTGGCCACTATATTGGATCTATATTTTTTTACTTCTTCCTTGACTGTGTAACTACAGGACTGAATGTTCACCTGGGCAAGAAATAAGGTGTTTGTCTCCCCTTCACTGTCAGTCATCACCAGCTCTGTGTTCCAGTTCAGTCATGTTGCAGACGTCAGCGGCATCAAGTATGATGTCTTTATAATAGATCTCCCTTTCAAACCAAGACTTAGGAAGAATGTACCACAAATATTTTTTCCATTTGTCAGCAAGAGGGATGGTTTTACATTTACAGCTTTTAGCTTATCCAGAGCAACATGCAGTTGAGCTGAGCAGATGATCATTAAGAGCCTTGCTCAACGATCCAACAGTAACAGCTTTGGCAATGCTGGGACCTGAAAGTGGAGCATGCTACTTAGTCATCCAGAGGTTTAACCCCTGAGATACCCCTCCCCACAGGCGACTGCTTGAAGACCACACTTGAAGCCTGGATTCCCTTCAGTTTCATTCATTTGCAGTAATGAAAGGTTTACTAAAGTGTCTGTGTTATTCATTAATCTTGGTGGAATTCAGTATTTTAGTGAATCAAATTACTTAATACATCATTGCAGTATTGTGCTGTTCATTCATTTAACTCAAAATGCTTCCAGTGAAAGAAACAGACCTAACACACACATACATCTCTGGGAGCAAAGGTGTTTAAAAAGGTACACATTAAAAAGACATGACAAAAGACTAACGCTGAACCACAGCCTGACACACTGGTGGCGAATGGACTTCTGGCAGTTGGACAAAAAACAACAAAAAAAAACATCTGTGTTTATTGGGCAGTGAGCTTTTTTGTTTGTCCACCCTGAAGCTTTTCTTGGTTGATAATTTGCCGAAAATTCATTTAACAATTAATTTACAATATGTACAATTTAAAAACACAAAGTAACAAGGGGGGGGGGCATGGTTAGCACGGTCGCCTCACAGATCCAGCGTCCCCGATTCCATCCCGACCTTGGATGTGTGGAGTTTGCATGTTTTCCCTATGTCTGTTTGGGTTTACTCTGGGTACTCCGGGTTTCCTCTCACATAACAAAGATGTAGTAGGTTAATTGGTGTTTCCAAAGTGCCCTTAGTGTCTGAGTGTGTGTATGTGCCCTACGATGAGTCGCCCTGTCTAGGGTTGTCCCTGCCTGCACTCTGTGCTACCAGCTAGGCACTGGCTTTCCCAGTACCCTTAACAGGACTAAGCGGATAAGAAAAAGAATGAATGAATTATTGAATTGATGAATTAATGAACGAACGAATGAATCAACTAATATCCTGAACTATTTTATTATTACATATTGCATTGCAGTTTAAACCAGCAGGTGTTTAAACCATGTGATACGATGCATAACAGTCACAACTTAGAAGTACATAAAAAACTTAATAAAACTTTTATTCTGTTTATTATTATTTCTCTTGGTATATATTTTAAAACGGACGCAGTCTCAAACTCTGGTGTGTTAAAGTGTTCTCAGCTGAGGAGAAATTTCAAAATCCTTTCACTTGGCATGCTGGTGGACAGAACAGCCAAATACACATTTGAAAGCCTGGCTAAACAAGGGAACCTGTCCAACAGTATAAACCCCCCAAATTTCTGTGTGAGTTTGGCATCATCCCCTACTAGTCAACAGCTGCCAACAGTGCCGACTAGTGGGCCACTTTAGAGACACCGGTTGATCTATTGCAAGTGTTTGGAATGTGGGAGTAAACCGGAGTACTCAGACACAAACAAGGGTAGAACATGCAAACTCCACAAAGTCGACAGTCGATCTCTGCCATTCGAACTGGAGTCTCTGGAACTGTGAAGCGAGAGCGCTAACCACTGTGCTGTCATCCTGCAGTGCAGCCCTAATTAATCACAATTAGCACTGTGATAATATAATCATAGGCATGAATACATTTCAGAGTTTTTACATGCTGTTAGTAGTCATTGTTGGATGCTCTGAAATAGAAAGTGACAATAAACTGTTACTAAAGCTGTAGCATGGCGCCTTGTGGCTCAGCGTTTAAGGCAATGCACTATAAACCTGTAAACCTATAAAGCTGTAAGCACAGCTGCTTACCACAAGTCGAGTGGACAGGGCTTTTATAGTGTTTTACATGAGAGCCATGAGGACGAATCATGGTGGAGAGAGACATTTCAGATTCACAGGACTCCTCACAAACTAATGAAGATGAGGAATTTGTGAATAAGAGGGTAGTGACTTCTGTTGTGTGGGATGATCTTACAAAATCCAACACTGAGCAAAAAATACTACTGCTAATAATAATAATATCCATAAGGGTGATGGTTGTAGCTGGAGGTGGGAAAACTGATCATCTTTATCATTTTAAAATAAGCAGTCTTATATTTTCACCGGTGGTGAATCAGTGTGAGGTATTAAAAAGTAATTCCAAAAGTCACCTCATTTTCAGAACAGTGTGGATGAATGCATTTTTAAAGTGGCTCTGTATTACAAGACATCTAGCAGATGGAAGGACATAACGGATGCAGATGAGTCTTATACAGTGGTGCTTGAATGTTTGTGAACCCTTTAGAATTTTCTGTATTTCTGCATATATATGACCTAAAACATCATCAGATTTTCATCAACCCAATAACCAAATAAAACAATTTAGAGAAAAAAATTATACTTGGCCATTTAATTATTGAGGAAATGAACTAGTGTTACATATGAATACACGTGAGTGCCAAAAATATGTGAACCTCTAGAATTAGCAATTAAGTTGACAGTGAAATTAGACTCAGCTGTTTTCAATCAATGGGATGACAATCAGGTGTGAGTGGGCACCCTGTTTTATTTAAAGAACAGGCAATGATCAAAGTCTGATCTTCACACCACAAGTTTGTGTATCATATCTCAAACAAAGAGATTTCTGAAACCCTCAGAACAAGAGTTGTTGATGCTCATCAGGCTGGACATGATTGAAAAACCATCTCTAAAGAGTTTGGGCTCCACCAATCCACAGTCAGACAGATTGTGGATTGTGGACTCCAAGAGCAAGGCATGTAATAGTCTGCGAGGTCACAAATCAAGCCAGAATAACTTCTAAGTACAGTGGGGCAAAAAAGTACTTAGTCAGTCACTGATTGTGCAAGTTCTCCGACTTAGAAAGATGAGAGAAGTCTGTAATTTTCATCATAGGTACACTTCAACTATGAGAGACAAAATGACGGAAAAAAATCCAGGAAATCACATTGTAGGATTTTTAAATAATTGAATTGTAAATTATGGTGGAAAATAAGTATTTGGTCAATAAATTTGGTTCAACTCAATACTTTAAGTCTTCACTAGGTTTGCACAAACTGTAGCTGGTATTTTGGCCCATTCCTCCATGCAGATCTCCACTAGAGCAGTGATGTTTTGAGGCAACACGGACTTTCAACTCCCTCCACAAATTTTCTATGGGGTTGAGGTCTGGAGACCGGCTAGGCCACTCCACGACCTTGAAATTCTTTTTACTGAGCCACTCCTTCATTAACCGAGAGGTGTGTTTGGGATCATTGTCATGCTGGAAGACCCAGCCACGTTCCATCTTCAATGCTCTCACTGATGGAAGGAGGTTTTGGCTTAAAATCTCACGAATCATGGCCTCGTTCATTCTTCCCTTAACACGGATCAGTCGTCCTGTCCCCTTTGCAGAAAAACAGCCTCAAAGCATGAGATTGTCATGCTTCACAGTAGGTATGGCGCAACTCCGAATTCTTCTTCCTCCAAACATGGCGAGTTGAGTTTTTACCAAAACGTTCTATCTTAGTTTCATCTGACCACATGATATTCTCCCAATCCTCTTCTGCATCATCCATATGCTCTCTGGCAAGCTTCAGATGGGCCTAGACATGTACTGGCTTAATCAGGGGGGCACGCCTGGCACTGCAAGATCTGAGTCCCTCTCGACGTAGTGTGTTCCTGATGGTAGCCTTTGTTACTTTGGTCCCAGCTCTCTGCAGGTCATTCATTAGGTTCCTCCATGTAGTTCTGGTATTTTTGCTCACCGTTCTCATGATCATTTTGACCCCACGGGATGAAATCTCGTGTGGGGCCCCAGATTGAGGGAGATTATCTTGTCTTGTATGTCTTACAATTGCTCCCACAGTTGATTTATTCACGCCAACCTGCTTGCCTATTGTAGATTCACTCTTCCCAGCCTGGTGCAGGACTACAGTTTTCTTCCTGGTGTCCTTCGACAGATCTTTGGTCCACCATGATTTACAATTAAATTCTTTACAAATCCTACAATGTGATTTCCTTTATTTTTTTCTCATTTTGTCTTTCATAGTTGAAGTGTACCTATGATGAAAATTACAGAACTTGCACAATCAGTGACTGACTAAATACTTTTTTGCCTCACTGTAACTAAAGGTCTCTCTCACATTGGCTAACGTTAATGAGTCCAGCATCAGGAGAACACTGAACAACAATGGTGTGCACGGCAGAGTTGCAAGAAGAAAGTCAGTGCTCTCCAAAAAGAACATTTCTTGCATGTGTCATGTGAACAATGCAAAGGCTACTGGAAAAACATTATGTGAATGGATGAGTTAGAAATAGAACCTATTAATTTGAATGTGAAATGCATTATATCTGTCAAAAGAAACACCCTACTTTTCACCATGTGTATCTTATTCTATCTGTGAAACATGGTGGTGGTAGTATCATGGTTTGGGCCTGTTTTGCTGCATCTAGGCCAGGACACCTTGCCGTGACTGATGGAACAATGAATTCAGAATTATAACAGCAAGTCCTACCAACGAACTGTTAAAAAAGAATTAGGCTAATGTTTTAGAATGGAAAAATCAAGGTCCTGACCTTATTCCAACAGAAATGTTGTTGAAAGTTCATTTTAGGAAACCCTATAACATCCTATATTTAAAGCTGTTCTGTACTGACGAATGGGCTAAAATTCCTCTATGCTGAAGTACAGGACTGATCAACAGTTACAGGAAACATTTAGTTGCAGTTTTCATCACACCAGATACTGAAAGCAAAAGTGGTTAGACTTTTACTGCTCACACAAATATGCAATGATGGATCATTTTCCTTGATGAATAAATGATGTATAATGCTTTTGACTCATTTGTTTAATTTCAACTTGTGTGAAACTCTGATGATGTTTTAGTTAATATTAAGACAGAAATATAGAAAATGATAAAGGGTTCACAGACCTTCAAGCACCACTGTTTTTGTAAGGACATGACCCTAAATCACACGGTGGAACAGGTTCAGGAAGCTAATCAAAATCCAAGATATTTTGCTGCCACAAAATTGAAGACATAAGCTATTTTGAACTGTGCTTTTGTATCTTTACATATATATTGTAAGTTATATTACATGTGTATTTTGGCTCAGTGGTAGCTCAGTGGTTGGAGTACTGGACTATAATCCACCTAAACCAAGGGTAAGGGTTCCAGCATTGCCAAACTGCAACTGTTTCATCCTTAACTCATATTTGCTTGAAATAAATATTTTGTATATTTATTTTTAATATGATTAAGAATATGTCAAGTAGCAGTTTATCACTTCATTGGATTTACCAAAATGGTTATTTTATACCGCTTAAAATTTCTCTCAAAATTACTACACTGTGATGTATTTTGTTACCATGATCAGATGGGCTATTTTTAAACATTTGTACCCCTACTACAAATGTACTATTCTCTCAGGGCTCTTAATGATACTGTCACACTGAACGTATGTCTCATACACAATTACAGCTCAATTTTCTTTATATTTGGCTGGACAGGAACTCCTCCTGAACTCCTTTTGTCCGTTCTCACCCAGAGGACAACGCGTTTCCCATTTTCATCTGGTTCCTTTCAGGGTTTATCCTTCATATGTCTCAAGAAGTCTCCTATGGTTGCTCATTCAGGGTCTAGGCTCTACTTTTTGTAAAACTGCTTTGCAACGTCATTTGTTGCTAAAAGTGCAATTGAAAAAATGTCTTTTCTAATATTTTATCAGTCCTATTACTGAAATTCAACTAAAAATGCACATCCTATTGTGTATATATAACTTAATGATATGGCCGTGAGGCACAAACTGGTTCAGTTGCTTCTGTCAGATTGTTGTGTCAAGCAGTTCAGGATTAGAGCGAGGCATCTTGAAGCACTTGGCAGTACAGCCAGTCTAGTCCTTCCTTCTTGGCAGACCCCTGGCTATTTGTATAATGGTCCCTCTTTCAGTTCCCTCTCAGGAATGTGCAGTGGGCAAAGAGCAGACTTCTGAGCTACAAACCACGGAATCCATTGCTGGCGCCCTCTCTAAAGGTACCAGGTTTATTTGTTAGCCCCGCTAAGTTTCTATTTTATGTCATTCCAGGAAAATCTTTATGCTTTACCCCCAGCTGGCGATGCCGTTTCTTTAATCTCCTGCTTGTCTCTGTGATTGATCTTTCAACGTGACACGATGTGACTTTAACGCTAAGCAAAGCCAAGCCTGAGAGCACGCAACATTCCTGCTGCTCCATACTTCGTGAACTGACCTGCTGTATATCACAGAGGGCCGGAGGTCAAAATGTCGAATACAAATCCTGATTCCAGGTTTCTTGTAAGGTTTTTGAAACAGTCCTGCGAATGGATTTCATTGCCGTTTGTTTACAGATCTGTGTAATGTAACCTGGCGTTTGGGAAATATCAGGAGCGAAATCAATTCCACCTGAATCTGTCGATCAGACTTTCTCATGCGATGATGGAAATGATGCATTTTCTCATTGTCGTGTTTTTCTAAAAACAATTACGATGCCTGTATTCAAAGCTGGCCTGGCGAGAAACCAGCTTCACAAGTCAAGTCAGATTTATTTATATAGCGCTTTTTACAATGGAGCATTGTCTGAAAGCAACTTTACAATTTTAGATTATCTAATAATATCCATGTCCAATCCCAAATAGAGCAAGCCTAGGGCGACAGTTGCAAGGAAAAAGTGTTATGAGGAAGAAATCTTGGGAGGACCAAAACTCAAAAAGGGACTCAACCTCCTTGGATGGCGTAGATGATAAATGTAAGAATGAAACAAATTTATCAAAACAATTAAGTGTTATAGTGATAGTTCGAATAAAATAATGTAGCATATGCATATTAGCATTATGTAGTCCGATACACAGAGTCACTCTAGAATCTTGAGTCCCCAGCCAACCGGAGTTACTGCCCACTGATGTAGTCCGGGTATGGTGGGGCTGGAGCTGATGACGGAAACAACTTGAGTGAAGCTGAAGCGGATGAACATCTTCATGTGGGGCTGGAACAGGTACCAGAACACAAGCTCGGAGGGAAACAGAAAATGTGATTAGTTATTGTTTAAGAGCACAGTGTCTATTAACAATCACTGATGCCACGTGTACCATGAGACTCCGGCAGCATTAGCTATAGCAGCATAGCTAGAAGGAGGAGAACCAGAAGGTAACACAGCCAAGGGGGATCACATGAGACGTCGGCAACCGAAGGGGACAGCCAGACTGTCCACCAGACACTCCCGGCCAAAGGACAAGCCATGACTCCAGACTCTAAGTCTAACCAAAAGCCTGTATAAATAAGTATGTATTTAGTCTAGACTTAAAAATTTGGAGTGTGTCTGAACCTCGAACTAAAGTGAGAAGTTCGGGAAGTTACAGATCTGTTTAGTGCAGCTTCACATGAGAACATGCCATCACATGCATGTCCGGCAGTACTGTAATGAGGTGTAATATAAGTGATTGCACTGATTTGGGAAACAAAAGGGTGTGTGTTGTAACATGCATGACCTGTCTCTGCTGTATACCCTTAAGCTCTGACTCTCAGTCCCTGTTCTGGGTTGCTCCGTTGCACGAATTGACTCATCTGTGAGCAAGTTGGTCAATTTAAATTGATAATTCATTACATTGGCTGAGGGAAATCCATGCAAGCTGCAGGGTGCTGGTTCTTCTGGTTTCTCAGATTATGGTGCCTCAGATAGACTGGTATTTATGGGCCAGTGACTTCACATGGCATGCAACCACCATATTAGGCCAAATGCCAAACCCTGGCAAATATAGACGCATGACTTGATGTGTGAGAATAAAAGCTCTCCCAGGTTGGCTCTGGCAAGCAAGTGTGGCTTTGACAAGGTGATGGATGAACCAAATGTTTCTGTGTCTGCTATGTCCTCTCAAGTTTTTTTTCAGTTTCTGGTATGATATGACTCAGAACTCCAGCCCATAACATTACATGACAATAACATTGTGGCTGCATCGCTTTCAGGACGACTTGCCTGGAATGAGTGTGACTAACATTGGCGAACAGGCATCACCACAGCCCTGCTTCTTGTAAACACCTGCATGTTGATCCAGGATCACTCTCTGTTCATGTATGGCTTATGCTGACCAATGGCAAGGGAAATAAGCAAACTAACCTTGGTGGTAAATGGGGCGATGAAGGCAGTTGGCAGCTCTGAGGCTGAGGAATGAGGCTGGGGGATGCAGCTGATTAATGTAGCCTTTTGCTCACACTGGACTGGAACTCATCATTAGTTGAGGAATGGCTTGAAGCAATGGTCTGCCCGAGACCCTGAGATAGATCCCTTCAGCTTACAGCCGACTCAGAACATCATAGGCCAGGGTCTGTTTTAGCACATGAGCTGAAACATGCTCATTGAGAAAAAAAATAAAAATAAAGCACCCAGATAGAAAAGCCAGATTACTACCAAACTCATCATGCAGCTATGTCTCAGCCAGATATGTTAATGATTACAGGTGTGGTCTGATTAAACCCTAGGTCTTGTCATGCTGTCTATAAAACCTCTCAGAGGCTATTTTTGGGTAGTATACAGTACCTCTTGGTGAGAGATTGTTGACTTCTAGACATGCCTCTGATACACTCAAAGACATTTTGTCCAGTTGACAGACTTTGAGAGGGGGTTTATCATTGGCCTATTCTGTCTTAGCTGTTAGGAGGTTCTGGGAGCAGTTGTTCTGTGAGGGCACACACAAATGTCAAACAGGCTCTGGATGGCACAGAACGGACCACCAGTAGAGAGGATCATTTGATCCACCGACAGGCTCGAGCAGCTACCACAGTTTTATTAACCACCATCCAGACACAGGTGGCACCTTCACTACAAACCCCTGTCTCTGCCTGACCATTTCCAGACTCCCATTATGTGTCCTGGCATTGACAGCCAGCCACCATCACGTCTTGTGTCGTGAATGAGACATCTGGACTGCTATGGATTGGAACCCTATAGTCTTTAATGATGAATCCAGGTTCTGTTTGGGATCCAACGATGGTCAGTTTCAAGTATAGATTCATTGTGGTGAGCGCTTCGATCCTACTGTTGTTGTGGAGTGACACACTGGCCTAACTGCTGGTGTGATGATCTGGGGAGCCATCGCATACAACAGTCGGTCACCCTTAGTAGTGATATGAGGGACACTAAGAAATCAGCAATGGTTGCCCAGGAATGTTTTCGCCAGATTGCAAAACTTCCTGTCCTGCCCGTTTACCAGATTTAATGCCAATCAAACGGGACCACCTGGGATGGCAGCTTTGGTAAACTATGAGAGTGGAGGATCTATAGGCCCAACTGTAGGCAAATGTGTTATAGAGGCATGTCTAGCAGTCAACGATCTCTCACCAAGATGTACACTGCCCAAAAGTGGACCATGAGAGTCTTTGATAGAGCAACATAGAAAGCACTTTTATGCCCTTTTGAAGCAAGACCAAATGACAAATCAGACCACACCTGTAATCATTTACATATCTGCCTGAGACATAACCAACAATCCAACATTTCTGTCTGGGTGCTTTACTTTATTTATTTTTTGTCAATGAGTGTATTTCAAAGTTCTTTCATTACCGCCCATATGACATGACTGCAGTGTGCAATCAGGCCTGACCTTGCAGGACCAGACCATGCAGTCATTGAAGTGATTGATGAAGCAGAAAACCTGAGA
The DNA here is from genome assembly GCA_025084515.1 of Ancistrus triradiatus. NCBI lineage: Eukaryota > Metazoa > Chordata > Actinopteri > Siluriformes > Loricariidae > Ancistrus > Ancistrus triradiatus. The sequence continues at coordinate 543,031 of JAJAGP010000091.1, forward strand.
TTTGCTTTTGGCTCGTTTTGTGTCTGACATGTTTTTGCAGTTAGGACATGTACAATGAAATAGTTCTTCAGACTGTTTCCGCACCTTTTTTCCATCTCCAAACAAGCCAGAAGTCTGTGAAATACACTCAAGGTTATGTCATTTACACTGAGGAGGCTAACACACCTTCTGTTATCATCCTCATACAGTAAATACACCATCCCAATATAAACCAGGCATGCAGGTCCATGCAAAACATAAAACCCTGTTTTTGGATGTTACATGAAGAAGAGTAGCCAAGACTGAGGTCACATACACATCAAACAATGCGTGCTATTGGGTGCACAGTACAGAATAAAAATGTCATTATAAATAAAGGTTTTGTAGAAAAAAATGAGCGGACTTTTGTCTGGCCATGTCTGATTTCTATATGGGCTTAAATATGATTGTGTTGATTCATGGGCTTTATAGTTCAGCTGGGACATTCAACCATTTTGTTCATGGGGAAACGTTGCTGCTCTCATGCATCCACTGTGCAGCCACCAGCCCTGTGGTTTGCATGCTGATGGTTCATCTGAGTCCCTTTTGTCCCACAGCGTGCAGTAAAATGGTTCATCATGAGAACGAAAAAATGTCAATTCATCAGTGTGGAACGGAACAGGGATTCAGAAACAACTATCCATGTCAAATCGTGCCTTTAATTGCAAACGTATGTTCGAATCCTTAAGTAGATCCAAAATAATGTTTATAATATGCATATTCAAAATCACGGTCTCCATGTGTGGGCCTCGGATATTAAGATAAGGGCCTTTCAACAGTATCCTGAGTTGGAGAGCTTAAAAAGGGAGATGTAAAAACAGAAAAACAGAACAAGGTCAACCTGGCATGCCATGCTGCTTGTGGCTGAGTATTTGTGCCAAAGCCTGGAAGCTAATCAAGGCCATGAATGAGCCTGGCTTTAAGCTCTCTTCCTCTTTCCAACCGCAGCTGCTACAGATTTCATACTGTAATCCAACTGTCTCACACTTCTCCAAGCTCTTACATGCTGCATGTTTCCTATCCCTGATGCCTACACACAAGTTTACCTCTCTGTATGAATATGATGGGATTTGAACTTGGAAGGTGGTGGATTACAATAGCAATCAAATGTTTGGATGTAATTGTTTAGAACTTTAATCAGCATATTGGCAGTGTTTCATGTTACACCAGTTTTATATCACAACTTTTTATTCATCTGACTTTACCCTGACTCCTCCACCTGGAGAAATTATAAACTCACTGGTCACTTCATTAGGTACACCCTGTTGGTACTGGATTGGATTCCATTTTGCCTTCAGAACTGCCTTAAGTCTTCATGGCATAGATTCAACAAGGTGCTGCAAACATTCCTCATATTGACTGATAGCGTCACGTAGTTGCTGCAGATTTGTCGGCTGCACATCAATGATAAAAAAAACAATGCTCAGTTAGTATTAAGGGGCCCAAAGTGTGTCAAGAAATTATCCTCCACACCATTACACCACCACCACCATCATAGTCATGTATTGTCGAAGGCAGGATGAGTCCATGCTTTCAAATTCTGACCCTGACAGCCGAATGTGGCAGCAGAAATCGAGTCAGAAATCGTGTCAGCTAAGAACAGACAACTGTAGCCTCAGTTGCCTGTTCTTAGCTGACATGAGGGGTACCTTTTGCTGCTGTAGCCCAACTGCTTCAAGGTTTGATGTGTTGTGCATTCAGCGATGCTCTTCTGAATACCTCAGTGGTAACAAGTAGTTATTTGAGTTACTGTTGTTCAAACTTACTATTAGCTCGGACCAGAATGGCCATTCTCCTCTCATCTCTGGTATCAACAAGGCATTTTAGCCCAGAGAACTGTGGCACACTGGATATTTCTTTTTTAGGACCATTCTCTGTAAACCCTAGTGAAAATTCCAGTAGATCAGCAGTTTCTGAAACACTAAGACCAGACCAGCAAACATGCCATGTTCAAAATCACTTAAATCACCTTTCTTCTTTGATTATATGCGTTACCGAGCAGTTGAACAGGTGTACCTAAAAAACACTCTAATGTGTTTTTGTGCCTACTTTATACGTATCATTAATATTCCAGTCATATATAGATTTGATTTCAACCAGTGTCAGGAAGGTTGCTGCAGCAGATCACATGATATTTGAAAGTGAAAGTTGCCATTTTGACCCTGTTTATCCTGGCGAAAAATGCTCCCTGGATCTGATTTCAATCCATCGCAGGGTGCTGTAACCACACCACCCACCCTTCATGATGCAAACCCAGCCCAGGATTCGAGCACTGTTCCTTAAGAACTGCAGTTTCCTGCAGCTGGTTCTTACATCTGAACCACAGGATCTATCCACTGGTATTGGGAGTTCTCTATTTAAGTAGCAGGATCCATAAGACATCCATTCCTCAGATTATGTACTGATCTACTCCTCGTGTGTACATGTAGTCTCCTCTCAAGACTGTAGTGAAACACACCTTCGTATGAAATCTTAAGTTTGTTGGATCTGTGAAACAACAATAGACTCACATGTTTTTGAGGATTTAGTTGTGTGTAGTTGTCAGTAGACGACATAGAAAAGCAAGTATCATTTGTGCAAACACAACACAAAGGTTTCTCTAATAATCAATTTGCATTTCCTGCCAAAACTCAATTCTGACTCTTGGCAACCATATGGATGGTGTTTCTCCAATATATTCAGTCCTCTGTTTGGATCATCAGGCATCCCAGTGGTTTGTTCAAGATTCATCTGATTGTAAATATGTGAGTAATAAATTATAATAATTTATTTTAGGCATATGACCCTGAATTTAACTAAGTGGGTTTGGAAAGCGACTGACTGAGTTATTTTAGCCAATATTAATCATTTAAAGCATGTTTTAACTAGCAAAGTCTTAACTTTATGATCATGCCAATTTAGGATACATCAATTAAAACATGTCAAGTCTTTTAAAATTAAAGAAATATCTTTGTTCTTCTTAACTTTTGAACGCTACTATATTTTATTTAGCAAGAATTATACATAAGCGTGTCTTTTTGAAACTGAAAATGATTGAACAAGACACACGCTTCAGTTTGGGTTAACACATTTATGCTTGATTTCCAACTGAATCAGGGGTCATCATATGGTGAATTCATACTTACGACACTCTGGGATTTTCCTAACCATTTATAGAAGTGTCTAATTTACTCAGTTTAATATATTTTCTATAAAAGACCTTGCTCATGAGAGAAACTGGTGAAAACATTTTATAAGATCACTGTGACCTCCTATTAAAGTGACATGTGATATTCAATGTTGTTAAGCTGTTGCAGAATGGCTCAGTGGTTTAAAGCGCTGTATTATTAAGCAGAAGGTTGTGAGCTCAACTCTTGCTTAGCCAAGTTGGACTGGTGCACTGGTCAAATGTTTTATTGCTCTTATTGTTACAAATAAAATGGTAATATCTGGAGAACATGACGAAACACATTTGTTGAAACAATATGATCAAAGCAAATGTCCACTGACTCCAATAAATGCATGGGTGGTGGACTCAAGACATAAACAATGCGCTTTATTGTTTTTTTTGTGATTCAACAGCTATTCACTAGAGCTAACTTCTACCTAATGCACCTTTAATACCCAACTGTTCTTCTCATTTGTAACTTTGATTAAAAAACACTGGCCAAATTAATAAATGTATTTGAAATGTAAATTCTTGTGCATGTACATAGGTAATGTGGTTTCATTTTATAGTAGTGCCTGAAAGTTTGTGAACCCTTTACAATTTTTGATATCTCTGCATAAATATGTTTTATAAGAGTCCATAGTAATTAATTGAATCCACTTTTGTCTCATCCAAACAAATGAAACAGACAATATATATTTGACTAAATATTTATTAAGGAAAATGTTCCAATATTACACATCTGTGAGTGAAAAAAGTATGTTAAACTCTTGGATTAGCAATTAATTTGAAGGTGAAAATAAAGAGTCTGGTGTTTTCAATCAATGAGATGACAATCAGGAATGACAATGTAATATTTAAAGAACAGTGATCTATCAGAGTCTGATCTTCAAAACAAACTTGTGGAAGTGTATTGGCAGTATGAACAAAAAAGTGTTATGAGGACGTTAGAAAAAGAGCTGCTGATGTTCGTATGGCTTGAAAAGCCTTACAAAAGCCTTACAAAACCATCTCTAAAGAGTTTGAACTCGAGCAATCCACAGTCAAACAGATTTATATACAAATTGAGGGAAGTGAAGACCACTGTTACTTAGCTGGCCAATGAAGATCACTCCAGGAGCAAGGCGTGTAATAGTCTGCTTGGTCACAAATGAACCCATGGTAACTACTAAGAAACTATAGTCCTCTCTCACATCGACTATTGTTAATGGCATGAGTCCACCATTAGAAGAACACTGATCAACAATGGTCTGCATGATAGGGTTGTAAAGAAAAAGCCACTGCTCCCCAGTGGCAGGACTGTTCAACAGTTACAGAAATGGCGTCACAGTAGATACTGGAAGCACAGTATCTCACAGGTACAGCAGTACCTCGGTTCTCAACCACCTCAGAACTCAGTTCTCAATGCATTTGACTAGAAAAATTTGTCTCGGTTCTTTGTCTTGTTCAATACTTGGTGTACTTGCTTAAACTTGTATGAGTTGAGTCATGCGACTCATTTCAGCAGAAACTTGATTCAGTGATTCAGTGATTCAAATTCACAGATAGTCCTTGCTCAGCACTTACTCTGCAGTGTTTATCATGTCTTTATTTTTGTTTTTTACATCTAGAGTATGTTGGTCTTAAAAGCCAACCGAAATGAAACTGTAAGGAAACCAAAAGGAAACAGGCTGCACTTAGCTTAGCAGCTATGCTAGCGCCCAGAGTTAATCAAAAGAGCAAGTGTTTTGCTTTTACTTTTCACTTTCAATCCATTACTCGCTACATTACATGAGATTGTTCAACACTTTATTATAAAATAAGCTTTGTGTTAATGATTTTACTAAATTGTAGGTTAAGTAAATGTTTTAAACAGTAACTTACTTATCATTACTTATCATAGACTCCGCTATGATAATGTATACAATGCTCAACCACACACTCGTTAAACTCATCGAATCATGAAATATTTAACTTATGATTAATTTGTCTGAATGTATCCCCATCGTAAAACAGGGAGCACCTGTACAGTACAGCTCTGCTAATGCATATAATGCCCTATACAGTGGATTTTCAGTTAATTCAGTTTAAATGATTCCTTATGGGAAAATTTGTTCGGTACTCATCGTTTTTGGTTTTCGACAAGGTTTCTGGAACGAATTAACAACAAGAACCGAGATACCACTGTATTATATGTTGTCTCATTTGTTCAGTTGGGCTCGCTTTATATAATTTTAAACTTGTGTTCAAATCTGATGATGTTTTAGCTCATATTTATGCAAAATATAAAACACTCTAAAGGGTACACAAACTTTCAAGCACCACTGTATGCTGGAATGTTTACTTATGTTTTTGTCTATAAAACATTTAAGAAGCTTGTTCTCTTTACTACAGGGTATTACAATGAGCAGATCCAGAAGTACACCATGTTTTATTTGTCCTTTTATGAGTCCCATCATATTCATACAGAAAGATCTGTGGAGCTGAAACATGACTCCACATTCAGCAGACACTGTTTGCATATTTCTGGTTGTGATATGTAGCGACAAATGTTTCTGAACATCACTGTGAAGTCAAACTGCCAATAAACTTAGACAACTTCATCCATGAAGTGCTCAAATTTTATATCATTTTATATGTGGAACTTATCCTGTGCTAACAAGACTTTCAATTTTTTTTTTCCTAAAGAAAAAAACACACCACTCTAGTTGGGGAAAAAAGACTTGCTTGAGACGTTTTTTACAGATTTAAATTTGTATCAGAAGCTGCTCTTTAAAGAAAAACAACATTTACAAAAGTTCAACATCTGGCTGCCAAATGCATGGCAGAACCCCCAATGTGGCATGTCCAGGTGGAGGTCATCAGACACTGGTAGTGTGTGGTTAGCACGATGGCACACAGTCTGCATTTCTCAGGAGAAGTGCTGCAATTGTGGCAGGGCTTTATAGGAAATGTCTAAGATGTGACACAGAGTAAATGGTGCATTCGGGGTTTTAAAGTTTCTGCTGCTACCCTAAATAAACCACACTAGATTAAAATGCTGGGCTAATGAAAACCTGGAGTATACCTCTGCCAGGATGGTGTCAGCAAGGACAGAGATAGCTGGGGCTAATCTACAGAGCAAAAAAAGAGAGCAGTTACAGACAGCACAGCAGCAGAAGGTTACGTACCACACCTTCTGGAAAGTGCTGAGTCCAGACAACTGGTTTCCATCTGGTTTACATTCCTGCATCCTGTTCCCTGACCCAAATAAAATGAGAGGGGAATAAGATCCAGCATTTAGTAAGTTACTTTACATACAACCGTTTTGAGATATTAGCAAATAACAGTATAAATAGGATTATAACACCTGTATCTTACACAATTACTAACACCATTTAAGTAGATATTTGTGTTCTCATACACAATTTGCTTGTATCTCCCTTGAACAACTATGATTTGTAATGTATGCAATGTGCTGGCAACTGCTTCATTCAGGTTCAAGATATGGCATATACATGCTCAATGAAAATAGGCAAGAGTAAAAAAATAATGCCACATTGTGACCTTGATAATGCTAATTTGGAGGCTAGCTAGCGATACTAGGCTAAGGTTTCTGCTTGAAAGTGCTGGTCTATTTAAACTGGGACGATGAAATCACTGAAGTAAACACTTTAGCTACATGGCTCAGTTAATTACAGCAATAAAATAGTTCAACTGCCTAAAAACCCTGGTGAAAAAGCACGTTTTGTTTTGCACCATTTCCTGCATTTTCCCATCACAAGCCAGTGCTCATTTAACAGCTAATCCAACATTAAACCAACTAGGATAAAGACCAGGAGAAACCGGCTCATTGTGGTTCTGTGCTGTTTTCATGCTAAAACCACCAACCACTTTGTTAGCCATATTATTATCATCAGCCATAGCCATATAATTATATTTCTAACCTATGAAATGTCATTTCTACTACAGCAAAGTCCTCCTGTGATGTAACAACAGCAGACATTTACATTTAGTCATTTAGCAGATGCCCTTAGCCCTTAACTTACAAAGGTGCAAACAGTGCTACGACATGAGTACTCAGTAATCGATAAGAATTCATTACCTGCTAGATCAGAGACCTCAGTTTGACAAAAAAGCATGGGAATATGCTCAACCAATGAGGGGCCAACATCGAGATCTGGCCATGTGGGACAGGTTCGATCTCAGGCAAGGTTGTGGCAGATGCCTTGAAGCTAAAGAAGTTGGTGTGCTGGTGTAGTTCTGAATTAAGGAATGTAAATAATATGGCGCAGAACCTTTTCAGTCCTGGAAAGCAAGGGTTAAAAATTTGATCCTGATTCTCAGTAATGATGTTACATGAAAAACTATGGTTGTGAACCAGATGGGCTGCAGCATTCAGAATGATCTGTAGTTTAGCGATGGAACATGAAGGCATACCAGCAATCAAAATGTTGCAGTCATTGAATCTGTAAATGAGAAGAGCCTGTATGAAAATCTAAGCAGCTTCTGTGGTCAGAAACGGGCATATTCTTTTGATGTTCTACAGAAGAACTCTGGACATTCTATTGATTGATGCAATGTGGTCAGAAAAATTTAGGTTGAACGTATAGTTGTTATCATATACTCCCTTCCACTCGGAAGGCAGAGTTTAGCTAATTGGGCGTATTATAAGTGCTGGTTATAGATAAATGAGTCGAGATGCCATCGCTCGGTAGTTACTGGTTGTTGCTACAGGACCTAAGAGGCCATAGCTCAGTGAGTTGTTCCTAAAGAAGCTGAAATCCATTGCTCAGTGGCTACTGGTTATTGCTAAAGAGATCCTGTGACTGATGAGCGATGATGCTGTCACTAAAGTAACCACTCATTGTTGCAAAACGAGCCAAAATGACATGGCTCAGTATCTATTAGCTGTACCTAAAGGTTCATGATTCAATTGCTATTGCATAGACCCATTGCTCAGTAATGACTGGTTGTTGCTAAAGGTGTTGAGAAGCCATACCTCAGTAGCTACTGGTTAAAGGAGCTGTGATACCATACTGATACCATACTCAGGACTTACTTGCTACACTTAAAGGAGCTGAGATGCCATGTCTTAGTTGCTATTGGTTGTTGCTAAAGAAGCTGCCATCCATTGCTCTGTAGCTACTGGTTATTGCTAAAGGATTGAAGAGGCTAGGATTCTGTCACTCATTGTTGCGGAAAGGAAAATGTAGGTATAGCTGAAGGAACCGAGTAGCTATGGCTCAGTAGATATTGGTTGTTGCTAAAGAAACTGCACTCCATTGCTATGTAGCTACTGGTTGTTGCTAAAGGAGCCAAAATACTATGCCTAAGTATCTATTAGCTGTAGCTATAGGAATTGAGAGTGCTCAGTTGCTATTGGTTGTTGCTAAAGAAGCCAAACTCCAGTGCTCAGTAGCTGCTTGTTGTTGCTAAATGAGTCAAGATGTAATGCCGCAGTAGCTTTGATTGCTGCTAAAGGAGTAGAGATACCATAACTCAGCAGCTACTAGCTGTAGTTCAAGAAACAGAGAGGCCACGGCTCATTAGCAAATTGTCATTGGCAATGAAGCTGAAATTTATTTTTCAGTAACTATTAGCTGTGGCTAAAGGAACCAAGATCAGTTGCTAAAGGAGTTGAGATGTCATTACTCTGATGTGAAAAGGAACCAAGATGATATGATTCAGCACTAAATGTTGCTAAAGGAGCCAAGATACTATTTGTTGCTAAATTATCTTAGATGCCATTGCTCAGTAGCTATTGTTTGTTGCTAAATTAGCTGAGATGCCATTGTAGCTATTGGTTGCTACTAAAGAAGCTGAGATGCCATGACTCAGTAGCTCCTGGTTGTTGTCCACATGCGATGCAGAAGCTTGGAGAAAACACAATGACGACTGTTTCCTGTTCCAGTATATCATCTTTCAAATGTGATTAGGAGAACAGAATGCATTGCAACACCAGAATACAAAAGACAGTTGACAAGATGCTAGCATGACACAGTGTTGACATACTGGGAGCTGAACACGGAAAAAGACACCAATAGACTGTATTACTTCATATTAAATGAAACAGAAACTTTTTTAGGGAGGTAGCAGTGGAACTAATTCCCTAGGTATCGACTTGTTTATCAGGGCTTCCACATTCGAAGCTGGATCCAGATGTTCTCATTTTAACAAAGCTTATCCTTTATAAATTCAGAGATGCAAAACATTGTCTTTTAGTTATGTTTTCTTAAAAGCAGTTACATCATAATACATAATACAATTTAGCAAAGATAAATGACATAGTGGGTCATGTCTGCCAGCTTTTTACCACTTCTCTGACCAGATTTCCACTGCCTCTATGTACCGGTAAATGCATATTAGTCATGGTTATGTGGCATGCAGAGACGGTGCACACAATATTTTACCCTTATTGCACTCTTCAAGAAGACAAAGTGTAGGTATGTGGTATTGCAAGCAGACCCGAAAGTCCTTGCATAACAATGAAAATTGGCATTTGCATTGAAGTATAAAATATGTAAATAATTGTGGTAATTGAGTGGTAGGTGGTATGACCCCCATAACATTCAAAGACATTTATTTATTTGTGATTAAATGTCTAGGAAGTGCTGGTGCTATACAACTAAAGTGTTTTGGAGACCAGAGTTTACTGCAGCTACATGTCTGTATGTAGTTTGGCATCTTCTGTCTGTGTCCTTCTAAGTTTTCTTTGGGCAATCCAACCTCCATCCACCTATTGCAGGCATGCCAGTTGCTTGATTTACTGCTCTAATTGAAGCCTAAGTGTGAGTTAACAGAGTAAACAGTAGAACAGAAGCCCTGTGATTGATTGAACTGAACCAGTCCGGGATAGACCCTGTACTCACCACAATCTTGATCAAGATGGAAGATGAATACATGAAACAGTACCGTGCAAAAGTCTTAGGCTACATTAGATTAGATATACCATTGTTTTAGCAATGGGGTAATGACCATATGTAGTTATTTCTCACTCCCTTTATTAGAATACAACTCGAAAATACAGTAGATTTGTATTAAAAACTGAAAAAAGGAACAATAACAACAACAAAAAAACAGCTTCTATAGGCTACAGTGGCAAGTATTTAGTGTGATCTCCCGTTACACTTGAGCAATAGCAGTATCTGGCAGTTTCATTGGGATGCCAAGTTGACCCTTCTACAGTCTGAAGAAGCTTGATAAGAAATGTTTTTTTTGGAACGGTAGCAGTCAACAAACATTTTTTTGGAAGGGGAACAGAGTGAAAAGGCTAAGATATGCTAAAGCTCACAAAGACTGGAATGAAGAACAGAGGAAAAGAGTATTATGGAGTGACGAATCTAAGTTTGATATTTGTGGGTCAAATAGTCGATAATATGTTATATATGGTCATTATACCATTGCTAAAACAACAAATCTAATGGTGGCCTAAGACTTTTGTACAACCTTGTATATTTGCTCATTAACTCATAGAAAGAAATCTGAAAACGACCAGTTGAGCTATCCATGAATACATGGAAATGAAAATGAATTCCTTCATGTATCTTTAGTAAGCTCTTTATCCTGGTAAGGGTTGTGGCCGATCTGGCGCTTTTCCCATAAACATTCGGTGCAAGATGGGAACACACCCAGGTCGAGGCTGGGTGTTTATACACTTTTTGTTGATATTCTAAAAGAAAAGAAGTTAACAGAACCACTACAGGAAATAAAATCAAGCGTATGGCATATTTCTGTATTTTCATGCATACATATTGAAAATAAAAGCACCTTTCCAGATGATCCAGTAAACCAGTAGTGTTTTTGTAAGGTCTCAAAATGTAATTGCCTTTTTGTTAAACCCTGATTATCCTGGTCAGAGTCATCGAACTCTGAAGCAAAACTCCAGAATTTACAGGACACCAGTCCTTTGCAGAACAGAGTAGAAATCTCTCAGTACCAAGGGATGATCCCCTCATCCTTCACTTCTTCAGACACAGCCTAATCTTTCTTGTTCCACATCCAACCTGGTCAGAAGGAACCACTGAGTCTTGAACCCAGGCCACTGCTGTGGTGGCAAGCACACTATCTAATTGTCAATGGTTAAGTAAAATGTGCAAAAATACATTGTTCCCAAACATTTGTGGACACCCACAATTCAGCCTAAAAAACATGGGTATTTATTATAGAGGTTTCACACGTTTCTGCTATGACAGCCTTTGCTGTTCAAAGAAGGATTTACATTAAATTTTGGAATGTCTGTGAGTTTGGGCACTGATGTCAAACAATAACCCCTTGCTTACTCTTGGCATTTAAATTAATCTCAGTGGATGGAGTTTATGGCTGATGAGTAAAACAGCCATGACAGTGGTAGCTTAGAGGTTAAGGTACTTGTCTGTGGACTAGAAGGTCCAGTCCCAATTCCACCTCTCTTGTAAGTCACTCTACATAAGGGTTTCTGCTAAATGACTAAAGATCTCCACCAAAGCTGGCAAACCATTTCTTCATTAACTTTGTTTTAGGAGGGCAGGACAGCCAGAGTCTCATGCTACATTTAGTATCAATGGTTCAATAGTGGTCTGTTGATAGACTCTGTGCTCTTAACAATAACTAACTACATTTTCTCTTTTCTCTCCGAGCTTGTATTACGTCCAGCCCCACACACTAAGCTGTTCCTCCAATTCAGCTCCACTCAAGTTGTCCTTCTACCATCAGCTCCTGCTCCACCATTCTCGGACCACAGAGGTCAGTAACTCTCTACCTCTTCTAGACACAATATCCCAAAATCACTCTGTGTATTGGACTAAATAATGCTGATACGCATATTTTTATGTTATTCTATTTAATATTTTTGTTCATTATTGGCTTATATGCTATAGCTTTTATATTCTCTATTTTATTCTACTCTTCATAATATTTAATTTCTCTAAACATTTCTCTAAGACGTTAGTCTACTTGTTATTTTTTTTTTATTATTTTATTTTTTATATATGTTCTCTCTGTTAATATTTGTTTAGTTCCTGTTTATTTAAACTGTTACTATGAACGTATTAATTAGATAACTTAGTTAATTCTTACATATAACATCTAAGCTGCCCAAGGATGATGGGTTCATTTTTGAGTCTTGGTCCTCCCAAGATAATGTTTAGGAAGTTTTTCCTTCTCACTGTCACCGTAGGCTTGCTCAGTTTGGGATTGGTCTGATCATTTAAAAAGTAATCTAAAGAATTAGATGTCTAAAGAATTAGATATAAAGCTGAATTGACTTGACTTAATGAGAGTGTCATCCATAGAGTGACTGGGGTGTTCAGATGCAAATTGTCTGTGCAGATTCCATACCTATATATTTAATATTATGAACCTGTTAGCAATGTGTATGGCTGAAATAATTGAGATCACTAATTAGAAGGGGGTCTACATACTTTTGGTCATATCGTGTTACTTTTGCATGAGAGTGTATATATCTCTCAACAAATGCACAGACAGCAATCATGCAACAAGTCATCTGTACAGGATAATAAATACATTTACAGTGGTGCTTGAAGGTTTGTGAGCCCTTTGGAATTTTCTATATTTCTCCATAAATATGACCCAAAACATCATCAGGTTTTCACACAAGTCCTAAAAGTAGATAAAGAGAACCCAGTTAAACAAATGAGACAAAAATATTATACTTGGTCATTTTTTTATTAAGGAAAATTATCCAATATTATATATTAGTGGGTGGCAAAAGTATGTGAACCTCTAGGATTAGCAGTTAATTTGAAGGGAATGGGGTGACAATCAGGTGTGAGTGGGCACCCTGTTTTATTTAAAGAACAGGGATCTATCAAAGTCTGCTCTTCACAACACACGTTTGTGGAAGTGTATCATGGCACAAACAAAGGAGATTTCTGAGGACCTCAGAAAGAGTTGTTGATGCTCATTAGGTTGGAAAAGGTTACAAAATCATCTCTAAATAGTTTGGACTCCACCAATCCACAGTCAGACAGATTGTGTACAAATGGTGGTAATTCGAGACAATTGTTACCCTCCCCAGGAGTGGTCGACCAACAAAGATCACTCCAAGAGCAAGGCGTGTAATAGTTGGTGAGGTCACAAAGGACCCCATGGCAACTTCTAAGTAACAGAAGGTCTCTCTCACATTGGCTAATGTTAATGTTCATGAGTTCACCATCAGAAGAACACTGAAAAACAATGGTGTCCATGGCAGGGTTGCAAGGAGAAAGCCACTGCTCTCCAAAAAGAACATTTCTGCCCATCTGCAGTTTGCTAAATATCACGTGGACAAGCCAGAAGGCTACTGGAAGAATGTTTTGTGGTTGTGAAACCAAAAATAGAACTTTTTGGTTTAACACAAAAGCGTTATGCTTGGAGAAAGGAAACCACTGCATTCCAGCCTAAGAACCTTATCCCATCTGTGAAACATGGTGGTGGGAGTATCATGGTTTGGGCCTGGTTTGCTGCATCTGGGCCAGGACAGCTTGCTATCATTGATGGAACAATGAATTCTGAATTATATCAAAGAATTTTAAAGGAAAATGTCAGGACATCTGTCCATGAACTGAATCTCAAGAGAAGGTGGGTCATGCAGCAAGACAACGACCCTAAGCACACAAGTCAACAAAGTTAATGTTTTGGAATGTCCAAGTCGACGTCCTGACCTTAATCCAATCGAAATGTTGTGGAAGAACCTGAAGCGAGCAGTTAATGTGAGGAAACCCACCAACATCCCAGAGCTGAAGCTGTTCTGTATGGAGGAATGGGCTAAAATTCCTCCAAGCCGGTGTGCAGGACTGATAAACAGTTACAGGAAACCTTTAGTTGCAGTTATTGCTACACAGGGGGGTCACACCAGATACTGAAAGCAAAGATTCACATACTTTTGCCACTCACTAATATGTAATGTTGGATCATTTTCCTCATTAATTGAATGACCAAATTTTTTTTGTCTCATTTGTTTAAATGGGTTCTCTTTGTCTGCTGTTAGGACTTGTGTAAAATCTGTTGGCTTTAGGTCAGATTTATGCAGAAATATAGAAAATTCTAAAGGGTTCACAAACTTTCAAGCACCACTGTATAAGAGAACTTATAGAAACATAGGGATGCTTTAATATCCTGCTGGTCAAATCATGCTTCTCTGTGAGAAGCTTGATTCAAATGATCTGATAATATTTAAGACGACTTTTCTGTACTAGTTCTGAAGTTATGCTTGAACTCTAATATGCTAGTCAACCACCGAAGGGACCCGTGTTCACATTCTTGCTTCTGGCTGGACAAAATTGGCCATGTCTGAGACAGAGGTGCTTGGTTGGCGGTCATTCACTAGTGCCGAAACAGTGACCCCCTGCAGTGCAGTGTCATCTGGGGCACACTTACATCTGCACCCTGTGGTGTTTAGAGGTAGGCGCCAGTGATCCTGTGACCCTGACCAGGAAAAGCAGGGTAGCAATGTTAAAAATGGTTAGAAGTGGCAGTTCTTTGATAAACCACTATAAAGCTTTGTGGACTACAACTGTAATTCAATAAAATCCAATCAAGTATTAGATTCAATATTCAAAAGTTGCTTTATTGGCATGACAAATATGTACACCTGTAATGCCAAAGCTCAGGTACATGATAATAAAAATAAACCTACAATTGAAAATAAATACAAGTTAAAATACAACAGAATGATATAATAAAGGAAATAAAAATGCAGTATTATCTGACAGCTGATTTAAAAGCTGCCATAAGCAAGGGCATTGTAATTCAAACTGAAACTAATGAGTTCATTTAAGCCCAACTCTTTAGTGACGGATTTCCATGTAACTCAAGGCTATGTTCTGTGATAGTTAAGCATCAGCATGGTGCCACTGCTACTTGGCCATAAAGCTGAGAGGAAAGGGTGAGAACTTTGGTGCCCCTCTCAAATTTCTAAACAAGGATCCAGATGCAGCTCACAGTAGTCAGTAAGTCTGAAGAAAAAAGTATTTCCAAACATTGGACTCATCATTCATAGACAAGGGAGACATGCAAAATATTTTCCAACTGGAATGCGTGTAGCTGTAATAGAGGCAGAGCAGAACCTGATCGATTGGATGGATGGATGGATGGATGGATGAATGGATGAGCAATTTGTTCGTGACATTTCACTTCGATTTAGAAGATCTAATTGTACTTGACAACACTCCCTCAGGACAGCGAGTGAAGTAACCCATCTACGGTAATAATTTCCAGTAGCCTATATTTTTGCTCCAAGATTTGCTTCTGCAGTTCAAAAACCAGGTGTATGAATGTTTTTTTCATCCCAGGTTAAGAGAAAGCGCACCTGGACTGAAGTCTGGTCCAGACTGGTTGCTATCCTTTTCCTGACCATAAACAGAGCTTTGACGGGGAAACGCTAAAAGAAACATGCAGTATTTGTGTCATAAATTACTGTCCAGTGTTCACTTTTAGAGGCTACCTACTTATTATGAACCTTAAACCGGAGGCCTTGAAGTCTGTGGATGAAATTACAGTTCCTACAGACATGCTGTGAAGCAGTTTGCACTGCTGGGGAGGAGCAACATTCCACAAAGCCCTGTTTCCTTGTTCAGAGTTAGACCTCGCTTACAACCGCACTAATTGAAGAGGTCAAAGTGGCTACAGTCACGTTTGTCGCAGTCACTGGAAATTAATTTAAATGCAGAATGTGCTTTCATTTTGTTTTGTTTCACACAAATTAAATGAACAGTTTGAAAATCACAATCTGATATTTTAGCCAAAAATCTCATATACAGTGTTAAACAATTGGAAGGCTATCCAGTAGAAGCCATTAGGCCAGAAGATTTCAGATTTATTTTATACTTAGAGCATAATAGTCCTCATTATCCAGAGCGATTTACAACTGGGGTTAGCAGGTTAAGTGTCTTGCTCAAAGCCCCAACAGTGACTCCACCCACTTTTGGATAGCTTCATTTCAGAAAGCTGTTGTGGACTTGGCTGGCTCAGTTGTTAACAAACAGTGGAATTGTAGAAAACAATATATGTAACATTATCTATGCAAATACAACAGTACAGATAAGTGCCATTTAATGACCATCTGATCAATGTCTGTTCGCTTTAATGACTGAGGTCTTTTTACTCCAAGCACTGCAGCCATAACAGCTGGTCAAATTTAAAAAGCCATAAATACTTTGATATTTTGTGTACACATTTTTCCATGCATAAGTAGGAAAGCAGAGACATGAAATGGAAAAGTTTGTACTCTGCTAAACAGGTGCTGGCTTCACCTACATACAGTCGTATGAAAAAGTTTGGGCACCCCTGATCATTTTCATGATTTTTCTTTATAAATCATTGGTTGTCCAGCTCAGCAATTTCAGGTAAATATATCATATAGCAGATGAACACAGTGATATTTGAGAAGTGAAATGAAGTTTATAGGTTTACAGAAAGTGTGCAGTAATTATTCAAACAAAATTAGGCAGGTGCATAATTGGGCACCCTGTCATTGAATACCATTAGCACTTTAATTATTGGAACACAAAAAAAAAAAAAATTTGGTTTGTAAGCTCATTGACCCTTGATCTACATACACAAGTGAATCCCAACTATGAGAAAGTGTTAAGGTGGCCAATTGGAAGTTTTTCTCCTCTTTTTATCTTCTCTGAAAAGTGGCAAAATTGGAGCCTCAAAACAACTCTCAAATGGCCTGAAAACAAAGGTTATTCAACATCATGGTTCAGGGGAAGGATACAAAAAGCTATCTCAGAGATTTCAGCTGTCAGTTTCCACTGTGAGGAACAGTGAGGCAATGGAAGACCACAGGCACAGTTCTAGTTAAGGAACTCCCGAAGTGGCAGACCAAGAAAAATCTCAGATAGGCAGATGCAAAGGATGGTGAGAACAGTCATAGTCAAGCCACAGACCAGGTCCAAACACCTACAACCTCATCTTGCTGCAGATGGTGTCACTGTGCATCGTTCAACTATTCAGAGCAGTTTGCACAAGGAGAGGCTGTATGGGAGAGTAATGCAGAAGAAGCCTTTTCTGCAGACACGCCACAAACAGAGTCACTTGAGGTGTGCTACAGCACATTTGGACAATCCAGCTTCATTTTGGAATAAAGTGCAGTGTACTGATGAAACTAAAATGGAGTTATTTGGACATAACAATAAGCGATATGCATGGTGGAAAAAGAACACAGCATTCCCAAGACAAACACTTGCTACCCACAGTAAAATTTGGTGGTGGTTCCATCATGCTGTGGGGCTGTGTGGCCAGTGCAGGTACAGGCAATCTTGAGGGTCGCATGGATTCCAGTTAATATCAGCAGACTCTTGAGAACAATGTTCAAGAATCAGTGACAAAGTTGAACTTGCACCGAGGCCAACGACCCCAAACCCTGCTCAAAATCTACCAAGGCATTCATGCAGAGGAACCAGTACAACGTTCTGGAATGGCCATCTCAGTCCCCAGACATGAATATTACTGAAAATCTGTGTTGTGATTTAAAGTGGGCTGTCCATGCTCGGAAACCATCAAAACCTGACTGAATGGAGAATTTTTCTAAAGAAGAATGGTCACAAAGCACCTTCAACAGGAATCCAGACTGGAAGCTGTAGGAAGCGTTTAGCGGCTGTTATTTCTACAAAAGGAGGATCTACTAAATATTGATGTCATTTTTCTGTTGGGGTGCCCAAATTTATGCACCTGCCTAATTTTGTTTGAATAATTACTGCACACTTTCTGTAAATCCTATAAACTTCATTTCACTTCTCAAATATCACTGTGTTCATCTGCTATATGATATATTTAACTCAAGTTGCTGATCTTAACAACCAATGATTTATAAACTAAAATCATGAAAATGATCAGGGGTGCCCAAACTTTTTCATACGACTGTATGACCTAAAACATCATCAGATGTTCACACAAGTCCTAAAATAGATAAAGAGAACCCAGTCAAACAAATGAGACAAAAATATTATACTTGGTCATTTATTTATTGAGGAAAATGATCCAATATTACATCCAATATTAGATCCAATAGTGGCAAAAGTATGTGAACCTCTAGGATTAGCAGTTAATTTGAAGTTGAAATTAGTGTCAGGTGTTTTCAATCAATGGTATGACAATCAGGTGTGAGTGGGCACCCTGTTTCATTTAAAGAACAGAAAGAGTTGTTGATGCTCATCAGGCTGGAAAAGGTTACAAAACCATCTCTAAAGAGTTTGGACTCCACCAATCCACAGTCAAACAGATTGCGTACAAATGGAGAAAATTCAAGACCACTGTGACTCTCCCCAGGAGTGGTCGACCAACAAAGATCACTCCAAGAGCAAGGCGTGTAATAGTTGGTGAGGTCACAAAGGACCACAGGGTTACTTCTAAGCAACTGAAGGCCTCTCTCACATTGGCTAATGTTAATGTTCATGAGTCCACCATCAGAAGAACAGTGAACAACAATGGTGTGCATGGCAAGATTACAAAGAGAAAGCCACTGCTCTCCAAAAAGAACATTGCTGCTCATCTGCAGTTTGCTAAAGATCACGTGGACAAGCCAGAAGGCTATTGGAAAAATGTCTTGTGGACGGATGAGACCAAAATATAACTTATATAAAAGAAAAGCGTTATGTTTGGAGAAAGGAAACCACTGCATTCCAGCCTAAGAACCTTATCCCATCTGTGAAACATGGTGGTGGTAGTATCATGGTTTGGGCCTGGTTTGCTGCATCTGGGCCAGGACGGCTTGCCATCATTAATGGAACAATAAATAATATCAGAGAATTTCAAAGGAAAATGTCAGGACATCTGTCCATGAACTGAATCTCAAGAGAAGGTGGGTCATGCAGCAAGTCAACGGCCCTAAGCACACAAGTCGTTCTATCAAAGAATGGTTAAAGAGGAATAAAGTTCATGTTTTGGAATGGCCAAGTCAAAGTCCTGATCTTAATCCAATGGAAATGTTGTGACAGAACCTGAAGCGAGCAGTTAATGTGAGGAAACCCACCAACATCCCAGAGTTGAAGCTGTTCTGTACGGAGGAATGGGCTAAAATTCCTCCAAGCCGGTGTGCAGGACTGATCAACAGTTACAGGAAATGTTTAGTTGCAGTTATTGCTGCACAGGGGGGTCACACCAGATACTGACAGCAAAGGTTCACATAGTTTAGCCACTCAATAATATGTAATATTGGATCGTATAATATTTTTGTGTCAGTTGTTTAACTGGGTTCTCTTTAGCTACTTTTAGGACTTGTGTGAAAATCTGATGATGTTTTAGGTCATATTTATGCAGAAATATAGAACATTCTAAAGGGTTCACAAAGTTTCAAGCACCACTGTAGCTTTTAAAAATTATATGAACCCATATGCTAAAGACTTCAAAGAAACATAATTGTATAGTCAGTGTGGCACGGAGGGTAGCACTGCCTTCTCACAGCGACAAGGTCCTGCGTTTGATCTCAGATAAAGAACCAAAAACGACGAGTACCGAGCAACTTTCTTCCTATAAGGAATAATAATAATTGAATTAAACCGTTCCAGACCCCCAGAAAATCCATACTACTGTATATAAAACATTATATACATTAATAGAGTCGCATTGTACAGGTGCTCCCTGATTTATGATGGGGATATGTTCTGACAAATCTATCATAAGTTTAAAGTATCATGAACTGATGAGTTTAATATATGCTAATATAGCCTGAATTTCAGAGGACTCAGTTCCTTTTGGTTGGCTGTAATTAATAACCATTTTTGTAGAGATTTATTTACACTAAGAATACAGTACTGTAGATGTGAAAATAAAGAAAAACAAGATAAACACAGAGGAGACTCTGCACTAAGCATGAGCTTTTGTTATTCTGAATCATGAATCATGAATTGAGTTTCGGCAAGTTTCGAGTCGTGAATCAAGTTTTGAGTTTGGAACGAGTCACAAGTTTAAGCAAGTGCACCAAGTACCGAGCAAATGACTAGAAACAAGACAAAGTTTTCTAGTCAAAGTGCGTTGAGAACCGAATTTCATTAATTCTGAGGTAGTCAAGAACTGAGGTACCACTGTATACATTCTTCTTCTTCTTCTTCTTCTTCTTCTTCTTATTATTATTATTATTATTATTATATTTTATATTAATTATTTGATTTTCTGTTACATTTTAATTATGCTCTCTCTGTTATTTTTTATTTAAACAAGTTATTTTTATTCATATATTCACATATACTGTAACACCCCAGCCCCCCAAGGAGGTTGGGTTCTTTTTTGAGTCTTGGTCCTCCCAAGGTTTCTTCCTTATAACATGGAGTTTTTCCTTGCCACTTTCACCCTAGTCTTGCTCAGTTAGGGCTTTGGGTCTAGATAATAATAATTGTAGAGCTGCATTGAGACAATGCTCTACTGTAAAAAGTGTTATAGAAAAAATCTGACTGGAAATAAGATTAAACTGAAGGGTTATAGAAGTGCATTTTCTCAAAAAAGACCCATTAATTTAAGCCATTGATAGAACAAAGTTCATTTCCGATCATGGAAGTGATTCATAAAGACGTTTCTGAAGGCAAAGGTGTTCTTCCCAATTCACAATAGAAGTTCTACTCTCCCTAGAAGTGGACATCACAGAAGATCACCCCAAGAGCAAGACATGCAACACACATGGAGGTGAAAATAAACCCAAAGCTAAAGGCAAAATGAATGCAATAAGAAAAAAAAAGAAAAAACTGTTTTCAAACTACTACTTGAACATTCCAGAGTGCTTCTGGGACACTGTTCTGTGTACAGATGAGACGAAAGCTGAATTTTCTGGCAGAAACACAAAACACTATGTTTGGAGAGGAAAAGGCTCTGTGCACAAACACTAAAACCTCATCACAGCTCTTAATCGTGGTGAAGAGAACAGAACGGTTTGGGGTTGCTTTGCTGCCCATGGGTCTGGGCAGCTTGCAATCATTGAGCGAACAATGGATTGAAAATTGGATCAAGAAACATTACAGGAGAATATCAGTGTAGCAACCCATCACCTCAAGCTCAATAGAGGTTGAATAATTCAACAAGACAATGACCCAAAAATACACAACTTAACAACAGCAAGAACTAAAAGAACAAAATGTGTCATTTGGAATCTAGAAGCTTAAACAAATTGACATGCTGTTGTATGACATGAAGATGTCTGTCCATGCACAAAATCCCTAAATTTGACTAAATTATTTCAAATGTATCCACGATATTATGCAAGTCTGACCAGCACAAATTTTTAGCTGCTCTAACAAGTCCTGTAATTCATTAATTAACTAGAGTACAAAACATTAAAATAAATAAATAAATAAAATAACTACATGTTCCACAATTGAGACTCAGTACTGGTGTTAAATAACAATCTGTGTCTGTGGTAGCCTAACAGTTAAGGTACTGGATTATAGACCAGAAAGTTCAAACCCACCTCTGCTAGGCTTCCACAGTTGGGTCCACGAGCAATGCCTGTAACCCACACACTTGAATTGTAAGATTGTATCAATTTTAAGTCGCTATAGATAAGGGCGTCTGCTAAATGACATAAATGTAAATATAAATAATCCCTGGCTCACTTCAGGCATTCTGAAATGTGTCTGATAAATGAAGGTCAGACCTACATTTAGGCATTTAGCAGACACACTTATCCAGAACGACTTACAACCAGTACAATCTTAGAAATTATAATAGCTACTATCCAAGCAATTTTGGGTTAAGGTCTTGCTCAATGACCCAGCAGTGGTAGCTTGGTAGAAGTAGGATTTGAACCCTAGACCTTTTGGACCATAGTTCAGTGCCTTAACCAATAGGCTACCACAGTCCCGAGTGCTTTTCTTTATGGACTTTGTTTTAAGAGAGCAAATCCAAAAGATGATGACCTGCCTTGTTGACAAGGTGTAAAAGGTGCATGAAAGTGGAAACCATGAAGGTGTTCAGTGAGCCATTCCACCAAATGGGTGCCATTTCTGTCCCTAGGACATTACACGTATATATAATTAATATAATTAACTGTAAAAAGCATTTTATTATTAAGCAAGGTGTTTTGCACAGTGTCGCAATTACAAATTTGAGGTATATAATTTACAACATTAATAAAAACTACAAAGAAACACTAAAAAATAACATTTGTTAACTTCCCCTAGTCTCTAATATTACACTTGAAATATAATAATTAAAATCCTTCAGAAATCTTCTGTTTTTTGCATTGTTGTGTCACTACATATCCCATTTATGTCTTAAATATTTTTTCCTAAGAAATCCATAATCATTTGCTTAAAATGCATATTTTAGTCATGTTCCCGGGTTTTCACTCAGTCCTTTTACCCTAACATATTCACACTTCTGAAAATTAGGCAACTACAAGTCACAAGTCACATGTTCAGTAGGAAGTTGGATCATCTCTCCCTCCAGGAAATACACAACACCGTGGTTCTTCAGTTATAAGCACACATTAACATTCACCGACACCAAGTACCAAAATATAAATGCACACAGTGGAATATAAACATAAATAAACATACGTCGCTGGCTGCACACAAACAAGAGGGAAAGGGTCCACTTGAAGTAACACTAATTTCCAGAACAGGCAAAGCAGTATCACCTTTTAAACACTGTAAACCTTTAAGTAAGTAAATCCAGGCTGGGGCTACTAGTAAGAAGTCACAGCGGTCAAACAACCGGCGCTTGGAAATTCTGGGTATAGGTTACAGTCGTATGAAAAAGTTTGGGCACCCCTGATAATTTTCATGATTTTAGTTTATAAATCATTGGTTGTTAAGATCAGCAACTTGAGTTAAATATATCATATAGCAGATGAACACAGTGATATTTGAGAAGTGAAATGAAGGTTTATAGGATTTACAGAAAGTGTGCAGTAATCGCTCATTCAAACAGACAATTAGGCAGGTGCATACACTCTTTGGGGCACTTTCCTCAACAGAAAAATGACATCAATATTTAGTAGATCCTCCTTTTGTAGAAATAACAGCCGCCTGCTACTAAACGCTTTCACTACAAGCTTTGCAGTCTGGATTCTGGTTGAAGGTGGCTTCCTTTGGACCATTCTTCTTTAGAACAATCTCCAGTTCAGTCAGGTTTCCTTTTGTAAACAAAAACATCTCCTTCTCCAGTTCAAGTCAGTTGGTGGGATGGTTTTCCCTCCGAGCCATTGACCATCCACACACTTGTACCCCATACACCTAATTCTGTCCTGGGGACTGAGATGGCCATTCCAGAACGTTGTACTGGCTCGTTCATGTCTGGGGATTGAGGATGGCCCATTCCATTTACGTTTGTAATTGGTTCCTCTGCATGAATGCCCCTAGTAGATTTTGAGCAGGGTTTGGGGGTCATTGGCCTCGGTGCAACTTGTTCACTGATTCTTGAACATGTTCTCCAAGAAATCTGGAGATATTAACTGGAATCCATGCGACCCTTCAACTTTAACAAGATTCCTAGTACCTGCACTGGCCACAACAGTCCCCACAGCATGATGGAACGCCACCAAATTTTACTGTGGGTAGCAAGTGTTTGTGTCTTGGGATGCTTGTGTTCTTTTTCCGCTCCTTGTTATGTCCAAAATAACTCCAATTTTAGTTTCATTCATCACACACAGCACTTTATTCCAAAATGGAAGCTGGATTGTCCCAATGTGCTGTAGCACCACCTCAAGTGGAACTCTGTTTTGTGGCGTGTTCTTGCAAGAAAAGGCTTCTTCTGCATTACTCTCTCCCGTACAGCCTCTCCCCTTGTGGCCAAGTGCGCTGGTATAGTTGAACGATGAACAGTGACACCATTCTGCAGCAAGATGAGGTTGTAGGTCTTTTTGAGGTGGTCTGTGGCTTGACTATGACTGTTCTCACCAATCCTTCGCCTCTGCCTATCTGAGATTTTTTTACTTGGTCTGCCACTTCAGGGGGGGGGGGGGGGGAGTTCCTTAACTAGAACTGTGCCTGTGGTCTTCCATTGCCTCACTATGTTTTTCCTCACAGTGGAAACTGACCCTGGAAATCTCTGAGAGAGCTTTTCCTTTCCCTTGAACCATGATTGTTTTTGAACAACCTTTGTTTTCAATGTGCCATTTGAGAGTTGTTTTTTTGAGGCTCCCAGTTGTGCCACTCTTCAGAGAAAGAATTGCAAAGAGGAGAAAACTTCCAATTGGCCCACCTTAACACTTTTCTCATAGTTGGATTCACTTGTGTATGTAGATCAAGGGTCCAATGAAGCTTAACAAAACAAAATTTTTTGTTTCCAATAATTAGTGCTAAAGGTATTCAAATGAACAAGGGTGGCCCAAATTTTATGTCACCTGGCCTAATTTTGTTTGAATAATTACTGCACACTTTCTGTGTAAAAACCTATAAAAACTTCATTTCACTTCTCAAATATCACGGTGTTCATCTGCTATATGATATATTTACCTGAAATTGCTGAGCTGGACAACCAATGATTTATAAAGAAAAATCATGAAAATGATCAGGGGTGCCCAAACATTTTCATACGACTGTATGTATTCAGAAATGTAGAAAATTCTAAAGGTTTCACAAACTTTCAAGCACCACTGTATGCTATGAATGTGTAAATTGTATATTCTATACATATTCTTATGTTATTAGGTCTTGGTGAAGATCAGTCCACAATTTATGGCCAATTTATGTGTGTAATTCCAAACGGTTCACAAAATGCACCAGTTAACATAGCTGCTTTCCCACAGACAGTTGATTAATTGACCTAGATGTTGAAATTTCAGATGCCATTCACTGTATCTAGCAGCTGCTATTAAACTAAATTCGTTTAAATGCCATGCGTGCACTGAGACAGATTTAGTCTGAGTGATTAATGCCTGTACCTGGTGGTCCCATGCTGTCCGTTTGCTCTCTATACTTCATGCTAACGTTTCCTTTCCTCACTCCTCCATTACTGAGTTTAGCAGTTGCATTGTGGAAGAGACAGACGACAGGTCACAGCTTGTGTGCTCCATCCCATATGGTGCTCATATGTCACCTTAATCGTCTGTTGATGTTTGTTGTATGGTTGACATGCACATGGCCGTGTTGCTCTACGGAAGCGTGAGAACTCTGGAACAGCACAACAGGACTGCTGGTGGCCGTGGAAAGGCTTTGGTCAGTTAGCGGATGGTCAGGATGTTTTCACGCCCCTCGTGGTCTACATTATACAAAGCGCAAGTGCTGAGGGTTAAAGTCTTTCTTGGCACTGGAGCAGCTTGTCTATCCACAGGCTTTTACGACTCAGCTGCTCAGCGTGAGCTTTCAGTCTTCTGGAGAAGCCCCTATGCACACCATATTGCTGACCGGCAAGGTTTGAGGCCCAGACAGTCTGGCCTGCCCCCAGTTTACAACCACACTGAGGAAATAATATTAACCACACTGGGGAGAATGCTGCTAGATGTAACCTGGCTTTGTCATGCCGTCTGCAATCTGTAGACAAAATGGGAAAACACTCTGCATTTTATTAGACGCTAGATGGGAATATCTAATAAAATGGCAACCAAATATATATACTCGATCCGCAACGATGTTTATGTAGGTGGCATATCGCAAATTGATGTCTACATAAATGCACAGCAGAACATTGCCGAGACTCTCACACTCCCTCTGCCGTCTTGCTTTCTTCCCACAGTGCATCCTGTTCCCATCACTTAATAATTAATAATAATGTGATGTAAAAATGGGACACATCAAACCATTTACAGTGGGGCAAAAAAGTATTTAGTCAGTCACTGATTGTGCAAGTTCTCCAATTTAGAAAGATGAGAGAGGTCTGTAATTTTCATCATAGGTACACTTCAACTATGAGAGACAAAATGAGAAGAACAAAAATCTAGGAAATCACATTTTAGGATTTTTAAAGAATTTAATTGTAAATTATGGTGGAAAATAAGTATTTGGTCAATAAATTTGGTTCAACTCAGTGCTTTGTAATATAACCTTTGTTGGCAATGACAGAGGTCAAACGTTTCCTATAAGTCTTCACCAGGTTTGCACACACTGTAGCTGGTATTTTGGCCCATTCCTCCATGCAGATCTCCTCTACAGCAGTGATGTTTTGGGGCAACATGGACTTTCAACTCCCTCCACAAATTTTCTATGGGGTTGAGGTCTGGAGACTGGCTAGGCCACTCCAGTACCTTGAAAAGCTTTTTACGGAGCCACTCCTTCATTGCCCGAGCGGTGTGTTTGGGATCATTGTCATGCTGAAAGACCCAACCATGTTCCATCTTCAATGCTCTCACTGATGGAAGGAGGTTTTGGCTTAAATCCTCACGATTACATGGCCCCCTGTTTCATTCTTCCCCTTAACCACGGATCAGTCGTCCCTGTCCCCTTTTGCAGAAAACAGCCCCAAAAGCATGATGTTTTCACTCCCATGCTTAAGAATAGGTATGGTGCAACTCAAATTCTTCTTCCCTCCAAACACGGCCAGTTTTGAGTTTTTTTTAGACAAAACCAGTTCTATTTTGGTTTCATTCTGACCACATGATATTCCTCCAAATCTTCTGCTGGATCATCCATATTCTCTCTCCTGGCCAACTTCAGAACCGGGCCCTGGACATGTACTGGCTTAAAGCAGGGGGGCACGCCTGGCACTGCAGGATCTGAGTCCCTCTCGGCGTAGTGTGTTACTGATGGTAGCCTTTGTTACTTTGGTCCCAGCTCTCTGCAGGTCATTCATCAGGTCCCTCCGTGTAGTTCTGGGATTTTTGCTCGCCGTTCTCATGATCATTTTGACCCCATGGGATGAGATCTTGCGTGGGGCCCCAGATTGAGGGAGATTATCAATGGTCTTGTATGTCTTACAGTTGCTCCCACAGTTGATTTATTCACACCAACATGCTTGCCTATTGTAGATTCACTTTTCCCAGCCAGGTGCAGGTCTACAATTTTCTTCCTGGTGTCCTTCGACAGCTCTTTGGTCTTGGCCATGGTTGAGTTTGGAGTCTGACAGTTTGAGGCTGTGGACAGGTGGTTTTTATACAGATAACGAGGTCAAACAGGTGCCATTAATACAGGTAACGAGTGGAGGACAGAACAGAAGTTACAGGTCTGTGAGAGCCAGAAATCTTGCTTGTTTGTGGGTGACCAAATACTTATTTTCCACCATGATTTACAATTAAATTATTTAAAGATCCTACAATGTGATTTCCTGGATTTTTCTTTCTCATTTTGTCTCTCATAGTTGAAGTGTACCTATGGTGAAAATTACAGACCTCTCTCATCTTTCTAAGTCGGAGAACTTGCACAGTTAGTGATTGAACAAATACTTTTTTGCCCCACTGTATGTGCCAAATTTAACACCAGTACATTAGCAGCAAATCATTTAAGTCCTGTAAAGTCTGAGACAGGGCCTCTGTGGATTGGACTTGTTTGTCTAGCATCCAACAGACGCTTGATTGGATTGAGATCTGGGAAATTTGGAGACCAAGAAATCCTTTGAACCTCTTTGTCATGTTCCTCAAACCATTCATGAACATTTTTTTGCAATAGTATCCTGCTGAAAGAGGGCACTGCCAATCGGGAATACCATTGTTGCAAACGGGTACTTGGTTAGCAACAGTGTTTAGGTAGATGGTACATGTCAAAGTAACACCCGCATGAATTCCAGGATCCAAGGTTTCCCTGCAAAATAGAGCATTACACTGTCAGTATTATTCACTTCACCTGTCACTGCATTTAATTTTATGGCTCATCAGTGTACAGTACTGTGCAAAAGTCTCAGGTCACCATTAGATTAGATATACCATTGTTTTAGCAATGGTATAATGACCATCAGAATTATTTATCAGACTCTTTATTAGAATACAACCAGAAAATACAGGAAATGTATATGCAGTACAGTGGCCAGTATTTATTGTGACCCCCCCTTACACTTAAGCAAGAGCAGCACCTGGAAGCTTCACTGGGATGCCAAGTTGAGCCTCCTACAGTTCGAAGAAGCTTGGTCTTTTTGGAAGAGTAGCAGCCAAGAAGCCTCTTTCAGAAGGGAAACAGGAGAAAAGGTTAAGATATGCCAAAGCTCACAAAGATTGGAATGAAAACTAGTGGAAAAGAGTCTTATTATGATATTATTATGAATCCAGCTTTGAAATATTTTGGTTCCAATCATTGACAATATGCTATATATATAGTCTTTATATCATTGCTAGAACAACACATCTAATGGTGGCCTAAGACTTTTGCAAAGTACTGTATATTCAGTTGCTAGTTTGTGTTTTTAGAGTAGCCAACGTAATACGGTCAGTATTTAAAAACTTGTTTACTAAGCATTTTCAAATAGTCAAGATAAGATAACACTATTGATTGAGGAGGAAATTGCAGTCATGCAGTTACTAATTAAGGAAATAATGAATTATAAAATAAACACATCATTAACAATTAAATAAATAATTAAGGAAATCATCAAGTCTTGATTATAAAGGTGACGAATGTTTTATTTAGAATTTTATTTCATAAATTACTTTAGAGAAGTCATTTATCTGCTTATATGGTCAGATAGTCACATAGTCTAAAATATTTGGACTACGGATAATGTACAATGTCTGAAACAGTATTAATTTTAAATACAGTCATGCAATCGGACAAAAGTAATGTCATATTATTGACACTGGGTGGCAGGGTGACTCGATGGGTAGCACTGCTGTCTCACAGCAAGAAGTTCCTGGGTTCAGTCCCAGGGTGAGTCCCCTCTGCGTGGAGTCTGCATGTCCTCCCTGTGCCTGTGTGGGTTTACTCCGGGCACTCTGGTTTCCTCCCACAGTCCAAAGACATGTGTGTTAGGTTACTCGATTACACTAAATTGGCTGGAGTATTCTTGTTCGCATCGAATGGCAATAAAGGCAGACCCTGCACTGGCGGGACAAACACCAGGATGATGACTCACACTGTATCATGTGCACGTTGTAGGTATGCAGTTATTGACTGTAGCCCATCTTTTGCATTAGGCTATTTGTGACCACTCCGTACTTCGTGGGCCAATGCAAACTAAAAATCATACTGCCGCTACATAGCAGTCAGAACAGTGTGGTGGTCCATTCACAGTCCAGCCTTAATAATGACAATGCAGTGTTAAGTTAGGGGGTATGCATTGGTTTATAAACACTGTGTATGCTCATTAGCATGCCTAGTAGCAGATGTACCATTTTGTCTGTAGGTGTACAGTTTCAAGTTATATACATATGAACTACTGAAAAGCATTTTAGTGAGAGAAACTGTATCTGAAACTTTAATCATGACTTGGCCATTTCAAAAAACTTAACATATAAATTTTAATTTACAGCTATTTGCCAGTTTATTTGAGTGGCTAACCTAGTAACAAGCAAGCTAGCACTGAAGTACCAAAATGTTTATGCATGGTATTGATCAGGAACTTTGCTCACTCACTTTAGCATGTGCAAAAATTACAGCTCTTCAAACATAAGAATACTTTTAATAAACCCTCACACAAGATGTTTTTTTGGATGAAATATAAGCTGTTAAGCTAGTAGTCGATGCCAAGTTTGCTTGTGAAGTAGCAAAAAGTGAGGCACAGTTCAGACATGAGAAGGTGGAATTTGACTTGGCTAGCCAAGCTGTCAGTCTGTCTTTCTTGTTACTCTCTTTTTATTAATTATGAGAGACGACAAAGCATAAGGTTTTACTTTCAGCACTATGGGAACGTATGTAATTAAATTTAAGTAAAACGTATGGGGAACAAGCTAATTAAATGTGTAAAAGAACCCACTTTCATTACCACATTGCTTCCATATGTTTTGAAGAAGGACTTCAATTTCATTCTTCCAGTCAATATTCGTTTATAACTTCATGTTTAACTCATATGGAACCTCAGTATGTGTCGATAAGCTAGCTGTGGAGACCAAGCTCTGAGCCAGAAGACTGTGAGCTGAAATCTGGGTTCCCGTGAAGCCAACTGATCCCTTGAAAAAGATCTTTAACACTCAACACTGTTTAGATCAATTGTAAGTCATGTTGCATAAGCTTATGCTAAATGCTATGTAACATAATACCAGGATAGTAGTAGCTCAGTGGTTAAGGCTCTGAACTATTACAGTGGTGCTTGAAAGTTTGTGAACCTTTTAGCATTTTCTTTATTTCTATGTATATACAGTATGACCTAAAACACCATCAGATTTTCACATAAGTCCTAAAGGCAGATTGAGAGAACCCAATTAAACAATTTAGACAAAAATATTATACTTGGTCGTTCATGTTTTGAAGAAAATAAATCTGTGAGTGCAAAAGTATGTCAACCTCTATAAATGGCAGTTAAGTTGAAGTCAATGCAATGACAATCAGGTTCGAGTCAGCCTCCTGTTGTATTTACGAACAGGGATCTATCAAAGTCTGATTATTTTTAATGTGCATATTTTTAATGAACATAAACTATACATGGCAGGGTTGCATGGAGAAAGCCAAAAAGAACATTGCTGCCCATCACATGGCATGTGGACAACATAGAAGGCTCTTTGAAACACTTTTGTGGATAGATGAGACCAAAATAGAGCTTTTTGGTTTACATGGGAAGTCTGGAGAAAGGAAAACACACATTCCAGCATAAGAACCTTATCACATCTGTGAAACATGGTGGCGGTGGTATTATGGTTTGGGGCTGTGGTATTGCATCTGCCCAAGGATGACTTGCTCTTCCATCATTGATGGAAGAATGAATTCTGAACTAGCACCTTCTAAATTAAATGTCAGGGCATCTGGCCGTGAACATCTCCAGAGAACGTGTTTTGGATTAATGCAATAGAAATTTTGTGGAAGCAGTACATGTGAGGAAACCCACCAACATCTCAGAGTTGATGCTATTCTGTACAGAGGAATGGGCTAAAATTTCTCCTAGCCAAAGTGCAGGACTGATCAACAGTGACCTGAAACATTAACTGCAGTTATTGCTGCACAACAGGGTCACACCAAACATTGAAAGCAAAGGTGCACATACTTTTGACAATTTATATTTAACAGTTTATATTTGTTATATAACATTGGCTCGGGTACCAGGTGTAATATGTTTGGCTCATTTGTTTAATTGGGTTCTCTTTGTCTACATTAATACAGACTTTTACAGTTTTTAAGTGAAACTCTGATGATGTTTTAGGTCATGTGTATGCAGAAATATAGAAATATTTCACACAACACGGAAAATACCGTGTGTTTTGGATACTGGTAACGCTGGTCAACCAGCTTTACAAGTCATGTGAGGTCACAAGCTAAACCAGCTCCAGCACTAACCAGCTTAAACCAACTTGAACCTGGAGCCAGCATACCAGCCAAACATCATACACAACATATGCTGGGCTCTACTGTTTTAGCAGAGATTCCTGACTCCACCATGCTAGTTATTTTCAATTTGAAATGTTGATAATGTTATGATAATGCTCATATGAGAATGAATAAAGATTACAAATTGTATATTCAGAGAATGTTCATTGCTTGTAACTAATTGTAACCAATGTCATGTGAAGTGTAACTGAAAAAGTTACCATTTATATTTTCACCTGAGGAGTAAGCAGTCATCCATGACTTCCTGTTTCACTGGGTCACTGGGCAGTAAACATGAGGTGACACAGAGGCTAAATTCCTTTAGATATTCATAAACATGCAGATGCTTACAAAAGACCTGTTGATTTTCAGAAATTAGGCAATGGATATTGATAATAAAGACACCATCAAAGACAAAAATAGCTGTTAATGAGCCTGCCTGAGAGAGGAGTGTATTTTATTCATATGTACAGTTGTTTAGAGGGAAATCTGTCTGCCATAAGAAACCATTTTCCTTCAGCTAACCACAAACATAAGCTCCTGAGGTTCAGTAGATGCTACTGGAACTGTGACTAGATTTAGGTTCTGTGGTTAGATCAGCGTTTTGGCATCGAATACATAAGGTGGATTTGAGGTAAAGGGTGGGCTGACTGTACAGAAAATAATCCAAACCTCACGATTAAGTATGGTGTAGGTTCTGTGGTGTGTATTGTTTATACTCCAAAGACCCTGGCAACCTTGTTAGGACATATGACACCAATTTCTCTGTGAAATATGAGGAGATTTGAAAATCATCTGCCAAGAAAATGCAGCAGGGTCATGACTGGATATTCTAGCATGATGATAATCCAAAACTTACGTCCAAATCCACACAAAAATGGTTTATTGACCTCAGAATCCAAGCTTCTGGCATGGCCACTTTGGTCCCCTGATCTAAACCCTATTAAAACCTGTGCTGAAGAGGAGAGGAGAACTAGATGATCTGGAGAGATTCTATATTGATTTGTCTCAGATTCCTTGCTCTCAGTCTCATTAAGCATTATAGGAGAATTCAGTGCTGTTGTATTTGCAAACAGAGGTTGCACAAAGTATTAAATGCAGGGGTGTCAATAACTGCATTCTAAAACTGTTTGACATTTATAGAACCAGAAAAACGTGCTAAGAGTAAAACACTTGTATTGAGACAGTTGTTGTCTAAACTCTAACCAAAGAGTTGCTGTGTTTCATTACTCTTATTTGATGTTGATTCATGTTCTGAACCAGAATCGCTTTACTGCGATTAAGTGGGTGTTGAAAATGAGCTGCACAAGTTACAGCTTTTCAAAGTGAATTTATTGCAGCTGTGTAGTTGTACTGGGGAAACATACTTTGTGCATGCATTCTTATAAACAAAGAGGGCAACAGCATTTTTAAATGTATAGTATAATAATAGTATGTATTTGGGTGCAGATTTGGACACGTCCATACCAATCTCAGCAAATAACATACGCTGTTAAAAGACCGTCCGATTAACGTCTTTTCACTTTGACAACCAAGGTCTTAAAAATCACAATACGTGTGTGTGTATAACTACCTTACATGTACTGTACTTGCTTGCTGGTTAGCTGACGTTGGACTAGAGACTTTTCTAGCTCGGTTGATGTGTTGAGAGATTTTTGTCACTCATGTTTGTGTGGATGACATTCAGCTGCTTAGATTTGTAACAAGCTGTAAATGGTGTTCATAATTCTATGTACCTGTCCTATTGTAAGTAGTACTCCTTTGTGTGTCCCATATTACCTTAATATTCTCTTTAACCTATAACTATATAAACTGGTTCACATTCACTTGTTGAGTCTGTTACATCTGGCTTATCTTCCGGGTTGTTCATAATATTGTCTATCAATGCTTCCATCAAACAAAAGTATCAGGTCCATCATACTATCCTCTTAAGTGTTACGTCTTTCCGTAGACAGGATTGTAACAGGACATTGACCAAAATGATTTTATAAAAATCATGGTTAAAATATTTATTTTTAACAATGTTTTACAAACATTTATAGCAGAGCTCTTGAATCCGTGATTCTGATCGGTCACAGTTATGTTTTTGTCTGAATATGAACATACAATTTGCAACATATAATGTTAGATCTTTTGTACATAGTTTGCCATCTCTAATTTAGGATTTAGACTTTAAATGCATTTTTCCCATACACGATTTGGTTAGTAAATAAACCATAAATGAACTGTTTTGCCTGTAGTCATGCATATAATGATCCACTTTTGTTATACTTAGCAGTGTGCTTACTTAAAAAATATGAACATAGAAAAATTGAATGGATTTGTACTTGGAGCCCCTCTGAATGTTGCAATCAAACCTGAACCCTCTTCTCTAAACTCTATACTTGGAACTAAATCAGCTTGTTGTTTACAGTTAATTTCTTACAGTAAATTGGGTAATGGGTAGGTTTCGATTTCATCGCTGTGTCCCAGAGTTAGAGCCTCACTGCACAACAATTAGACTCAGTGGGAAGCTTGTTCTTTAATATTCCCATAATTGACAATGCATTGAAGCTCATGACCCTGAGCACACTGTTAATCAAGCATGTGGTTTTTAACAATCTGCATTCCAGCAAACCAGGACATTATGTGCCAAATACTGAAGCTGCATGAGAGGACCGTGGATTTACTGTTTATCCTGTATAGAGTAAACATCTGGCTAGCTGCTAAGTGTCTTTCTGTTTATTAAAGAGAAAGCTCTCTTTCAGGCTTAAAGGTGCTATAGATAAGAGCAGAACTTGGTACAAAATAGTATTTTTATCAAACTCAATGAAATGGTTCATGAATGTCTATACTTTTGCACCAAATCTCACATTTCTCTTCAGCAAACATTGAAAAAAATGAATCAGCAAAACAAATTAATGATCATATGTTTCATGCGATAAATCTTTATTGAAATGACATGAACCCAATTGAACAGGAGAGACCTGAAAATGCCTGTCCACTGACGGTCCCCATCCAACCTGACAGAGGACGAGAGGAGCTGAAGAGAAGAATGGCAGAAAATCCAAAGAGCAAACTTTGTGGCATCATACCCAAGAAGACTGGAGGCTGTAATCGCTGCCACAGGTGCTTCAAGTAAATACTAAGAGAGTCTGAACACAAATTGGGGATGATGGGGAAAAATGTATCATTTTTATTTTAGCACAAACCCACAACATAACAAAATGCAAAAAAGGTGAAAGGGTCAGAAGACTTTCCGAATCCATTGTGTATTTAAATGTAAAATCACAGATTTAATGTAGTACAAACATAAATTAAAAATACAGTTTTTAAATGGCATCTTTCAAAATTCAAACCTATATTTTAAAGTGGCATTTAACATTATTAAAACATTTAAAATAGATATCACAAAAATATAACAAGGACATGTCTCAGTTAGTTCCTAGTTTTATGTGACCATGCAGCTGTTTAGTTTTCTCATTATAGTTACAGACCTTTCAGATTCAACTGATTATTGAGCATTAGTTTGCATGTTCTCCCCAGGTCTGCGTGGGTTTCCTCCGGGTACTCCAGTTTTCTTCCACATTCCAAACACATGATTTAGGTTATATTTACATTTACAGTACATTTACATTTACAGCATTTAGCAGACGCCCTTATCCAGAGCGACTTACAATTGATACAGTTTTACAATCCAAGCAATTGTGGGTTAAGGGTCTTGCTCAAGGACCCAACAGTGGCATAGTGGCAGAGGTTCGATTTGAACCCTGGACCTTCTGGTTCATAGTCCAGTTACTTACCCGCGAGGCTACCACAGTCCCATATGGTGGTGTTATACAGTTGTATGAAAAAGTTTGGGCACCCCTGATCATTTTCATGATTTTTCTTTATAAATCATTTGTTGTCCAGCTCAGCAATTTCAGGTAAATATATCATATAGCAGATGAACACCGTGATATTTGAGAAGTGAAATGAAGTTTATTATAGGTTTTACAGAAAGTGTGCAGTAAATTATTCAAACCAAAATTAGGCAGGTGCATAAATTTGGGCACCCTTGTCATTTGAATACCTTTAGCACTAATTATTGGAAACACAAAATTTGTTTTGTAAGCTCATTGACCCTTGATCTACATACACAAGTGAATCCAAACTATGAGAAAGTGTTAGGGTGGCCAATTGGAAGTTTTTCTCCTCTTTGCATCTTCTCTGAAAGAGTGGCAACATGGGAGCCTCAAAACAACTCTCAAATGGCCCTGAAAACAAAGGTTGTTCAACATCATGGTTCAGGGAAGGGTAAAGCTCTCTCAGAGAATTTCAGCTGTCAGTTTCCACTGTGAGGAACATAGTGAGGCAATGGAAGACCACAGGCACAGTTCTAGTTAAGGAACTCCCGAAGTGGCAGACCAAGAAAAATCTCAGATAGGCAGAGGTGAAGGATGGTGAGAACATTCATAGTCAAGCCCACAGACCACCTCCAAAGACCTACACAACCTCATCTTGCTGCAGATGGTGTCACTGTTCATCGTTCAACTATACAGCGCACTTTGCACAAGGAGTGGCTGTATGGGAGAGTAATGCAGAAGAAGCCTTTTCTGCAGACACGCCACAAACAGAGTCACTTGAGGTGTGCTACAGCACATTTGGACAATCCAGCTTCATTTTTGGAATAAAGTGCTGTGTACTGATGAAACTAAAATTGAGTTATTTGGACATAACAAGGAGCGGAAAAAGAAACACAGCATCCCAAGACAAAACACTTGCTACCCACAGTAAAATTTGGTGACGGTTTCCATCATGCTGTGGGACTGTGTGGCCAGTGCAGGTACTATGAATCTTGTTTAAAGTTGAGGGTCGCATGGATTCCAGTTAATATCTCCAGATTTCTTGAGAACAATGTTCAAGAATCAGTGACAAAGTTGCCACCGAGGCCAACGACCCCAAACCCTGCTCTCAAAATCTACTAAGGCATTCATGCAGAGGAACCACCAGTACAACGTTCTGGAATGGCCATCTCAGTCCCCAGACACTGAATATTACTGAAAATGTGTGGGCTGTCCATGCTCGGAAACCATCAAACCTGACTGAACTGGAGATGTTTTCTAAAGAAGAATGGTCCAAAGCACCTTCAACCAGAATCCAGACTGGAAGCTGTAGGAAAGCGTTTAGCGGGCTGTTATTTCTACAAAAGAGGATCTACTAAACATTGATGTCATTTTTTTCTGTTGGGGTGCCCAAATTTATGCACCTGCCTAATTTTGTTTGAATAATTACTGCACACTTTTCTGTAAATCCTATAAACTTCATTTCACTTCTCAAATATCACTGTGTTCATCTGCTATATGATATATTTAACTCAAGTTGCTGATCTGAACAACCAATGATTTATAAACTAAAATCATGAAAATTATCAGGGGTGCCCAAACTTTTTCATACGACTGTATGGTGTCTCTTGCTCACAGCATCCTTGCGATTTCGTTTTTAGGCATTAAATGTTTGGAAGCCCATATATCCGCTATATTAGGGCAAAGCGCTAAGCTTTAAAGCAGAAATTGCAGCACACATAATACAGCTGTATTCATTTTTCATTAATGCGTTAAATATGTAAAATTAATGGAATGCGTTAATTAATTTTGACAGCACTAGACATTTTACATACGTTTCTTTAACAACAAATGCCTTTCTGTTTCTTCAGCGGATGATATGAAATGTTGCAGAAGTTGACAAGATAATGTGCCTGAAACTGCAAATATCTGTTCTTGTGACTCCTTTATAAACTTATAAAGGCCACATTTCAGGCAAAGAAAGATCATGTCATATCAGACATGAACAACGGTTACTATGCTGTTAAAGAAAAGCAACCTTTCATGGCCACCCAGCTTTTGGGAAATCTTGGAATTTGAGCACACTCATCTCCTCTGTTTACTCCTAATGTGAAATTGAGCTGCGTGATTGATATCAATATTGTTTCTCCTGCTTACATAGTGAGTTTCCATCTGTTTTTTAGCTTAGTCACACTTATGTGTCATGTGCACTGCAATTAACAAGGTTCAAATATTGATTTCTCTCCTCTTGGGCAGTAAAACACCTAATGTGGAAAGAGTTTGAGCCTGATTTTCCATGCTCTGTTTGGTGGAGCCATTGTGGAGCAGAGCAGAACGCTGGGGCATGGCCACATTTCATCTGTTTCAGGAGGAGCTTTGCTGAGGATGCGTGGTAAGTGGAAGCAGAAGGGCAAAAAGGCCAAGGACAGGCAGCTGGGGGCTGGGGAAAATGGAGAGGAAGGGGTCTCACAGAGAAAACAAAAGCATGCCATGCCTTTCCGTAAAACAATGTATCTTCCACAAAACCAGGTATTTATATTCTGCATGTCTTCAGCAGCTCATGTGTATTTAGTAATGACAGCAGATCAGTCTTGCCAGTATTTATACCTTTATTTATACATTATTTATTATATATTATGTATACAGATACATGCACTAACATTAATCACTTGTCAAGGAAACAAAACTAGGTAGCCAGAGGTTCAAAAGCCATTTTAAAGATCCAGAATTCAACAGCACATGAAATAATAAAACTCATCAAAACCAAATCATCTTATTATCCAAAATATTTTGGTTTTAATGCCTTCATAAACTGGCAGTCAAAAAATCTAGCAAATGTTTGAAGGTATACATCTTCTCTGCTCACTTGAAGGAGGAAACCCAAAGTAAGCTGAGACCACCTCGTCTATTTTTTTGATGATGTGGTTAGCAGTGTGGTTGCCAGGGTCTTTGTACAAGTTACATAGTAAGGATACATTTTATGCTCAGTAGCCTTTAAGTAACAGTCATGATCATTAAGTGCAGGTCAAAACAAGGATTGAAAGTACAATTGTCATGCTTTTATATATGGACTATTGACCAGGAGTTCCTGTTTTCATTTTTTCAGCTCTGCCAAGCCACCACTGTTGGGTCCTTAAGTGAAGCCTTTGACCACAACTACTTGGATATACTTTGCAAGACTATATCAGTTGTAAGTCTCTCTGGATAAGGGCATCCAGTAAATCCTGTAAATGTAAGCATGTATATGTATTAGAAAAAATGCATATGCTTATATATGGTTATTAGGGGTGCCGGGACTTAATTTAGCAGTGCTTGTGCACCCATAAAATTGCTGATTATTAGACTGTTTGATTATGCCATTCAAAATGAAATTGTGAATTTCACATGTCATTTAAAATGAAGTTCTTGAAACACTTGCCAAAATGGTTTAAAAAGATATCAGGGCCAAATATTTAGGAAAAGCAACATTTTTGTTTCTGCCCACCCAAATAATCCAAACATTTACCCAAAGCTCACATCCAAGTAAAACCTCTGGCTAACCACCACGGTAATCATGGTTTGAGTCCTGGTGAAGCCTTCTGGTCGAGTCTTAGATCGCACAGACACATTATTGGCTGTGTCTAAGGGAGGTTAGGCTCAAAAAATATACACAACCCATGCTATGGGTTGTAGTTGGTATAGTATAATCTCAAATTGTACTATAATTTAAACAATTGCAGAGGTTGTGTTAAATTCTTTCTATTTAGAGATCAGTAAAAATCCTTTCACAAGTCTGGAATGTGAGTCATATGAAACCTCATCCGCTGGATTAA
This sequence comes from Ancistrus triradiatus, assembly GCA_025084515.1. Classification (NCBI taxonomy): domain Eukaryota; kingdom Metazoa; phylum Chordata; class Actinopteri; order Siluriformes; family Loricariidae; genus Ancistrus; species Ancistrus triradiatus. The sequence goes on from JAJAGP010000091.1 coordinate 581,996, forward strand.
GTCTCACTGATGGGTACTTGGTTGTATCTACTCAGTTTTCTTTGTAAAGTATATTTAATCTACCATGAAGGCTGGCCAGTCAGAGGTCAGGGTGAGGAGGATGTGTCTCTTGCTGATCCTTCCCGTTGCCCCAATCCTAACCCTGACCCTAATGCTATAGTGTATAAAAACGCTCTGATTTCTTCACTTATCTCTTTGTGTTTTATACGTATTCAGTATTCACTCAGCACTGATGTTGAGCAAATACCATTTAACTCAATCCAATAAACTGAAAAGCCTCTCATGTCAGCGTCATGAGTGCTTACTGGAAACGCATGGCAGATTTCCTCTCATTGGCAGTCTGCAGTCATTGCCCTTTGAAGCTGGCCAAGTAGTGAAGCCTGACATCATACAGTGTGTTTTTTCCACTAACTTCCTAATCATAGCCACTGGGAAGTCAACTCATGGACAAATTTTGGGTGGCGACTTAGGAAACAGCGATAAAGTTACACGAAAGAGGTTTCTGTCCGCAAGCCAGCAGCAGATACAAGGCAGCGTGTAAGTGAAGTCGCTAAGTCAGCAGGCTCGCTGCAGAGATTGAAGCCATAAATTTGATTAAAGTGGCTCTCTGTTGGACAGTAAGACGTTTAAATGCTGGGAATGTACGGAAAACCAAAATGAGAAGGGCAGAGTGCAATTAAATTCCAGCCACCTTATCATTGTGATTTATGCTAATGAGAGGCAGCTGTGCTGATCACTCTCCAAGTCATTAGAAGCTCACCACTGATTGTGCATTCGAGTCGAGACAGAATTAGGCATGCTGTCGTATACTTAAGAGCTTATTTATATGCTGTAAAAATCCCTCGTTTGCCTGTACCACTGTGTGTTTGGGCTAAAGGTTCCAGGTCAATATTTATACGCAGATGAGGAAAACACTGGCAGAGCAGCAGGGAACGTTGCGGATGCTGAAGCCTGACAAATTCCAGAGCACAGATGAGATCCTTCACAGCAGGTTTTCTCCTGGAGGACTCCAAACTCAGCAAACAGGTCACTTTCATCCTGTTCAATGACAAACACCTTTCTCTGTCCAAACCGACATGCCAACATCAGCAAACGTAAGCAGGAGGACTTTTAATACAACAACATTCATCACAAGAACGGAGAACTTCTAAAGGAAATGACAGTTAAAGCTATCAGCCTTCACGAATGCAGCCCGGAGCAAGTCCAAGCTGAAGCAGACCAATATAAACACACGCACGCAAACACACAGAAACGTCCAGTGACTACACCGAAAGAATCCATCTGATGTCCAGTGTGCATATGCACGGGAGCCTGAGCGTGTCTGACATCATAAATGTCCTCCAGCAAGACAAATAAAGGCCAGGGTTTGGTGTGATCAGAAACGCTCTTCCCTAGATAAACAGCCGTGCCTCATTTGTCATAGCTGGACCTCCGTACGCTCAGTAAGCTGAAAAGCACATGTGTGTGGAACATCGGTAACCAACGCACAGCCAATATAGACAGAACGAGAGGAACATCTGTCAATGTCAGAGGAAAGACCCACCGCAAGTTAACCTTCATGTTGCTGTCATAGAACGGTGTGAAGTTTTCATGGCATTATGGTGAATCATGGAAAGCCAGTGCCAAAATAAAGATACCACAGGTCCCTAGAGGCAGGAGGAACTGACCTCTGTCAGTCAAGCTAATCCTCTGTGTAATCCATCATTTCCTGTGAGTCCTACTCTCACTAGGTTATCTGGAGGGTACACATAATTGACCATGAGCATTCATTTAGGCAGGCGCTCAAGTGGCACGCTTAGGCCTGTGCTCTGTGCTCACTGATGACCAATTATATATATATATATATATATATATATATATATATATATATAAAATCTCTTTTAATCTCTAATGTTTTAATATCTCCTTTTTGACAACAAAGTAAAACCATATGTGACTATACAGTACTTTGCACAAGTCTTAGGCCACCATTAGATTAGATATACCATTGTTTTAGCAATGGTATAATGACCACATCTGATTTTCTCAGTCTTTGTATTAGAGAACAAGCAGAAAACACAGGAAATTTGTATGCATTTGTATTAAAAACAAACAAACAAAAAAACAGTTTCTATAGGCTTCAATGGCAAGTAGTGTATCCTCCCCAACACTTGAGAAATAGCAGCATTTGGATGCCAAATTGACCCTTCTACAGTCCGAAGAAGCTTCATCAGGAATGGCCTTTTTGGAAGTGTAGCAGCCAATAAATCACTTTTTTGGCAGGTGAACAGAGTGAAAAGGATAAGATATGCTAAAGCTCACAAAAATTGGAATGACGATCAGTGGAGTGAGATTATTATGGAGTAAGAAATACAAGTTTGAAATTTTTGGGTCCAATCATCAACAATATGTTATATACGGTCATTATAGCATTGCTAAAACAACAAATCTAATGGTGGCTTAAGACTTTTGCACAGTACTTTGTAGGCAACTAGATAAATAAATAAAACATAAATGAGAATCACCATTGTGTCTCCTGAGACATGAAGGAGCACTGAAATGTTCCTGTGTTTAGAAGAATTTTGCCAATTTAAGTGGCACATTTAGCAAAATGTAACCTGACCTAAAATCAAATTTAGATGCCAAAATAGTTTCACCTTGCCAGCTAATGAAATCAATCCCGTGAAAGGTACTGAGGCATGATGGGATATGCAGATTTGTACCTTTGCATGAACAGTCTGCATAATGGATGATGGAAAGCATTAAATCTGTTTACTAATCATAAACAAGAGAATAAAGCAATCATTCAGCTGGACTCTAATGCTGTGTGGACTCTGCCAGCGTTGAATGACACACTCCGGAGTTCCTGCCAGTAGGAATGCGTAGCCCTGCTGGACTGTATTATTCATCAAGACATCCTACATGATTTTATTTTTGCATCTTATTAGGTATGAACGGAACAAAACTTGATTGCACTTTCAATCTCTAAAGCTTTGCCATGAGAACCTAATCCACACAAAAAAGTCCTGAATTCCCATGCTAGTAACAGTGAAAACAAATATATATGCGTGTATCATGCTTTAGTGAGGATGAAGACATGAGAAAGTCCACTCAGCAGCGTTGTAGTGAAATGTTTCCGGGCTCCACTGCTGACAGCACTCACCTTTAATGAGCCAATGTCTCACAGCATCTGCTCACACACTGCTAGTGTAGTCTCTGCTGTCTTTAGACTAGAACACGTCTGGTTTATGTACAGCTGCATGTACAGTACAGTGGGAATCTGAGCAGTCCACCTACAGCACAGCTGTCAATGAGACAGTATTATTAATATAACAAACATGACATGGGAAGGACTGTGAGTGATGGGCCTGAAGTCCCATTTCCACTAAGCTAATATGTTTTAGATTCCTTTTTTTTCAGTGTCAGATTTTAACTGCTGCCCTAGCTGGAACAATATCTGTATTATGCATGCTACTGGGGTGCAGGGAAGGCAGCTGAAAACGGATTGAAAAAGCCAAAAGGTAAGACTTATTTGCCTTGAGCTCAAAAGCTTTGCTTCGAATAGTACACTTAAGATTCTATAGCCATTGCTTTAAACCGCATCGCTGATACTTCATCACAATGAAGGGCCTACATTCAGGGTGCAGTGATCCTGATTGGCCTTCTAACGGCTACACACAGACTTTAACCCCTCCGTCCACTCTGTAGTGAGGGCTGGGTATTCAATCATTGTACTTCTGAAGAAATGAATGCAAATGAGTCCCTCCTGGGAACTTTAGCAGTGGTGCAGCGAGCTAGTCATATGTGTAACCCAATTAAAAGTGATTACAAAGTGACTGAGAAGGAGAATGTAATGACTGATGGCTAAACAAAGCTGTCCATTTGCATGAATGGAGATTTAATCTTTGGAAGGAAATTAGAAGCAAGCCTTTTAACATGCTGACAATGCGAGCTCAAAAAAAAAAAAAACCTCCCAGAGTACCTATGCTTATGTTCAGATTTTCTGTTTAATTAAAATGCACTGGATATTGTCTTGGAAAATATACAGCTCTTTGCAAGTCTTAGGTCACCATTAGATTTGTTGTTTTGGCAACAGTATGATGACTATATATAAGATATTCTCAATGACTGGACCCAAAAAATTTCAATCTTGGATTCAAACTTAGCCTTTTCAACCCGTTCCCCTTCTGTAAAAAATGGTTTCTTGGCTGCTACCCTTCCAAAAACACTATGCACGATCAAGCTTCTTCTGACTGTAGAAGGCTCAACTTGTCATCCCGATAAAGCTACCAGATGCTGCTACTGATACATCCTTACCAAATAAGCAATTTAGGTTTTGGAGTGTATGTGTGTCCATAGACCAGAGATGACAGTGGCAAGGAAACACGTACTGAGACTGCTTCAGCAAAAGAAAGAAACCAAGACAAGAAGCAGGGACAGATTTGGAACCCATCCTCACCTGTTTGAGACTAGACAGCAGGATTAAGTTCTTAATCATCCTTGTCTGAATACAAAGGATAACAGTGCAATAAGAGGCTTCTCTTTGTTCACGAATGAACTTCTACCTTCTTGATTGCAGTTGAAGTGTGCTGTGTGAAGGTAACATCCAGGAATTTAAAGCTGCTGACCTTCTCCACAGCATGTCTTTTGATGTAAAAGTGAACGTGGCCTGCCCTCTTATTCCCAAAGGTCAGTAGGCATTTTGATGACACAGAGAGGCAAATTATTGTCGACAGTCTGACCCACTCCAGTCGAGTTGTTTTCATAATTAAAGATCATGGCCAAATCCAGAACATCATAGCTAGTTAGTTTAGGCTTCCCAAATTCTGATTTAACTGTAAACTGATATAAATATTGTCTAGGAGTTTTGGGGTATTGGTGACTTATTTTTTACCCCTGATATATTGCCAATTGTCCTTGTCAGAGTTGGGATGGGCGACACCTTGGACAGAGTGCCAGTCCATCGGGGGGCGTGGCAATGGTGGCTGTTAAAGAGCTGGTGGATGATCTCACACACACCTTGTGTTTTCCGCTGGGATTCAAACCTGGGTCACCACAGTGGGTGGGCTAGAAAACTGCCACTGTGCCACCCAAGTGCATATTTTTTGAATAAGTCAGAATATTTCTATCCATTCTAGATTGGCCATGTTGGTGTTTTTCTCTGTTCACCTGAACATATTTTAGGGAGAATTACCTCCTGTTTTTCACCCAACTCAGCAGCACTATGATCATGTTAGAACCGTCTGAATGCACAGCACAGATTTAACTGGCAGATGTTGTCTTTTTTTTTATTTAGACGAGAGGTTTATTTAAATATGCAACAAAAAGCATCTGCTACATGCACCATATATTGTTCATGGCCACGTACATGTGTCAGAACTGAAATGATAGGCCCTGGTGTTCATCATTCTGACTATAGCCTACTCATCCTTAATTGTCATGGGAATCTCTGCAGGTGCCCCCACTTGGTTACCCTTAATAGTCCTTAGTTTCTCGACCAACCGCCATAATCATTTTGATCACTGTACTGTTTTAATTTAAGATTTGGTAACTTACCAAATAAGCAATTTAGGTTTTGGAGTGTATGTGTGTCCATAGACCAGAGATGACAGTGGCAAGGAAACACGTACTGAGACTGCTTCAGCAAAAGAAAGAAACTTTATTTGCTTTCATGTTCAAACAGCTAACCTAAGCAGAAGCTGCTGAGATCTTCCCCATTTTAGTGAATGAAGCACACATGTCATTGCAGAAGATTTCAACCAGGCCTCACATTACTTAGTGCATTTGCCATATTCATAGAAAAGGCTCTATCCCCAACAACTGAAAGCTGGACGACCAACTACGGATGTATTGTAGCAACAGCATTCACTGTTCTGGCTTCATTCAGCAAGAGCCCAAATCGTAGCACTTGTTGTCTGCCTCTGAAATGTGTGGTTTGCTGTGCCTCAGTTCAGCTAATTTTATCTATCTATAAATGGCACCATTACAAAATTCAGATACTGCAACACCTGCCCAAGGATGATCGAGACCATGAGGTAGAATTTGCAGAATAGGTGACACAGCAACTTTTTTTTTTTTCATTATCAGGTACTGTTCAGTGATGAAGGAGAATCAAGAAACAGAATCACAGATACTGGTCTGACACAAATCCTCACTGGACTGATACATCTAACTAGATGGTTACTTCATTTAAAGTCATGGTATGGTGTGCTGTATGGGGTACCAGAATTGTGGGAGCTTTTGTCACGAGGAGGGGGGTTAACAGGAGGAAAGGAGACAAGCGCAGGTATTCAATAAAAAACTAAGGATTTATTGAACATAACAGAACAAACAAACATACAAACATAACAAGTGGACCGAGGCAAAACTAACGCGGGCTTAACGCAACACACGTGGTCTGAAGCGGTCGTAGCCACAAACACGAGTAATCCAAATCTAACTGGAGCAAACACAAGTAATCCCAGCAAACAAGGGCAAAGATGACTAATCCAAAGTGAATGCAAGTACAGATGAGTAATCCAAAGCGAACGCGAGCCAACACGAGTAACCAAAAGCAATAGTAGCCACCAAACAAAAACATAGACATGACATTAACGTTAGTGTTAATTCCCCGCAATGTGCAGAGGCTAGGGCCAAGCTTAAATAATGTCATAACCAGCTGAGTCTACCCCACAAGAAGCCTGAGACAGAGCCCCTTGGGCCCCTTGGGCTCTTCCCACTGTCCGGAGAGTTCCTCTCGGGGCGACACCTGGGGGGGGTGCTCTGGCAAGAAGTCATCCTCATGGCTGGGACATATATGAACGTCCCCAGAACTGACATACAGGCCGAAGTCCTTTGAGCAAGCAATAGTGCCGACGTCCTCGGTGGCACAGGTGCCGGCACGGGTGCTGATGTCCTTGGCGCTGGTACGGGTGCTGACATCCCCCGGAAGGGGCGAGGTGCTCCAGGCATCCTCAGGGACAGCCTCTCGGGAACAACCGACCTCTGGGCAGGCCTCTCAGGAACAAACGGCCTCTTGGCAGGCCTCTTGGGAACAAACGGCCTCCTGGCAGGCCTCTAGGGAACAGACGCCTCCTTGGCGCAGGCACTGGCAGGGGTGTCCTCGGCGCAGGCACTGCCACAGGCGTTCTTGGCGCAGGCACTGGATGGGCATTCTTGCCGCAAATGTCCGTGGGGTCGGGGTCGGTGTGACTGGCTCTGATAAGATACTGAGAGTCACGTCTTGTTCAGGTACGGAACTAGGTGTCGCGTTGTGCTCAGATACCGAGCTAAACAGCACTAACGGCTCATGTATGGAGCTATTTGGCGACGCTAACAGCTTAGATACGGAACTAAGCGGTGCGGCGGATACCGATACTGAGCTAGGTGGCACGTCTTGATCAGATACGGAACTAAGAGACATGACGTGCTCAGGTACGGAAACCAACAGCACTTCGAACTTGGGTACAGAGCCAACATGATCAGGTACGGAGCTACGGGGTGCTACGAACTCAGATACAGAACTAAGTGGCGGAACTAAGAAACGTGATTAGTCTTTCCACAGAACATGTTTCCACTGCTCCAGAGTCCAGTGACAGCGTACTTTACATCACTCCATTCAGTTATTGGCATTGTGCTCGGTGATGTAAGGCTTGCACTTACCTGTCACACTGATCATGGAATATATAGGAGGGAATACATTTCACAAACCGACAAATGTTGGTAAAAGCAGACTGCATTCAAGACACCTGAATTCAATGATTAAGAGGTGTGTCCCAATACATTTGTCCATAAAAGCTGCGTCCCATTTCAGGAGCTGCATCCTTTGAAGGTTGCATTTGAAGACCGATTGTGTCATAGTGGCGTGACTAGGCTATCCCATTTCGAAGGCTCCTTCATACATGGCCGAGAAATGCACCCTTCTTTTCCATTGTAACAAAGAATCCAACGGGTGTATCCTTCTCCAGCCAACATTTTCTGAAGTTCATTGTGTGATGCAAACTGAAAATCTGCCGTAGAGCAGACCGTCTCATTTCGGTTCGTACTTCATCGCAGTCTATGCAGCCTATGAAGGGTACGCCTTCGTAGACCACGTAGACCACGTCTTTTCGAAGGATGCAGCCCCTGAAATGGGACGCATCTATAGTGTATTTCCAGTAACCACTTTATCCTGATTAAATAGATGGTGGTGACTCAGTGGTTAAGGTTCACATAAAGGTTGTTTGTTCAAGTCCCAACTGTTAAGTTCAGCCTCTTGAGTAACTCTGTTTAAAAGTGCCTGTTAATACTGTAAATGTGAACACTGGGGGCAAGGAGAAAATACGTCCTGGACAGGTTGCTGGACATCATACACTCACTCACTGACACTCACTCACACAAAGCGTTATGTTTTTGAGAGAAAATGTGTTTATTCCGAAGAAACCCATGTTTTCCTAAGGCCAAACAACACACCGAAAGTATGCAAGGTTCAAGTGGAGGTCTCTGCAGCTTTGCGTCACCGTGCATGTCTTAGCATGTCTGCTAATGTCATGTTGTGTCACTAGTGTAGGATGTGCATGCTGATTGTATAACATGCATGAATGAATGCTGGGTAACAGTTATTGTTGCAGAATAAGTCAAAGTCCGTGGGAAGTAAAATATGCTGCAAATGTGACTATAAAAGGATTTGGCTTGTTTTGACATGCCCTAAAGAATGATATCTCAGGAGATGTTTTTTACCCTCCGTTACTCTTCCTGCTGTTTATCCACTTAAGACTTTTTTTTAAACAATTCTGTTTGCTGCGTGGATGTGCTGAGGAGTGGCCTTGTTGTCTGGCCGGAGTTTTCTAAGGACTTTTTGTGTTTGGAGCAGACTCACAGCCAGAGGGATTCTCTTGATACTCGTTCTGTTATTGCAGATGCTGTGAATTGTGTGAAACTGGACCAGATTAAAGCTTTGCTGTCATGATTTATTGCTTCTGAGAAATTTCTGTCCCAGCAGGCATTTTGGAGGCAGAAGTGCAGACATGTCTCTTTGCGCATAGAAAAATGGGGTTAAACTTACAATAATAAACCATAACATACACACTGCTGAAACTAATGTGGCTATAAATATGACTTGGGAATACCTTTAGGCACTTTCACTAATCTACCGTCAACAACTCTTTGGCTTAACTAGATTTGTCAGTGTATTATTGTGTGGCTAATTACCACTCATTATCTAGCGACAGCAGTTCCGGGAGCTCAGTAGTAAGAGCCAGCTGCTACAGTGGTTCCTGAGGGTCTGGGTTCAAATCCCAGTGGGACTTGCAAAATGAAGGTCAGGTGGGGCATTTATGGAATGCTGAGATGGAATCCTGAGATGGACTGGTGCCCTGTCCAGGGTATATCTCTACTTGTACTTAGTCAGTTCCAGGCTCAAGACCCTTCCCTGAAACCCTGTTCAGGATGAGTGGGTGGTAAAATGAAATTAACTTTTATTTTCTTTGATGTTTATTTAGAATCATCTGATAACTGTCTGTAACCTTGTCTGTTTCCCATAATGAGGGTGAGCATGTGCGCCTTCCCTAACCGTAGTACAGGAAGGGAAAGATATTGGTATGCATGGTATGTCCACTGAAAGGCATTATCTCAGCTGCTAGGATTAAGCACTGAAAATGCTAACTAGCTATAATAGCTACACTTGCAATTATGTTTTTTTCTATTGTAACCACGTTGATCTTGGTGAGGGTCCCAGTGGTCTCTGGAGCCTATCTCTGCATATAGGCAAGTATGTATTCTGATCAAGATACCAGATCATTGCTGGACTGGGTTGGAGTCACTGTAGCAGTACCAGGCGATGATTCTACTGTCCAGCCTCTCCTTGCTCATAGACAAGCAAGCGTGTCTTTATGACACCTCAAAAGGGACCACCGGGACTCAAACCCGGGAGTCACATGGCAGAGAAATAGCATCTTAGACCACTGCACCACCTGAGTGCCTCAGAATGCTAAGCAATTTTTTTGTAAATGTAAGACCATATGAGAATAGCACTGATCTCTTACAATTGCAAGAAAAAGTTGCAAATCGGAATTTCCTCATTAATTAATTAACATGGTCTTTTTTACGTGGTATTATTATTACAACAACAGTCAAACACATTCTGCTTAAACTAATAACACACATCTGCAAGTCTTTATTGAACAAACTGATTCATTCACAGACCAGACACCTGGCACACAAAGTTTGATTTTTTTCAAGAAAGTTGTGGTAATTTGAACCATACCCAGATCAAAACGGCTTTTAAAGGACCTTTCAAAGGATCATGACATGTAGAGATGCATGAATCTGGGAATGGCTACAAAAGCATTTCTAAAGGGTTGGGCATTCTTCAGTCCACAATAAGAACAATTTGTTTTGTATCCTCAACATATAACAAGAGCACAATGTAATATTCATATTATTTATAGAACCCAAAGCTGGAATCAAATGTCTAGTGTAAAAAAACATGAACAAATTGTTGTCCATGGATAAAACCATTGCTTTTCAAAAATTACTGCTGCATGTTTGCAAAATAACTTATCATCTGGATGGTGCACAGTGCTTTTGGGACAATGTGGAGTGGAACTTGAAATGTACGGTGCTATGTGTGAGGTAAAATGCACTGCAGCCAACTTGTAACGGCAAAACAGAGTGAAGCATCATGGTGAAGGAACCATCATGGTTGTTTCCTCCAGGTTTGGACAACTCACATTCACCGAGGGCTTCAGAAGTGTATGGGAAATGTAATAGGAGAATATCAGTATATATAGCCATCACTTGAAACATAGTAGTAAAGGAGACCACCATTTACCAGACACCCTTGTCCAGAGTGACTTGCAACTGATACAATCTTGCTGTTGTGGGTAAAGAGGCTGGTTCAAGAACATAACATGATGATTTCAACCCTGGACCTTTTAGTCTAGAGCCTTAACCACAAAGCTACCACAGTCCATGATCAAAACACCAACCCAGAGCAGAATAAATTAACAACAGAATAGTTTAAAACCATGTGGATGTATGATTTTGGAATGACTGATATTTTGGACCAGACTCAGGTATTGTGGAATGATCTGAATGTTCATGTAAGAAATCCAAGAATGGTCTGAAATTTCTCTGGAAGTTTAAGCAGGCGCCAAAAGTTCTAACACTTTTGGATGAGGGTTGACATACCTTTTCTGGTGTTGATTGACTAATGAAATAACGATTGACAGAATACCATCAACAAAACCTGAAAACATGGAATGGCTCAGTGTTTAGGGCTCTAGGGTGCTAACTGGCTCTGTCTAGATGCAGCTGATGAACCAGAACTTTAGCCTCCAACTGCACAGAATAATTGTACAGTATCTCTTTGAAATAGTCCCTTTTGTCTTACAATATTTAAAAATCTTTTTTCCAGATTTATTTACACATTTTGCCCTACAAAACCAAGTAATGAGAAAAACTGGGATAACAGGAGAATATTTGCCCATTCTTTCTTACAGAATTGTTCAGAAAACTTTCAGAAAAGTTCAGTTCAATTTCATAGAGATAAGAAATGTATTCAGGTCAGAGCTCTGACTTGGCCACTCAAGGTCATTCAAATATCTCTCCTTGATTCATTCTGTTATTGTTTCGCTGATGTGTTTGGGGTCATTGTCAGGTCATTGGAAGGTGAAGCACCTGCCTATCTTCAGCTTTGTAGGAGAGAGCTGCAGGGTTTCCTCGATAATTTGGGTGTATTTTTCAGCACTCATTTTCCCTTCAGTCCTGACCAATTGCTCAGTGCCTGCTAAAGAAAACACAAACCCACAACATAGTGCTACAACCATGATGATCACAGTAGGTACGGTTTATTTTGGGTGGTGTGCTATGTTTTGTTTTCAATAAACATAGTAACGGTACTTGGACTTCAGTTCAAAAAGTTGATACAACCCTAAAACCTTTTGCCACACGGCATCAATAATGTAATACTCGGTGGCATTTTATCATATAGTTTATCTTTGTGTAAAGCTTGTGAAATTGTTGTCCTGTGCACAAATTGACCAATCTCAACCATAAGGACTCAGTAACTCTCAACCATAACCTCTCAGTAGCTTCCCTAAACAATATTTATGCTCATCTAGTTTGGAGGGATGACCAAATTAGGAAAGGATATATTTATTTATTTATTTATTTATTTAATGTCTCATCAGCAATCAATTTAGAGCAGCCAATTACCCTAGCGCATGTCTTTGGAATGTGGGAGGAAACCGGAGTACCTGGAGTAAACGCATGCAGACATGAGAGGACATGCAAACTCCACATATGCGGATTCTGAGGTTGGGATCAAACCGAGATTAGTTAAAGCCTATGAAATCTTTTTGTATGCTTCTCCAAACATGTGCCCTTGCACTAATTTTGAAGCACATTTCCAACCATGAATTATTTGTTAGATAAAATCTTTTATTTGTGTTTGATTTTAATTTTAATATTTGATCTGATTTGTTTAAAATTATGTATTCACTTTGATGTTATATTCTGTAAGTTCAGCAGAAAATAGAATTCATACACATTCATTCATTTTCTTATCTGTTTAATTCTTTACAGGATCGTGAGCCAGTGCCTAGCAGGCAGCATAGGGTGCAAGGATGGAGCAACCCTAGACTGAGCGAGCTGCCACAGAAATAGAATTCATTTAGTTAAAATTTCAGGATGTAATGTGACAAAAGTTAATGCATTTAACATACAGTAAATAGGCACAGTATGTCAGGCTGAGTAAGAATGTTTGCCAAATGCTACAAATGAAAAATGTGTTAAAGAATGAGTTGTGATGAGTTAAAGCAAAAGAAAAAAAAAGCCAGGTAACAGGATCCAAGGGGTTTGCAAACTTTCCACTATAAAGTCACTTTGATGGGTGATGATGAACGAGTATTGTTTGGTGCCATTTAGTGAATTACCAACTATCATCTCTTCAATTAAGCATATAAAGCTAGAGCAACCACTGGGAACTTTTTGCCTGTGGTAAACCTGGGGGTTTTGGTTGCCTTTTGATCACGTGCATCATGTGTCCTATCTTGAAAGGCTCAATAAACTTCATACACAGCTGGATATGTCAGATGTCTCACTTAATGGAAAGCTGAGAAAGAGGCCTCAGGCACTCGTTTGACTTCCAGAGATTCTGGACTTCTGAACCGAAGGTATGCAACATACGTTTGTTCATTCTATTTCCATTAGTGGTTTGGAAGCGATGGAACTGCCTGCAGTCCTGCTGGTTACTGTAATAAATACTGCGCTCAGTTCATGTGTCTCCCTGTTGTTCTGTCAAACATCTGATCAGACTCCATTTCCCCTGAAGGTACAAAGATCTAATTCCCTTCCAGTGTGATATGATTATTCGCGGCTGGGACAATCTGCTATTCCATGCAATGGCGGTCCTGTTGTGTATTTTTGTAGAGGGTCTAATAGAACTTAATGTAATTGGACACTGCTTTCTGAGCACGGCTGGAGTACCACGGGATGAGAAGTACAAATGTCTCCTTGCGGCTAGGAAGAGAGATGCGCTTGCCAATTCTTGGGTCAGATTTAAACTCCTGAGGGAGATCAGGGAAGGGTTTTCTTCCAGTCAGCAGAAGAAAACTGATGATATAGTAAAGGTGGCTTTGGAAAGATGGATGTGATCTCTTCTACATTGCATGTTTTTCCAGAACTCTTAATCTAAGTGAGATTGTGTTGTGATTTCAGAACCACATGCAAAGGTTAACGTAAACCTCGTTCATTCTGAGCCGTCACCAAGTCTCAAAATAATTATTTTAACAAGCACAATGCCGCAGTAGGTGTGATTGTATGAGCTAAACGGTTTTATGGGTTTGTAACAAAAATCTTCCACTAGCATCATTTTTCTCACCCACGTCATTTCTTGACCGCTGCTCACACTCAGAGCTGTAGAGAGGCACACATTACACTCGCCAAAATCCCCACTGCTGAATGAACTTTTACAGTTGAATTTGTGTCTGTTTATGTCCAGCTGGAGCCAATTCAGTGTTGTAGCTGTCAATTCACTACTGGGGGTGTTAGGTCATTGGGGTTATTGGAGGTATTGTGTCACAAACTCTCAAATCTGTCAGCGTAACCTCACATCCAAGTCAAATTCCAAGTCCTTAAGCCACTGCATGGGTGGAAGTCTCAAACGGGGTCCCGGCAGAGTAATATTTATGCTATCGGAGAGGCTACTGGCTGCTTTAATAAATTCATGTGCAGACCAGGTCTAATTACATGCTTTGTTGACTTTCTAAATGGAAAGATGTGAACACACTTGGCTAGGGCATTATTTGCTGACTGTAGGTACAAAAGTAGGTCACCAGGTACAAAAGTTTGGACACCTTCCCAGATGACCAACTAGTCTTTTTGTAAGGTATTATATCTTGACAGCCTTGCAAATTAAATCCTTTTTTTTTCAATTTATGAGTTAAATAAAGTTCCAAAAAATAGGTATAATTCCCTCTCTTAAAGAGGTTATAAAAATATGAAAAGTTTCCTGCTTGCAATATTTGCCAGTATATGAATTATTCTTAAGAAATGGAAATTAAGGGGAACTGTTCGAGTAAAGACTATGAAGGCCAAGAAAACTCTGAAGAAAACTGCTCATAAACTGGTCAGGTATGCAAAGCAATATCCTCAAACCACTGTCAAGACTAGAGTAATGGTGCACCAGTCTACTTTGCAACATTGTGTGTATGGACATGATGGAAAGAGTGAGGAGGAAAAACCTAAAGCAAGAAAACAATAACTGTGAATTAGTACTAAAATATTTGGGGGCTATGAATATTTCTATCATACTACATCTTGATGCCCCTGGACACATCATCAGTAAAGTTTCTTGGGGTCATCTGGCTTTTTGGTTCTTTCAACACCCAGACACCCTCACCCAGACGACCCAGCAATGGTTGATCAAGTTTGTGTCCAAGTAGCACTACCTCACCCACAGCTCTCCTCTCCTGATCCACAGCCACCTTGAAGCAACTTCTTCTACCTCTGTGACCAACTTATGGTCCTTCGCTTATTGCCTCCTGTGATGCCCAGTGCCTCAATGGGCTTGCACCTTGCTCGCCACCCATAGCTACGGCATTATTCCCCCAGCTCTGTGTACTTTGCCCTCTTCCTCTCATTGGCCTCCAATGTATGTGCTCCTCCTAGGCAATAGTTAGTTCTAGCAGTACGATCTGTACAATTGTACTGAAATCAGTACAAAATATGACAGCGGTTTCTGGGAACTTCAGTTGCTTGTTGCTCAGTGCCTGCAATTGGATGCCCAACCTGGCCATAAGGCACTGCCGGGATTTGAATACGATTCACCACAACGGTGGGCTAGCTTTTTGGACCGCTGCACCACCCGAGGATCACTAAGACAGAAATGAACGATCAAACTCCTAATGCTGTTTTTACTCTGGAACATATGAGTAACGTTTAAGCCTTAAAGACTTTGTGGTTTGAGTTTGAGATCCTAAACATAAATCCTAAACGTAGTAGGTGCTCTGCCCTGCACATGTGGTGGTTCTGCCATGCGGGTGTTTGTACTCTATTAATAAGCGGCACATGATCCAGCATATGCTGCTTGAAAGGTTAGGTTCAAATGGAAAATCACATGATATCAAACATCACATGCAGAACATATTGGACAATGGACAAACATTGAATGGTAATACTGACATTTGCTTATTTTGGCTTATATTAGTTTTTCAAGTTGATTTAAGACAATGGAATTTATTTTACCCATATATTGCATTTCACAGTAGAAATTGATGTTTTTATAGTGTCTCTGTGTGACTGCAATTTTTTTACTTTGTGTTACATATTTTAGGGCCTGCAGCCTTACAGCTCCAGAGAACTGGGGTTGAGCACTGGCTTGGCTGCTTGTTTCACAAAGGTCAGTTGGTTAGGTCAACTGGCTTCTCCAATTAAGTCTCAAGGCTTATACTGAATAATTATATGCAAGTCCAGGTAAGAGCTAATTCTGACTTATCAGGATACACTACTGAACTTTTAGGGATCCATTTAGCATTACAGTGGGTGGAGAAGAGCAATCAAACAATTGACGTAGTCATAGTTTCTGACAGTCCAACAGGTTTCTAACTGCACTGTCCAGTATTCAATCTGGCAAATCCTTGTGTAGACAAGACATTTTCTATCAAATCAGGAAGTAGACATTAGTCAAGTCAAGTCAGATTTATTTATATAACGCTTTTTACAATGGAGCATTGTCTCAAAGCAGCATTATAATTTTAGATTATTTTCTAATACCTGTATCTAGGGCCAATCCCAAACTGAGCAAGCCTAGGGTGACAGTGGAAAGGAAAAACTCCCTAAATGTTATAAGAAAGAAACCTTGGGAAGACCAAGACTCAAGAAGGGACCCATCCTCCTTGGGTGGCATAGAAGATAAATGTAACAATGAAACTAATTTATCTAGTCAAATAAATCTACAGTAATAGTTAAAAAAATAACTTAAAAATTATGGATATTGGCATTATTTAGTCCGATACACAGAGTCACTTTATAATCTTGAGTCCTCGGTAGGAAAGTCCTTGGCTACACGCCGTCCTCAGTCAACCGGAGGGGAGAAAGACTTACTGTCCTCTGGCCTGACAATGGCAGGCTGGAGCTGATGACGGAAACAACTTGAAACTGGAGCTGAGGCAGAGGAATATCTTACTGTGTGGGGCTGAAACTGCGACCAGAACACAAGCTCAAGAAGAAAACAGACAATGTAGTTAGCTATTTATTAAGATCACAGAGTCTATTAACAACCACTGACACCATGTGTAGCATGAGACTCCGGCAGCATTAGCTATAGCAGCATAGTTAGAAAGATAAGATAACATAATTCCAGTAAGCAAAACAGAAGCTAAAACATCATAAACATACATATGAACAGAATATGGCAAGGAAATATGAACAAAAATCATACTGGTCGACATTGTATAACATCCTAAAGCAAGTAGGTATGAAAGAGAAGGCATGATGATAACTAGACATAGAATTGGCCATACAGGATTAAATCCTTTGCTACAAAAAACAGGGAAACATACTTATCTGTTGTTGTCTGACATAAACAGTTAAGTACATACTAATGGACTGCAAAATATTTGCGAATGAAAGAATGGAATTAATAACATTCAGAAGAAGTCAAAATATAACATTAGAGTACCTGAATGTGTAAGACTAAACGCTTCAGAAATGCAACAAAGAAAAAATCTCTTCATAAGCTATTTAAAGAATTCAGGACTTATAGAGAGTATGTAGTATCCTCCTCATTCTGGCCACTTGTGTTACTCAATTCCCATTGGATCTGACATCACCTGTTGCCAGTGGCATCACTTCCTGTTGTGAGTGTTTGGTAGGTAAGGTGTGTTTGATGTGCTGTTTTAAATAACTTTGGTTTACTTATGTTTTATAGCCTTACTGGTTTAGTTGTGTATAAAACAACAAATCAATGAAGACACTGCTAGTCAGTACTGATTAGCTGTTATTTAGAATGTGTTCCCACTAATGGCTTGATCCTCATTAACACCTAATTCAGGTGCAATCACACAGAGTTGAGATAAGATAAAGGTTCCTTCGTTTTATTATAAAGTTGAACTCTAATCCTGGTGTGTTTAGCTTTTCCTTAGATTATGAGTATTTCTTGGGTGCTATATGCCCCATTGTTGATTCAGATATTTAGTTTGCATAACCTTTAGCATCCTATCAGTTGCACATCAAGCTAATCTCGGTATGTTTATCTAAGCTACGATAGCATACTTACTGCTATATATACATACTGTGTTTGATTGACCTTCTGCAGTTCCAGACACTTAGTTTTCACAATCCATAGCTTCCTGTAGCTAATCTTGGTATATTTAGCTTTTGCTGACAATCAATTGTGAAAGCTAAGCTAGCAGACATATGAAAACAGGAACTTTCTTGGCTACTATACAAGGAACTTGCTGTTTACATAGCTTTCACCCCTTTTAGCTTGGTTTCTGTTTGCATCTCAAGCCAGTCTTGGTGTTTTTAGCTTTTTATCTATGCTGGTGTCATGCCAAGGAAGAGCACCATGGATGCGATTTTTGCTTTGAGACTGCTGATGGAGAAATGGTCAGAAAGAGCTACACTGCGTCTTTGTGGATTTGGAGAAAGCTTATGACAGGGTGCCAAACTGTGGTGGTGTATGAGGAAGTCTCGAGTGGCGGAAAAGTACGTTAGATTAGTGCAGGACATGTATGAGAACAGCATGACAGCGGTGAGATGTGCTGTAGGAGTGACAGATAGCTTCAAGGTAGAGGTGGGACTGCATCAAGGATCGGCCCTGAGTCCCTTCTTATTTGCTCTGGTGATGGACAGACTAACAGATGAGGTCAGACAGATATCGCCGTGGACTATGATGTTTTCAGATGACAGTGTGATCTGTAGTGAGAACAGGTAGAAGAAAACTTGGAGAGGTGGAGGTATAATCTAGAAAGGAGAGGAATGAAAGTCAACTGTAGTAAGACAGAATACATGTGTGTAAATGAAAGGGATGCAGGTGGAACAGTCAGGCTACAGGGATCAGTGGTCACAAAGGTCCAGGAGTTCAGGTACTTGGGATCAACTGTCCAAGGAAATGGGGAGTGCGGAAAGGAGGTAAAGAAGAGAGTACAGGCAGGATGGAGTGGGTGGAGAAGAGTGTCAGGAGTGCTGTGTGACAAAAGGGTCACACAGCAAAAGTGAAAGGAAAGATTTATAAGAGAGTAGTGAGACCAGCCTTGTTGTATGACTTAGAGACAGTGGCACTGACAAAGAGACAGGAAGCAGAGCTGGAGGTGGCAGAACTTAAGATGTTGAGGTTCTCTTTAGGAGTGCCTAGGGTGGACAGGATTAGGAATGAGATCATCAGAGGGACAGCACAGGTTGGAAAATTGGGAGACAAAATTCGAGAGGGAAGACTGAGATGGTTTGGACATGTGCAGAGGAGGGATAGTGGATATATTGGTAGGAGGATGTTGGAGATGGAGCTACCAGGCAAGAGACGGAGAGGAAGACCAAAGAGGAGTTATATGGTTGTGGTAAATGAAGATATGCAGGCAGTTGGGGTGAGAGTAGAAGACGTGGAGGACAGGGTGAGGTGTAAACGTTTAACTCACTGTGGTGACCCCTGATAAAGGGAGAAGCTGAAAGAAGAAGAAGAAGAAGAAGAAGAAGATCTACGCTGGCTGGTCATGCTTTAATTATTATTCTAGGCTGCTAAATAAGACTGAGTTACTGTTGTTCCAAACATATTTGTCACCAAATAGCTTAATTTATGTCGAATCCCAATCTATACTTGGTGTATTTAGCTTTTGATTAGAGTGAATTTTAGCGATACGCTAGTTTGCCTCTGCTTGCCAAGTTCATAGCAGTTATGATATAGGGTTGTCCTGCTATTGTTCCAAACATGTACATAAACTCGTAGGTTCCCTTTTATTGCATATCTAGCTATTCTTTGTGTATTTAGATCTTGTTGAGAATTACATGAGGCCTTTTGTGTAAACCATATATATTTAAAATGTTTATTTTTGTAGTCTTACATTTTAAAGTGTTTTATATACAGTTTTATAGCACTGTTTACTGTAAGGTAGGAAAAACTTAGTTTTTTACAAAATTCCACAAGTTTTCAGTCAACTTAGGATTCAAACTATTTGGTGGCAATGCCATTGAGTTGATCTGCCTTTCCTGAAGAAAACCTTTTAACACTTTCCTCTTGTCACACGAGCGGATGGAAGGTAGGAGACAAACACGAGCTTGTGTAGTTGACAACAGGTAGTTTTATTAACAGACTGCAAACTGACTAGAGTGCGTAGAGGGTTTGAAACGTAAGGAACCTCGTAGCGAAGCGGTGTTCTGAGCTTCGCACGCCGCTTATAACGAGGCAGGTAACCATGCTCAGGTGAGGCAATCAGTAGACTGGAGAGGCGGAGCGTGGGAGCTTGCGAGACCGGGAGGCCGATCTGTCCGTGGGCATGACAGTACCCCCCCTCGAAGGACCCGTGCAGCCGGGGGCCCCGGAGGAACCGGAGGAAGGGGGTCCCGAAGCGGAGCGACGAGGCCGGCTGCGCGGCCTGGGTGCTGGGCGGTCCGGGTGAGCCGCATGGAATTCCTGGACCGCCTCCTTGTCCAGGATGTCTTTCGCGCTGACCCAGCAGCGGTCCTACGGGCCGTAGCCCTCCCAATCAACCAAGTATTGCAACCCAGCCGCCCGTCGGCGAGAGTCCAGGAGACGATGGACCGTGAAGGCGTCGGGAACCTCCTGCTCAGATGACGGGGGCTGGTCCGGCAGCGGGGACTCAGCCAGAGGTCCCGGAATCCACGGCTTGAGAAGGGAAACATGAAACGTCGGACAGATCCTGAGATGAGGAGGCAAATCCAAACGGTAAGTCACAGCATTGATTTGTTTGAGCACTTTGTACGGCCCCGAAAACCGAGCCGCAAATTGGGTACTTGCGTCGAAGGTCCTGCGTCGAGAGCCACACCCGATCCCCCGGACGAAAAGTGGGAGCTGGGAGCCGGCGTATCTCTGATAGCGTCGTATGGCGCGCTCGATTCGCTGGTGCACCTGGACCCATACGTCCTCGCTGCGGCGAAACCAGTTGTCAACTGCTGGGGCGTCGGAGGCGGTGGTATCCCACGGGACGAAGGGTGGCTGAAAACCTAAAACACACTGAAAAGGTGTGAGTCCCGTGGCCGAGTGACGAAGGGAGTTCTGAGCTATTTCCGCCCATGGGAGGAACTGGCTCCAGTCGGAAGGGTTGTGAGCGCAATACGCGCGCAGGAACTTCTTCAACTCTTGGTTGGTGCGCTCGCACTGCCCATTGGACTATGGTGGTAACCTGAGGAAAGGCTTACCGTGGCACCCAGGTTCTCCACAAACGCCTTCCTGACCGCAGAGGTAAATTGCGGACCCCGGTCGGAAAGGACATCCTCCGGGATGCCAAAGAAACGAAAGACATAGCTAAAGAGACATTCGGCCGTCTGGAGGGCAGAAGGGATCTTGGGAAGCGGGACAAAGCGCACAGCTTTAGAAAAGCGATCCACAATGGAAAGGATGATGGTGTGCCCATTGGAGAGCGGGAGGTCTGTCACAAAATCCACTGCCACATGGGACCAGGGGCGCTGAGGTACTGGCAAGAGATGGAGACGGCCTGATGGCAGAGTGCGGGAAGTCTTGCTTTGCGCACAAATGCTGCAGGAAGACACCAACCGATGAATGTCTTTACACATGTTGTTCCACCAATACCTGGCCGCAAGGAGTTGATGGGTTCGTGTTTCTCCGGGGTGGCCTGAGCAAAGGGAAACATGCGCCCAAGTGATGAGACGGTCGCGCAAATCCGGTGGAACGTACTTCCTTCCCTCCGGACATTCCGCCGGGATGCGTGATCGAGTGAGGCTGGCGTCCAAATCCTTTTCGAAGTCCCACTGCACTGCACCAAGCACACATGATTCTGGAAGAATGGGCTCAGGGACCTCAGGCTTATCCTCCGCTGGGTCAAGGCTTCGGGAGAGCGTGTCAGCTGTGACGTTCTTGGACCCAGGCCGATACGTGATGGTAAACGTGAATCAAGCAAAGAATAGGGACCAACGGGCTTGGCGCGCATTTAAACGCCTTGCTGATCGCAGGTATTCCAGATTCTTGTGATCCGTAAGGACCGAAAACGGGTGTTTGGCGCCCTCCAGCCAGTGCCGCCATTCTTCCAACGCCAGTTATATAGCCAGCAACTCGCGGTCTCCCACGTCATAATTGCGCTCCGCGGGAGACAGTTTGTGAGAGTAGAAAGCGATCGGATGGAGTTTCGGGGGGTTACCAAGTCGCTGCGACAGAACAGCCCCCACACCTACCGACGACGCGTCAACCTCCAGGACAAATGGAAGGTCCGGGTCAGGGTGGCCCAGCACCGGGGCCCTGGAGAAGGCAGTTTTGAGCGTGACAAATGCTTGTTCGGCATCCGGGAACCAACGGAGGGTGCTAGGAGTACCCCGCAGGAGCGACGTGAGGGGGCTGTCAGACGACTGAAGTTACGGATGAAGCGTCTGTAGAAGTTTGCAAAGCAAGGGCCAGGAAAGGACTGCAGAGACCTTGGTATCATCCATGGCCACACCAGCAGGGGAGATGACGTAACCCAAATAGCGAACTGATTGTGTATGGAACTCACACTTTTCCCGCTTTTATCCTAAGGTGATGGGAGTGCAGTCGATCCAGAACTCTGCGAACATGGCCAGTGTGAGTAGCAAGATCCGTGGAGAAAACCAGGATGTCATCCAAGTACACCAGTATGTCCCAGCATGTCCCGAAGCACATCATTTACAAACGCCTGAAAGACTGATGGTGCGTTGGCCAGGCCGAATGGCATAACTAAGTATTCGTAGTGGCCCGAGCTGGTGCTGAACGCTGTCTTCCACTCATCCCCCTTTCTCACACGTATGAGGTTGTACGCGTTACGGAGATCCAACTTGGTGAACCACTGGGCTTTGTAGAGCAACTCAAGCGCTGAAGGAACAAGCGGGAGCGGATAAGCATACTTGCGTGTAATGAGGTTGAGCTGACAGTAGTCAATGGTGGGACGCAGGCCAGAGTCCTTCTTGGGGGCGAAGAAGAATCCCGCTGATACTGGTGAGGTGGATGGGCGGATGAACCCCAGGGCCAAGTACTCCTTGATGTAGTCCTGCATGGCCTTCTCCTCCGCTGGTGAAAGAGGGTATAGGCAAGCTTTAGGCAGCGGTGCGTCGGGTAGAAGGTCTATAGCGCAATCGTAGCTGCGATGAGGAGGGAGATGCGCTGGGGTGCCTTCGCCGAACACAGGTGCCAGATCCCAATACTCCCGAGGCACATTGCGAGGAAGTGATGGAGGATCAGAAACCGAGAGCGAGGTGACTTGAACCACCAGGCTGCGTAAACAGTGACGCTGACATCCAGGGGACCAGCGGAGAATCTCCCGAGCTGACCAGGAGATGAGAGGGTCGTGAAGATGAAGCCAGGGGATGCCGAGGATCAGTTGGTGGGCCAGGGAAACAACAGGAAACAATTCGATAGATTCTACGTGGGTAGCGCTTGTGCGAAGACGCAGTGGAACTGTGACACGAGAGAGAAGTCCAACGCCCAAAGGTTTTCCGTCTGCTGAGGTGATCCGCCGCTCCACGGAAAGGGGAACACAGGGGATCTTCCACTTGGTGACAAGATGTTCAGCGATGAAATTCCCCTGGGCTCCAGAGTCGATCATGGCTGTCAGCGAGAGATCAGTATCAGCGATGCATAACTGAACAGGCAGTGTAAAGGAAGGAATGACATTGGTAGAACTCACCCGGGATGAGCGTGCCTTGACTTGGGCACGCTCAGTGGAGGATCTGCGAGCAGGAGCGAGGTCACAACTGGGACGGCGATGACGGTCAGAGCCACAGTAACAACAGAGTCCCTCCTGGAAGCGGCGGCGACGCTCAGTAGGAGAGAGACGCGCGTCAGCAACCTCCATGTCCCCCGCGGGGGGTGAAGCGTCTCGGACCGTGTGAGGAATGGACGGGCGTGGAGTAGCTGGGGGTCGGGTGTCCAAGAGCTGATCCAGGCGAATGGCCAGCGTGATGAGATCCTCCAGGGGGAGGTCTAGGTCGCGACCCACTAACTCCCTCCTCAGGCCGGGGCGCAATCCCTGATGGAACGCGGCGGTGAGTGCGGGTGAATTCCAACCGCTCTGAGCCGCTAGAGTGCGAAAGCGGAGCACATACTCTGCGGCTGAGCGACGGCCCTGGTGTAAACACAGCAGTAATTCACTTGCCGAACGACCTTCGCGAGGATGATGGAACACCGCGCTGAACGCCGATCGGAAGAGGTTGTAGTCCTTCACCACTGCCCCTTGCTGAGCCCAGACAGCTGTGGCCCACTCCAGGGCACGATGTGAGAGTAGAGAAATCACCAATGCTATCCGAGCTTCATCCGAGCTCGGCGGTGAATGTGCGAAGTACAGTTCACACTGTAACAGAAAACCCTCACACTGATCAGGATCACCACCGTACTTATCTGGTAGGGCGACTTTGTAGGCCGAAGGTGTGGCACGCGGAGGGCTGAGAGGGAGCGGAACGGCTTCAGGCAGCGCCGCCGGAGCTTAGCTGTGACACCCGCTGAGACAACTCGCCGACCGTGGGAACCAGGGAACCCAGCGTGCGTTGATTCTCGGCGAGCACCGTGACTGCCCGGGCCACTTCCTCCAGCTGAACCCGAAGGTCTGCCAGTTGTTGTCCCAGGTTCGGTTCGGGACTGGGATCAGATCCACCAGCCGCTGTCTCCATACAGGCTTCGCTAACTGTCACACGAGCGGATGGAAGGTAGGAGACAAACGCGAGCTTGTGTAGTTGACAACAGGTAGTTTTATTAACAGACTGCAAACTGACTAGAGTGCGTAGAGGGTTTGAAACGTAAGGAACCTCGTAGCGAAGCGGTGTTCTGAGCTTCGCACGCCGCTTAAAACGAGGCAGGTAACCATGCTCAGGTGAGGCAATCAGTAGACTGGAGAGGCGGAGCGTGGGAGCTTGCGAGACCGGGAGGCCGATCTGTCCGTGGGCGTGACACCTCTGGTGCAAGATGCATTATCATCCTTAAGAAAAACAAAACCCTTCATCAACACCAAACCTATTTTCACTTGGTGGGATGAGAAACATGTCCACAGTTTCATTGTACACCTGTGCATTCACTGTTGAGGTAATGAATCTCCTGGTCCTTTACCTGACTTGCAACCACATAGCATAAATGATTGGGGTAATTTCATTTTCTTCCATAGGCCATCTTTGTGTTTCACTAGAATGGGACCATACAGAAGTTACAGTCTCATCTCCTTGGCCAATGCAGATTCATAATTCATGGCTGAAGATCATTTTCATTGGATCATGCATGATCCATTATTCTCTTTAGCCCACTCTAACCTTGTTTTCTCCTGTATGTGTGTGAGGGCTGCATTTGTTTGGCTTTTCTCCATGTAAATCTCATTTCATTTAGCCAATTTCACAGATTTCTTTCACTAACTGAGTCCTGTTTACGGCCAGTTGTTTTTCGTTAGTTTTATTATTCCTTTTCTATTTTCAAGGCTTATTGCTTTGAGTTTTCTATCCCAATGCTTTCACATCTTCCTTTGTCTAGCCATATGTTTGTATTTTATAACTTTCCAAATTTTGTCTATACTTGCACCAAAATTTACACATCTGATTGGGAACCAATATATTTTGCCAAACTCAATGTTGAAGGAGATTTATGATTCTTTCCATTGTTTCAATTGACAGCTGTCTTGCTGGAGCCATGTTGTGCGGCCAGCTTGTTAATGTCTGTAAGCACTCCATTTAATTGCAAAGTAATGAGTATTTTCAGACATGTTTTTTCATTTACTTGATCAGAGGGAAAAATACACCATTAATTGAAATAATTAACTTTAATTTGTTTGTGGTATGTTTCACAAAACCAAAATATTCCAGTTATTAAACAAGAATTGTTTGCTATCATAGCTGACATTTTTTATTTCCCATGAAGTAAAAAAAAGCTGCTTGGATGAACATCCTACAAGTGTGCAGAGTCCATCATTTTTGACAGAAATTTTGTATAGCAAGTAGTTAAACTGGTATGGTGGTGGGTAGTGGTAGCTCAGCAGTTAAGCTATGGAAGTTTGTTGTTCAATTGGTTGAGTTCAAGTCCTAATATTTCAATTCCTTCTACTCTTCGGTTCTTCAGAAAGACCCTTGACCCACAACTGCTCAGATGATCTGCATGTTGCTTTGGATAAGAGTGGTTGATCTATGCCATGGTTGCAATAACTGTATAATAGGTAGAACTTTTAAATCTGAGCCCAATGCAAAATATAGTTCTGCTTTAAGACATGGCTTCACTACAAGTCCATATGTCTGCTTACCAGGACAGCTCCTGTGGCTCTGTGATAAGAGCTAAGCTGCAGGAAACTTGGCTCTTGGTTTGAACCCTGCGGATTTTAGCGCTGGGCTAGCAACGTGAAGGTCAAGTGATGCAGTACCAACCTAACCTCAAAGTGGTTAGTGCTCATTGGACAAATTGCTTTTAATTTTGTACAGAAGACACATCTTGGCATTTATTGGGCAGCGCATTTTTCATTTGTCCTGGTGGATGTGCAGTTTCTCTTTATGATGAGTAGTTGATATCTCAAGGGTGCAGAACTTCAACAAGTCACAATCAGTAAGACTTGCAATTTATTTACAATTTTCAAAGATAAAATAACAAGCTATGTTAAGTAAATTATCTAAGTATTAGGCATCACAAGTAACTGCAACTCCACTGGAGGTGGATAGGTAGCATACAGCAGTAGCTGGCCAGTAAAATGTGTTAAAAAAAATAAAAAGATAATGTGCTTCCCCCTTATTAAAAACTACCAGCCACCACTGCTCTCCAGGGCCATGGAATCGTTTAGTACACTCTTTTTATTGAAAATAACCTGAGGACTGGTGCTTCTGTAACAGGACTGGCTTCACAGATGACTTGGCTTGTTTTGACAGAGGCCTATATTTTACAAAAGGGTTGAAGAATGTACTACTCTTTAACACTCATCTTTGTAATAGTCATCTCTCAGACTGACACAGATGTATGTAATGTTTAGACCAGTTTAGATCTTTTCAATGAATGGATCTAAAAAATACTCCTTTAAGTACACATAGAAAAATAAACTGGTTTATACAAGCTACAATATATTAACCTCAAGGCTGTACACGGAGTTTGCTCATATGGAGAAAGTAACCCTTTTGTATCCATTTTGGGCTGAGATGTTTTGATCTTTAGATGAGTACAAGCTCTGGACTCAGGTCCTGCTTATGTTAGAGGCACATGCTTACACCTACAATGGAAGCAGTCATAAAGCATTTTTTCAGTTTGCAATGTGATGGATCACAGCTCAATCAAATGATTGATAATGGTTTAAATGTTTCTTTAAGGTCTACTTCAGATGGTGTAACACCATCCTAATTGAGAGACAGGTATTAAAGTATATGGTACAGTAAACATTTGTGTTGCCGCAAACAAATCTCTTAACAATGAGCCTTTGAGCATTTTTTTACAAGACAATGCAAACAAGCCAAATCAGAACAAGTTAGAACTGAACTGTGCAAATCCCTTCCCATCCTTCTTTGATGAACATTGTTTTCAATCATTTCAATAATTTTGTCACAGATCCTCTCCCAGTTAAAGAAATGAGACAAAAATATTATACTTGGTCATTTATTTATTGAGAAAAATGATCCAGTATTACATATTAGTGAGTGGCAAAAGTATGTGAACCTTTGCTTTCAGTATCTGGTGTGACCTCTCCCCCCTTGCAGCAATGACTGCAGCTAAATGTTTCTTGTGACTGTTGATCAGTCCTGCACACCGGCTTGGAGGAATTTTAGCCCATTCCTCCATACAGAACTGGGATGTTGGTTTGTTTCCTCACATTAACTGCTTGCTTCAGGTTCGATTGGATTAAGGTCAGGATTTTGGCTTGGCCATTCCAAAGCATTAACTTTATTCTTTTTTAACCATTCTTTGGTAGAACGGCTTGTGTGCTTAGGGTCGTTGTCTTGCTGCATGACCCACCTTCTCTTGAGATTCAGTTCATGGACAGATGTGCTGACATAGTCTTCTGGCTTGTACATGTTATCTTAAGGGGTCATTTGTGACCTCGCCAACTATTACATGCCTTGCTCTTGGACTGATCTTTGTTGGTAGACCACTCCTGGGGAGGGTAACAATGGTCCTGAATTTCTTCTTTGTACACAATCTGTCTGTGGATTGGTAGAGTCCAAACATGTTAGAGATGTTTTTGTAATATACCCTATCCTTTTGGCTAGAATACTATCTGGCTTCAGGGTATAGAATTCATTCATTCATTCATTCATTCTTATCCATTTATCCTAGTCAGGGTTGTGGAAGAGCTGTTGCCTAGCTGGCAAAACAAGGCACAAGGCAGGAACAACCCTAGACAGGGGACCAGGGCGTGCGCACACTCTCATACTCTAAGGGGCACTCTGAAAACCCCAATTAAGCTAACGCATGTCTTTGGAATGTGGGAGGAAACCAGAGTAGCTGGCGAAAACCTATGCAAACACAGGGAGAACATGCAAACTCCACACAGCCGGAGCCCAGGATCGGGACCAAACCCGGGATCTCGGGGCTGTGAGAAGGCAGTGCTAACAACTGCACCACCGTGCCGCCCAGGTATAGAATTACTCCTACCAAATGTGTTTAATGACCTATTGCTTGCCTTAACTTGTGGTTGTTTCTGCTGGACTTGTAACATTTGACCCAACTGTCCATGACATATCACTTGACTGGATTGATAACCCAGATGGTTTTGACATCAAGCTCTTTCTTGCTTGCTATCCTATTTGACAAACCATTTTCAGTTTGTTAGCACCAAACATGCAAAATGGAGTTCCACGAGGTTCAGACTGGGTCCCTTTTTATTTGACACCTTCCCGGATGAAGTGTGTTTTTGTAACAGAACTTGGCAGACTTGATAATGACTTATTTAAATTAGCCTAAATCTTAAATATTTTGGGTTGTTCCCCAAAGGGGTTTTATTAATTTTTTTAAAAAAGAAGAACTAACCAATTGCCCACACTTTTGCACAAGACTGTATCTACAACCCAGATTAAGGTTCATTTGCGTCTCAGCGCAGGGGGAGTTGCATAAGTATGTGATCCCTCCCGAAGAGGGTGAACTGAGGAGGAGCGGGAGAGGGGAACCATTCAAACTGAACCAGCAGCAGCAGAGCAGCACCAGCAGCATGACGCGTCTCACACACCATCTTCACCATGAGGCGTGACAGCGCGACATTACGCACACATACCGCTGCACTGAGCGCTCATAAGCGTTACATAGACGCGTAGGACTTCTGAGTTGTTGAAGAACTTTGTTTGGACTTCACTCTTTCTAAGTAGAATTGAGCCAAGGAGACCCTTTGGGCACGTTGGAAATCGTTTGAGACGTTGCAGCTTTTCATTTCGCGATTAAGCGTGTTTTTGGAACTGCGGACCTCTATATTTAAGCTTCGTTTGGATTCCCATCTGAACTTAAAACCGCATCTCTTTACGTTAGCAATGGGACGCATGTGGATTTTGCTCTTTCTCTCGATTTACATCTGGCTCGGTAACGGATCTCCTTCAGGTCCGAATCCACCCGTAAACCATGCGTCCATACACGATGGGGACAGTCCGCTGTCACACACCAAAACCAAGACACTTCATACTCCCGTTCCCACCGGGGACAGAGCTGACAGAAACCCGAGACAAGCTGGCAGGAACGTCCCGGTCCAGAGAGCAAGGAGCATCAGCAGCAGCAGCAGCAGCAATACACCTGAGAGAACCGAGAATAAAGCTGCCAGCGCAAAGCGCCTGACTGGGTAAGGTTCAGCTAGAGTCCGCTGTTTGCAAACAGTTCATAGAACAAATTTAACTATAGGTGTTTTTTCAAACACTGTAGGTTCCGCACTACAGGTCATTCAAACTCGTGTTTATTCCCAGTGTTTATTTCCCCGTGTTGTAATGCAACGCAGTAGGTGTCCATTCATCCTAAGTAACGAGTTACTAAAACACTTTTAGGAGCACAACAACGGTTAATTAAACAATCTTAAGGCTTCATGTAATTGATCAGTGATAATTCAGTGATAATAAGTGGTTATCCCTGTCAGCAAGGTTTAATTAAACGCCAAAGACCTGATGTACTAATTACACACTTAAGCCAATTCTTAATTCAAGGAGTGTAACAATCCAGGTGTTCATTCATAATAGCAAACGTCAATTCATCACTTTAAGGTTTTCACAGCACATCTCTATGGCTGGACTTGGTTTTTACAGTGTTCGTTTGCAACCAACTGGGTTTAGATAAACACTAAGTGTTAATACAACACATGATAAAGCTGTGCACTAATAAATGCCAAGAATGTGATTCCCACCACAGCACTGATTCTGAATGGAGACTGGGTATGTAGTATAAGATTCATAATGCATGGATGTATCCTAATTTAAAGAGTTTTTGATGACTTGTGGGGCAGGGTGGCTCGATGGATAGCACTGTCGCAAGGTCTGGGTCCTTTATGTGTAGAGTTTGCATGTCTTCCATGTGTCCACATGGTTTTCTCTGCGTGCTCCAGTTTCTTCCCACAGTGTAAATACGTTAGGTTAACTGGTGTCTCAAAAAGTGGCCCGTGTGTGCACTATGATGGCTTGGCGCCCGGACTAGAGTTGTTCCTACCATGCGCCCTATGACTCTGGCTAGGCACAGGCTCTCCTGCAACCCTATTCAATGTTAAGTGGATAAGAAATGTGAAGTTAATAGCTTGTAAACATACAGCTGATAGCTGCTTGTATAAATCTCATTACTCACATTCAGTATCTGCGCATGATCGTAAATATTGTGCAAAAGTTTTAAGGCCACCATTTGTTGTCTTAGCAATGGTATAATGAATATGTATAACACACTGTCAATGATTACATAAATTTCAAACTTGGACTCTCTTCAACTGATCTTCATTCCAATCATTGTGAGATATCATTTCATCCTGTTCACTGAAAAAAAAAAAAAAGTTAATTTTTTTAACTGCTAAAAGGGAAACTCCAAAAAGACCATTCATGATCAAGCTTTTTCGGACTGTAGGAGGGTCAACTTGGCATCTTGATGAAGCTGCCAGATGCTCAAGTTTAAGGCGAGGTCACACTAAATACTTGCCACTGTAATCTATAGAAGCTGTTTTTCTGTTATTTTTTCAGTTTAACTTTTTAATTTGAAATGACTGTATATAAATATGATAGTATATGGTCATTATGCCATGCCAAATATAGTGGTGGCATGGTGCCCTTAGATTTTTGCACAATACTGTATGATTTGGACAAAATGGGATCAATCTGACTAAAGCTGCCATATGACTCACTTCTGATATAGTGAGTAGTGTTGAAGATATCTACACAGAGTGTGCCTGGGGGTGTGACTAATACTAGGTAGACATTAGAGAATTACACTTGACAGACTGGGGAATGAGTGAGTTATTTTTCCAGGTCTGAGACCAATCCAAAGCTTGTAAGCTCCTTTCAGATAGATCTCATTTCATTCATTCTTAACACTTTGCGCAAACTCACAGCTGTTTCTTATCTGCATGTTTTTCAGTCGCTTGTTTACGAACTCACTTTCCAAACCTGCTTAATCCAATTCAGGGGTGATGGGGTGGGGCCAACCAGCAGCACAGGGCACAAGGTGGGAACCAACCCTGTACAGGGTGCCAATCCATCTCAGGACGCACACACACACACACATTCATTCACACAGGGACGCTTTTGACCTAACACATGTCTTTGGAATGTGGAACGAAACCCATGAAGGCATGAGGAAAACATGCAAACTCCAGACAGGCAGCAGCAGGGCCAGGACTCAAACCTGGATCTTTAGAGATGAGACAACATCACTACCCACTGTACTCATATCCCACTCGGCATGCTTATTCTTAAGGGAAGTATGTGACCCATGTTGGAGCTATTGCGTGCATTAGCCCACCTAATGTTCCTGGTAACATAAGATTTTTGGCCACAGTTATACAAAGTTGTTGTTTTAGCAACGGTATAATGACCATATGTAATTATTTCCCAGATTCTTCAGTTTTTAAGATAAAAACAGAAAATACAGGAAATATGTACACAAAAACCACAATTTTCAGAACAATATGGCTTCTACAGGCAGTATTCAGTGCGACCTTCTTTGGCACTAAGCACATCTTGAACTCTTTTGGGGAGACGATCCTGAAATGATCCTCTGGTGTATTATACCAGGCTTCTTTCAGCACACAGATTTCTTTAGATTTGGGCTTGTATTTCTTTCTCTGTCAAGGTGAGCCCATACTGCCACTACAATATTCAGGTCTGGACTCTGTGGAAATAAACTGGGAAATTATTATATATGGCCATTAAACCAGTGATAAAACAACAAATCTAATGCTGGCCTAACCTGTTTGCATGGTGCTGTATGTGATGAGTCCATACTGTACATGTGTGTTTTGTTGTGATTGAACATCCCCTACAACCATTTGGTCCTGGCACCATTTACAGATTCAATTTGTGATCACAAACAAACATGTGGTAGCAACTGGTGCTAAAAGTAATTCTAACACACTAGCATTTCTTTGTGTGCCTAATCTTCGGGGGAGAACTGTGACCCATTATGGAGCTATTGTGTGAACCCGTCTACCTAAGCCTCTTGCTGCCATATGTGATGGGTTTGTACTGTACGTGTTACTGTGTATAACCGCAGCCATGTGGTTCCCCACCTGAGAAGTCCCGGCACCTTTTTTTTTTTAAATTCAGTTTGTGACCTAAAACAAATGTGGTAGAACTTGCTAACTCAATGGAATTCCTTTATGACAAACTGATCCATGTTGAAGCCATTGTGTGCCCATGAACACTTACTATTTCTAGTAATGTGCATGATGGGTCCATACTGTATATCTTTGTGATTTTCTATGTATAAACACAGTCTACAGGCTCAATTTCTCATCGCAGACATACTCACAGACCACTTTATTTGGTACACCTTACCCTTACTGGGTTGTACCGCGTTTGCCTTCAGAATTGCCTTAAGCCTTCATGGCATAGATTCAGCTAGGTTCTGGAAACATTCCAACTCCAGATTTTGGTATCGCGCAGTTGCTGCAGATTTGTAATCTGCACTTCCATGATGCGAATCTCCAGTTCCACCACATCTGCACCAAGCCCTATTGGGATGAGATCTGGTGACATGGTGAGTTATCTTGCTGGACGTAGCTGTCAGACGTGGTACACTGTGGTCATTGGACATGGTCAGAATCAATACTTGGCCAGGCTGTGGTCTACATCTATGTCATCTAGGCATTTATTAGATGCCATTATACAGGGCAACTTAAAACTGATACAATCCAATCAACTGTTGGTTAAGAGGCTTGCTCAAGGACCCAACAGTGGCAGCTTGAGGTAGAGGGGTGGGATTCGAACCCTAGATCTTCTGGTCCGTAGTCCAGTACCTTAGCTGCTAGGCCACCACAGTCCATGTGGTGTTTAAATGATGCTTAACTGGTATTAAGGTGGCCAAAGTGTGCCAAGAAAATATCCCCCAGACCATTATACCACCAGCAGCAGCCTGAAATTCTTGATACAAGGCAGGATAGATCCTTGATTTCATATTGTTTACACAAAATTCTGACCCTGCAATCATTTCTGGAAAAACTCAGTTTAGCTTGTTGCCACGATGCCAAACGTAATTCACATCTATTCCCCATTCTGATGCTCAGTTTGAACATCTTGACCATGTCTACATGTCTACATGTCTACATACCTAAATGCATTGAGTTGCTGCAGTATGATTTGGCTTAGGGCTGGGTGGTATGGCCAATTTGTATCATGGTATTTTTAAGGATTCTACCGGTTTCACAGTATTTTTGTCCCAGGGGGATTGTTGGAGGGATAACAGGCTTTTTTATAGGTGTGTAGCTTACTCTACTGTCAGGAGTAAATTGTTTGTGCGTGTGTGCGTGTGTGCGTGTGTGAGAATTTTCTATGTTTCTACATAAATATTATCTAAAACATTTTCAGATTCAGTCCTAAAAGAGAACCAAGTTAAACAACTGAGACAAAAATATTATACTTGGTCATTTATTTATTGAGGAAAACAATCCAATATTACATATTAGTGAGTGGCAAAAGTATGTGACCCTTTGCTTTCAGTATGGATTAAGGTCAGGACTTTGACTTGGCCATTCCAAAACTTTATTTTTCTTTCACCATTCTTTGGTAGAACGACTTGTGTGCTTAGAATAGTTGTCTTGCTGCATGACCCACCTTCTCTTGAGACTCAGTTCATGGACAGGTGTCCTGACATTTTTCTTTAGAATTCATTGTTCCATCAATGATGGCAAGCTGTCTGGCCCAGATGCAGCAAAACAGGCCCAAACCATGATACTACAACCATCATGTTTCACAGATGGGATAAGGTTCTTATACTGCAATGCAGGGTTTTCCTTTCTCCAAACATAATGCTTTTCTTTTAAACCAAAAAGTTCTATTTTGGTCTCATCTGTCCACCAAACATTCTTCCAATAGCCTTGTGGCTTGTCCATGTGATCTTTAGCAAACTGCAGATGAGCTGCAATGTTCTTTTTGGAGAGCAGTGGCTTTCTCCTTGCAACCCTGCCATGCACACCATTGTTGTTCAGTGTTCTTCTTCTTCTGAAAACTGCTAATTTTCGAGGGTCACATACTTTTGCCACTCACTAATATGTAATATTGGTTCATGATGTTTTAGGTCATATTTATGCAGAAATATAGAAAATTCTAAAGGGATCACAAACTCTGTGTGTGTGTTTATTTTTTATACAAAGTTGTGTTCAAAATGGAAAACAAAGCCCTTAGTAGTGTCCCTAGTCCATCAATCAGTAATGCGGTATTTAGGGAGACTATCTAGTTGACTAGCTATGTAGCACTCAAAACACAGCCGAAACATGTAACGCTTCCTTCTCATCATATCAGCAAACAAACCCTTAAACATGTCTTGAACAAACTTTGAATTATGAATTAAAGTTATTAAAATTAAAGCACTGTGCTGCTCATGTGTGGTTGACCGTCACAGAATTGGTTATATGAGACCGCCTGAAACTGATCACGCTAAAACCGTCCGAATCCGTCTTATATACTGTATGTATATAATGAAGGCTTTAATTACTATAAGGTTTACTTCGTCCCAGAAAATTACACAAATCAGAATGCATGAAACAGTTGCCAAATGTAAACAGATTATATTGTGCAATCTGCAACGTCTTAAAGACCGAGCTTAAAAGAGAGAGGTGCTTGTTTTTGGCTGATACACCGGTGTACCGCCCAGCCCTAGATTGGCAGATTAGATGTCTGCGTTAATGTGCAGTTGAGCAGGTGTACCTAATAAAGTGTCTGGTGAGTGTATGTGGAAGAAACCCGTTGCACCACATAATGCTAAGCCACAGCCATTGCTTTGCTATGTGCTTATACTTGAGGAAAAACCATGACCCATATTACAGCTGTTGTTTGAGCACATCCTGGTTATGTGTGTTACAGGTCCATAATGTACCTGAACACAACCTACAACCATGTGGTTCTCTCATCACGCTCTAGCACCTTTTTCCAGAGTCAATTTATAATTAGAAACAAACATATGGTAGCCACTGGTGGCAATGCTTGACGCTAACTTACTGCATTTCTTTGAACACCCTTGCTGTTAAGGAAATTATGACCCATATTGAAGCCCTTGTGTTAACCTTAACACTTGGCTCTGTACTGTACGTATGTCTTTTACTGTGAACTTGTCTGGATGAGTTTCCTCTGGTGAAGGAAGTGTGAGTGAGTGTGTGGATGTGCCATCAGATCAGAACTGGCATCCTGTTTAGGATTTGTTCCCAAATTTCGCCCTGTGCAGCTGGTTAGGCCTCTGCTATTCGCAATCGTGAATTGGAGTCATAAAAGTGAATGGGTTTATGATTGTAGTTTCATGATGTCACTTTCAGTGCCAGTTATGCTACTTGACAGTCAGTAGATTCCATGGAATCCTGTGACATTTTGCTTTTTTCTCTTAGGGTGGCACGGTGGCTCGGTAGCACCTCCGCCTCACAGCAAGAAGGTCCTGGGTTCAGTCCCCAGGTGGAGCAGTCTGAGTCCTTTCTATGTGGAGTCTGCATATTCTCCCATCTGGGTTTACTCTGGGTACTCCGGTTTCCTTCCCAGTCCAAAGACATGCGTGTTAAGTTCATTGGTATCTCTAAAGTGTGTGGGTGTATGTGCCCTGCGATGGATTGGCGCCTTGTCTGTGGTTGCTCCTGCCTTGCGCCCTGTGCTATTGGTTAGGAACCGGCTCTCCTGCGACCCTGTCCAGGATAAGAAAATGAATGAATGAATGATTATTTTAATGTAGCTCATTCCTCATGGGAAATATCATATGTGCACATAATGATCTTCAGCAGTATTTTGGTTAACCGTGTTTGTAAATGCCATATTTCCTTGATCTTAAATATGGACATGGCATCAAAGCATACATCATCAAGGCTTTTGGAATCATAATTTATATGATCGAGTCAATTCACGAGAGCCTGAATGTACAGTAATTGGTCAGCATGGTTAGAAAATAGTCTGTGCTTCACATTTTAACCAGTTCTACCGCTATGCCAGCGTAACATGGACGTAGACTGACACAAAATCTACTTATAAGCCAAGACCTTTATATAACAGCATGACCAGCATTGTCTCATGATTGCAAATCCATAAGAATTTGCAAGAGCCAGCTTCTATTATAAGTTGTAAATGGTTAGGACTGTAACGATGGTTTAATGGCTTTTTACTAATTTAAATTCCAGTGAAATGACTCATGCTTGCTAAAACTTCCAAGTTGGCTTGAAGTCCTGTAGAAACCCTGTGGTCATTTCTCTCCATGTTATTTATTGTAACTTCATGTCAGAGTTCTGGTTTTATCCAGCAGTTGCCTGATACAGTGATTTGATCTGGATTTCTTGCTGCTACATCTCAGTTTACACCTACACAATAGCATAGTGATGGCTATACACACTTGTAAGCCTATGATTGACAATATACCCAGCGGATACAATTTTGACCGTCAATATCAGCAAAAACGTTCTCCATTGTCGTAATTACCAGATTGAATTTCAACCTATGCTGCTGAAAAAAAGAAAAAAGAAAGCATAATAAAACCTTCATAAATGATTAGTCAGTATTTGTTTGCCTTTCATCTTTATTAGGTCTGGCTATTATTTCAGTAACGAGTGTGTGCATGTTTGGATGATACAATTTCGTGCATTAAAAGCTGCTGACATAGCTCATGACGTTATTTCAGTTGCGTAAATGAATCTATTTTAAAAGTGCACAAACTTTCCTTTGAGGATTACATTCTGTATTGCCAATGTCACGAGTCAGAGAGTATTTTACTTTGGCAATGGAAAGAAATGTTCTAAGCTGACAGGCATGTATCGATATTTACTACAGTACTGTGCAAAAGTCTTGGGTCAACATTAGATTTGTTGTTTTAACAGTGGTATAATGACTATATATAATTATTTCTCAGTCTTTGTTGGATCAATCAGAGAAAACAGCTACTATAGGCTGCAGTGGCAAGTATTTAGTGTGACCTCTACTTGCACTTGAGCAATAGCAGCATCTGTCAGCTTCAACGGGATGCCAAGTTTACCATTTTAAAGTCCTTAGAGGCTTGATCAGGAATGGTCTCTTTGGAAGGGTAGCTTTTTTGGGGGGAGATTACGCTAAATACTTGTTGAAAATTGAGGATTTTCTTTTAAGTTTTGTGTACATATTTCCTGTATTTTCCATTTGTATCTTAAAGAGACTGAGGCATGTACACCGGCATAACCTCAGGACCACCTCCTTATTTCTACACTCCATTTGATAATTTTCACTTACCATTATAGATGCACTTTGTAGTTTTAGAATTACAGAGTGTGGTCCATCTGTCTCTCTCTCTCTCTCTCTCTCTCTCTCTCTCTCTCTCTCTCTCTCTCACACATACATGCATACATACATATATATATATATATATATATATATATATATATATATATATATATATAAAATACATTCTCCTACTTAGAAAGAGGTCTGTAATTTTCATCACAGGTACACTTCAACTATGAGAGACAAAATGAGGAAAAAAAATCCAGGAAATGTAGGATTTTTAAAGAATTTAATTGTAAATTATGATGGAAAATAAGTATTTGGTCAGTAACAAAAGTTCAGCTGAATACTTTGTAACATAACCTTTGTTGGCAATGACAGAGGTCAAACGTTTCCTGTAAATCTTCTCCAGGTTGGCACAAACTGTAGCTGGTATTTTGGCCCATTCCTTCATGCAGATCTCCTCTAGAGCAGTGATGTTTTGGGGCAACACAGACTTTCAAGTCCCTCCACAAATTTTCTATGGGGTTGAGGTCTGGAGACTGGCTAGGCCACTCCAGGACCTTGAAATGCTTTTTACGGAGCCACTCCTTTGTTGTCCAAGCGGTGTGTTTGGGATTATTGTCATACTGGAAGACCCAGCCACGTTCCATCTTCAATGCTCTCACTGATGGAAGGAGGTTTTGGGTTAAAATCTCATGATACATGGCCCTGTTCATTTTTCCCTTAACACGGATCAGTTGTCCTGTCCCCCTGGCAGAAAAACAGCCCAAAAGCATGATGTTTCCACCCCCATGCTTCACAGTAGGTATGGTGCAAATCAGCATTCTAATTCCTCCAGTTGAGTTTTTACCAAAAATTTCTACACTGCTCAAAAAAATAAAGGGAACACTCAAATAACACATCCTAGATCTGAATGAATGAAATATTCTCATTGAATACTTTGCTCTGTACAAAGTTGAATGTGCTGACAACAAAATCACACAAAAATCATCAATGGAAATCAAATTTATTAACCAACGGAGGCCTGGATTTGGAGTCACACACAAAATTTAAGTGGAAAAACACACTACAGGCTGATCCAACTTCAATGTAATGTCTTTAAAACAAGTCAAAATGAGGCTCAGTATTGTGTGTGGCCTCCACGTGCCTGTATGACCTCCCTACAACGCCTGGGCATGCTCCTGATGAGGTGGCGGATGGTCTCCTGAGGGATCTCCTCCCAGACCTAGACTAAAGCATCCGCCAACTCCTGGACAGTCTGTGGTGCAACGTGACGTTGGTGAATGGAGCGAGACAATAATGTCCCAGATGTGCTCAATCAGATTCAGGTCTGGGGAACGGGCGGGCCAGTCCATAGCTTCAATGCCTTCATCTTGCAGGAACTGCTGACACACTCCAGCCACATGAGGTCTGGCATTGTCCTGCATTAGGAGGCACCCAGGGCCAACCACTCCAGCATATGGTCAATCCTCACAAGTGGTCTGAGGATCTCATCTTGGTACCAAATGGCAGTCAGGTTACCTCTGGCGAGCACACGCCACACCATTACTGACCCACTGCCAAACCGGTCATGCTGAAGGATGTTGCAAGCAGCAGATCGCTCTCCACGGCGTCTCCAGACTCTGTCACGTCTGTTACATGTGCTCAGTGTGAACCTGCTTTCATCTGTGAAGAGCACAGGGCGCCAGTGGCGAATTTGCCAATCCTGGTGTTCTCTGGCAAATGCCAAGCGTCCTGCACGATGTTGGGCTGTGAGCACAACCCCCATCTGTGGACGTCGAGCCCTCATACTAACCTCATGGAGTCGGTTTCTAACCGTTTGTGCAGACACATGCACATTTGTGGCCTGCTGGAGGTCATTTTGCAGGGCTCTGGCAGTGCTCCTCCTGTTCCTCCTTGCACAAAGGCGGAGATAGCGGTCCTGCTGCTGGGTTGTTGCCCTCCTACGGCCTCCTCCACGTCTCCTGGTGTACTGCCCTGTCCTCCTGGTAGACACCTCCAGCCTCTGGACACTATGCTGAACAGACAACAGCAAACCTTCTTGCCCACAGCTCCGCATTGATGTGCCATCATGGATGAGCTGCACTACCTGAGCCCAACTTGTGTGGGTTGTATAGTCCGTCTCTTGCTAGCACGAGTGTGAAAGCACCACCGACATTCAAAAGTGACCAAAACATCAGCCAGAAAGCATAGGTACTGAGAAAGTGGTTCTGTGGTCCCCACCTGCAGAGAAAACCACTGCTTTGAGTGTGTCTTGCTAATTGCCAATAATTTCCACTGCGGCATCCAGACTGGGAATTGAACCGGGGTTCTCTGGAGCTGTGAGGCAACAGCATTAACCGCCACCATGCCTCATTGCATTGATAGCTTATATTGGGACAAGTGTATCGCATGTTTTTGTAATGTAGTCATGAAAAAAATAATGATAATGGTTTAGCTGCATAAATTAGATAATAAGGCATCAATTTTACCATCACTTGGTCAGTGTCACAAGAGGTGTCCCATTATACAAGAGTTGCACTCTTGAAGACAGACTGGGCTTCGAACCTAGGTGTTCAGGAGCTGCTCTGTCTGTTGCTGTTAATTGAACATGACAATAAAGAATACCGCGTAGTAGCTTCGATGGGTTAAAGGTAAGAGCTAGCTGCTTGAAACAGCAGTACCTGAGAATCTGGCCTCTAACCTCAGATTTGCAACTTGAAGGCCAGGTGGTACAGTTGGTGGTTGTGAGGGCCTCCCTCCTCCACTCTCACGACCCTGATCAGGATAAGCGGGAGTAATCTGGAAAGGCGGGTTAATCATACAGTGGGGGTAGGGAAAGTATTTAGTCAGCCACTGATTGTCCACGTTCTCCTATTTAGAAAGATGAGAGCGGTCTGTAATTTTCATCATAGGTACACTTAAACTGTGAGAGACAAAATGAGGGGAAAAAATCCAGGAAATCACATTGTAGAATTTGTAAATAATTTAATTGTAAATTATGGTGGAAAATTAGTATTTAGTCAATAACAAAAGTTCAAGTCAATACTTTGTAACATAACCTATGCTGGCAATTACAGAGGTCAAACGTTTCCTGTAAGTCTTCCCAGGTTTGCACACACTGTAGCTGGTATTTTGGCCCATTCCTCCATGCAGATCTCCTCTAGAGCAGTGATGTTTTGGGGCAACACGGACTTACAACTCCCTCCCCAAATTTTCTATGGGGTTGAGGTCTGAAGACATTCCATCTTCAATGCTCTCACTGATGGAAGGAGGTTTTGGCTTACAATCTCATGATACGTGGCCCTGTTCTTTCTTCCCTTAACTCGGATCAGTCATCCTGTCCCCTTTGCAGAAAAACAGCCTCAAAGCATGATGTTTCCACCCCCATGCTTCACAGTAGGTATGGTGTTCTTGGGATGCAACTCTGCATTCTTCTTCCTCCAAACACGGCGAGTTGAGTTTTTACCAAAAAGTTCTATTTTGGTTTCATCTGACCACATGATATTCTCCCAATCCTCTTCTGGATCATCCATTTGCTCTCTGGAAAACTGCAGACGGGCCTGGACATGTACTGGCTTAAGCAGGGGAACACGCCTGGCACTGCAGGATCTGAGTCTCTCTGTTACTGATGGTAGCCTCGTTACTTTGGTCCCAGCTCTCTGCAGGTCATTCACCAGGTCCCTCCTTGTAGTTCTGGTATTTTTGCTCACCGTTCTCATGATCATTT
Organism: Ancistrus triradiatus; assembly: GCA_025084515.1. Taxonomy (NCBI): domain Eukaryota; kingdom Metazoa; phylum Chordata; class Actinopteri; order Siluriformes; family Loricariidae; genus Ancistrus; species Ancistrus triradiatus. The sequence continues at coordinate 623,100 of JAJAGP010000091.1, forward strand.
TGATCTAACGGGATTAGATCTCGCGTGGGACCCCAGATCGAGGGAGATTATCAATGGTGTTGAATGTCTTCCATTTTCTTACAACAGTTGATTTATTCACACCAACCTGCTTGCCTATTGTAGATTCACTCTTCCTAGCCGGGTGCAGGTCTACAATTTTCTTCCTGTTGTCCTTTGACAGCTCTTTGGTCTTTGAGGCTGTGGACAGGTGTCTTTTATACAGATAACGAAGTTAAACAGGTGCCATTAATACAGGTAACGAGTGGAGGACAGAAGAGCTTCTTAAAGAAGTTGTTACAGGTCTGTGAAAGCTAGAAAGGTCATATTTATGTATAAATATAGAAAATTCTAAAGGGTTAACAAACTTTCAAGCATCACTGTTTTTCTTTGTTGGCCATCATTTTGTAAGGAATAATTAATGAAACTTAAAATATAATGTAAAAACTGCAAATACTATTAACAAGCTGAACAGGTTCTGAAACCTAAACCACCAGTGGACAGCAGTGGATCTGGAAATGTAATTAGTGTATGTTACTAATTTCCCAGCTAATGGTTCTTACATTATAGTCACATTGTCTTTTTGTTTATTAAAGGAAGTCACTTTAAACCTGTAGATATCTGTTACATGCAGCGCTATGTCAGGAATTTGGTTGTTATTCCTCATTGATATCCAAAGTTCCTGCCATGTTCTGACAGCACCACAGATAACCTCAGTATTTATTTTCACCCAGATCCCGGTGTATAACACAGAGGCGCCCTGCATGAACCAGATCACTGGCTATAGTTACATAACCAAATTAATAACAACTGAAATGTTATTCTCTGAGGCATTGCTTTAAGAGCCAGATTTGATCAGTACGTCAAGACTCCCTTAATGAAAATCTCAAAAATGCTTTTGCTTATTAGGATTAGGAATTTAATCGATGTTTCGCAAAGCCAGATGTGATATTGAAATGAGAATCGACTGTGAATGTGGACGACTGTAGTCAATGAATTTGTCTTAAATGTAGGTGGAAATAGTGGTATTTTCAATATAAGCCAGTGATATTTGAGCTCATAATGTGTTAGTGATCAAAATTGGGACTGCTCTTCAAACTGCATGCTACTGTGCTAAAGAGTATGTCAAATTATGACAACATAAATGGATACATGTTATTTACAGCTGTGGGAACATCATCTTCTAGAACTAAAAAACCTTTTTGAAAAAGAAACTCAGTTTGGTTTCGATTAGTCATACATTCATTTTAAAAATAAGATACTGTAACATACTGTAGCTATTTTAAACACACAGTAGCATTGCTGTTGCTAATATTACCCATAAACATAAAATTCCATAAAAGCATACAGCATATACCCATGGCCAAATAACACATGACAAAATTTACATTGTACTTTTTAGAAAGAAAAATGTGGGTTAACACTGTAGAAGAAATCTCTGGGCAAGTAGTACTCGCTGTTCCCTTCACTGAGTGTTTCAAGCTCTGATGGTTGCCTACAAAGATACCTGGAGACACTGTTTGTACCTGACACCTTTCAAGACTTAAGCATGGTTTGATTTGATTTAAGACAAAAGAAATGCAAAGTCATGATTTCTCTCTGTGCTGGCAGCTATGTGGTAAAACGAAACCTCTTGGTGGCCCAAAAGCCTGTCTCTCTCTGTCTCTCTGTCTCTGTCTCTCTCTCTCTCTCTCTCTCTCTCTCTCTGGCTGTCCTCAAATGGCAGCTAATTATCTACATCCTCATTCAGCACTTAAGCAAGGACTGACACTGCCTTTACGTTTTTAATGAAAGTGCAATATGCCTTGAGCATGTCTCTGAGAGAATGTCTCAGCAGGGGCAGGGGTGGCTCAGCAGTTAAGGTTCTGAACTACTTATTGGAAGGTTGTTCCCAATATTATCATATTGGAATTCATGTCCCAAGTTTGTTACATTTTAACTGCTCAGTTCAGTTGTAAATCACTTTTCTCATTTATTTATTGAGGAAAATGATCCAATATTACATATTAGTGAGTGGCAAAAGTATGTGAACCTCTAGGATTAGCAGTTAATTTGAAGGTGAAATTAGTCAGGTGTTTTCAATCAATGGGATGACTATCAGGTGTAAGTGGGTACCCTGTTTTATTTAAAGAACAGGGATCTATCAAAGTCTGCTCTTCACAACACATGTTTGTGGAAGTGTATCATGGCACGAACAAAGGAGATTTCTGAGGACCTCAGAAAAGGAGTTGTTAATGCTCATCAGGCTGGAAAAGGTTACAAAACCATCTCTAAAGAGTTTGGACTCCACCAATAAACAGTCAGACAGATTGTCTACAAATGGAGGTAATTCAAGAGCATTGTTACCCTCCCCAGGAGTGGTCGACCAACAAAGATCACTTCAAGAGCAAGGCTTGTGATAGTTGGTGAGGTCACAAAGGAAGCCAGGGTAACTTCTAAGCAACTGAAGACCTCTCTCACATTGGCTAATGTTAATGTTCATGAATCCACCATCAGAAGAACACTGAACAACAATGGTGTGCATGACAGGGTTGCATGGAGAAAGCCACTGCTCTCCAAAAAGAACATTGCTGCTTGTCTGCAGTTTGCTAAAGATCACGTGGACAAGCCAGAAGGCTATTGGAAGTATGAATGTATTGAGTAGAATGTATTGGAAGAATGTATTGTATGAATGTATTGGAAGTAAGAATGTATTGTGGACAGATGAGACCAAAATAGAAACTTTTGGTTTAAAAGAAAAGCGTTATGTTTGGAGAAAGGAAAACCCTGCATTGCAGCATAAGAACATTATCCCATCTGTGAAACATGGTGGTGGTAGTATCATGGTTTGGGCCTGTTTTGCTGCATCTGGGCCAGAATGGCTTGCCATTATTTATGGAACAATGAATTCTGAATTATATGGAAAATGTCAGGACATCTGTCCATGAACTGAATCTCAAGAGAAGGTGGGTCATGTAGGAAGACAACGACCCTAAGCACACAAGCCGTTCTAAAGAATGGTTAATGTTAATAGTTAAATGTTAATGGTTGATGGTTAATGTTAATGGTTAAAAGTTAATGTTTTGGAATGGCCAAGTCAACGTCCTGACCTCATTCCTAATGAAAATGACCTGAAGCGAGCAGTTAATGTGAGGAAACCCACCAACATAAAGATACTGAAAGGTTCACGTACTTTTGCCACTCACTAATATGTAATATTGGAAAGTTTTTCTCAACAAATAAATAACCAAGTATAATATTTTTGTCTCATTTGTTTTACTAGGTTATCTTTATCTACTTTTAGGACTTGTGTGAAAATCTGATGATGTTTTTGGTCATATTTATGCAGAAATATAAAATTCTACCAGGTTCACAAACAAAGCACCTCTGTTTTTGCTAAATGCTGTAGGTTTAGAACTAGAGATGGACCATATGGTGACCATAATCGGCCGCTTTTTAGTGTGATTGGCAATGATCGTTCTCAAATGATCATGTGAACAAATTCTGTGTTCGTCACTTTAACTTGTTCTTCGTGCAACAGTGGCAGACACACAGCCAAACATGAACAGCGCAGTGCATTCACTAACTTTAATTCAGAGTTCAGTTCATGTGTGTAGCTTACAGAGCTGTAAACATGGCTCAGCCAAACTCAGTTTGTTTATGAGATCGCTGCTGACGTGTGTTTGGTTGCGGTTGTGTTTTGAGTGCTACTTAGTCAACTAAATGGTCTCCCTAAATAGCTCAGTACTAAAGAGGGGTTAGGGTTCTTAATGAGGGTGTAGACATCTATTTTGGACACAGCCATGTTTTCAGTGTGGAAGCTCTTCAGAGTGTGCTGTTTGCAACACATGGATGGTGAAAATAAGCCGTAGAGGAATATCTCAGAAAACATTTGGAACAGGAAATTGATTAAGATGTTTAAAGCAGCGTCACCCTGCTGAATATGTGGAATTTGACAAAACTAACAAAGGCAAAGCGGTTAAACCTAGAGGTAGCATGAGTGCAGTGCCACGCACAAGCTAGCAGCCCTAGCTGTCTTTCTTTAGCAATGAAGTTGTTTCCATTAAAAGGAAAGTTGAACAAAAATAAAAAGTATCCACTGCTTTTGTACCATCTTTACTCCTCATAGACTCAGCCTTTTGTGGATACTGCTTCTGTACTAACTCATGATTATAATCACCTGTTGACATTACCTGTTTGAGGGTGACATGGTGGCTTGGTGGGTAGCACCGCTGCTTCACAGCTATAAGGTCCTGGGTTCAATCTCAGGTCCTGGGTCCATTCTCTGTGGAGTCTGCATGTCCTCCCCGTGTCTGCGTGGGTTTACTCTGGGTAATCTGGTTTCCTCCCACAGTCCAAAGACATGCGTGTTACGTGATTATGCTAAATTGTGATCGACTTTACCAATTAACAAACATTTCCTGTTTCAAATCACATCTTTATTTATTTATTTATTTATTTATTTATTTGTTTATTTTTACCTCATTACTTGCCCTAATTTGCTCCCGTCTGTACTTTTTTTTGGAATGTGTTGCAGGCCTGAAATGCAGGAATGGGTGTTTATTAACAAATGAAATGCAGTTGACCAGAAAAAAACTGAAATTTCTTGGGTTCATACTGTCTGCAATTAAATAATAGTCAAAGGAAATGTAAGGAATGCTGCATATATGTTTTATTTGCATTTTACATATCGTCCCAACTTCTGATTTGGGCTGGTAATTTATAATTCTTAGACTGAAATTTGAACACAGTTTGAAGACTGTAAATGCTTGTGTTGTAGATTATACTCCTTCAGACAATAAAATGTGCAAAGACTGCCAGACGTTTGGGGCTGGTTTTGGAGGGAAAGTCTGTGGGCATAGTCTGCGTGCTTTCGCTGCAATTCTCTACCACCGTTTGACAGGACCTTCTCCAGATGTGTCATACTTGTCTTGAGATCCTACCTGCCTTTCTGAGACTGCTATAAATTAAGTGGTTTACTTGCACTCTGTACTCTGCAAAGCTTAAAGGGTTATGCTTTGTTTCTGCAGGCCACATGTGTGCGGGGGTCACTGCTGTTCAGGATGGGCTTTTGCACCTGGAACAAACCGTTGCATCAAACGTAAGTCGAACGCCCTTGCTCTAGATCTGGGGCTGGTGCCATCCTTTGAGTCTGGGCAAATGTTTGCATGTGTACAGCAATACTTTTTTGAATTGGTATAAATACAGATGCGTGTTTTTCGTTAACCTTATGAAACAACCACACAGTGCGTAAAAGCCCCGTAACGACCCTGCACCAAATGTATAATCCAGACTGCATGGTGATGGTTCATTAAGTCTGCGTATGTTGGGCTTTGAAATACCGCACAATGGCGTGCATAATCCTGTAAAACGCCATGCTGGAAAATCAGCAAAGTGCTGCTCATCCTACAAACATCCTACTAATGCTGGATTACAGTATCAAAAAGTATTTATCCACTGCCACATTGTTACCAGCCCTCACCATGTGGTTCATGGTTTCTCTAAAAGCCTCGCACAATCACTTAATTATGGGAGCAGCTCCACTTTTTATTTGACCGCAGTAATACTAGGTACCTAAATTGCCACATAATTAAAAGCTAAAAGGCAGCTAATGCAGGGAGAGGTAATGAATAAGGGTTTATTTTCTGCTTTTTTTTATTTCTGACTGTCTTGTTTCTTAGGAATCTTGTTCGGTGTTGTAGGGAAGGAATGAAGCACAGTGGGATGTACTGCTATAAGGAAAAATAAAGTCCTGAATGTTGTTTTGTTTTTACCACACAGAAGTGCATTAATCTCCAATATTAGCATGCCTGGAATGCTTAATTTGGTTATACAACAGGTCACATGCATTACAACTGTTAATAGCTACATGTGATTATGTAGAACATCCTTGATGCCATTTAATCCTGTACTTTTCCTTTAAACACACCACTATCTTATCTACTCCCTCCATGGCCAACTTAAAGCTCCAGAACTATTCGTGTTCATATCTTAATGGTTGTCAAAGCAAGCAAGTCTGTATCCAGACCTCTACAATAGTACCATTAATATCTGTACTGTGAAGCTCCACAGTTGCATGGAGCACCATATTAGCACCACACAAGGCGTAGCAGAAACAGTGTATCGGACACCCACACCCAGACCAAAATAAATAATGTTAATATGCTGTAAGTAGTGCTGTCTTCTAGTCAAAGGAAAACAAACTTAACTACAGGTATTAATGTCCATGCGATTAAAGTCTGTTCACTTTAACAACCGAGGTCCTTTTGTTCACCTCAACAGCCATTCAACGCTGCGGATGCACGAGCAGAGGTGGGAGTTAGAAATTGAGTGTAAATCCGTCATTTGTGTGTGTGTGGGTGGGTGTAGCTACGTTGCTCGTTAGCTCATGTTAGGACTAGAGACTGGTTTAACAAGGTTGATGTGTTTAGATGTGTTTATTTTTGGCTTCAGTCAAACAAAAGTATCAGGTCTATCATACCATCCTCTTAAGTGTTACAGCTTTCCTGTACGCAGGGTGGTATGTGCACATTACTATATTTTGTACAATTATTGTGAAGTTCCCCCAGCACTGCAACAGCAACTACTGCCAAACCATTTGATGGAATGCCATCCTGTTCCACACATCTTCCAGAACCTGGTGAATTCAGAGATGGGCTCCAGATCCCCCATGATACTGATTAGGATAAATTGGGTCAAAGCAGGATAAAACGTCTGATCAAAACCATGCTGTTAATAAAAATTACTTAACACATTCTGGTCAAAAGCCAGGTACCGTGCTATAATCCTAGATGTTTAGGTTTCTCCGCTTTTCGGTGATTGTCCAGATTCACCTCGTCTTTTGTACAAGCTGTCTGTATTATGAGAAGGAAAATATAAAACCACAATTCTCTGTAGCTGCAACTGTGCAGGTCTAACCAAACCAAACCCCAGTATGTATTTACTGTCTAAAATATTGCACGTTTTGTGCATACGAATGGCAAAACAGCTGGCACAGTAAAAGTTTTAAAAAGCATTTTTGAGGTTTCAACTGTATTGATTATCACTCTGGTTATTTTCATCCGCACATATTTTTTGTAAGCTGAAATTACAGGTTTTAGAGAAGTTCAGCCGGGGTTATCTTTAGGCTTTACAAGTGTGGACATTTTATCACTGAAACATGGGAGTGAAAACCGCAATTATAACAGAACTGTGGACAGTATAGGATGGAGGGAGTGTAATTGTAGTTTAACTGGATGGCATGGGGGTACAGTTGTTAGAGCCCTAGAGACCTAGTTCTTGCTTCCTAAGTCAAGTTTGCATGTTCTCCCCATGTCATGTCTCCAAAGACATGAATTAGGTCAACTAGTGTCATTAAAAGTGCCCTGCTGTGTGTGTGTTTGTATCCTGCATTCCCAACCCTGATCCTGAAATGGATGTATGGAAAGTGAATGTAGTGTGTGTGGATGGAAGCGTGGTGGGAATTGATGGATGGAGAGGTGGCAATACGTGTGGATAGATGGATGGAAGTACTTTATCAATCTCCAAACGGAAGTCTGGGAAATTCTGGATGGATGCACATATACTATATAGACAAAAGTTTGTGGACACCCAAAAAATTACATCTGAAACATGGGTATTAGTATGGAGTTTGCCCCCCACCTTCAGCTTCTGATGTTGGACAATAAGCCCGGACTCACTTTTTGCATTCAAATGCATTTTCAAGAGTCTGATGGAGTTGAGGTCAAGGTTCTCCATCAAAGTTGCCAAACCAGTTCTTGGCAAAATGGATTTGTTTAAGAACAACAGAGCAGAAAGCTTGTTAACTGAGTTGTTGGAAACAGAATCCTATACATGTGACATGTCACCGTGTATTCAGTAAGTATTTTTCTGCCACGGTTTGTCTACAGAGAATCCAGAAATGTATGATAGGTATTATTGTGTTACAAGTCAGTGTTGCTGAAATAGCAGAGCTCAGTAATTAGCAGAGGTCGCCACAAACTTTTGTCTATATAGTCAGTGGTTTATGAAGTACACAAACCGTGTACTTGAGTTAAAGTAGAGATACCCAAGGTAAAATATTACTCCAGTAAAAGTAGAAGTCCTCCCTTTAGACCTCCACTTGAGTAAAAGTACATATGTATTTGCCTGTATAGGGACTTAAAAGTAAAAGTACCATGATTTATTATGGTTCTGTCCTATTATCATTTTTGTAATAAGATTCTTGCTGAATCAACTAATTTGATGTGAATAGACTCTCTTGTCATTCTTGGTACACCAATCTTTTAACAAAATGTCCAACAGATCAAAAGTTCAAAACAAAGTGCCCATTATACACTGATTGGTGTGGAGAAAACAATGGAAATACTTCAGTGAAGTACAGATACGTGAAAAACAACTTCAGTACGGTAGTGAATTACATTTTGCTTAGCTACTGTCCAACACTGTATGTAGTGTATAATATAGACATGGAGGTACAAGGTTTTTTAATGTTGTCTTGCTATATACATATACACAGTGGTGTAAGTATTGTATAGTAGCATCAAGGCAAATGTAGACTCAGTTTCCAGTTTATTAGGTTCAGCCACCTTGCAGTTGCACAGTGGCCATTTTTTCAGGTTGGCGATGTTAGGTGATGTTATAGGTGTACAATTTCTGACTTACAATTCCATAATTGTTAGCCTCATCTGCCTTGTCCATCAATAGTAAGGGACCAAGACGGGACAATCACTGACCACATATCGTTTGGATGATGGACCATTCTTGGCACCTTATTGGAACAGCTTACAGAGACTGTCAGATGTTTTCGTTATTCTGGACTTCTGTTCCATTCAGTGTCAAGGATGCTGCATGACTCTGATAAAGTGTGGGTAGGCTAGACAGAGCTGAAGGTTATTTTTTTAAATGAAAAGGCTCCGTTTATTTTAATAAGTCTTGAGTTGTCTTGAGGAGACTTGACAACTTGTATTTGTATGAAAAAACCCCACAGTGTAGCAGAAAATTGCAGTCAGCTCTGATTAGATGGGAAGGTCACGCCACTTTATGAACTCGAATTCTGGAAAGGAGAGTGGCAGCGAGACGAAAGAAAAGTATAACAAAATTTTAAACAGAACAAGCGAGCAGTTGATCATGAAAACAACCCTGCAATATGTCTGCACAGACCAAGAGCACAGAGAAATGAATCTATTGTACATGGAAAAAGACATGGTTTTCTCTGGACATGTGGTCTAACCCAAGAGAATAGTATAGAATAGAGCCATTTAATTGTAATTATCCTTGCGTACATCGAAATTTAGTGCAACATTCTCTGAGACATGGTAAATAAAGAATAAGAAGATAGCAGTTATAAACAAAGTAGCAAAATTCAATAGAGTATGAATAGCATTATGACAGCGTGTTTAAAGTGTCCGTGCGTGTGTGCAAAGTGCGCAGAGTGTCCAGGAAAGCAGTCTCTTGGGATGGGTGTCTAGGTAGCAAATGGGTTGCTGTCTAAAGTGACTGTGCGTATGCTCAAAAATATGCAGAATGTTCGGCATATTAGGATGGCGAGAGAAGTTGTATCGGTCAGTTTGGTGTGATGGAGGAAACGGCTCTAGGGAGGGAGCTGTTTCTCAGTCTGTTTGTGTGAGCGCGGATGGCCCTGTACCTCAGATGGTAGCAGGTCAAACAAGTGGTGTCCAGGGTGTGTTGCGTTTCTGCTGATGCTGCCAGCTTTCTTCTGTAATCGGATGGTATAGATTGGGGAGGTTAGTTCCAGTGATGCGTTCTGCCGCTCTGACCACGCGATGTAGATCCTTCCTCTCTGAGACTATGCAGCTGGAATACCACACCATCATGCAGTGGGAGAGGATGCTCTTGATGGTGCTGCGATAGAAATTCACTAGGAGTTTTTGAGGAAATCTAGTCTCTGTTGTGCCCTCATGCATAGGTATGAGGTGTTATGAGACCAAGTCAGGTGTTCAGTCACATGGACTCCAAGGAACTTCACATTCTCCACACATTCCACCTCTTCTCCAGAAATGTAGACGGGGAGGTGGTGGTCTGACTTTTTTGTTCTCTTGAACAAAAAAGAGGGACCATAACACAGGTTGAGACATCATGACACAAGCTAATTAGCAAAACCAGCACCACTGTGCCTATGATTAAGGTGTTTTTTTTGTTGTTTGTTTGTTTGTTTTTTGTTTGTTTGTTTTTTTCCCTTTTGCTTGCTCTTTTAACCCTGCGTATCTTGGGCATACAGAGTATAAGAACATAGTGTGAACTCTCTTCATGTCTGGTCACCAAGCATGCTGAAACATTCCTTGAAAATTTTGTTTTAAAAAATAAATCAGCCTAAGCCATCTTCTCTCTGTATGTGGGTTTCGTATGGCTATTCCATCGTTTCTCCAAAAATAGACTAGATGCAGATACAGCTGTACCTTGCTTCTCGTCCACCTTGAACTTGTCGAACTTGTTCTAGACACATTTTGACCAGAAAACTTTGTTCAGTTCCCGTCGTTTGCTCGGTTTTCTGTGCACTTGCTTAAACTTTAATGAGTCAAGCCAACATCTACAGTACTGTATTCTTAGTGCAAATAAGTCTCCATGGGTACTAAACAGGGTTTTGGTGACTGCCAACCAAAAGGAAAACAGGAACTTAATTCTCCAAAACCCAGGCTGCAGTTGGCATTAGCACCTATGATAGCACTCCGAGTTGTTCACTAATAGTGTAAGTATTTTGCTTTTACTTTTCAGTTTCAATTCATTACTCACTAAATTACATGATTTTCAACAATTTATTATAGAATAAGCTTTGTGTTAATGATTTTGGCCAACTGTAGGTTAATGTAAGTGTTTTAAATGTTAACTTGCTTATCATTACTTAACATATTCTCCGCTGTTATACAGTATAGACCGCTCTACCAAACACAGGTTACAGATTTAGTGATTATTTGATGCAGCGATGCGGCTGCGCATGCTGTACGTATTAGAAGATTTTCACGGAGGCAGCTGATGTTGTGTTTCGTGCTCAGGCACTATATTATATTAGTTATTATTAATATATACAGTATTGTGCAAAAGTCTTAGGCTACCATTAGATTAAAATACCATTATTTTAGCAATATGACAGTATATAATTTCTCTACTTTACTGGAATACAACCAGAAAATACAGGAAATTTGTATGCAGGATTTTAAAACCTTATTGATTTTGACCATTCTACAGTCTGAAGAAGGTTGATCAGCAATGGTCTTTTTAGAAGGGTAAATCTGCTTTTTTTTGAAGGGGAACAGGGTGAAAAAGCTCAGCCTGCAAAGACTGGAATGACGAGCCACTGAAAAAGAGTGTTATGGAGTGACAAACCCAAGTGTGAAAATAATCAACAATGTTATGTACGGTCATTATTTCCATTGCTAAAACAACACATATCATGATGACCTAAAACTTTTGCATCTTTTAATACCTTTAATTTTATGGTAATATGAAAGTTATTAAAGCAAAGAGATGGAGAGCTTTCAGAGAAAGGGAAAAAGTCCACATCTTCTCTACAACTATTCGCCTGAACATGTTAACTGAAGGTTGACAGGATCCTTCTTCTCTCTACATGTGGTCTCTCTTTAGTACTTGGCTTTTACCCAGGTGTGACCATAACGCACCATGACTGACTAAATTAGCAAAAACAAGCGCCACTGTGCCTGATCTGGAACTACTCATGCTGTATTCCTTAACTCGGAGAGACAGACAGATATTGTGGACTGGCAGCGAGGGTGATCATGAGGGGGGGGCTCGATTTGCCCAGAAAGCCTCTAGAGAAAACATAGCCATGGTGTGAGATGCATACCTTCAGAATGAGCTGATACTGAGATATGTACTGATATCAGTATGGCATGCATGTATGTGTGTGTGTGTGTGTGTGTGTATAGGAATTTTGGCCACTCATCTTTGCACTCATCTTTGTATTTCAGCCTCATTGGAGGGTTTTCGAGCATGAACGGCCTTTTTAAGGTCATGCCACAGCATCTCAATAGGATTCAGGTCAGGACTTTGACTAGGCCACTCCATAGTCTTCATTTTGTTTTTCTTCAACCATTCAGAGGTGGACTTGCTGATGTGTTTTGGATCATTGTCCTGCTGCAGAACCCAAGTTTGTTTTAGCTTGAGGTCATGAACAGATGGCCGGACATTTTCTTTCAGGATTTTTTGGTAGACAGCAGAATTCATAGTTCCATTTATCACAGCAAGTCTTCCAGGTCCTGAAGCAGCAAATCAGCCCCAGACCATCACACTACCGCCACCATATGTTACTGTTGCTATAATGTTCTTTTTCTGAAATGCTGTGTTACTTTTACACCAGATGTAATGTGGGACACACACCTTCCAAAAGAGTTCAACTTTGTCTCGTCAGTCTACAGAATGTTTCCCCAAAAGTTTTGGGGATCATCAAGATGTGTTCTGGAAAAATTGAGACAAGTAGCTTTAATGTTCTTTTTTTCTCAGCAGTGGTTTTCATCTTGGAACTCTGCCATGCAGACCATTTTTGCCCAGTCTCTTTCTTATGGTGGAGGCATGAACACTGATCTTAACTGAGGCAAGTGAGGCCTGCAGTTTTTTGGGGTAATTTTGGTCACTCCTGGGAAGGTTCACCACTGTTCCATGTCTTCTCCATTTGTGGATAATGGCTCTCACTGTGGTTCGCTGGAGTCTCAAAGCTTTAGAAATGGCTTTATAACCCTTTCCAGACTTATAGATCTCAATGACTTTCTTTCTCACTTGTTCCTGAATTTATTTGGATTTAGGCATGATGTGTAGGTTTTGAGGATCTTTTGGTGTACTTCACTTTGTCAGGCAGGTTCTATTTAAGTGATGTCCTGATTGAGAACAGGTGTGGCAATAATCAGGCCTGGGTGTGGCTAGAGACAGTGAACTCAGGTGTGTTAAACCATAGTTAAGTTATTTAACAAGGGGGCAGTCGCCTTTTAACACGGGGCCATGTAGGTTTGGATTTTTTTTCCCCTCTTAATAATAAACACCTTCATTTAAAAACTGCATTGTGTGTTTACTTGTGTTGTCTTTGACTAATATTTAAATCGGTTTGATGTTCCGAAACACGCAAGTATGACAAACATGCAAAAAATAGGAAATCAGGAAGGGGGCAAACACTTTTTTTACATGTGTCTGTGTGTGTGTGTGTGTGTGTGTGATATGTATACATACACATCCAGTCTCCCCTCTAGCCTGAATGGACACACACAATGTTTTTTATATATATATACTATATGTATGTGTGTGTGTGTGTGTGTGTATGTATGTATGTGTGTGTGTGTGTGTGTACCGGTATGTATGTATGTATGTGTGTGTATGTGTGTGTATATATATATATATATATATATATATATATATATATATATATATATATACACACACACATACAAATAGTTACTTAGATCGTGAAGGGAAAACAAAGGATTAGACTTCCATATGTGCTGTTTGTTCAAAACATTTAATGCAGGGCTTACTGCCTGCCTCCCTGAATCTGCTATGAGCAAGTTGGACATGTGATATTAAAGCTGTCAGTGGCAAGCTTTTCCCATTAAGCAGAATCTCAGGCCTGGATTTATGGATGCTAAACAAGTGTCATTCCTCTATAATTCATGTTATGACTGAGATCATACAGGCCAGGATCAAACATTAAGCACAGACAAAGAGGGAACACGAGAGAGGTATGTCAGAAAGCATCTAAATGCAGATGTGATGAGATCAGCTCTTCTGGAGTTTAAGAAATGAATGATGACAGACGGCATCATTCAGAAGAACATGACCCTAATTACACCCGGCCTTGTTATACCTTTTGACTGTCAGGATTATATTGAGGGATTATCCACCTAAAAAGGAACACAGGAAGCAGTTACAGCTGATTGCTTGAATAACTTTTGACCATATTTATACCTGGCCATGGCATTTCATCCAGGGGTCATTGTAACTCACTGGTTAAAGCTGCCAATTTCTAATTAGAAGGCTGTCTTTGCCAAACTGCCACTGCTGGGTCATGAGGAGTGTCTTCAACTACTCAGCTACTCAACTCAGCTACTCAGGTGGGTGCTTAATCTCTTGTGTGACAGGATATGGATTAGACACATGCAAGTGCATTTTATAATTGCTTTTTACCTTTTTTTTATTCTAGTTGTAACAGTTATCTTTTTCTGTTCAGTGTTGTGGTGATCTCCAGATCCTATCTCTGTAATTCACAATGCACAGTCTAGCATGTATCCTGAACGGTGTGCCCAGTCCATTGCAGGACTAGGTAGAGGTCACTGTTGCAGCTGCAGGGGAAGATTCCCCTGTCTAGTCTTCCCTCCCTGTGTGTGATGCTTGACCAAACTGGAAGGCACTGACTGGACTCGGCCCTGGGTCAGCGCAGTAGCTGGCTAGTGTGTTAGACAGCTACACAGCATTGAATAATACACACATGTGATCCTGATTCACTCAGACCGCTTCAGCTTTGTATTTTAAGCCATACTTTGAAGTGCTCCCATCTCTGTATAACACATCAGACTATCAACAAACAGGTGTTGCAAGCCAGGTTGTTCATGCATGCAAGTACTGGCTCTTTTAGACGGATCACAATACCGTGCAAAGTCTATTATTTTAAATTTTTTGGAATAGCATCAATGCTTTATGACTGAGATACAAAACAAAGTTGGTCAACTATTAACTGGTTTATATACAGGGTGTCTCAAGTTAACACCCATATAAAATGAAAATGGTTTGGCAGGTGGTGATACAGTTTTATACACAAGCCGTAGGGGGAAGGGTTAAACCATGTTATGCCATGTCCCCAAATTGGTGGACATTTTGAATTCAACTTCCGTTTGATGGGAAGGTAGCTGTGCGACACATCAGTGAGTGAGTTTACAGGCACTTCATAATCCGATTCGATTACTGTAGTTATCTGATTATTCAAGTGGTCATGTATGCAGCATGCTCCAATATAGAAATAAGTTTAAAAATCCAATAGAGAAAGCTGGGTTTTATCTCATTTATCAGATTTCTCAGTGCATGTATAACCATTCTGCAATTTCAATCATTTTTCTCAGTCTGTGCATGCACGTACACGTGACTGATAAACCATAGAGCTGTCCCAGAAGGGGCCACTTGCCAGATACCCTGATTCTAAGCCACTTAGTTTCTATAAAGTTGCTTACAAATAATCTAGTTACAGTTTGCAGGTTTTTGGGACTTGTTCTTAATTGTACAAGTGCTCCATGACATGAGGTTGCGTTCCTGAAAAACCCGTTGTAAATTGAATGCATGAATCATAAGCTGAAGAGCTTGGATATACTGTATCATAGCATAGCGTACCTTAAACATGCCTAAAACATAACCTATAGTTGAGTGAAATCATCGTCTTATTTTGTAATAAAGTGTTGAAATGTCTTATGTAATTATTGAATAATGAATTGAAAGTGAAAATCTAAATTTTTAGTCCCAGCATGTTTCATCAATGCAATTGCCAGATGGCTACCAAACCCTTTTTGGGGAGACTCTGAAGAGAAATATGAATAAAATAATAATAATTAAATTATAAGTAGTTTGAAGTTGACGTCACACACCTAAATAAAATTACTGGCTGGTTGTGAAGTGGAAATCCAATTCTTGCCTGAGTCATGTAAACCTGGAGGTTTTCCATTCTCTGACGTGCATGTAAACTCATTGATCAGCTTACTGACAAAATCTGATTTTCTGCATATCATAGTAAGTGCATGTAAATGCACTCTGTGAGTTTATGTGAAACCAGAAAATTGATCATAATGTCTTCAGAATGTGTTCAGTACGCTACCCATCATGTTTGAATGTTAAGGCTATCCTTTTCTCCCATTCCTTTTGAAGTTTATCCAAATCATTTAGCTGAATGCCAGCACAAGCATCAAGAATTCTGTATTTAAGATGAACAACATGCTGTATCTTCACAGAGTAAACAATTGCCTTGACATGGTTCCAGCGATAAAAATCCAAGGGGCCACTACGATCAATCCACTTTTGGGGAAACTGCACATCTATATAGTCTCTGACAACACATCAGTAATGAGGTGGGGCACCCACCAATTCAGGAAATGTTCCAACTTCTGACAACAGTGAAGGAAGAACATCTTCATCTAACATGCTTGTGTAACGGTTTGCTCTTAATGTTCCATCAAAGAAGGGTCTCAGAATTCTAGTACCCCATACACCACACCATATCATGAATATAGGTCATGTTAGTGTTAGATGGATCAGTCCCGTGAGAGTTTGTGTTTGACCAATATCTGTAATTCTGTTTGTTGACCTCACCAGTCATGGAGAAATTTGCTTCATCACTGAACAGCACCTGATAGGGAAAACAAGGGATTAAGTGAAGTTGCCGTGTCACCCATTCTGCAAATTCTGCCTGATGCTGTTGCAATATCTGAATTTTGTAATGGTGCCATTTATGAGTAGAAAAACTTGCTGATTTGGGGCACAGCAAACCCCACATTTCAGAGACAGACGACGAGTGCTACGATGCAGGCTCTTGCTGAATGAGGCCAAAACAGCGGGTGCTGTTTCTACATTCATAGTGGTTTCTGGTCGTCCAGCTTTTGGTTTATTGGTGAAATAAACTGTTTCTCGGAATTTGGCAACTGCACTTTGGGTAATCGGAGGCCTTTTTGGGTGGTGTTGATTGAAATCTTCTGAAATGACACACTTCATTCACCAGAAATGAGGATGATCTCACCACCTTCTGCTTGGGATAACGCCATCCTTCACATCGCCTATACAGCAGATAAATCACTGGTTGAACATGAGAATGAATAAAGTTAGGTTAACATGAAGCGCACTTGGTTTCCTGGTCCAATTCACTACAAGTTTGCAGTGTCACACGGCTACATTCCAATTTGAAAAACTGAATTTGAATCTAAGATGGTGGTATTCAAGATGGCCTCCATGCTTGTGACATGGACTAACAGGTTCCCCCTTCCCTCACAGCTTGTGTTTATAATTGGATCACCATCTGCAAACTGTTTTCATTTGATATGGGTGTTTCCTTACTGTTGAGACACCCTGTGTTATGTTTATTATGCTTATCACTTTGACTGTAAATTCATGAGTGTGAAACCTTATCAGGGTAAAATCAGGATACAAATTGCATGAAATGACCAGAGGTAATCAGGAACAATCACAATTGTATACCCAGTGGTGGATCACTGTTTAAGGTTAAGGCTCTGGACTAGCAGTCAGTTGTGAATTGAAGTCGTGACTTGGCCAAGATGCCAATGTTGGGCCCTTGAACAAGGCTCAGTTGTAATTTGCTCTGGGTAAGGGTGTCTGCTAAATTCTGTAACTGTACATCCAGCTCCTCAAGGCAAACTTAATGGCCCAGTGCCAATGTGAATGAATGCAGATGTTGGTACAGCACATGTTACAGCCAAAACAACCCATTTAAATATATTTGCACCCACATTGTGTAAGTGCACTAGATATGTCATATTTGTACTAATGTACAGTGAGGGCCAAAAGTCTGAGACCGCTACTGAAAATTCATGTTTGGGTCTTTTGTGGAGGATTCGTAATGCAGCAGGATAATGATCCAAAACTCACCTCAAAGCTTCGCAACAACTACTTGAAAACAAAACAAAACAAAAAAAAATCAAAGAGCGATGACTGCTATGGACATTCCCCCAAAGGTACCTCACTTAAACCCCATGGGCATTTATGGGGACACTTAAAGCTAAAGAAAGCCAAGCATTCAATAATGTCACAAGATGCTTTTTTGAATATGTGAAAGCACAACAGGATAACATGGATCATCACATTTCAGCTCAAGTGCATGTTGTCATTACAGCAAAAGGGTCACGTACCATATATTAATAAATTCAAAAACTGATGCAGTTATTTCAACAATTCAACTTTTTACTAAAATGCTTACCGTATTTTCCGGGCCATAAAGCGCACCGGATTATAAGACGCAATATCAACGATCGGCTGCTAACGGATCTATTTTCATACATAAAGCGCATTACATACATTTCATTACATACATCGCTCTTATAACTATCGGTTATAAGACGCATTAAATGAAACAAAACTCTTAAGTTCCGTCGGAAGCTCAGTTTGATCTTCTTTACCTGGCGCAGGGTGTCTTCTTGCTTCCTCCACTTCTGTACCATTGATTCGGTAATGTTGAATTCTCTCGCAGCTGCTCTGTGTCCATGTTGTACTGCGTGACTGATAGCGTTGTGTTTGAAATCCGCTTCGAAAATGAATGAATGAATGCACGTACCCTAATGCTGAAGCACATACCGTATTACTCAGCTATGCTGCGCACTACGGTGGCCGTGAGCTTCGTAACTTACCAAGGCCGTGCTAAAACATTTTGACAGATTTATGAGCGCCATGACCATCTACAATCGGTTCTAGGTCAGAAGGCTCAACCAGAATTAATTCATACATTAGACGCACCGCATTTTTAGGCGCACTATCGATTTTTGAGAAAGTTAAAGGATTTTAAGTGCGCCTTATGGTCCGAAAAATACGGTATGCTGATAATGTGATTTGTAACGAAAAACACGGTATTCAATTTGAGATAAATGCAAAATAGAATAATTTTAACTAGTAGTCTTAGACCTTTGACCGTTACTGTATGTTGTCATGTTTTGTGACACCATGGGTCTGGGAATGTTATTTAATCGAAAAGCTAGTAAATTCTAATAATAAATAAAAATCTTTTAACTCGTGATGCTGCAGCCCTAAACGCACTCAAAACAGCAACGACACTGTACTGCAATGTTCCACGTATAATGTTTCAGTATACAGTACTGTACTAAACTTGAATTACCATATTTTACTGAATAATTATTAAAGATTCATATGTCACTTATTTATGTACTGGCAGCATATTACTATTGTAGTGCAGTGCGTTTTGTTTCCTCTGCCCAGCTGGACACACAAGCCAATCAATGCTGTAGCTCAACAAACAGAGGTGGGAGTTAAGGAGCAGAAGTTCATCATTCTCTGGAAAGCTTACAAACTAAGTAGAGACTGTTTTAGCTTGGTTGATATGTTTAGAGACTCTGTTTGTGCACGATATTCGTGTTTGTATGTATGACTTTCAGCTACTTACCTGCAAATGTTATATGTGCCTGTCCTATTGTAGGTAGTACTTACTACTTACAATACTACTCCCCACCCCTCGCCTGATCTATGTCGTTTGTAATGCTGTCTATAAATTTATTTTTGTCTTATGTCTAACAAAAGTGTCAGGTCCATCACAACATCCTGTTAAGTGTTACGACTACAGATCATACCTGTACATTACTGTACTGTCAATAATTATTGTGAATTTCAATAAATTAAACAAAGCTTTGGCTTTAGATCTGATGGCATCCGGGATGCTGCATATGCTGTAGCATTATACTCATGTTTTCAGTGGTATCTCTGGCGCATTTATGCATGTTTTGCATGCAGTTGCCTTTTCATTACAGTAGACTAAATAGACAGTGTGACTATAGTAATGTCTGGTCGATGTCCTGTTTCACATACGTTAACCAGCACATAACTGCATGTATGTGGTTTGATGACAAAGCTCTACTTACATTTACATTTATGTCATTTAGCAGACGCCCTTATCCAGAGCGACTTAAAACTGATACAGTCTTACAGCAAGCAATTGTGGGTTAAGGATCTTTCTCAAGGACCCAACAGTGGTAGCTTGGCAGAGGTGGGACTTGAACCCTGGACCTTCTGTTCCATAGTCCAGTATCATAACCACTAGGCTACCAGTTGCTCACTGGCTTATTATCAAACAGTCTTACTTTCTTGTAAGGATATGCCATTTGAGCAGATTGCTAGAAATGCTTGATTGACCAGTGGCACCACATGACATGAAAACATGAATAACTCTAACTAGAAACAGTATTACAGTAATAAAACAAAGACATAAGAATGTTGCTTACATTTCTGGCACCATAATGTTTTCCATGCTTAAGACTCTCCGGCTAGTTGTGTACGCACCACCAGCTAAATGTTGCCCTCTTGATATGAACAGTGTTAACTGAAAAATAACACACATTCTTCCTTAAGTTCAGTGTTGGATTGCTCACTAATTACGCAGGTGTGAGAATGATCATAATCATCACCTTTTCCTATTGTGTTTTTTTTACGATGTTTCCTCAAGTCATTTTTCTTTCAGGAAGAATGTTTGGCTCATTTTGTAATAGTGATAAACATTCCTATTCCGCATGTGAACTGTAAACAAACAACTTAATTACTCGCTTTCAGAACATTGCCTTTCATTACTTATTTATTTATTTGTTTACTAGAACTTCAGAATAAAGTGTGGTCCATCTGTTCTCCATTTTGACCACCTCCATCACATGGAAGCACTTCCTAATGGTTGTTTCTGTCCGGTTAAAGCCAGACTGGACTCTTGGCCATGCTTGTAGTCAGTAAGATGTTTATCTTCATGATTATTTATGTACAACACTAGAATGTGTTTGGCTCATCTGTACAATATGTGGCCCCAAGTATCTCTAGCCAATCTGTACGCAGTCAGTTTGGGTTTCCAGTAGTGCATGGAGACACATTGCTTGTTGTCAAAACTTCAACAGCTTCGTAGTGTGGATGATGAACGTTGGTGCCATGAGTGTTTGTCAGTTGCTAAACCTCACTGAAGTGCTTCACATAAGCTTGCTTTTAGGAAAATAATAATTGTAGATTCTCATTTGTGTGTGTGTGTGTGTGTGTGTGTGTGTGTGTGTGTGTGTGTTCATGAATCCATGAAACCCTCAGAGTAACAGCTGAAATGAAACAACGCCCATTTTGATGGAAGCCTGATTGTGACTTGTTCTGTGTTCACTTGTATGTGCTACGTCTGTCAACACAACACATGGTCACAACATAAAATGGCAGCGAAGAAGAAAACTTAAAATAAGGTCATTCAGTGTTAAAGAAAGTATCAGCCCTGATACCGATAATACTAATTCTATACTACTGGATGAAAAATGCTGTTGGAGCCAGGAAATGAACATTTCCATTGGGCCGTAATTGTATCTCAGTGGTGGCTCAGATTGGACTAATCCCTGGACCAGAAGGGTGTGGATCAGACTGAAAAATTCCAACTCCAGTCCGATATCAGTCCAGTGTTTGAACATCATATCAGCCTCATACCATAACTCATATCAGAGGGCCAAAATGCTGAGGGTTGCTGAAAGTTCCAGGGCTGCCAAGCTGCATCTGTTTGGCTCTTGAGCAAGATCCTGTACTCTTACTGGATTGTAGTCCAGTCCAAACTTTTAGTTGCTTTGAATAAAAATGTCAAAACAACCTCAGCATTTTGGAATGTGGTGGCTCAGTGGTTAAAGTGCTGGACTGTATACCAGAAGGTCCAGGGTTCCAATTCCATGTTTGCCAAGCTACCACTGTTGGGTCCTTGAGCATCACCCATAACCCAATACTATATCAGTTGTAAGTTGCTCTGGATAAGACCGTTAACCCACATTTGCATGGATTGTATTAACTGCAAGTCGCTCTGGGTAAGGTCGTCTGCTAAATGCTGTAAATGTAATGACGCAAAATTTGAGTTTTATGGGGCTGTGTTGGCCTAGTGTTTAAGGACTATAGACTAGAAGGTCCAGGGTTCAAATCCCAGCTCTACTGTTGCTTGGCTTATAGTTGTATAGCAGTTGTGAGTTGCTCTGATATATAAGGTTTGGTCTGGATATACAATAAGTTGCTTTGAGTAAGGGCGTCTGCAAAATAACTAAATGTGAATTAAAATAGTCTATTAACCAATTCTGTTGAATTGATGGTATGATTGACTCCCACTGCATGTTCTTTTAAGAATGGTCTTTTATCCTTCCCAGAAGGGGCCAGAATTGTTAGAGTTGAAACCTGGTATCCTTATGTACCTTACATACCATACTTATTTTTAGTAATTTGGTATGGCATGGTGGCTTGGTGGATGGCACCGCCACTTCACCGCAAGAAGGTCCTTGATTCATTCCCAGAGTGAAGCGGTCAGGGTCCTTTGTGAGGAGTCTGCATGTCCTCCCCGTGTCTGCGTGGGTTTCCTCCCAGAGTCCAAACAATTGCATTAGGTTAATTGATTACACTAAATTGGCATTGATTTGTGTGTGTGTGTGTGTGTGTGTGTGTGTGTGTGTGTGTGTGTGTGTGTGTGTGTGTGTGTATATATGTATATGTGTGTGTATGTGTGTATGTATATATATGACTAGTCTTGATGTAACCTTGTGTATAGCTCTAACCTTGTGTGTGTTGCTGAAATAGTCACTGATGCTAATAATGATGTTAAATAAACCAAATAAACAAATTTTTAGTAATTTAGTAGCTAGTGATTTACAACAGATATATTCTTACAATCCAAGCAGTTGTGGGTTAAGCACCTTGCTCAAGGATCTAACAGTGGCAGCTTGGCGCAGGTGGGATACTTTCACTGATGTCAACATTAAGGTAGTGGTGCAGGGGACTTCTGCCTGCCTGTTATTTGCCAACTGGGCAGGACTTCATCTGTCTAATGTGAGCAGTATTTTCCACAGTCTTGATTCTTCTAGTGCTAAAAATGAAATAAACAGCTTTACTTATAAACCATATGAACCACTGAATAAAAGTTTAATCCTTGCATGTTGTGGTCTGACATGACATAGATCTTGGAGACAAAGGACAAAAAGTGTCTTAAAACCCACCTGTGAGGATTTTCAAAACCTTTTTTACTAAGAGCATATCAGCTCATCATTTGGAGCATTGCTATAGGCTGTCATTGATTTTGTGTCAGTTATGTCAGGCTATGGCTGTCTTGAAGCTCCCTTAAGCTGTGAACCTTACCAGTCATGGTGTAAGGTGAAGGTACCTCCTCCGTTTCAGCGCAGCTGCTGCGTTATTTTGCCAATGACTCATCATGTATAACATGGAAAAGGCCAACTGTTGGTTGTTGGAAGCCACCGGGAGGCATTGGCTGGAAGCTCCCTGACGTTTGTGTGGTTTGTTATGCACCATTGGTGCTAGTCGTTCCTTTTCAGTACCAAGTGTGCATGCTCAGCTCTTTGATGGTCAGTCTAGTGAATCAGTGCAGAACATGGGAAACCATAAAGCAAGCAAATATGATCTCGAGAGGACACATTTCTCAACATCTGCTCATCCTTTGTAGCTAGCTATGTTTTGGCATAGACACGCGTTTAAGCAGGTTCACAGTGGCATGAAAGTGTTAGCTAGGCTCACTTAGGGCGTTTTCACACTTGGAACGTTTCTTCGTCTGAAGTGGACTCAGACAGCTAGTAATGGTTTCTTTTGCACATGGGAATACGTCAAAGCAACTCAGACCCTCTAAGCAGCCCCATAAACGAACTGAACTAAGACCACTTCCTGAGAAGGTCTCAGTACAGTTCATTTGTGGCTTGTTTTGTGGTCTGCTTGCTATGTGCATGCTGAAAGCAAAATAGTCCCAGACCACTTTGCATTTTGTTCACAATATGAAAAGCAGAATAGCAGAGTTTGCTGTATGGAGCTGTTAATGACTGTCCTGCACATGATATGGCTTTACAGCTCTCATTGGTGCTGCTGGTTCAGTTTTGGGTATAATCATCAATCCTAAAAGCCAAAATGAGTTGTGAATCTGCTCGATATTGAAATACTAAGTGAATTATTTCCTGTCACTGACTTATACATTTTTTTTAATTTTTTTTTTTAAAGTGCTTGTTATAAACGATAATTTTGTTAATAAAACTAGAGGTGCATTTCCTGAAAAAAATACGAGTATGATTGCCACCTTGCAACAGTCAACCCTGAACGTACCTAAGAGGCTCGAGGGGCATCACATGTCACCTCAGATTGCACCCGTGACCAAGCCTGCCGAATTCTGTGGCCGTTGTTACGGTTCACGCATCGCAAACCGGAGGGCGGCACCGGCCGCGCCGTCATGGCCGCCGCACTAGTACAAATACGGCTTCCTAAACGCCGCCCGTCGGTGCGCTATCGTTCCTCATACGCAAATTCTTTGTGTTGGAAGAGAGTCTCAGTGCGAATAATAGGGCTTAGAGGTACGACTGGGTCCGATACGCGGATCACCTATTAGAGAATTCGTGAGAACTCGAGGTGATTCAATGCCAGGGAATTAGGTAGGAAAAGGCTTAGCAACGCTACTGACCTCTCTTCCTCCATCTTTGATTCCGGCGCTCCTCAGCACTCGCTCGCCGCCACAGATAGGCTGTCGTTCTCCCTCTGCAAAGCCCTGTATGCATAATCCCCGTTGGGATCCCTCGCCGTACGTGGATCACACGGTCCGGTACTTTAATATTCCTTTTCCTTGAAGTATAGCGGGGCGCTATCGCGTTCAACTCGGCGTGCACGCGCTCTAGGCAGAGACGTCGCTACTGCGCATGCGCAGTTCCCTGGTGAGCTTCACCAGACAGCGATCTCTTTCTGCCTAGTTTTGCCTTCCCCCGCTTTAGTCAGACTATCACGCCACGGGCGTTAGTCTGTTTATAATTTGTAGTTTTGAAACCTCTCCTTTAAAGCCCCTTTTGGCTGCATGTAACATTTGTTTGAGTCCGTTTTAAACGGCCCATCTGTATGCCCTTACGCTCTTAACCTTTGTTATCCATACGTCCTCTCGCGGCCACACGGGGTAGTGGTAACGTCATTGCCACTGGAACACGAGACGTGTGGATCGAATCTCGCTCACAACCTCTCCTACGAGTGTCTGTGTTGACACTCAGTGGCAGTGCCGCCATCTCTACACTTTTACCCTAAGGGGTATACAACTATATTTACTCTCTTGGCAAAGTTATCACCAGCAGTGATATTTCCAGATCCATATTATCCTGCACTTGGGTCCTCCCTCTCCCACATTCTTCCCTCGGCCAGAATCTCGTCACCTGGTCGGCCCCTAACAGTATAGCGCACCCAGTATGGACTCAGCAGGTGCGCCCTCCCCTCCCCCCACCCCAACCGCAGGCACGGTGCTTCAGCACCATGGGGTTGCCATCGGCAGGCATGAGGAGCAGCTAACAGCCCTGGGGCAACAGGTACAGGAACTTACCGTGGCGGTCACTCAGTTGGCCGCCAGGTTATCGAGTCCACCTACCCCCCAGGGCCCGCCAGCATCCCCTCCGCCTGCTCTAGCCCCAAGGGCTGTTCCGATGGGGGACACCCCAATTGCCTCTCCCGAGAGGTTTGCGGGGGAAGCGGAGCGTTGTAAAGGCTTTTTGCTGCAATGCTCCTTGACTTTCGAGCTGCAGCCCTCGCGCTTTCCCACGCAGCGCTCTCGGGTGGCCTACATTATTTCTTTCCTTTTGGGTCGTGCCCTGGCCTAGGCTACAGCCCAGTGGGAGTCCCGCTCACCAATTTGCAGCTCAGAGGCTACCTTCACTCAAGCGATTAAAGACACCTTTTTTCATCCCCATGGCGGCAGGGATGTCGCAATGCACCTTACCGAGCTCGTCCAGGGTCCCCGTTCAGCGGCGGAATACGCCATCGATTTCCAGACCCTCGCTGCAGAGAGTGGTTGGAATGACCCGGCCCTGATGGCCGTCTTCCAGAAGGGTCTCAATGAGGGTCTTAAAGATGACCTGGCCACACGCGATCCTCCGGCCACCCTTAACGACCTCTATACTCTTGCCACATCCCTGAACACCCGCCGACACCAGAAGGCGTGGGAGAAAACAGCCGCCCGTGGCTCTCGGTACCCTGTTTGGCCAACTCGGGCTCAAGTCATGTACCCCCCGGCCAACAGGGGCCTCGAGGAACCCATGGACCTGGCCAGGGCGGAATCCCCTCGCCAGTCGGGAAATGCAAGGGACAGGACCGGGCGGGGAGGCCGGTCCTAGAAGCTTCTGTACCTCCCCAGTCTGGGCTCTTCCTGCAGACCAGCGTCGGTCCTGTTGGGGGGCCTCTCATGACCATCCGGGCCCTGGTGGACTCTGGGGCCGCCGGCAACTTCATTGATGCTCGGCTGGCCAGACAGCTTCGCTCTCGGCTGATAGCCCTCCAGCGCCCCCAGTCGTTAAGGACCCTGGATGGGCGATCCTTGGGGTCTGGTCCTGTACACACCAAACCCCTCCCTTCGAACTGGTCATTGGTGACCATATCGAACGGCTGTCCTTCCTGGTCACTCAGAGTCCCCACAACCCGCTGGTTTTAGGGATCCCGTGGTTACGCCTCCACAATCCCTCGATCGACTGGCAGTCGGGGTCGGTCTGTTCATGGTCCCCGAACTGCCAGGAGGCCTGCCTCATTCCCTCGTCGGCCCCTCCCCTGCGGGGACCAGAGCCGGACCTTGCTTCGGTCCTCGTTCAATACAGGGATCTGGGCAAGGTATTCAGTAAGGAAGAGGCTCGGATTCTCCCCCCGCATCGCGCTTACAACTGCGCTATCAACCTCCTGCCCGGTACTTCTCCGCCTCGTGGGAGGCTTTTCTCCCTCAATCGGACCGAACAGGAGGCGATGCGCTCCTATATAACCGAAGCCCTCCGCTCGGGGTTTATCCGGCCGTCCTCCTCGCCTGCAGGGGCGGGTTTCTTTTTTGTCCAGAACAAGGACGGGTCCCTTCGTCTGTGCATAGACTACCGGGGCCTCAACGCAGTGACGATCAAAGACCGATATCCCCTGCCCCTTATGAGCACGGCGTTTGAGGCGCTCCAGGGCACCCAAGTTTTTACTAAGCGCCTACAACCTTGTCCGCATTCGGCCGAAGGACGAGTGGAAGACGGCCTTTCTCACACCGACGGGGCACTATGAATATTTAGTGATGCCTTTCGGCCTCATGAATGCCCCTGCCGTCTTCCAGCATCTCATCAATGACGTCCTGCGAGAGGCCCTCGACCGGTATGTCTATGTATACCTGGACGACATTTTGATCTTTAGTAAATCCATGGCACAGCACGTCCAGCACGTGCGTCGCGTCCTTCGCCTACTTCTTGCGAACCGCCTTTTTGTTAAGCTAGAGAAGTCGCTCTTCCATGTCCCCTCTGTCTCTTTTCTGGGGTTTGTGGTGTCCTGGGGAAGCCTCAGCATGGATCCAGCCAAGACCTGAGCTGTGGCGGACTGGCCCCGCCCCTCCTCAGTACGGCAGGTCCAGCGTGTCCTGGGCTTTGCCAATTTTTTTCGCCGGTTCATAAGGGACTTCGGCACTATTGCCGTCCCGCTGACCTCCCTCACTCGCAAGGAAACCGCCCCGTTCCACTGGACGGAAGCAGCGGAACGGGCCTTCTTGGAGATCAAGCGGCTCCTCACCAACCCGCCGGTGCTCTGTCTTCCCGACCCCGAAGAAACATTCATCGTAGAAAGATGCCTTCCGATGTAGGGGTCCGCGCCGTTTCCCTCCCAAACGGTCCCGCCCCGGCCCACAAGCGCCGCCCTGCGCCTATTTCTCTCGTGTCCTCACCCCTGCCGAGCGCATGACCCGGTCGGAGATCGTGATCTCTTGGACATTAATTTGGCACTGGGGGAGTGGCGCCACTGGCTGGAGGGGGCTAAACACCCGTTCCTGGTCTGGACAGACCACAAGAACCTGGCATACATACAGCAGGCCAAGCGCCTTAACGCCCGACAGGCGCGTTGGTCGCTGTTCTTTGCCAGGTTCGACTTCGTGGTGTCTTTCCGGCCGGGTTCTAAGAACGTCAAGCCCGACGCCCTCTCCAGACAGTGGGATCCCCCCCGAGTCCTCCCCTGCCTCCGAATCCGTTCTTCCCCCCACTCGGTTCGTAGGAGTACTAACCTGGGAGGTCGACCGGATCGTCACCAGGGCCCTCCGCAGGGAACCCGATCCCGGTAACGGCCCTCCGGGTCACAGGTTCGTCCCTGCTTCCGCCAGGAAGGACGTCATGTGCTGGGGCCACGAGGCCTCCTTCACGGCTCACCCCGGGGGCACTCGCACTTGTGACTTTCTCAGGCGGACCTTCTGGTGGCCGGGAATGGCAGCGGATGTTAGGAATTTTGTTGCCGCTTGTGAGGTCTGTGCTCGGAATAAGACCCCCCGGCAGCGGCCCAGCGGCCTCCTCTTACCGCTTCCTGTCCCCTCTCGGCCCTGGTCCCACATCTCCCTCGACTTTATCACGGGTCTGCCCCCCTCCCGGGGCTGCACCGTGATACTGGTCGTCGTGGACCGGTTCTCGAAGGCATGCAAGTTTGTGGCTCTGCCCAAGCTCCCCACAGCGCGGGAAACGGCCGACCTCATCCTCCGCCATGTCACACGGGTCCATGGCCTACCCAGCGACCTGGTGTTGGACCGAGGCCCCCAATTCGCCAGTCGCTTCTGGGCGGCCTTCTGCCGCCTTTTGGGGGCCACGGCCAGCCTGTCCTCGGGGTTCCACCCAAAATCCAACGGCCAGACGGAGCATGTCAACCAGGACCTGGCTGCCATGCTCCGGTGTTTCACCGCCAGGAACCCCTCCACCTGGTCCGAGCAATTGCTGTGGGCGGAGTTCGCCCACAACACTCTGCGTCACTCGGCCCTGGGCATGTCGCCCTTCGAGTGCCAGTTTGGCTTCCCCCCGCCTCTTTTCCCTGAACAGGAAGGGAAGGCTGTAAAACGGCCTGGGCCAAAGCGCGGGCTCTGCTGCTTCGGGCGGC
This sequence comes from Ancistrus triradiatus, assembly GCA_025084515.1. Classification (NCBI taxonomy): domain Eukaryota; kingdom Metazoa; phylum Chordata; class Actinopteri; order Siluriformes; family Loricariidae; genus Ancistrus; species Ancistrus triradiatus. The sequence continues at coordinate 651,633 of JAJAGP010000091.1, forward strand.
GGAGGACATGCGGCAGACGGCAGATCGCAGGCGTCGGCCTGCCCCCACTTTCCGTCGGGGTCAACGGGTGTGGTTGTCCACCCGGCACCTCCCCCTCCGGGGCACCACCGGCAAATTGGGACCTAAATTCATAGGGCCCTTCAAGGTGCTCCGGCGGATCAACCCGGTCACCTACTGGCTTAAGTTTCCCCCGGCTATGAGGATCCACCCCGTCTTCCCCGTGTCGCAGCTGCGGCCCGTTCTGTGTCGGACCCTCACTCCTCCCAGTCGGCCGCCTGCACCCCGCATCGTCCAAGGGGGTCCGGTGTACACGGTCCGCCGGCTCCTCGACTCCCGCCGGGTGCAGGGCAGCACCCAATACCTGGTCGACTGGGAGGGGTATGGCCCGGAGGAGCGCTCCTGGGTCCCTGCTCGGCACATCCTGGACCGCTCTCTCATCCATGACTTCCGGCGGGATAGGGCCGCCGGTCTGGGGACGTTGGGAGCCGTCCCTCTGGGGGGGTACTGTTACGGTTCACGCATCGCAAACCGGAGGGCGGCGCCGGCCGCGCCGTCATGGCCGCCGGACTAGTACAAATACAGCTTCCTAAACGCCGCCCGTCAGTGCGCTATCATTCCTCATAAGCAAATTCTCCGTGCTGGAAGAGAGTTTTTCAGTTGTGATTTACTGGGGCTTAGAGGTACGACTGGTCCGATAAGTGGATCAGCCGAGTAGAGATCGGGAGACTCGAGGTGATTTAATGCCAGGGAATTAGGTAGGAAAGGCTTAGCAACGCTACTGACCTCTCTTCCTCCATGTTTTGTTCCTGCGCTCCTCAGCAGTCGCTCGCCGCCACAGATAGGATGCCTGTCGTTCCCCTATGCAAGCCCTCTGTATAATCCCCTTGGGTCTCTCTCCGTACGTGGGATCACACTTCCGTACTTTTAATATTCCTTTTTTCTTGAATTATAGCGGGGCGCTAATCGGTTCAACCTTCAACCGGCGTGCACGCGCTCTTAAGGCAGAGACGTCGCTACGCGCATAGCGCAGTTTCCCGGTGAGGCTTCTCTACAGCGATCTCTTTCTGCCTACTTTATGCCTTCCCCCGCTTTCTACAGACTATCACGCCCGGGCGTTAGTCTGTTTATTATTTGAAGTTTTTGAAACCTCTCCTTAACAAGCCCCTTTTTTTGGCTGCATATACATTGTTTGAGGTCCCCGGTTTTAAACGGCCCATCTGTATGCCCTTAGACCTCTTAACCTTTCTTATCCATACGTCTCCTCGCTCCCACACGGGGTATTGGTCACGTCATTACCACTGGAACACCAGTCGTTGATTCGATTCTCGCGCACTATCCCTCTGCCTACGATTCTGAGTTCTTCTCGGTGGGCGGGCCGCCATCTCTACAGACACTTTTTCCCTACGGGGTATATACTTATATTTGTTCTCTTGGCAAAGTTATCACCAGGAGTGATATTTCCCTATCCATATTATCCTGCACTTGGGTCCTCCCTCTCCCACATTCTTCCCTCGGCCAGAATCGTGTTACCTGGTCGGTCCCTAACAGCCGTAGGTCGAAAACTGACTGAGTTACAGTCATTGACCCCCACCCTAGGGGCCCAAGTGCCCAGCCAGGGAACCTCCATGGCCTCATGGGCATCACATGTCACCTCAGATTGCACTCGGGACCAAGGCTGCTGAATTTCGTGGCCGTAGGTCAAAAACTGACTGAGTTACGATTTGTTAACTTTGGGCCCATTCATTTCTTATGGGAAAATTTGTGACTTTCCGCTTCAGCTTCACTCGAGCTGCTTCCGTCACCAGCTCCAGCCCCACCATACCCAGGGCACATCAGAGGACAGTAACCCTCACCTCCTCCGGTTGGCTGGGGTCAAAGTGCCGCCAACGACTGTCCTGCTTAGACTCAGGATCCTAGAGTGACTCTGTATCTCATAAACAAATCCACAAGTAGCGGTTTAAAGCTTCATACACACATTAACTGAATTCTGAATTAAAGTTAGTAAAAGCACTGTGCTGTCTGTGTGTGGCATTGTGTGCTGCACAAGTGTAAATGTCGCTGGCATAGAATCGGTTATGTGAGGCTGTTCACACTAAAAACCGGCCGATTCAGGTTACCGGCCTGATCGATCAGTTCATCTCTAATGAATATACTACCCATAATTCATAAGTGTTCTGAGATCACATCAGTGCTAAAGTGGACCAGAAAGAGAAGCAAGTCCTCTTTAAAGTTTGCTTACAGTGTGAACACAAAACAACCGAGTATGTTCACTTTAAAAGAAATGAGCTTGGTGCCTTTAAAACAAACTATGTGAAAACATTATTTAGCTGTGTCCCAGGATAGCATTTATTTAAGCCTGGTCCTGGTATTGTTTTACTCTTGTGACATACAGGATGTCAAATGTTTTCAGTTAATTTATTAATGCTGAAGACTTCTGACTAATGCAGTGCTCTGGTATGCTGTTTTCTTTCAAGATAGTTAGGTAGCTGCATTCTGGCCATTTATTGATTTATTTTATTTATTAGTATAAATTAAATACATTAGTCCTTGGTTGACTGTGGTTTTTCATTTTGATTTGCTGTGTAACTGCCATTATAGAGGGAGAAGGGCTGAGAGTTTCTTCCTGACCATGGATTTCCACAATATGGCATTTTTCATAATGTTATCTTCTGAGGTTTAAGTGATGTTGATCCTTGACTGACAAAAAGAAAATGAAGTCAATACTTTTGATCACAGCAGATCTGCACTGTGCTCTTAGTTGGGACCGGTTTTGGGACTATGACGTCTGGGTAAGAGGGAGTTTAGGGGAGAGCAGTAACTTACAAATAAAACAGCTTCTTTGTCCATCCCCATGTGTTTACCAGCTGGTTGTATGTCATTGTCTGAGCACCAGGACCATGATCAATAGTATCAAATGAAGAAAGTCCCAGTGAAGAATGCTAAACATCTATATCAAAGCAGCGCGGGAATCCTTTTGATGAATTAAATATTGTGTTCAATGCTGCATTTTAAAGACCATATTGAATGCGTTGTGGAAGTCACTTCCTGTACATGACCCATGTCAAGGCATTTAAGCCAATCTGACCTCTGCTGATGGTGGTGAGGCAGTCATGGCCACCTTTCTGTTCTTTACGGGGCCTGGGTGGTTTAGCACAGGGGTTGCACAGTTCACAGTGCTGGGGGATAAGTCTTTTTGACAGAATAAGAGATTTATAGGTCATCAGACAGCCTGAAATTAATACAAGCGAGAGGCCATTGTTACCATGACCAGGTCAGGTTTTGCCTTCAATAAGCCAGACAGAGATTCTTGGTAATGGATTCCCATTCAGGCAGTTTCAACAGTATTTCACTGATGGATCACAGATATAAGTAATTTGGGACTTGCTTCCATGTGAAACTGAATACTGACCACCTTCTTTGATTTGTTTCTGTAATAGGCTAGATTTACATTCCTTGGGGAAAACTGTTAGTAAAGCTTGGCTGTCAAGAAATTAGAGAAGGAAAAAATTAGGGATATTCCAATCCAGAGGGATGGCAGCTCAGTGGTTAAGGCTCTGGTCCATCAGTGGAATATTGTAAGTTTCACTTTTGGACCGTTGAGCAAGATTCTCAACCCTCAGCTGTTCAAATCATTTGTAAGTCGCTCTGGTTAAGGGATTCTGCTAATGGATGTAATTGCAATATGTAATAGCTGTGTTAAGTATCATCTTTCATGCTGCTTTTCCCCATTGCACTGTTTATGCTTGGGCATACAGTACAGTCTGCTCATACTGGTGATGTAGTAAAAGCACATTGTCACTCTGTCTCCTGTAGAATGTTTTAGCACTTATAAATAAAGCAGTCCAGATCAGAGGCTGACTGCTTATAACATTTCCAATAGGATGAAACACCTCAATAAAACACTGATTTTTGCCAACCACAGAATTTTTGTTAGTTATTTGCTTCAGTAATGTTTTCAAATGTCTTCAAATTACATCCTTAAACTATTTTAAGTGAAATATTGAAATAATGTTTGTGTAATCATTCTGTATTTATAAGCGCTTAAAGCTTTATTTTATTGCGATTCAGTCAAAAGTTGAAGCACCCTTGTTTAAATGGCATGTTTTGTCCATTTTCTAAACGAAAAGACACTAAAAACGTCCCCTGTAGGAAACAAAGACACATATCACACAAAGTGGGGAACAAAAAGTTCCCAAAAATGACCCAAAACATGCTTCAAAGATTTGCAGCAGCTACTTAATGTCCAAAGATCAATGTGTGCCTTTCCTCCATAGTCCCCTGAACTAAACCATATTAATCATTTATGGGGGCACTTGAAGACACAGAAAATCAAGCACTGAGTAGCCACACACTTTGAAATCTTGTGAAATCATGCTGATATAACATGGACTATCAGATTTGCACAAACTCGTAGAATCCATGAAAGCTGCCATTGTAGCAAAAGAGGTGACATTTTAAATACAAAAAATTCTGAAATGTATCAATTTGTTTTGAAGATTCAACTTTTCATACAAATTGCTAAGCTGGATATATGCCATTTAATGAAAAGATTGTGTGAAAAGTAAGTATTTTCACTAGTAGTTTCAGACATTGAACCCAGCTATATATCTGCAAATGTTAATGAACCTTTAAAACACCAGTTAGGTTCTGAGACCTTACAAAAAGTTGGTGGATCTTTATAAAAAAAAAAAATAAACATACAGTGGGGCAAAAAAAGTATTTAGTCAGCCACTGATTGTGCAAGTTCTCCTACTTAGAAAGATGAGAGAGGACTGTAATTATCATCATATGTACACTTCAACTATGAGAGACAACATGAGAAAAAAAAAATCCAGGAAATCACATTGTAGGATTTTTAAATAATTTAATTGTAAATCATGGTGGAAAATAAGTCTTTGGTCACCCACAAACAAGCAAGATTTCTGGCTTTCACAAACCTGTAACTTCTTTAAGAAGCTCTTCTGTCCTCCACTCGTTACCTGTATTAATAGCACCTACTTGACTCCAAACTCAACCATGGCCAAGACCAAAGAGCTGCCAAAGGAAACCAGGAAGAAAATTGGAGACCTGCATCAGGCTGGAAAGAGTGAATCTACAATAGGCAAGCAGGCTAGTGTGACTAAATCAACTGTGGGAGCAATTGTAAGAAAATGGAAGACCATTGATAATCTCTCTCGATCTGGGGCCCTACGCAAGATCTCATCCCGTGGGATCAAAATGATCATGAGAACGGTGAGCAAAAATCCCAGAATTACACGGAGGGACCTGATGAATGACCTGCAGAGAGCTGGGACCAAAGTAACAAAGGCTACTATCAGTAACACACTACGCTGAGAGGGACTCAGATCCTGCAGTGCCAGGCGTGTCCCCCTGCTTAAGCCAGTACATGTCCAGGCCCGTCTGAAGTTTGCCAGAGAGCATATGGATGATCCAGAGGATTGGGAGACTATCATGTGGTCAGATGAAACCAAAATAGAACTTTTTGGTAAAAACTTGTTTGGAGGAAGTGTAATGCTGAGTTGCATCCAAAGAACACCATACCTGTGATGGAAACATCATGCTTTGGGGCTGTTTTTCTGCAAAGGAAACAGAACGACTGATCCATGTTAAGGGAAGAATGAATGGGGTCATGTATCGTGAACTTTTAAGACAAAATCTCCTTCCATCAGTGAGAGCATTGAAGATGCAACGTGGCTGGGTCTCCCAGCATGACAATGATCCCAAACACACCACTCGGGCAACAAAGTAGTGGCTCTTTAAAAAGCATTTCAAGGTCCTGGAGTGGCCTAGCCAGTGTCCAGACCTCAACCCCATAGAAAATTTGTGGAGGGAGTTGAAAGTCTGTGTTGCCCAGTGACAGCCCCAAAACATGTCAAGTCAAGTCAAGTCAGATTTATTTATATAGCGCTTTTTACAATGGAGCATTGTCTCAAAGCAACTTTACAAGTTTAGATTATCTCCTAATAACTACGTCCAATCCCAAATTGAGCGAGCCTAGGGCGACAGTGGCAAGGAAAAACTCCCTAGTTCTAGGAAGAAACCTTGGGAGGACCAAGACTCAAAAGGGAACCCAACCTCCTTGGGCGGCGTAGATGATAATTCTAAGAGCGAACTAAAGTCATGGAAGTCAAAGTTTCGAATAGAATGTGAAGTATGCACATCGACATTAAGTGGGCCCGGGTATGATTGATAAATCTAAGAGCGAAACTAAAGTCATGGAGTCATGGTCCGAATAAAATGTGAATTATGCACAGTGGAGCTCCATCAGATGTACATCATGTGTGGGGCCGGAACTGCCGGAACACAGCTCGGGAGAGAAAACAGAAAATGTAAATTAGTTATTGATTAAGAGCACAGTGTCTATTAACAATCACTGATGCCGCCATGTCAATCACTGATGCCAAGTGTAGCATGAGACCCCCCGGCAGCATTAGCTATAGCAGCCATAGCTAGAACCTAGAAAGAGAGGAGAACTGGAAAGGAAACACAGCCAAGAGGGATCACATGAGACATTGGCCAAACCCCAACGAGCGGCAGAAGACAGCAACCCAACTTTCTCTGAATCACCATAAGACTCTTTTATGACTATGAACCCCCCAGCCTCTGCCCTTATTCTAAGGCCCCCCAAGGTTGCATTGAGTCAAGATCACGAGGACCCAAGCCCTAGTTTTCAGCCAGACCGCCACACAGACACTTCCGTCAAGCGTCGACAAGGCAGGCCAGGCCAGACATGACTTCAGACCCCGGGCCTCAGCAAACCCAAACCATGCAACCTGGGTCTAAAATCTAAGTCAAAAGCCTGAGTAAAATAAGTATGTCTTTTAGCCTAGACTTAAAACTTTGGAGGGTGTCTGAATTCTCGAACGAAATTGGGAAGTTTATCCATCCATAGTTGGGGGGCCATGTAATGAGAAAGCCTTTCCCCTGCTTTGACTTTTTTAATTCTAGGAACTAAAAGAAGTCCTTCTGACCCTGCGAACGAAGTAGACAGAGTTGGATTGTAAACTCCTAATAGTTCCACTCAGATAAATGTGGGGCCAGGGGGAGGGGGGATGAAGAAAAGGGGGGGAAAGATGATACAGGCAGATAATGTGGGGCCAGGCCATGTAGAGCTTTATTATTTATAATATAAGTATTTTGTAATCAATGCGGAATTTGACAGGTAACCAGTGCAGTGATGATAGAACAGGAGTGATATGATCAAATTTTCTAGTTCCAGTTAGCAGCTGCATTCTGAACTAACTGAAGTTTATTTATAGATTTACTAGAGCATCCAGTAAGTAAGGCGTTACAGTAATCCAACCTTGAGGTTATAAACGCATGAACAAGTTTTTCTGCATCATTAAAAGAGAGGATATTTCTAAGTTTAGCGATATTACGTAATTGAAAGAAAGCAATTCGAGTTATGCTGCTAATGTGCGCATCAAAGGAGAGATCTGAATCAAATGTGACCCCTAAGTTTTTTACAGACGGACTGGGCAATACTTGGCAGCCATCTAGATTTAGGATAGATGTAGCCAACCTGTCTCTCATAGCCTTAGGTCCCACTAATAGCACCTCAGTTTTATCTGAGTTAAGTAAGAGAAAATTAAATAACATCCAATCTTTTATTTCCTTTACACAGTCCTCGATTTTGTTGATTGTAAGGCTGTCATTAGGTTTGGCTGATATGTACAGCTGTGTATCATCTGCATAGCAGTGGAAACTAATGCCATGTTTACGAATAACTGAGCCTAGTGGCAGCATGTACAGAGAGAATAAAAGCGGGCCAAGCACTGACCCCTGAGGCACGCCATACTTCACTTTTGAGAGCTTAGATCTTAGATTATTTATATGAACAAACTGGTACCGGTCAGTTAAGTAGGATTTAAACCAAGAAAGTGCTGATCCCTTAATACCTATAGTATTTTCTAGTCTGTTTAGTAAAACATCATGATCTATAGTGTCAAATGCTGCACTTAAATCTAACAGAACAAGAAAAGAAACACATCCCTTATCTGCGGACATTAACAAGTCATTTAGTACCCTAATCAATGCTGTTTCAGTACTATGATGGGGCCTGAAGCCAGACTGAAATGTTTCATAAATTTCATCCCTTTGGAGGTAACTGCAGAGCTGCTGATAGACGGCTTTTTCTAAGATTTTGGACAGAAACGGTAGATTTGAAATTGGTCTATAATTAGATATCACACAAATGTCAAGAGTGGCTTTTTTAATCAGTGGTTTGATAACGGCAGCTTTAAAGGATTTGGGCACATAACCAAAGGTAAAGGATGACTTTAAAATAACTAACAGTGGCTCTATAATACTAGGTATTACTTGTTTGAGTAAACGTGTAGGAATGGGATCTAATAAACATGTTGATGACTTAGACGAGCTGATCAGTGCGGATAGTTAAGTATTAGTAATTGGGGTAAAAGATTCTAATCTTGATTTACAGCTCATTAAACAGATGTCTTCACTAGTGCTGCATCTGGAAGGTGGCTGAATAGTTTGGTGATGTGATGAGCATTGAGTTTTATGCCTAATGTTCTCTATCTTATCATTAAAAAAAGTCATGAAAATCATTACTATTAAAATGACACAGAACGGGAGAATCACTTTCTGTGGGGATTTTTATTAATTTGCAGACTGTATTAAAAAGAAATATTGGATTATTCTTATTTTTCTCTATGATTGAAGAGAAGTATGCAGCTTTAGCTTTAGTGAGGGCATGCTTATACTCTGTCATGCTGTCCCTCCAACCAAGCTTAAACACCTCCAATTTACTATGTCTCCACTTGTGCTCTAAATGCCATGTTCTTTGCTTTAAGGTAGGGGTGTGGTCATTATACCATGGTGCTAGCCTTTTTTCCCTAATACGTTTGACCCTAGCAGGGGCAGTCATGTCCAGGGTTGAGCGAAGCACACATTCTAATTGCTCATTTACACAAGATGATTTATCTCCATAGGTGTATTAAATTTTAAGTCTGGTAGGTTTTTAATAAACGCAGCTGGAGTAGCAGATGTGATAGTGTGCTTAGTGTGATAACGAGGCAGAAGGATTTTATTTATTAGAGATAGCTCAAATACTAAAAGATAGTGATCTGAAATCGAATCACTTTGGGGGAAAACATCAAGGTTATCTATTTTGATATCAAATGTTAATATTAGATCTAAAGTATGATTACAGCGGTGGGTTGGTCCCATCACATTCTGAGTGATACCCATGGATTCTAAGATGGACTCGAAAGCAATTATAAGTGGATCCTGCTCATTGTCAAAGTGAATATTGAAATCACCTACAATTAAAGCCTTATCTGTTGACAGTAGTAAGCAGGAAAGAAAGTTAGCAAATTCCTGAAGAAATTCTGAATAGGGACCAGGAGGGAGGTAAATAGTGATAAGCTGAAAAGAGTGTGGTTTTGACTTCCATAACGATGGATCAGTCACATTAAGAATCAGTATTTCAAAGAATTAGCCTTGTAAATGGGATTTTAGCTGTAACACCTAAGGCTCTTTGTCAAAATTGTGGCTATGCCTCCCCCCCGACCATTAGGACGAGGGCAACTAGGCATGACTGATCCAGGAGGTGAGGCCTTCATTTTAAGGGCTAAATATTCCATCAGGTCTAATCCAAGTTTCAGTGAGACACAGAGCGTGTAAGCGTTTATCAGTGAATCATTTTTCATTTTACAATCACTGCTTTTGTTTGTAAGTGATCTAATGTTAAGTAGTCCTAGCTTTTTAGTCTAATGTTGTTATTTCTTTGCAGCTATCCTATTTGTTTTATACTAATGAGGTTATTAAAACAGACTTTTTGAGAGCGTTTACGTTTTAGGGCATATGCGGGTAAACAGACACAGTTTCAATATCACTGCTCTAGAGGAGATCTGCATGGAGGAAATGGGCCAAAATATACCAGCTACAGTGTTGTGCCAAACCTGGTGAAGACTTACAGGAAAATGTTTGACCTCTGTCATTGCCAACAAAGGTTTTGTTTACAAAGTATTGATTTGAACTTTTTGTTATTGACCCAAATACTTATTTTCCCCAATGAATTTACAATTAAATTCTTTAAAAATCCTACAGTTGTGATTTCCTGGATTTTTTTCTCATTTTGTCTCTCATAGTTGAAGTGTACCTATGATGAAAATTACAGACCTCTCTCATCTTTCTAAGTAGGAGAACTTGCACAATCAGTGGCTGACTAAATACTTTTTTGCCCCACTGTAGCAGACTTAGTTTTATGGACAGTATTGGGGGAAGTTGATAATGTATCACATGTCTAGTAAACGTTGATTGATGTATACTGAAAAGGGTTTGGGAAAAACCCTGTAGGTATATGTGATGCCAGATTTACTAGATACTTTAGGTTGACATTTCATTGTTTTCGACTGATCAGTCCTGCTGAAAGCCTGTGTATTTTTTATGTTCATACTTGGTATATTTTCTGTTGGATGTTTCTAACTACTGATTTGCAACATTGAGTCTAACAGTTTGAGAGAGGATATAATGGAAATATAGCAGATTGTACTTGTGACTCACTCTTAAAAAAGTTTGTGAAAAGCTCAACACAATAGTTATGTCTCTGGCCACCAATATGTAACAGTCTCAAATAAAGAGAAGCTTCTCATACACATTAATTATATACATGACTTCACCTGGTCACCATATGAAAACCATTCTTACTGCATCACACAGAGCTTTGGGTATAACGCAACAAACTTCACTCATTGAAAAAATGCTTCTCTTTCAATGAAATGAGCGTGATAAAGTTTGGGAACTCACTGTAGGTTATGTAACATCATATTCCCAACAAGCTCTTAGGGATTCATGAATATAAAATGGGTGGAATTAAATTTTTCATAGGCCTACATGGTAACATAAAATGTAGACAGGAAATGAAAAGTTGTTGAATAAAAACACTGATGTACTTAATAACTTCATAGAATAAATCCTCAATCTCCGTGCTCGATGCACTGCATAATGTCTTACAGTATATCCACTAATTTCTTCTAAATTGCCCCTTGATTTCCCATCCATTTTCCTTTCTGTATTGTAAATGAACCATTCTTTAGTGTACGCCCTGTCTTTCATCGGTTCTGCTACATTTGATCTGGTAATTTCCCCAGCAGCGCCTACTCTTGTTTAAAGTGATTAATTTGCGTAATGAAATTCGCTTGGTTAAACTGAAGCAGCATAATTTCTGTGGTAATTAATGTATTCACTGTGAAAATACATTCATACATATTTTCATAGCTCGGGCTCCTAGCCCATGTGTTTCTGTTCACTACCAAATTTTCTTTATTTCATTTACCTGTTCAACAGACTTCTTTGCTGTGGTTAATATTGATTTAGCGTCAACTGTTTTGTTTAATAAGGAAATCTGAGACTTACAGCCCTGTGCAAAAGTCTGTGCTAGGCCACCATAAGATAAGCTATGAAGACCATATATAATTATTTCTCTCTTTATTAAAATACCAAAAAAGACAGGACATTTGTATAGAGTATTAACAAACTGGAAAAAAACAACTTATATAGGCTACAGTGGCAGGTATTTATTGTGACCTCATTTGACACTTGAGCAATTGCAGCATCTGGCAGCATTGGAATACCAAGTTGACCCTTCTACAGTCTGAAGAAACTTGATCAGGAATGTTTTTTTTCAAAGGGTAGCAGCCAAGAAACCACTTGTTTGGAAGGGGAACAGGGTGAAAAGGTTAAGATATGCTGAAACTCACAAAGATTGTAATGAAGATCAGTGGAAAAGGGTTTTATGGTCTAATGGATTCAAGTTGGAATTTTTTGGATCCAATCAATGATGAGTGCATGCATATGCACTTCAATAACTGCAGAAAATCAGATTTTGTCAGTAATATGATCAATGAGTCACTTGGTTAGTCAGATAATAGGAAAGTTCCAGGTTGACATGACTCAGGCATGACTTTGCAAGCAGTCAATAATCTCACAGAAGAATGTGACGTAAACTTCAAACTTTATTTTTAAATAATCTAATTAATTTACCTTATCCTGAGCGACTTACAGTCTTGAGAGGTATGAGCTAAGCAACTGAGGGTTAAGAATCTTACTCATGGCCCCAACAGTGGCATCTTTGGCAGAGCCTGGATTTCAAACCGTCTGGTTAATAGTCCAATACTTTAACAGTAAAATACTATCTGATTCCATTGTTTTTAAAACCTCACATGCCCATCTCTGTGAAAAAGTAAATATGCCCACTGCTGTCTTGGACAAGTCCATTGCATGGTAAACAGGGGTCACTGTTGCAACACCTAGGAACAACCCCTTGACCGGTCTACCCTCAGTCAGACCCCCAGTCTCAATCAGCCAGTAGCATTTGCATATGATTACCGGACTTGCTGAAAGGCACATGAGACTCAATCCTAGGTCACCGTGGTTGTGGGGTGGTGTATTAGATGAAGTGAATTCTTTACACAGCAGTACAAACTCATTCGGAACACCAGCTACTTTTTTTGTTTTCTGTTTGTGATTCGTTAAAGCAGATTATTGTTTCAGATAGCAGATTAGTTAATTGAGCAAAGCTCTTAACCCCCCCATTGCTTGAATTGTAAGGTTGTATCAGTCAAAGTTACTCTGGATAAGAGTGTCTTTCAAATGGCTAAATATAACAGCGGGCATTAGCAGACGCCCTTATCCACTGAGACTTACAACTGATGCAGTCTTACAGTCTAAGCAGCTTAGGGTGAAGCCCCAAAAGTGACAGACTAACTGTGATGGGTCTTGAACCCTGGTCCTTCTGGTGGACCAAGGTCTGGTATGGTCTATGTACTTCCAGCAGTGGATGGCTATGGTGTCATCAGGATTCAGACTTGCTGTCCGTATCAGTGGTGTTGTGTGCAAAAACCTGCAACTGCTAAGCTTTGCAAGTCTCTGTGGATATGGAATGTGCCAACTGCTGCAAATGAAATGTAAATGCTTTTAACAAGTCTTTTGAAAGGGTGAGGCCTCTCACTTGCTTTATGTATTTGGCCATTAATATCTTTATTCATTTTGATCCCAACTGTAAATAATGGATCATAAATATCCAATTTCTTTTTGAAAACCCATTTAAAACGGACCGCAGCGTTTATAGTAAGGCAGTGGTGTGAAGTAGGAGCAGATATAAAACAATGATAGTGTTCCAAAGGGCTTGTTCCAATGATTAAAAAAGCCATTACATGGTCAATGTGAAGTATTGGAGTCTGTACATCAGGCTCACTCTTTGGATCGCTGCATCTCCTCTCCTCTCCACCCATGACTGTTCAGCCTGCCTCCAAAATAATTATTTTGACAGTGGCTATGTCGAGAATGTTTGCCGTTTAGTTTTTCCTTTACGAATGTTTGTTTTTTATAATATCCCACTGTGACAAGTAAGGCACATATTTGCCAAATGACAGGAATGTGAGGCAATTAGTTTTAATGATGTGCAAGACAAGTCAGCATGACGGCAATTAACGCAGCATTTTTGGGCCGTGCGTGGAAGCAGTGACAGTTCAGGAAAGCAACACACCCACTGCACTACAATGAGGCCAGTGTGTTTGTAGTGTTGGAGCCCAGCTGCTCTCATTTTTAGTCATATGACTTAAAGTAGTATCCAGCGTAGGGTCAGGGAGATGTTAACTAGACCCGTGCCTCTAGAAGATACAGAGAATTCCACTGTTTCTTCTTTTATGTGATTTTCGACTCTTGCTCTCATAAACCGATTTGAAAGTATGCAGACTCGCAAGTTTATTATGAACATGACAGATAAAATCCACATGCTCATATATTGATTTGGCAAAGTCTGTTATCCTTTTTACTACCAAGACTTCTCAAGAATGCAAAGTTAATGCCTGGAGATCAGTTGAGACAGAACAAACCGAACATCCTAAACACTGTAACTGAGCTCTCTACTTCTGTAAATAATTAATGCAAAACAGTAAGTACTGGTGACTCATTGGAGGTCTATGTGGCTACGTTCACGCAGTAAGTAAAAGAGGCCCAAATCTGAGCTGTTTCGTCATATGGGACACAGAGGGTATCTTTGGGGCAATGTAAATGGGGGGGAAAAAAAAGTAACCTGTCATTTTCACTTCCGAATTGGTCCACTTATATATGCGGTATTGAAATCTGATACATTACTGATACACGGCATGCGACTCTGAGTCTGAAAAGTCAGATCAGAATTCAAGCGACTTTTACATCATTCCAACTAGACCTTCGTCATAAATTCGCACTGAAGGCTAAATGGACGAAAGCAGTGAGGGAAGTTTTTATTGGCGGGACAGTGAAGTAAGAGACTTCAAATATTTGGGGTGATGACTCTCTGTATACAAAATTAGACAGCACTTATTGCAACCGATCCGTTTGCGGCCACACTAGGAACTGACTGCAGTGTCAAAGGAAAATAAAAAGCTTACAAGTGAAGGTTAAATAATCCAAGGACACAAACCAAAGAAGTGGCTGTGGCTGAATATTGAGCCCTTTGTAACATGACTATTAAAGATGTTCCGGTTACTGTTGATTCCATTTAGATTTTCACCTCTGGATGAGGGGTCACATGACGCATTGCTCTTCTTTTGTGCATTTGCATCAGTTTATGAGCATTAACTGTTCAGATGACTGTCAGATGTATGTCCCATTAAGAAGTTTTAAAAAACTTGGATTTAGTGAGAAAATTGGGTTTGGGCCACTTTGCTTGTGTGAATGTAGCCGGTGACCTAGGTTTAAACAGTGCCTTCCATACAGGCCCTGTTGGCTGTGTTTGGGGATTGGCAGACCGAACGAGAGGGTCAGCAACAGCGATCTCAAACCAAAACCTGCAATGTTCTGCTATTCCATTTAGGGAACATGCCAGTCTGTGCCCTGTGAATTCAGGGATGGGCTCCTGACCCACTGCGACACTGAGTCTGTTTACATGCACTTTATAATCTGCCAACTGCAGACAATCTAATATTGTCAGTAATCTGATCAACGAGGTTACATGCACTTGGGTAATCAGATAATGAGTTTATATGACTTGGGCAATAATCAGATGTCTACTTTACAGCCAGCCAATAATCTCACAGAAGGATGTGATGTAAACTTCAAACTTTAATAATTAAATAATTAAATCCTTAATTTTCTTGAGCATATGCTGTGTTTCAGAGTTGCTACAAAAGTGTTTGGTGGGCAGTTTGCAAGTGTTGCATTTAATCCCATGGTTGCCAGATCTCACAAGAGAAACAAGCAACCATATCTTGGAAATGAGTCCAAAAAGATGCAAAGACTCTTATAGTAAGCAAACTTAGCAACAGTGTTTGATTCTTATACCCACGTCCAGGACAGCTCTGTATTCTATTCGGTTACAGTTGTGTTGCATGCATGTGCGGACTGAGAAAACCGATTGAAATCAGGGCAAGGATACGCTGAGAAATCTTATTGCTGAAATAAAATACAGCTCTCTTTGTTGGATTTCTTAATCTGATTGGCTTAATCAGATCTAAGAAATTGGAGTATGCGGTTGACATGACCACTTTAAAAATCAGATATATAGTGGTGCTTGAAAGTTTGTGAACCCTTTAGAATGTTCTATTTTTCTGCATAAATATGACCTCAAACATAATCAGATTTTCATGCAAGTCCTAAAAGTAGATAAAGAGAACCCAGTTAAACAATTGAGACAAAAATATTATACTTGGTCATTTATTTATGGAGGAAAATGATCCAATATTACATATTAGTGAGTGGCAAAAGTATGTGAACCTCCAGGATTAGCAGTTAAATTGAAGGTGAAATTAGAGTCAGGTGTTTTCAATCAATGGGATGACAATCAGGTGTGAGTGGGCACCCTGTTTTATTTAAACAACATGTTTGTGGGAGTGTATCATGGCACGAACAAAGGAGATTTCTGAGGAGCTCAGAAAAAGTTGTTGATGCTCATCAAACTGGAAAAGGTTACAAAACCATCTCTAAAGAGTTTGAACTCCAACAATCCACAGTCAGGCAGATTGTGTACAAATGGAGGAAATTCAAGACCATTGTTACCCTCCCCAGGAGTGGTCGACCAACAAAGATGACTCCATGAGCAAGGCAAAGTCACACAATATCCCAGGATAACTTCTACGCAACTGAAGGCCTCTCTCACATTGGCTAATGCTAATGTTCATGAGTCCACCATCAGAAGAACACTGAACAACAATGGTGTGCATGGCAGGGTTGCAAAGAGAAAGCCACTGCTCTCCAAAAAGAACATTGCTGCTCATCTGCAGTTTGCTAAAGATCATGTGGACAAGCCAGAAGGCTATTGGAAGAATGTTTTGTGGACGGCTGAGACTAAAATAGAACTTTTTGGTTTAAAAGTAAGTGTTATGTTTGGAGAAAGGAAAGCACTGCATTCCAGCATAAGAACCTTATCCCATCTGTGAAACATTGTGGTGGTAGTGTCATGGTTTTGCTGCATTTGGGCCAGGACGGTCACACCAGATACTGAAAGCAAAGGTTCACATACTTTTGCCAGTCACTAATATGTAATACTGGATCATTTTGCTCATAAATGACCAAGTATAATATGTTTGTCTCATTTGTTTAACTGGGTTCTCTTAATCTGCTTTTAGGACTTGTGGGAAAATCTGATGATGTTTTAGGTCATATTTATGTAGAAATATAGAACATTCTAAAGGGTTTACAAACAAAGCACCACTGTAGCAGAAATACGTTCATGACTGGGTTATTAAGTACATGTAAATGCACTCACTGACCAGGATAAGTGGGGAGAGAACATTGATCGGAGTGCCAAATATGTCAAATCCAGTCCAATATCTAAGTGTTACTGGACCATATCAGGCTTAGTACCTGTCCTCAGTTTTGTATCACTTGCTTTTTTGATAAGCTATGAATGCTCCAGGCTTTCCGAAATTCATTTAGTGTCAGCAACGTTAAACACCTCCAAGGAAGCCAAACCCAGACTTTAAGCTGACCTCCATTATACTAAACAGGATGGGAAAAATGTGCCAAAACAGAGTGTATCTTAATTTGTCCATGCTGACTGTTGTCACTTTTCAAATAATTTTTCTTTGATGTGAAAACTGGATAAACAGGAAAAACATCTGGTCGTCAGACATCAGACTGTAATGGACTATGAAACAATGAAAGTAATTCATAATAAGTGAGGGTTGTTCTAGTTATTTCCTCCAGTATAAACTCCACATTAAATTGAACAAAAGCCCCTAATAAAACGTAATTGCTTCAGATCAGAGGAAATTACAATATAACATGCATGAAAGTACGTCTACAGATGCTGGACCAACGCTTCTTGGTCTTGCTTTCCACCTCAGGCCAGTGTTAGCCAGGAGTCCAAGACCTGCATTACAATAACAGGAAAGCCAGCAGGCCATGCAGTCACTCTCCCAGAAGAGCTGGAGGAAGCTTTTGGCTTGTAATCTCAGTGTCCTGTGGCATCTGTGTCAATAGCATTCCTGTACTGTTGACAGAGCCTCGCTGTTTGCTTTAGTCTCCAGAGAATGGTGGTCTGATTTACTGTTTGAGGACGATGTCATAAATTCTAGCTTGCCATCCACAGCTGAGTCGCAAGACGGAGCGCCATGTTTGGTTTGCATGGCATGCTACAGGCCCCTCTGGACACCGTTAAAGTAGCAGAGGGTTCCGCTTGAAACCTGCAGGGTTTGTTTTTTAGCCAACCATGAACAATGTTACCTCGCACTGGCTGTGTTCATAAGCATTCGATAAATAGTGTTGGTAAATAAATCATTCTGATTGCAAGCGGTGGGTGAGATTGAGCTTAAATAGCAAATGCAGTGCCTACACAAAAGTTGTAGTAAATGTGATGTAAAATTAAATATCTAATCTTAGTAGTGGCGGACAGTGACTATTACAGCTTGGCCTTCAGTTTTTGGGCATAAACTAAAAAATAAAAAAAGTAAGTCGAGTGCACATGTATTTGTGCATACAATTAACTTAGTAAATGTATGTTAAACCAGTAGTTCTAAATTCACATGGATCAGTACAAAGACTATTGACATTTGGATTATTGACATGAATGGAAAAATGAAAATCTTTCAATTTTGAGGCTCTATTGACAC
The DNA here is from genome assembly GCA_025084515.1 of Ancistrus triradiatus. Lineage (NCBI taxonomy): Eukaryota > Metazoa > Chordata > Actinopteri > Siluriformes > Loricariidae > Ancistrus > Ancistrus triradiatus. The sequence continues at coordinate 669,692 of JAJAGP010000091.1, forward strand.
CTGGAACAGAGAATCAAAAAGCATCAAGATTAAAATTATTTCCATGACACATACAACACAAATGTCTCAGCCCTCATTATTATAGCACCATAAACAGAAATAACCAAGACTCAGTGATGTACAGTGGAATTTTCTATACATTTACATTTACATTTACAGCATTTAGCAGACGCCCTTATCCAGGGCGACTTACATTCTTACAATCCAAGCAATTGTGGGTTAAGGGCCTTGCTCAAGGACCCAACAGTGGCAGCTTGGCAGAGGTGGGATTTGAACCCTGGACCTGCTGGTCCATAGTCCAGCACCTTACCCGCTAGGCCACCACAGTCCCAGATACATCTGCATAAATATGACCTAAAAAAACAATAAGCTGTACCTAAAAGTAGTTAAAAAGAACCCAGTTAAACAAATGAGACAAATATACATGGCCGTTTATTTATTGGGGTGGAAATTATCTGATATTACATATCTGTGAGTGGCAGAAGTATGTGAACCTTTGCTTTCAGTATCTGGCGTGACCTCCTCAGCATCAGTAACTGTTATTAAACATTTCTGGTACTGTTGATGAGGCCTGCACACTAACTTAGAGGAATATTAGCCCATTTGTCTGTAGAGAACAGCTTAAACTCTGTGATGTTGGTGTTTTTCGCACATGAACAGGTCAGGACTTTGACATGCCGATTCCAAGACATTAACTTTAGTCTTCTTTATTAATTAGGAATTAGCATTAGAATGAATAATTAAGAACCAGCAAATAAGAATTTTAGAATTTGATGTTCCATCAATAATGGCAAGCTGTCCTCACCCAGATGCAGCAAAACAGGCCAAACCATAATATTGTTTCATACATGGGATAATGATTCTTATGCTGGTTAGCAAAGTTCCCTCACCAACTCAGCTCAGTTGCAAGTCGCCCTGGATAAGAGCATCCACAGTAAATACAATTTTTAGTTCATTGAAACAGTACTGGTGACAAATGTCTCTGTGTATTATGTATTGAATGTAGGTCGTGATTTTTGGTTACCTGGATTTACAAAATGTTTCTTAGCTGCTTATGTACTGTTTTCTATTTCTCTTTTATAGCGGATTGCCAGCCCCCGTGTGAAAACCGTGGTTCGTGCAGTCGTCCTCACACTTGCATTTGCCGCTCTGGTTATCAGGGAAGGCGCTGTGAAGAGGTGGCGCCTGAGCAGGTCTATATCCGCACCGGCACCTCCAGGATTCTGAGGCCTTTCCAGCCTGGCACTGACTCCAACCAGCGCCAGCCGGCCCGCAGGAATCCTGCTGAGAGAAAAGCAATCGACACCAGTCCAAAAACCCAGACACCCAAACCTCCGACCAGCAGGGTTCCTCATTCAGCTGGGTAAGTCTCTCTTCAGCCTGTGGTTAAATAATCACAAGAGCGCAGAAATACTCCTTGTCTTGTGCAAGCTGAATCACGGAATACATGAGTCATCGATACAGAAGCCGCTAGAGAAAGCAGTGTCATTATTTATCCTTAAGCTGAGTTTACACTAGACACTGACATGTCTTCGTAGACAGTAATGGTTTGTCTCTAGTGAGTCTAGTGACCTGCTGCTGCTATCTGTCTATACAGCTTTACTAAGATAATAAATGCGTATCACCAGTTTGCTTATACATTCGAACATCCTAATAAAACCTAGTAAAAGCTACAAGACAGTAATACGGTTTACTTTTGTTTAAACACTTTTGTAGGAAAGTAGGGAGGGTAGTGATTCTGGCAGACGATGAACACTTAAGCCATGCCATGAGAAAAATTTCATTTCAAGTGTTGCATGCTGTTCTCTTCTTGTCACTGTTGCTCAAGTCAAGATTATGCGCATAGAAATGAATGGTAACCTGTTGCATCATCGAACTCCAGTGTGATCTCTAGTCTTAGGTCTTAGGGCCACAGAGCTCAAATCTATTTCTGCCCAAATCAGATTTTCTGCAGGTTAAAAAAAGCAAAAGATGAAGTTTTTTTTCAGTTATATTCAATGCACATGTGTATGAGGTTTCATTAATTTCATGTTTCAAATCAGCCTGTTACATATTTAATGTGGACTGTTATGCCATTTCTTGACCTAGATTTGAGGACAAAACAAGCTCATTGATATGTGTTTGATATTTTATAAGGCTGTGTACACCACTCTATATTTTTGGTTTATATTCTGCTTATTCTTTATTTAGATTTTAGTTGTCACTGCACTTTGTAGTTCCACAATTGCAGACTATAGTCCTTCTGTTTCACTACACACTTTGTTAGTCCCCTGTACTATGTTCACTAATGGTCAGGACCACCACAGATCAGGTACTATTTGGGTAGTGGATCATTCTTAGGACTGCAGTGACAGTGGTGTTAGTGTGTGATGCACTGATACAAGTGGATCAGATTCCACAGTGCTGCTGAAGTTTTAAATCACCTCAGTGTCACTGCTGGACTGAAGAATTGTCCACCAATCAAAAATGTCCAGCCACCTGCATCCTGTAGGCACTGTGAGCACTGATGGAAGATAAGAGGATGGCTAACACAAACTGTGAAACAACAGATGAATGTCTGTAATGAAGTGGACAGTGAGTTTTAAAACTGTTGTGTCTGATCCAGTCATACCACCTCAAGACACACCAACACACCACCACATCATTCATTCATTCATTGAGAATGATCTATAAAAATCATCTTATTCTGTCAAAATCCTTACCTCCTTGTCTGGGCATGTGATAACAATCTCACAAGCTTTACACAAAGTTGATCAGTATAGCATGATGGTAAGAAACCTATTCTAAAAAGAAAAAGTGTCATATAGTGTTTTGCTTTCATTTCTGATGCAATGTACCAAATGTTTTATGCTCAGATGAGACCAAGGTTAAATTTTTGTCCTCAAGTCCAAGCTCTGTTTGGTGCAAACCAAGCATGTGAAGCATGGTGGTAGCAATATTATGCTGTTAAAGTGTTTTTCTACAGTGGGGACTGTGCAGTTGGTCAGGGTTTTATCTGAAATATTGCCTTTTCACTTTATTTCAGTGTTACACTCTGTAACTAACTATGTAAATAATGCGGGAAATCTTTATTTTTATTTTCCGTTCGTGTTTTAAGAGAAAAAGTAACTATTTTGAAAGGGTACTTAAAGTCAACAGAAGAGCTTGTAATTGTAGTCTGTATTTTACATTACATTACCTGCCTTTTCATTAAATCTAATCCTGTCCAGATGAAATTCAGGCATTACAAATCACAAGGGGGGGAACATGTGCTTAAGGCAGTGAAGAAGTGATCTGTCTTTATTTGGGAGAGATGTTACTGAGTAATCAAAACCAGAAGAGACCTAAAGAAATAATTTAATTTATGAGGAATTTTATGCTCTATGCACAACTAATGGTTCCTAAGGGTTTGACAGCAATGATGGGTTGCAAGAAATTAAAGAAGGAAACAATAAAATCGAGGTATAAAAACTATCCTTTTTATGAGCAACTGAGCAACGTTGTGGGTGATGATGCTATATCCAGCGTTAGATTCACAAAATGTACAGTTGGTCCATTATACCATTGATCCTGGTCATGAGAACATGGTTACAATGCTATAAGGTATGTACTGGTCATTCTACTACCACTACAACTGCTTTTATTAATAATAATAATACAGTGGTGCTTGAAAGTTTGTGAACCCTTAAGAATTTTCTATATTTCTGCATAAATATGACCTCAAACATCATCAGATTTTCACACAAGTCCTAAAAGTAGATAAAGAGAACCCAGTTAAACAAACAAATGAGATAAAAATATTATACTTGGTCACTTATTTATTTAGGAAAACGATCCAATATTACATATTAGTGAGTGGCAAAGTAGTCAGTGTTTTCGTTTCTCCAAACATGACGTGTTTTTTTGTTTTTCTAATTTGGTCTAGCCTTCTGGCTTGTCCACATGATCTTTAGCAAACTGCAGACGAGCAGCAATGTTCTTTTTGGAGAGCAGTGGCTTTGTCTTTGCAACCCTGCCATGCACACCATTGTTGTTCAGTGTTCTTCTGATGGTGGACTCATGACCATTAACATTAGCCAATGTGAGAGAGGTCTTCAGTTGCGTAGAAGTTACCCTGCAGCCTTTTGTGACCTCGTCAACTATTACACCCCTTGCTCTTGGAGTGATCTTTGGTCGACCACTCCTGGGGAGAGTAACACTGGTCTTGAATTTCCTCCATTTGTATACAATCTGTCTGACTGTGGATTGGTGGAATCCAAACTCTTTAGAGGTGGTTTTGTAACCTTTTCCAGCCTGATGAGCATCAACAACTCTCTTTCTGAGGTCCTCAGAAATCTCCATTGTTTGTTCCATGATACACTTCCACAAACATGCTGTGAAGAGCAGATTTTTGATAGATCCCTTCTTTAAATAAAACGGGGCCCACTCACACCTGATTGTCATCCCATTGATTGAAAACACCTGACTCTAATTTCACCTTCAAATTAACTGTTAATCCTAGAGGTTCACATACTTTTGCCACTCACTAATATGTAATATTAGATCATTTTCCTCAATAGATAAATGACCAAGTATAATATTTTGTCTCATCTGTTTAATTGGGTTCTCTTTATCTACTTTTCGGACTTCAGATGATGTTTTAGGTCATATTTATGCAGAAATATAGAAAATTGTAAAGAGTTCACAAACTTTCAAGCACCACTGTACTAATATAATGAATCAGTGCCAGTACAGATTGTTACATTATTGTTTGCTCCCTCTATGTCCTCCTGACAAAACTGAAAACAGAAAACCAATAAAATGAGAGAAAACTGAACTGAAATAAGAAAATCAAACACAGAAAACTGAGATGACTAAAGAGAAGAACAACCGAAAATGAAACATTAAAAGCTAAAGAGCGTTTTGGTTTGAGGTCACAATCCTCTTTGCTATTTGAAGTTCTGTGTTTCTGTTTTGAAATAATTCTTTTGTTTGAGGACGCCATCCCAACTTCTCCTTTGTTTACTGTTTCCCCACTCTGCCTAGGTAGAACACGGGTCTCGCAACAGCGGGCTTTCCAGTTCAGGCCTCGCTTTGGGGGGTTTCACACAGTAACATAACACTTGTTTATTGCTCATTTCCAGTACAATTGTCTGCTTGCTCGTTGATTCACTCCTTTGAACCTCTAACGAGCAAGGGGCATTCCTCTCTGCAACTGGGTCTAGCCCAAGCCATCCCATTACAGCTGATGCATGTCTGAATTACAGACCATTAACTCTGTGGTAGACAAAAACTGTTTAGTATGAGGGTTACTGTTTTTGGGAATGAGCTCATATTTGTCTCTAATTATTGAAATTGAATAATTAAAGCAATAACTCAATAAAAGCCCTGATTACATAAAAACTGATTGCCTGAAACCCCTTAAATAGTGATAAAATTACAGTGTATTCTGTAAACTTTGTTGCTAAGCAACATAATGGGCAAAGGTTGGACTAGTCCATGGACAAAACTTTTGTTTAATGATCCGAAGTTCTGTTTCTCTTATTTGGACATGACCACTGAGGGTACACGTGTCGAAATAGTGCTCAGCCATGTGTGTACTTTGCTGGTGAGCTGGACGAACTCAACACTGACCAAGTACATCCTGATAATACAGTGCCAGCAATGATGTTGCTCCAGCATCTCAGCTAATAATAGTTCAGGTGCCAGTATGACTGAAGAGAGCATTTGCTTGTCTAATCATGGCCATAATTTCCTTTGCCTCCGAGACGGCTTCAGATAGTTAATGGTTGGTAACAGGTTCAACTTGGACCTAACAGTATAAGTGTTTAATTGAATTAAGTAAAACATTAATATCAAAGTGGTCACAGGTATGGGTGTATTGAGTATTTTTGTAACAGTTTCTAGAGTGGTTCAGAAACTCAAATTTTAGAATGAGTTTTGCTTTTGCCTTGATAGTACTTAAGCATAGTTGTTTAACATAGTGGTTTAATATATACTTTACATATGCGCTTACATTAACCTACAGTTGGACAAAATCATTAACACAAAGCCTATTTTAGTTGAATATATCATGTAGTTTATTGAATAAGGTATTGAAAGTGAAAAAGACAAAGAAAATGGTTAGTCCATTGGTGCTGCTGCTCAGCTGGCTGCTTCTCAGATGGCCAGCATCTTTTTCAGAGAGCGTCATGGTGCACCGCACTTGCCAGAAAAAACATAGAAATTCTAAATTCAGAATATTGTTTCTGCTGAATGTATTATGTATTTATTTGTATTATCGGATTCCCATCGTTAAGCCTGAACCATCGTAATCTGAGTAGTACCTGTACTTGCATGTACCTGCATTGTTATTGTAGCAACAGGTTCAAGTTCAGTTTATTTATATATCGCTCCTAACAGTAGACGTTGTCACAAAGTAGTTTTACATAAATCACAGTTACGCAGTCAGAGATGATGGTCGTTTGATCGTTTGTCATTTTCAGTGCAAGAAGTAAATGTAAATGAGAAGTGATTTGCACTGAACATGACAACTAGGGTTAGACATGTCAAGCATTCATGTGATGAATATTCCTGTAGTAAAGCCTTCAGATCATTTTATTATATCCCTAGCTACAAAACTGGAGTTATTTGTTTATACGTCATTTGGGTTTTTAATACTCAAAGCAAATATATATTTCTTATGATTAATTGCTTGGTTATGACAGACTGTTGGGTCATCAAGCGTCAGTTCTGACACTTTGGAATGCAGCACATGACTTAATCTAGTGAAAGCCTGGCCAGAAATGCCTTTGTGGTTGTTTTATGTTTGTTGTGTTTGTGGTGATTCACTTGTTATTTACCCTTTGGTTTCTACTTATGACTATGTGTTTCCTTAACGTAGTAAATTCAATGTGAACAGACTTTCCCAGGATTCTTATGTAACCCTGATCAACTCATTAGCTCATTCTCTAGGTTTATTGACTTGTACTTTGCTGCTGGGAAGTTACAGATTGCACTTGCTTTTTTTATTTGGATGCACATCGGAATCACCAGCAGCCCCCATGTAATAAAAGACATGCATCTTACAGGAAGCAAATGTTTGAACTTCAAACTAGTGCAGTTGTTCCAGGACTGGTGAGTAAGGTTTTAGTCTGCAAGTTACTGAACTATTTGATTGTATTTTAGTCATAATCTATGGCAACTGATATGGTTATGGAAATGTGCTGAAATACAGACTTGCCTACATAGCTCTTCAAGAGTTTTCAATCACATTGTACAAATCCAAGCATGAAAAGTTTACCGCCAATAGATTATCTGGCTGGCTTTCAGTGGTAAAGCTCATGCTGACAGTCAACCAAAAATCTCCTAAGAAAACTGATCACTGATGGATTACTACCACAAATTAATCTCTGTATTTGTATGAATGAGGAATGTGTCTCAATGGAAGCAAAATGTGTAAATACATTTTTACATACCATAGTCATGTCGGTGTCATTCCTGTAGTCCACCCTTAAAATATCTCATTCATACTGGTCCCACAGTGGACTCTTTTCATTAATGTACAATGTACAGTGTAGGGGTGTCATGTCATGATTCTTTTGTTTGTTTGTTTTTTTAGACTGGATTATGATCCATTTATTTTCATGTTGGTTGGTTTTCATTGGATGCAGCCTGCAAACTAATTTCTCTACTAATCAAAATACAACTTCACATAAGAAGAGAAATAAGGGAGAACATGTTATGAACAAAAATAATGTGGACTTCCTAACTAAATTCAAAGAGTTTCAACTTGTATATACAGTGGTACCACAGAACTCTTGGAATCGGTTCTCAACTCATTTTGACCAGAAAATTTTGCCTCAGGTCTCTTTGTTTGCTCTGTACTCGGCGCACTTGCTTAAACGAGCTGCGTGACTCATTTCACAATGATTCAGTTGTTCAGATTCACAATAGCCGTGGCTCAGTGAAGATCTCCACTATTTTCAACAGGTTTTTCTTTATTTTTACGTCTACAGTACTGTGTTCTTAGTGCAAATAAGTCTCTGTGGGTCTTAAAAAGGGTTGTATTGACTGCCAACCGAAAGGGAAACACTCCAGAACACAGGCTGCAGTTAGCATTAGCAGTTATGCTAGCGCCCGAAGTTCCCCAATACAGTAAGTGTTTTGCTTTTCACTTTCAATCCATTACTCACTAAATTACATGAGATTTTTTAAATACTTTATTATAAAATAAGCTTTGTGTTAAAGATTTTGGCCAACTGTAGGTTAATGTAAGTGTTTTAAACATTAACTTAGTTATCATTACTCATCATAGACTCCGCTACTATACAGTATGGACTGCTCTACCAACCACTCATTAAACTCATAGGTTCATGATACATTTAACTTCTGATGGATTTGTTGGAGCATATCATGCATATAAATCAGGGAGCACCTGTACAATAGAAATCCACTAATGCATATAATATCTTATACAGTGTGGATTTTCTGGTGGTCTGGAGCTGATTAATTCAATTTACATTATTTCTTTTGGGAATAATTTGCTCGGTACTCGTCATGTTCTCAACAAGGCCTCTGGGACCAAATTAATGACGAGAACTGAGGTATTGTCACGCCCCCTACCAGCACCGCTCCCGACACACGCCATCTACCACGCTCGTCCTCACCAGTCTACTAATTGCACACACCTGCTCACATCGTCAGCCCACCTCATCTCACCATACATATACCACCACTCATTCACATTCACGCCGCTACACAACAAGGTTCCTACCTCGTTTCCATAGCTCCCTCTGATCTTGTGAAAATAAAACCAAGCGATTGTTTAACTGCAGCTCAGTCCTCCAGTCTCTCTCTACTGCCTGCGTTGTCTCCTGACCACCACCGCCGTTACAGTTTGTGTAGCCGGAACATGGAGACAGCGGCTAGTAGTCTCAGCCCCACCGCGGCTTCAGCAGAGCAGATCGGAGAACTCCGCTCTCAGATCCAGGAAGTGGCCCGGGCGGTGTCTTTACTGGCGGACCATCAACGCTCGCTCAGCTCTCTGGTTCCCTCGGTCGAAGAGCTCGCCCAGCGTGTCGCTCAGCTGACGCCGCTGCCGCCGCGGAGCTACCCGCCTCCGTCACACTTCCTCCCAGTCCTCCACGGGAACATCACTCTGCCTACAAAATCGCCCTGCCGGGTAAATATGACGGCGACCCGGACCGTTGTGAGGGTTTCATTTTGCAGTGTGAATTGTGTTTCACCCAGGCACCACCGGAGTCCGACGCCTCCCGAATCGCCTTGATAGTGTCCCTCCTCTCTGGACGAGCATTGGATTGGGCCACCGCCATCTGGTCTCAACAAGGCGAAGAAGCAAGGGACTACGCAAAGTTCCTGACAGCCTTCCGCGCCGTGTTTCAGCATCCCCGTGAGGGGAGGTCCGCCGGTGACGTCTTGTTCACTCTGCGGCAGGGCCGTCGCTCGGCAGCCGACTACGCCCTCCAATTCCGCACCCTGGTGGCTAAAAGCGGATGGAACCATCCCCCATGCCCTCCTCACCGCATTCCGCCAAGGGTTGCGCCCCGATCTAAGGATGGAACTGGCAGGGCGCGACCTCGAACTGTCCCTGGAGGACCTTATCACCCTCACCATCCGTCTGGACCAGCTCCTCGTCCCACGGCCCGCCTCTGTTCCTCGCCCGGCCCCTAGAGCCATCCCAGGGGATGCCCGTGACCCCTCACCTCTGGCTGAGCCTATGGAGATCGGCCGCGCTCAACTTTCCACCGAGGAACGGCGTCGCCGCTTCGAACGGGGACTCTGCTGTTATTGCGGCTCGGACCGGCACCTCCGTCCTGCATGTGACCTCGCCCCGGCCGGATCAACCCACACGCGGGCCAGGGACCACACACACACGCCACGGGTGAGTCGAAACCATCCTTACGTCTTACCGGTGCTCTTGCGGCTCGCTCACACCGACGTGTCTGTTACAGCCCTGATCGACACCGCCCAGGGGAACTTCATCGCAGAACGCCTCATCACGGAATGGAAGATCCCCTGCTCTGCGCTCAGGACCGAACGCAGGATCACCGCGGCCGACGGATGCCCACTAGGCCCGGGCCTGCTCACCCCATTCACTGCTCCTCTCTGCCTGGTTACTAGTGCCACTCACCAGGAATCCATCGCCCTGCTCCCGGTAAAGTCTCTCGCCTATCCTGTCATCCTGGGGCTTCCCTGGCTTCGCCTTCAGGACCCCCTTATCTCCTGGTCCGCCCGCGAGATCGTCCGCTGGTCTCCGTGGTGTCATGACAACTGCCTGCGCCGTCCCACTCTGCGAATTCACACACTCCCGCTCGCGGTTTCCGTCCCTCTCCCGGACAACGTGCCTGAGCATTACAGGGACTTATCACCGATCTTCGCCAGGGATTCGCCCCCTCCTCTTCCTCCACATCGTCCCTATGACTGCGCCATCGACCTCATTCCGGACGCACCACTGCCCAAGACCTCTTGTATACTCTCTATATACTCTAATATACTCTCTCTCCGCGGCCGAAGAACGGGCCATGTCAGACTACATCAAGGAGTACCTGGACTTGGGATTCATCCGTCCGTCCACCTCTCCCGTTTCAGCGGGATTCTTCTTTGTGCCCAAATGGGACGGTGGCCTCCGGCCTTGTATTGACTACAGGGGACTCAATCGCATCTCTCGCAGCTACGCCTACCCACTCCCTCTGGTACCCTCAGCCCTCGAACAGCTTCGCACCGCCCGCTGGTTCACCAAATTGGATCTCCGCAACGCAACGAATACAACCGGGTCCTCGTGTTTTGATCAGGGAGGGAGTGAATGGAAGACCGCGTTCAGCACCAGCACAGGCCACCATTAAGAGTATCCTGGTCATGCCCTCGGCTGGCGGAATGCTCCCTCCTTCTTCCAGGCATTTATCAATGAGTCCTCCGAGACATGACTCGGCCGGTTTGTGACGTATACCCTGGACGACATTCTGGTTACTCTCGCCTGGACTTCGCTACCCAACATAGCACACATGTCCGCCAGGTGCTAGAGAGACTTCGCTTCCATCACCTCCGAGTCAAGGCTGAGAAGTGCGCCTTCCCAACCCAGTCGGCTGCGTTATTTGGGGTATGTTATCTCTCCCTCCGGGGTGGCCATTGGACAAAGCAAAACTCTCCGCCGCTCCGCCCTCGACTGGCCTTTGCCGGATTCTTATCAAGCAGTTGCAGCGTTTCTCGGGTTCGCCAATTTCTCAATTTCTACCGTCGCTTTATCCGGAATTTCAGCCGCACGGTGGGCACCCCTCACCGCTCTCCTGCGTGGCAGCCCCCGCTCCTCCGCTGGAACTCTGATGTGAGCAGGCCTTCGGCTTCACTCAAGTCCGGCATTTGTGGCGAGCTCCTGTCCTGGGAAACACCCCGATCCAGAACGGCCCTTCATAGTGGAAAGTCGACGCATCGTCGGTAGGGTAGTAGGTGCCGTCCCTCTCACAACCGTCTCGGCGTGCCCCCAAGCTGCGACCGGTGTGCATTCTTTTCCACAAAACTCACACCAGGGCGGAACGGCAAACTACGATGTGGGCGACCGCGAGCTGCTGGCAATCAAAGCTGGCCCTGGAGGAATGGCGGCACTGGATCGAGGGAATCCAAACACCCCTTTATTTACGTCCTTAAGGATCACAAAAACTTGGAGTACCTCCTCCCGTTGGATTGAAGGAGAGAAGACAAGGAACATGAGGGATGACGAGCGGAATTATAATAGAGGAAGCTGCGGGAGAGTGGGAGGCCCAAGCGCCTCAACGCTCGTCAAGCCCGCTGGTCTCTTTTCTTTTCCCGCTTCACATTCGCCATCACTTTTCGCCCAGGGGTTAAGAACACTAAAGCGGATGCTCTGTCTCGCAGCCTCGACCCAGACCCAGCCGATCCCGAAGCACCCATAACCATTCTCCCAGCCTCATGCACCATCGGCGCGATACAATGGGACCTTGACCGTGAACTGGACGAAAGGCTCTCCCAAACGCGCACTCCGCCAAAATGCCCGCAAAACAAGAAGTTTGTGCCCGCAGACTTCCGCGACCGCCTCCTCGCCTGGGCCCACCTTTCCCTGTGTTCGGGCCATCCTGGGGAGACCCGGACCTACCAACTCCTGGCATCACACTACTGGTGAGAGAACATGCACAGGGACGTGCATCGCTTCGTGATCTCCTGCAACACTTGCGCTCAAGCCAAGACCACTCGCACTCTTCCGTCTGGCCTGCTCCGCTCCCTCTGCCCGTGCCGCAAAGACCTTGGTCCCACATAGCCCTCGATTTCGTCACGGACCTCCCTTCCTCCCAAGGATACACGGCCGTCCTCTCAGTCATCGACCGCTTCTCCCGTGCCGTTCGCTTCATCCCGCTTCCAAAGCTCACCACCGCACCCAAGACAGTGGAATTCCTTTTCGAACACGTCTTCCGGAACTTCGGCATCCCTGAGGACATCCTCTCGGATCGAGGGCCTCAGTTCACCTGGCGGGCTGGCGGGCTTTCGTGAACAAGCTGGGCTCCACGGTCAGCCTTTCCTCGGGCTATCACCCACAGACTAACGGGCAGTGCGAGCGCTCAAACCAAGAACTCAAGAAGTTCCTCAGATGCTTCTGCATGCACAACCCCCACGACTGGTCTCAGTTCCTTCCGTGGGTGGAGATCGCCCAGAACTCCCTCCGCCATTCCTCCACTGGACTTCACCAACCGCGTTCCAATGCGTCCTAGGCTTCCAACCTCCCTTTGTGCCGTGGGATTCTACGCCCTCGGATGCCCCATGCAGTGGACGACCTGTTCCGTCGCAGCGAAGACGTCTGGTGTCATGGGGGGGGGTCCACCTCAAGATCGACAAGGCCATCCGTCGGTACAAGGAGACATGCGGGAACGGCACGACGCTCGGCTTCCCGTCTTCCAACCAGGAGAGACCGTGTCTGGGGCTATCGGCCCCGAGGACTGCGCAGCATCCAGGGAAGTACCCCCCATTTTCTCCACGTTTTCTGGGTCCTTACAAAGTCGTAAAACCGCGTCACGGATGTCACGTACCGTTTGCAACTGCCTTCTCACATGCACGTCTCTCCCTCGTTCCATGTCTCGCTGCTGAATACCCTGGTCCCCGGGTCCTCTAGCGGAGGCTTCTCCTGCAGCACAGCCCCCGCTCGCCGGCCCGTCAGACACATACACGGTCCGCCGCCTCCTGGATTCCCGCCGACGAGGTAGTGCCTTCAATACCTGGTGGAGTGGGAGGGCTACGGTCCCTCCGAAGGAAAAACTGCTGGGTGGAGGCCAAGGACATTCTGGAATCCTCTCCTCAATCAGGGAGTTTCACGCCGCACGGCCCGACCGGCCGGCCCCCCGCCCCGCGGCCGCCCGCGCGGCTCGCTCCTCGCTCCGCCAGCCCCTCCGGCGATCGCCGCACCCCGCGCCGGCGCGCGAGTCCTTCGAGGGGGGGTACTGTCACGCCCCCTACCAGCACCGCTCCCGACACAACGCCATCTACCACGCTTCGTCCTCACCAGTCTACTAATTGCCACACACCTGCTCACATCGTCAGCCACACATCATCTAACCATACATATACCACCACTCATTCAAATTCACGCCGCTACACAACAAGGTTCCTACCTCGTTTCCATTATGCTCCCTCTGATCTTGTGAAAATAAAACCCAAGCGATTGTTTAAAAAAAAACTGCAGCTCAGCTCCAGTCTTCTCTCCTACTGCCTGCGTTTGTCTCCTGACCACCACCGCCGTTACAGGTATCATTGTATATCACTACCATGTTCTGGCGTCCACAAAATTAATAATACTACTACTAATAATAATAATAATACATTTTTCTAGTAATAATAATAATAGCGAGCAGGTTTGGATTGACAATTTCAAAGTTCCTTTTTCAAAGCCTAAAAACCTTACTTCAGTCATTGTTTATTACTTGATTCGATATAATACCTACTACGGTCCTTACAGACAGCTTCTGGCTCTCATACTGTGCTATCACCATGCTGCCAAAATCTTCTAAACACCTGAAAGACGATGAAGCTCTGCTGCTGATGGGAGAGGACACCAGATAAGCTTTTGAGAACCATGAATGACAGGTTTGACAAAATAGAGCAGTTTTTGACTCTTTTTCAAACAACATTGCAAGTAGTTTCAGAAAGGACTGTGGTTGCGGAGGGATAGTTTCCAGACCTCCAGTCCTGAATTAACTCCCTTGAGACTGTGCTCTGCGATACACAAAGTATACAAAGTGCTAAAAGCAATAGCTGATGATTTGGAGGGCTTAATAGTTGGCATACCAGAGGGGGAGTAAAATAGAAGACCAACTGAGTGCGTTGCTGCTCTGATCCCTAAGCGATCCCTGAGCGAATCCCACTTCCAAGAATTGCAGATCACAGATCTGGCTCATTGTGCTCCCCAGCTAAATCCCCCAGCGGGAGCCAAGCTATGGTCCGTCATCTCTTATGTGCAGTTTTTTCAGGTCAAACGATTGATTCTGTGACTTCGAAGGAATCATAATCTAGATTACAATTGTCACAAAGTGTACATCTTCCCAGATTATATTGCTGAAGTGCTGTGACTGAGTGCTGTGATGTTCTGTGTTCACCTTGAGCTCAAGATCTTTCCATCTACTTCCATTACCAAGACGTTTATTGACACTGAACTGAAATGAGAGTCATAAACACTGGGCATGATCATTTCGTCGCAGGAATGTGTGTTTTTTCTTCTCCTTCTTCCACCTTCTATAAGAATGACCACAGTGTTACATTTCAAATAGAAGATTGATTTCTTTGGCCAGTTGTTGGAACCATTTCTGACTCTACCATATGTGTGACTTAGCAGAAATTGAGATTCATCAGACCAGGCTACGTCTTTGCAGTCTTTAACTGTATGGTTTTGTTGAACCTATTCTTGACTGAAAGAAGTGGAACCTGATGTGGTCATAAGCTGTTGTAGGGCATCCACCTCAAGATTTGAATTTTACTAAGAAGCTTTTCTGTTCACTGCAGTTGTATAAAATAGTTATCTGAGTTATTGCACCCTTTCTGTCAGCTCAAACCAGTCTGGCAATTCTCTGTAGACCTCTCTTATCAACAAGGGGAGTTTTTCCTTGCCACTGTCGCCCTAGGCTTGCTCAACTTGGGATTGGACGTAGTTATTAGGAGATAATCTAAACTTGTAAAGTTGCTTTGAGACAATGCTCCATTGTAAAAAGCACTATATAAATAAATCTGACTTGACTTGACTTGACAAGGGTATTTCTGTCAGCAGAACTCCAACTGACTGGATGTTTTTTCTTTATTGTTCCATTCTGAGTAAATGCTAGCGACTGTTTTTTGTGAAGATCCCAGAAGATCAGATCATACAAGTCCATGTGGTTTGAGTGTTTTTTTAATCATATATAATTGGATTATGTTAAATTGTACATCAGCTACAGTGGGGCAAAAAAGTATTTATTCAGCCACTGATTGTGCAAGTTCTCCTACTTAGAAAGATGAGAGAGGTCTGTAATTTTCATCATGGGTACACTTCAACTATGAGAGACAAAATGATAAAGAAATTCAGGAAATCACATTGTAGGATTTTTAAAGAATTTAATTGTAAATCATGGTGGAAAATAAGTCTTTGATCACCCACAAACAAGCAAGATTTCTGGCTCTCACAGACCTGTAACATCTTTCCTCCACTCGTTACCTGTATTAATGGCACCTGTTTGACCTCGTTATCAGTATAAAAGACACCTGTCCACAGCCTCAAACAGTCAGACTCCAAACTCAATCTTGGCCAAGACCAAAGAGCTGTCGAAGGACACCAGAAAGAAATTGTAGACCTGCAGCAGGCTGGGAAGAGTGAATCTACAATAGGCAAGCATGTTGGTGTGAATAAATCAACTGTGGGAGCAATTGTAAGAAAATGGAAGACATACAAGACCATTGATAATCTCCCTCAATCTGGGGCCCCACGCAAGATTTCATCCCGTGGGGTCAAAATGATCATGAGAACGATGAGCAAAAATCCCAGAACTACACGGAGGGACCTGATGGATGACCTGCAGAGAACTGGGACCAAAGTAACAAAGGCTACCATCACTATGCCGAGAGGGACAGATCCTGCAGTGCCAGGCGTGTCCCCCTGCTTAAGACAGTACATTTCCAGGCCCGTCTGAGGTTTGCCAGAGAGCATATGAATGATCTAGAAGAGGACTGGGAGAATATCATGTGGTCAGATGAAACCAAAATAGAACTTTTTGGTAAAAACTCAACTGGAGGAATTAGAATGCTGAGTTGCATCCCAAGAACACCATACCTACTGTGAAGCATGGGGGTGGAAACATCATGCTTTGGGGCTGGTTTTCTGCAAAGGGGACAGGACGACTGATCCGTGTTAAGAGAAGAATGAACAGGGCCATGTATCGTGAGATTTTAAGCCAAAACCTCTTTCTATCAGTGAGAGCATTGAAGATGGTACGTGGCTGGATCTTCCAGCATGACAATGATCCCAAACACACCTCTCAGCCAACAAAGGAGTGGCTCCGTAAAAAGCATTTCAAGGTCCTGGAGTGGCCTAGCCAGTCTCCAGACCTCAACCCCATAGAAAATTTGTGCAGTGCGTGACTGGAATGGCTTGCCAGGACTCATTTTCCCTCACACATTTAGGTTTTACTGCGGTAGTGATTTGTTGTCTGCGGGTTCGAGGTTTGGGCATTTTGCATATTGTAGATTTCTATTTAAACTTCAAAATATGCAGTTTCTCCCATGTGAGGTGTCTTTTCTTATAAGATGCTGTCTGGATCCTATTCTTGGGGTCAAGACAGTATTGGATATACAATCAAAGCATTTGTAGGGATACAATAAGTGTTTATGGCAAAACATTGAGTACACTGTCCTAAATGTATGGATGTCATGTAACAGTTACCTGGGTGTCATCCACATTGTGAGGTTTTAGGCCATATTCCAAGAGTTTAGTCTAGTTTAATCAGTTGCTACTTGGGTTACAATGAAAATGCCATGCTGGTTTTATATCTCTAATCACTTTGCTGCATATTCCTACAGTCATACTAATTATCCATCGGTTTGTAATTAAAAGTCAAAGATCATGTGCCATGTTACAGTGTACTTCAGCAATGAGGTATAATACTGTGCAAAAGTGTTAGGTCACCATTAGTTTAGATATTCCATTGCTTTAGCAATGAAATAATGACTATATATAATTATTTCTCAGTCCGTTTATTAGAATATCAGCAGAGCATACAAGAAATATGTATGCAACATTAAAACCTGAAACACAAAAATCAGAAAACCAGCTTCTATAGACCACAATGGCAAGTATTTAGTGTGACCTCCCCTTACACTTGAACAATAGCAGTATCTGGCAGGTTCATTTGGATGCCAAGTTGACCCTTCTACAGTTCGAAGAAGCTTTGACGTTTCTGTAAGCAGCCTAGAAACTGCATTTTTGGAAGGAGAACTGGGTGAAAAGGTTAAGATATGCTAAAGTTCACAAAGACTGGAATGAAAATTTAGTGTAAAAGAGTATTATGGAGTCATGAATCCAAGTTAGAGATTTTTGGGTCCAGTCATAAACAATATGTTGCCTATGCTCGTTATAGCGTTGCTAAAATGGCAAATCTAATGGCGGCCTAGGACTTTTGCACAGTACTGTACGTGCTGAACTGTGTCTGACTAGCTAGAACACCTTCTCTTCATCATATCCCATGCTTCTGATTGCCCTGCAACACGAGACCTTACCAAAAAAGACAGTGTTTTTGCTGGATAGGTCAGACAAGCTGTCTTGGCTAGGGGTCAGTGGAGTCTGACATAGTGAAAGACTTAAGAGTTTGTGTTGATGAATTTCGTCTAGGACTCCAGACATCCACTCCACTCTTGCTCTGCTGCCAACTGGCCCCTGCTGAAATGAACTCACTTTCTGTGCACTGTTAGCAGGGCAGCTTATGGTGAAAGTGCCTCTGTATTTTTGTAATGAAGCAGATTGTCGTAAGTGATGCTTGGTTCCGTTCAGTACGTGACTGCATAGGCGTTCTGTAAATGTCAGTAGCCTGAATGGAGCAATCCAAGTAAAGCCAATCTAAAAGTAATTTTTTTCTTGTGTTCGTTCTGTCCTAAACAGACCTCAAAGTAACTGATTAGAGTGAACGTACGACTTCTTTTTTCCATGATGTTTATTCTTTTTAGGGCCTGAAAAAAAAAGTCTGGCTGGCATTTGCCTTTCCTTTCATGCTGATGTTAGCTTTCTAAAGTTGTGGTATACTGTGTTTCTTTGCAGAGGTTTGACTCTTCTTTGTCATTTCTGTGTTATGTACATGTCCATATCTGGCCATATATACTCATTGACAAAAAAAGATAGAAATTTCAGATTGCTGAAACTCAGTTATGTCTCATGAAGATGTGTAAATATTTGCAGGTGTGGTCTGGTTAGACTCTGGGTCTTGGAACAAAAATGGTGTATAAAAAGGCTCTGAGGCTACTTTTTGTAGTGTACCACTTGGTGAGAGATCGTTGACTGCTAGACTGCTGCCTCTGTAATGCACTCAAAGACATTTTGCTTAGTTGTCAGACTTTGAGAGGGGGTGCATCATTAGACTGAGAGAAGCAAGATGGTTGTTTCAACAAATTTTTCAGCATCTATGCCATTCTGACCTAGCTGCTAAGAGGTGTTGGGAGCAGTGGTTCGTTGAGAGTTTGAATGGAGACAGACCACCAGCCAACAAGCACGAGCAGCTCCCAAAATTTAGTTGTCCACCATCCAGACACAAGTAGCACCTTCACTACACATCTCTGTCTCTGCCTGGACCATTTACAGGTACTTAGCATAAGGAAATTTGTTGTCACAGTGCCCATCACATGTGGTGCTATTGGGAGCCAGCACCCGTCTCCTTCATTTGCAGTGGTGTCATGAACGAGAGTCCTGGACTGCTACAGACTGGAACCGTGTTGTATTTAGTAATGAGTCATAATAAGTTCTGTTTGCCATCCGACAATGGTCAGGTTAAAGTATGGAGAGCTCATGGTGAGAGCTTGAATCCTGTCTTTGCTGTGAAATGACACACTGCCCCAACTGCTGGTATGCTGATCTGGCATCACTACCAGCTCGGAGATATGTGCAGGACATGTCAGGGTTCCAACTGGCATTCTTCCCCATTCATTATAATCATCGCCCACTCAGCAAGGTTTCCCAGGAATGTCTCTGCCAGATTGCAACAATTCCTTGGCCTGTCCGGTCACCAGATTTATTGGCAATTGAGCATTTAAGGGACCAGCTGGAATGTCAGCTTTAGCAAACTATGACTATGCAGAATCTACAGGCCCAGCTGCATCATCTGTGGGCAAATGTCACATAATACCATATGGAACCTGTATGCCTCCTTGCCAAACCGTATCTCGTCTTGTATCCAGGCTAGAGGTGGCCCAACAAGGTGCTAGAGCCTCATTTCAACTGTACAGTTTTACCAAACCTATCCTTTTGCTCTAATGTTGTAACCACTTACATACATAATCATTACATTCATCCATATACAGTTTCACAAGTTTTTCTCTGTGAGTGTATATGCTATGAATGTATTTGTTATTAATATTATTAATCATTCTGTTGTGTTCCAGTCATTTTTGGCCACTATGATATTTTCCTCTTTCATTACCATGGTATCCATTGACTTTTATGTAATTTGTTTAAATTTGTTACATCTGTAGTGTCCCAGTTAGATCTGTCCAGCCATAGAAAATGAATGGAACTGAAAGCAAAGTGCAAATTTTGTGCAAATGACTACGAATGGGGTTAGTGAGAACATGTGTTGGTAAAATGCTTTACAGTTTTTAGGGATTCAGACAACACAAATCCCAAACAATGAACATTTATTGAAACCCACCAGAGGCATAAAAGACTTTAAGTTTGTCTTGGTTCTCCCATCGTTTCTTCCTTTTAAGTTTATGGAGATTTTCATTGCCACTGTCACCCCAGGCGTGCTCAGATAGGGATTTGAGCCTAGATGGTTGTAAAAATGCTTTGAGACGATGCTTAATTGTAGAAAGTGCTATGTAAATATATTTTACTCAGACTTTTTCTTTAAATGTTATATTGTAAGTTCATGGGGCCATCTATTACTTGAACCCCCAGACCCCAGCCTCCTTCTGAGTGCAGTCTACCTGGCTTATACCGCTTTCCTTGCTCTTAGTGCCCACTTTTTTGAAAACTTCTGTGGCTTCTGAAAGCCAGAATAAGAGGTCTTCTCTCACTTATGTGACTGAACTTTTGACAGTTTTTGCTTTTAGGCTGTGACTTACATTTTCTGGAAGATGATAAGGGCCCGATAACAAGATCTTTGTCAGCAGAATTTTACAAACAACAACTACATTAATTGTACAGGAATTTAAATATTTTAACATTGATAGACTTCCACAAGTGGAATACCTTTTTTTGTTTGGTTCGGCGTGGGTGGACTTTCACTCATGAAACTGCCCTGTTGACAAATTTTACAACTGCTTTGCTGTATTGACCTTTGAATGGGTGGTCCTTCTTATTTCAGCACAGTTATAAGTTATTAGTCGAAGTGCACCAGGGTGAAATTTTATACAACGCGTCCCAACCCAGCAGTAAATCGTTCCAGTGTTAAAAGCGGCACCATGGTAGCGAGTGAGTCTGGAGTCTAGATTAGATGGTGTAACGGTTTTAATTTGTGCTGTTTATACTTGTCATGTTAGTCAGCCTGCTAGGAGCCAACTCAGACAAGCTGGCATGTAACATGGACTGCCAAAAATTTCCCACTGTACAATACTTTGTGTATGTATAGGATGTATGATTTAAATTTCTAACTACCCAGAATGGGGGATTTCATCGACATTGATTGTTTACACCCATTTTGCAAGTTTTCAGAATGACTGCCTGCTTTACAGAGCAAAGCCTGCATATGTCAGGCTTCTGGCCTAACTGTATTCAGATTGGGGCAAAGGTTAAATGCCTTACAAGTATGTAAAATAAGCATCTGCATCCTGATTTAAAGTAGGGGTGGGCATTATGGTAGAGATATTTATCACGATACGTGAGATCACAGACAATGCATCAGTAGGGACAGATTCTTTAAAACTACTATTCAAATATTTATCCCATACTTAGTAAAGTAATTTAGATTCAAAGTGCATCAAAAATATCAAATTACACTCTTTATAATGAAATGTGCAGTTGGTCAGTGTTCTGTAAGCACTGACGACATCCTCAGTATGCTCAAAAAAGCACATCTTCTGTCATGATGAAGTTTATCATAATATGGTAAAATATTGTTTCTGAATATTGAGGGTTAACTGGTGCAGGTCTTATCTACGTTGTTCCAGTAGTCAGGAACAGCTGTGACAGATGGAGTAAGCATTTGACCATACTTGGTGTCCTGTCTTATCGTTAATGACGTCAGGTCTCCACAGGAAGATGACACGGAAGGGTGAGCTCGGTTCGCGTGTGCAGCACAAGCTTTCAGCACTCCCAAAGGTGAACTGCAACAGGGGCCAAGTCTTACGTAATGCTGGATGGAGGATAGTAGGGCCGCTTTAGAGGAAGCCCTATCTTTCTGATCTGGGCTGAGCTAGGGCTTCAAGCATCTCGAAAACATCCTGAAGACTTGCTAGTAAAATTGTAATTACAACCTTGGCAAGCCTCTTGTTAGTCATGTTTCAAATGGGTGCTGCTTCAGGTACAATCCTAAATACTCTACAAGGGCACTGCCTGAACTTGAACTGCATTAATAGACCATATTTGTACTGGAAGTTATCATTTTAAAAATGGCTCAGGAAAAATAATCCTAAACATGCTGCTAAACACTTAGGATTAACATGATCATTGTTTACTGTTTTTCTTGAGTGGACCAGATAATTCAGTAGATACCCTTACAGTTAGGCTGAGCCTTGAACCTTCTGCTCAATAGTACATTATCCTCTGCCCATACAGTAAGCTGTAGTAAAATGCTAGTAATTACTGGTAAAAAGCTAATCAGAAGAAAAATGGTCAGAATATAGTTGGGAAAATAACAGTCTTTAATGACTTCTCTGATTTCTTGCCTAGGATGGTAAATGGTATAGATCCTTTCAGATTCAATCCCAGGACATGACTGAGTTACCTTTAACTTTTTTATTTCCAGCCACAGTAATGCACACAGTAATTTTCAAAGCTAACAGAGGATAAGGTAAAGAAGGAATCCTGAGAAGAGCCAATTTCAAAGAGATAACCTCCTCTCTGTGGCACTGGATAATGACATTAAGTCAATAATGACTCTCTGTCTACTATCTTTAATGTATAGACACAGTACTGTGTTTGAACAAAAACAGATGTTGGCGCTACCAATTTGTGACTCAACATCTCAATACGAACATAACAAAAGTACTCTAACAGTGTTAGCTCACTGCAGCAGTGCTTGAGAAGTTCAAGCCTCTGGGGAAACCAGGTAGAATTACTCACTGCTGTGAGAAGTGCAAATGGCTCCAAGTGGAAGATGTAGGAGGAACTATGATTAGGCAATTCCAGGGGCGAGAGAAAGCACAACAGGTGGAGTGTATGAGGGACTCCACTAGCAGTGGCACCAGCAATCACCAGTATCAAACTGGGCTGTACAGTGTTAGGATTGATTTAAGCATACAGTGCCTTAATCAGGGTGTAGATAGGGATAACCACACAAGAAGGTGTGATTACATATCGAAAAGAGAAAGCTAAAGACTCTGAGGTATCGTCAACAAACCTGATTAGTCAGGAGGGGAAGAGCAACAGGGATTTACCATAACTCTCTCTAAACCTTTACAAAGGGCTAGAAACGGGTTATAACAGTCTTTAGAAATATTATAATACAGGTATGTGCCATTTAATGACCATGTTACGTTAAACGAAATGGTCGTTGACCGGACATTACCATAGTCGCAGCCTTTTTATGCTACTGTAATGTTAATATAAAGGGTATTTTCACAAGAAAACTGCATGCAAACATGACGTGTGTCAAAGATACCACTGCAAATGAGTATAACTCTATTATCTACACAGCATCCAAAGCCTACACTGTTATAGGAAATGCACAACACAGTGGTTCTACAGTTTCTAATGAATTTATTATTCATTCTCATTCATTGCACTTCACAGTCCACCACTGAACTATTCAAATACATGACAGTGTAACTACAGAACCTGTAGTCTACACGTTAACAATCGCACATACTGTAGGATCAAAATATAAATGCATACTATGGAATATAAACATAAGTAAACATATCTCACTGGCTGCACACAACCAAGAGAGAATGAGTAAACTTGAAGAAACACAAATTTCCAGAAAAGGCAGTGCAGTGTCACCTTTAAATACTTTAAACCTTTAAGTAGGTAAATCCAGTGCGGCGCTACTAGTAGGAAATCCCAGCGGTAAACTTCTAGGTATATGAAGGTGAAGCTATTGTGCTTGTAACGTTAAGCAGAGTACAATTTTTTCCATTTCACGTCTCTGACAGTGTGATGCAGGCAGACCCTTATACTCTGCTTGGCACAGAATTCTGACACCTAAAAGTATCCGTGCAAAACATAGACCATATGTAACCTAGTTCCTACTTAGGCATGTGGTTAATGCAAAGTAAATCAATTTTCATGAAAATAAGATAAATAAAAAATATGCAAACAAAACATCAACATAAATTATATTAATTGCAGTAAAAAAAAAACACACGCTAAACCTTTTCTTAATTTGTTTACGACTGCAAAGTCTAGAGTTAAAAGTGAATTGTTTTTTATTTCCTATTCATTCATTCATTGTATTATCCGCTTGGTCCTAGTCAGGGTCGTGGGAATGCCAGTTCCCACTCGGTGGCACAGGGCACGAGACAGAAACAACCCTAGACAGGGTGCCAATCCATCATAGGGCACTTACATTCACACATTCACAGGGTACTTTGGCAATAACAATTAACCTAACGTGTATGTCTTTGGAATGTGGGAGGAAACCCACACAGACACAGGGAGGACATTCAGACTCCACACAGGTGGAACCCAGGGTTGGGATAGAACCGGGGATCTTGGAGCTGTGAGACGACAGTGCTAACCACTGCACCACTGTGCCACCCATTTCCTATTATAATTTGTTACAATTGTTATAATCTCAGTCGTTAAAGTGAACTCTAGTAAATAAGTCTTCAGCTTGGAATAAGCCTGTTTCTGGGTCCTGAACACTCATATGAAGGCTATTCCATAGCTTGGACCTCCATACTTTGTCCTGTTCTGTGATGAAATAACTACTTCCTGAGGCATATGTGACAGCTGTTAATAGAAAATATTGCTCAGATACTGTGGGACAAAGCCATTTACGACTCATTGGTTAGTCATAGTTCCTCAGTGAGTAATTGAAGACGCAGCCAATGAAGTGTGCATAAAGTGGTAATATGATCAAATGTTTTAGTTCTGTAAGGTTCCAGTAAAGAATCTGAACTAGCCAGAGCTTATTCACACTTCCCGGTAAATTACCAAGTACATTTCTGGCAAACTGCATTTGTTGAACTTTCACAAGTGTACACTGTACCCAAGCGTAACTCTATGTTTTTCATATGCTACGTTCTTACCCAATGTAGGAAAGAACCACAGTGCTCAAGTGGATTTCAGACGTATCCATTCACGTAATAACATTTGGTGGTTGTTAGCACTGCTCTGAACCCTAGTGAGTGACAAAGTGCCGTGATTTCTCATGCACCAGCTCTTAGTCACTTCTTGTTCACTTGTTTCTGTATGAATAAATCCAGCGTCTGGTGACCGAGGGTTTACTCTGACACCAGAACTCCTCCTTGGAGGAAATGTGAGGTTTCAGGGGGAGTCTTTAAAGCTTTAACTGGGCCCAATTATTCTTTTTACTGTAACCTCAAGTCTAAATGAAGCTCTACAGAACAGCTGCTGGTAAAGGCCAGGGTTATTTGTTGTAGGAGCAGAGTAGTCGATATGAAGGAGGTAGTGGTGGTACTGTTGTATGGATTAGCAACAGTCTGGGAAGAAAATATGGGTTTTTGTTTCCACATGTGAATTTTAAAAGGAAGGATGTCATAAGCAATGGGAGTATGTTTTATAACTCTACCATTCTTAGTGGTAATGTGAGGCATGAAACAACAATTACTGAAAGCACTACAAACACAATACTCATTGTTGGTTGTAAAATGCAGCCTGGCAGTGTACTGGATAAGCTCTTATCCAACGTTGCTCTTGCATAACGTTATCTCAAAACTCTCCGGGTTATCTCATTCTACCAATATGCTTCCTAATCTAACATGGAGACCATGACTACGTTTACATTGTTTAACAGACACTCCTATCCAGGGCAACTTGCAGTTAAGGGGGTTAAGGACATCCACAGAGGTTGCTTGGCAGGGTTTGATCTCCGTAGTTCAAAGCCTTAATCACTGAGCCACCGCTTTAAGAATTGAGCAAGGGGTTATTCACCTCATTCCCTGACCCAAAGAGGAAACTATTCACCCATATCCCAGAAGTGATAAGTTGTTAATAGTGCTGGTACTAGAGGGCTGTGGTTGTATGTTTCGTGCAGCATTGTGTTGGATTTTAAAATGGAAGGCACCAGAGACACTCATTCCTAGCTGACACATTAAAACAACAACTAACCCAATTTCCCAGAAGCCTGTTTGCTAACCATCGTCGCAAACTAACAGATGGTGGCACTTTATTTAAGCTCACTGATTATGTGGCAGAATTGCCACATCTTTGTAGAGGAGTTTAAAGCTGAGGTATTATTCCTCTATGTGGACTGTGGTGGCCTAGTGGTTAAGGTACTGGACAATGGACAAGAAGGTCCATGTTTCAAATCTTACCTCTGACCTCTGTTGAGTCCTTGAGCCAAGACCCTTAACCCACAAATGCTTGGATTGTAAGGATGTATCAATTGTAAGATTGTAAGACTCTCTGGATAAGAGTGTCTGCTAAATGACTTCAATCTAAATAAAGGTACATGTGGCTGTGAGATGCCCTCAAAATCAAGAAAAGAATGAAAGCAAAGAAAATGGTAAAGTGAAAACATGGTAAAGTGAAATAATAACCCCATAACATGGAAAGACAACTGTTTCAGTACCCGTTGTTTGCTCAGCCCTTGTATGAGTCGAGACACCCGACTTGATCCAGCTGATACACAGGATCACATGTCAGTCTCACAGTAGCGCTCACTCAGTGCAGATCTCTGCTGTGGTTCTCATGTTTTTCTTCATTTTTTCATCTACAATATAGTATACTTACTGCAAAGTCATCATGGGTCCGAAGAAAGTTAGTAATAACAGCCAACCAAAAGGAAAACACTGAGAACCACTTCGCGGTACCACATTCTTCCTCATAGGCTGCGCAACTGGACAGCAGCCAGCTGAACAGTAGACAAATCATTTCGTTTTTAACTGTCAACACATTATTCAATAAATTACATGAGGTTTTCAACACTTTATTATAAAGTAGGCTTTGTGTTCATGATTTTACCCAGCTGTAGGTTGTTGTAAGTGTTTTAAGCATGTGTAAGGTATACCCCCTATCATACATAGGCTATATTATACATATATTAAACATCTTAATCTCTATCCCCATCGTAAATCAGGGAGTACCTGTACAATACACTCCATTAATGCATATAATGCCTTTTACAATGTGCAATTTTTGGGAGTTTTGAACGGATTAATTCAATTTACATTATTCCTTATTTAAGTTAAAAAGAAAAGGGCAGAGGGAATTAAATGATAAGACAGAAGCAGACAGAGGGAAAGCATCTGCGACAGTCATAAGTCATGCAGTCAAATTTTATAATGACAGACCTGCAAATAAAGAGAACTGCATTGTGTTGCTTGCCATCAAAGGACTTTAAATAGTTTTACATTGTCATACAGATAGATAAATAAACTTGATTTGTTCTTGCTGCTTAAATAAATACGGTTTCTTTCCATGCTGCTTCCCCTTTTGCCCTATGGTGATAAAGCTGAAGAAATATCATAACACATTCTCTCTGCTACCTGCTCTGTTTCCACTACTGGATTTTCCTACTGAGTTTCATGTCATCCTTTGCAATCCTCTTTCTGGTGAATTTCAGGAGAGCCTGGTAGCAGCAGTCACTCTAAGATTTATTCCAGTATTTCTCACAGTGCCAGAAGTTTTTCGTCTGTTGCTTTTGATCTAGTTGCATCTGGTTCTGCCAGGCTGTCACTGTTTGGTTCTTGTGCAAGAACCTAAACTCTCAACTAGGGTAGATAAGGACGTCTGCTACATACTGTAACTGTAACTAGTGAACTACGGGCCTGTGGTAGCCTAGCGGGTAAGGTACTGGACGATGGACCAGAAGGTCCAGGGTTCAAATCCCACCTCTGCCAAGCTGCCACTGTTGGGTCCTTGAGCAAGACCCCTAACCCACAATTGCTTGGATTGTAAGACTGTACCAATTGTAAGTCGCTCTGGATAAGGACGTCTGCTAAATGCTGTAAATGTAAATGTAGTGAATAGATTGTAATTTGGGTGTATCTGATAAAAGGGAAAATGACTGTAATTAGATGGACATCTTCACACAGTGTCTAGTTTTCTATTGAAACTAAATCCTTTTTGGAGTCCTTAAGTATGGCAGTAGTCAGTGTTGGAGTGTTTCGTCTGTCAGCTGTTGTGCGAGTGTGTTGGTGATGCAAGTTGGACCTCTCACCCTGGGCATTCCTGTTGGCAATATGACCCAGCGTAATGGAGGGAGTGAAGAGTTAGGGCTTTCCGGAGCCATGGGACATCCTCCTCAGTGATTTAGGACAGGCCATTCCACAGGGTTTCTCTGCAAACATTGGATTATGTAACATCAACATTACTAAGAAAGCAAGCTCTGAAATCGCCACAAACTCACACGAACACCCAATCTACTTGAAAATGCATCGTTACACCGTCAGCACCTTAAAGGCTGGGACATTAGTTTTTCAGACAGAATAGCCAGTTAAGTGGAGAATTGTGTATTATTCAGAATCTTGTTTGTGTGGCTGTACAGCAAATGCGGTACAAGGTATGCCGCTGTTTAATGTCTGCATTACGTTCTGTGAAACAGGACGTTGACCGAAATGGATGTTGAACGGAAATTTCCGCAGTCACGAGCTAGTGTGATGTAAATATAAAGGGTATTTTTTATTTTATTTACAATGGGGCAGGCACGTAGACTTACGAATGTTTTTTACAGCTTGTTACAAGTAACTTGTGCAAACTCATACACACAAGGGAACTTGTACAAACAAGTCTCTAAACACATCAACCGAGTTAGAACCTTCTGTAGGCCAAACTTGAGCTAATGAGCAAGTGAACACATGATTGGTAAGGTAGTGAGCTTCCGTGTGAAGGATGGACTCCTGCTATTAATGTCCATCTCCTGCTTCTGCTCGTGGATCTGCAGCATTGACTGGTTGTTCAACACTGTTGACACGATCCATTAGTGGTTGTCCTGCCATGCACAGAACCACAATCTATTTGACGAGAACCCGCTGCAGAGAAGTTTACATTCTGAGAAGCAACACAAAACACAATTCAACAATCAACTTCCACTCCAATGCCAACTCCAACGGCGCCATCATCTCTCCTTCCTGGTCTGCTGTTGTGCCTTTTAAAATGTGAGCAAAGAGGATGAAAACCTGGGAAGGATGCCGGATTCCGGAGAGTTGAAGACAAAACATGGGCCTGACGTCTGGAATAGACCTGTTACGCATTAGTCAAACTAAGTCAAACAGACAGCAAGCAGACTAGGGGGTGCATGTTACTAGAATAAGGTAAATAATTACATGGTGCAAAATTTTTCAGACACAGTTGTACCGAGCTCATTCAGATTTACATAATACCTGCATAACATTTGAATTTGGAAACCAAACCCTTTTAAGGAATCTTTCAGTAGTCCATATTAACAAACTTGTATTGTATACCCATTTTTGCATATTGCACTGCTGGAATAAATTAGGAAGAAAACATTTCTGAACGCAGCTCATCGAGAGGAGGATGCAAGCATTTCAAAACATGTGGCAACGCTTTTCCAGCCTTTCTTTAATTCTGTGCTCAGGAAAGTGCCTGTAAGCCATAAACTTCTATCATGACAATATATTTAACCGGTTTCCTTGTGATTAATTAGTGTTCAAATAATAATAAGTGTTTACAGGGATTACAGAATTATCAGATCTTGACTATTAAAGGGTTGTAAGATGTTGTGTGGTCCTTGTACTTCATGTTGTTTACCTGTTTGGTTTGAATAACACCAACAACCCTAAATCTTGTAGTGTTTTGTACTTAGTCTCTCAACAGCTTCGTCTCGCTTCGTCTAATCTGGCAAATAATTACTCGTAGGTAGCAGACATGCATCTGTAGGCCTGTTGGGTCAAAGCCTTAACCACTGAACCACAATCTCTCTCACTATTTCGCGCTCTTTCTTCATGAGCCACTGATCTCTGGCTGTCCTCTCATTCCCACTCCTCACTTCAAGTGCTGCGGGGAAAATTAATAGCTTGAGGCGAGTGACCTGCAAGATGAGCCTCTAGAGGAAACCAACGTTCAGCTATTTCACACTTTTCTAGAAGGTCCTTACCACAAAACATGCATACATTTAAAAATATTAAGTCTGAGCATGTGTCGATTGGCAAAAGTGGTTATGTTGTTAGGAAAAGGTCAGGAATTCATCTGATACTGTGGCTCCTAACTCTTAACTCATGAATCACGATCTTATCTGGCTGCCTTAGTGAGCTATCTGATCATAATGTAGTATTTTATTTTATAGTATTGGCATTATTCAGAAGTTTTATAATCTTGGGAAAATGAAATCTCTGCAGTCCTTTTGTGCCTGTACATTATGATTACAGTTTCATGATGCAAGTAAAAATGTCTTGAACACAGGAATGTTTATCGAAGTGCTTATTAGAAACCTCAAATAAGAAAAAAATTGAGACTGAATTGAAAGTGCAAATAAAAATCAAATGAACCATGTTTTGTCTGGCCAGAACATTCCAGAAACACTGCAACACATTCCAAAATTGTTGAGATGGCAAAGCATTTACCACTTTGTAACATTGCCATTGCTTCTCACATTTCGACAGAGAGGTTTCTGAGCGATTTAGTGTTTCAGGTGTTATTTTGTCCTATTCTTCCTGCAAACAAGGTGTGCAGGCAGGCCAGTCCAGTACCTGTACCCTCTTCTGCTACAGCCATGCCTTTGTGATGTGTACAGCAGGTGTTTTTGCATTGTGTTGTTTAAACATGCATGGACATCCCAGGAAAAGGTGACGTCTTGAAGGCAATGTACTTTTCTGCATTAATGCTGCTATCACAGAAGTGTAAATTACCATTGCCAAGTACACTAACACAACCCCATACCAGGAGATACTTTGGCTTTTGTCGCTGATAAGTCTGGATGGCCATTTTTGTTTCTGGTACTGATTGGTTTGACCTCAATACACGTTTCTAGTGTGTGTGATGGTCCATTCCAGATGCCTCCAAGCCCAGAGAAGTTGATGACACTTCTGGACATGATTAACATAAGGCTTCTTTTTTGCACAGTAAAGTTTTAAGTGGGATTTGTGAATGTAATTCCATATTGCAGTGCTTGACAAAGGTTTGCCAAAGTTATCCGTTGCTCATATGGTTATATCAGCTATTGATGAATGACGGTTGTTGATGCAGATCACGGCTATTCAGTTTAGGCTTGTGCCCTAGGCCTTTACGCAGTGAAATTCTTCCAGATTCCTTGAATCGCTTAATGATATCTGCCACATAGTAGCAGGAGAAATATGAAAGTCCCTTCCAATTTTTCTTTGAGGAACTTTGTTTCCAAATATGTTAATAATGTTCTCACATATTTGTTGACAAACTGGAGACCCTTTTCCTATCTTTGCTCCTCAAAGGCTCAGCCTTCCATGACTGCTGATCATGCAATGTCACCTGTTGACATCACAATTTATTTATTTATTTTTTACTTCATCACTAGCCCCCATCCCATCCCTTTTATGTATTTTAACAAAAGAAATTAAGTTGAAAAGGCTAAACATGAAATTTCTTGGGTTACTAACTTTTTCTGATTTTGGCTTGTAATAATGAGAAAAAAATGCCCAAAATTAGTAACAAGCATTCAGAAATAATTTGAATTTAATATACTTTATTTAGATAATATACTTTAATGAGAAATACAAGTGGTTAAGATACTAGGCTATTGACAGCTCAATTCTCAGCACTGACAAGCTGCCACTGTTGGAAGCAAGACCCTTAAACCTCAAATGGCTTAATTGTATCTTGTAAGATCATATCATTTGTAAGTCAATCAAAATAAGGGGTCTACAAAATGCTGTGAATTTTAACATGAATGTTTCCAGTTGTGACCTGGGTGGAGAGAGGAATTCATTGGGAGCAAGTGAAAGTGCTTTCCAAATGGGACGGTAGTCCAATGCAGAGCCAAGTAACTGCGCCATTTGGCCAAGCCCAGACCCAGGACCTCAGGGAGTGCCATTTTCAGCAGGTGGCTCTAAATGTAGATGAGTTTAAATGATCAGTATTTAAGTTGCATTCACTTTCTGTAGGTTAAAGTTTGTACATACTTTGTACATACAATTCAAAATTAAATAACCTGGTGTTGCATGTTCCAGAGCACGTTAATACACGGTTTGATGTTAATACCCTCATTGCTTTTTCATTAGATGTAACACAGCCGTTAGGTTTTCAGCGTTATGTACTGATTCCTCCCTCACTTTATCTAGATTTAACTTTGCCATCCAAACTTGTTAACTTGCATGTTACTGTAGCTTAAGTGTTATGTCTATATCTATAAATACTGCACTTTTAGATGAACTTTTCCTCATGGGGATCAGCAAAATGGGAACATTTTGTCTCCATAAAGTGTAGACAAAAACTTCCAAAAACAAAACTGAGAGGATAATACCGTGTCAAACTCAATTAAAATAACTTATGCTATCATTTCAGTATTTCATTAAAAAGCTTAGCATTCATAATGTGATGATTCAGCCTGTATCTCAGAGCACGACATATGAACTGAAGATTTAATAAGAGTCATAAATCATCCACGGCTGTCAATACACATGCAATACTTACTTTAGACGGAAAATTTTGTTTACAGAGCCAAGCTGAGGCAAAGTTCTGTATTCTGTAACATAGCGGCAAGCTTAAGTCATGGAGACTAGATGAACTACAAACTGTACTAAGGGGTGTCACAGTGAAGCGGTTGCTGCACAGCAGATCCTGACCTCGGACTCTGCATTGTGTCTGCATTGGTCTACTTTGGGTACTCCTCCCACATTCCAAAGACATGTTTGGTTAACTGTTCACTCTAAATTGCCCCCAGTTTGAGTGTGTCTAATTAGTGTTAACGTTTCTTTTATCATGAATAGCTATTAATGCTGATGTGACATCAAATAAACAAACAAACAAAACAATCCGTACTAGTGTGTCTAACGATACCAAAATTATGACTGCGATATGATACCTGCCTAAAGTATCTCAAAGCCGATACTGAATCGATACCACGGCAAAAACCTAAAACATCAAGAAAAATATGGAATATAGATGGAGCTTAAAATTCTTTGTTTTTTATTAGCAATAAAAAAACAAAGAAATTTTACAATTAATACTTAATTTATTCCATTATTAGGTTGATTATTGAAACAAATTTGATAAAAAGGGTCACATTGTTATTAAGGCTTTTGCACAGTGAACATTAATTTGATGTCCCCCTGTATCATTGAGTTTATGGGATTTCTATAGGCTAGTTAACGTTGTATTTGCAGCCAGATCTCACTGGTTAAATAGTTTCTGGTGATTTAATTTTTTGTAGCAATAATGTACAATTATTGACAAAAATGTACATCACACAATGTACATTACTATTACCAATAACCCGAGTGTACTGAGCTTAAACCTATCATATTTATAATTGGTATTGATGATCGCCTTGTGTTTGTGAATGCCCACATTTTAGCAGTTTGGAAGGTATGGCAAACTTAATGTTACCAGTATGAACATGTATAGAGATGTTTACCACATTGGTAAGTAAATTAAAAAGATAAAGCCAGTTAAACAGTTTATTTATTCTCCTTAACTTCCTTGCAAAAATTCAGATGGTTTAAAAAGATCGCTTGTCACATAATGGATCTCATTCGTCTGATTTATATTTGAGGACACTAGAATGATGTAATTATTGTTATCGATCATATTCACTAACCTGCTGCTTTGTGAGCTCTTAGTACAAGTAAGCTGGATGTGTTGTCTCCCTTGGTCTGTGTAGGTTTCAAACATCTTTTGCAGACTGGGTTTGTTGCATTCATAATTCAAATAATTTCATGTTTCACTTCTTGCTTGTACTTTCTTTACAAACCGTGGACGGTCGGCAAAAGGTCAGCCCTGGTGTACACACTACAGCCATTTGTAGGACTAGGTGTAGTACCGTAACTGAATCCTGAAGTGTTTGTGTTCATCATTTTGTAGTTGTAACTTTTATAGCAAATTTGTGGTTGATAAATCAAATGGTAGGTCAAAGCTAAATTGCTAGCTACAGCAAAATTGTGCATCAATGTTTCTCAGATGGCAGACCGATTTGAGTTGTGCAGTTTTGAGGAGCTGTTTTTAATCAATAATAGCAAAATACTGTAATTTATTAATTACAGAAATCATTGCATTTTGCAGGCCATATTTCCATGTATCACAGGCCTCCAGACTTGAGAAACTAGGCTTACATGGATCAATGATAAATGCTAATTAAGAAGTTTGTCTTGCAATGCATTCATCTTTTCTTAAAGGAAGCAAAATGTTCCAAGATCAACGGCATGCAAGCCAAAAGCACAGTGATTAGAGATGCTGCAGATGAACAACAAGCATGTCATCGGGCTTTAATTCTTCTCTGATGTTTGGCCTTCTGCAATATGGGTAACAGTGAAACCATAAACCCTGAGCTTAATTCAACAACAGGATAAGTGGCAAGGCTTTACCTTACATAAATATAAACGATGCTCATCCTGGACCCTTTCCATTTATGGTTTCTATTTGTTCCACGTCGTGCTCTTACAGTCAGCTTTGGAATTATGTACAGTATACGAGTCTTCCACTGTAGTGCTTGATGAGAGAGGAAATCTGACATCCTTTCTTGTGGATTCTCCTCTTTAGCTCACTCACAACTTTTTAAAGGGGTTTGGATCAGGGGACTTGAAAGACCATGCCAAAAGCTTCATTCTGTGGTCATGCAACTGTTTCTTTGTGGACTTAGATGTATGGTTTCAATCATTCTTCTACTTGAAGATCCAACCACAGGCTAGCTGTAGTTTTTGGCCTAAACACTCCTGATACTTTATGGAGTCCACAACGCCATGTGTCCCAACAAGATTTTTAGGACTTTGTGGAAAAACAGCCACAACAACACAGATTCACAGATTCTCCACCATACTTAGCAGTCGGAATTGGGTTATTTTCTGTATAACTACTTTTTAGTCCAACCACTGCTGAAAAGCTTTATCTAAGTCTTGTCTGAACATGGAACCCAGTTTCAATAATAATTTTAGTAGCACAGGGACGGGCATTGTGGCAAAAATATATAACTTTTTAGGCTTTAGGATTTTATAGGCCATTGTTTTTTATCACGATTATATTCACAATGGATTTTAATACTAATTTACAACTGAACATATTGTCTAACCTAATTTCTCTACAAAAATAAAAAGTGAATTTCCGAGGAAAATGTTAACAGATTTAAAAGTCAATATCACCGACATCTTCTAGGTTCACATATATAATATAAAAATGAATAGTGCTCTCACAGCTCTGGAAACCCGACATCGAGTCCCAACTCTGCTCATGTCTGGAGTTTGCATGTAAGGGGTGCTTTGGTTTCCTCCTCCTTTCCAAAGACATGCCTTGGGTCAG
Source organism: Ancistrus triradiatus (assembly GCA_025084515.1). NCBI lineage: Eukaryota > Metazoa > Chordata > Actinopteri > Siluriformes > Loricariidae > Ancistrus > Ancistrus triradiatus. The sequence continues at coordinate 704,538 of JAJAGP010000091.1, forward strand.
CTTGCATCTTAAAAATTGCTCTGGCATCCTGTCCTGGTGCAGGTTAGGCCCCAGCTTGAATAAAGTGGGTAAGGAATGTAAATAGAATATGTTTTTAGAGTGGCCATAAAGCAGTAGTGGTGGCAAAAATTTGACTTAGATTTGAGTCTGTCTGCATTTTGTATACATCAGTGGAATTATGTTTAAAGATATTTGCAACTTGGTGTGTAGTAACGAGAATCAACTATTTACAGAAGTCGCTTAAAACCCTTGTATTTGAACGTTTTGATGGGTATCATATGTTTTGCCAGGTAAAATCTGACTGCATCAGTGAAACCTTTCCAATGCTTGCTTCTTTTCTTATGGGTTACCTTCAAGTGTTTTGGTTATTGCTCTGATTATTTTTTTTGTATTTTTTCTAAAATACTGCTGTTTATGCAGAGTTTGTTGAATTAGTAAAATCCAAACTAGTTCAACATGCCTGATCTTTACAAAGGATGCCCTGCCTACACTGGGCTATTATTGGTTTAATCATGTGTTTTTCAGGGTAACCACAATCTGAACTACTGAGTAGTATCTGGTTATTAAAACACCTTGGGGTGCCATGTCAGCACAATTAATCAGATGTCTTTAGTATCACAATTCAAATTAGATGAGTTGTGAAGTCATTGAATGCTGAGGTATGACTGTATAATGTTGTTAATGCACTTCTTACATTTCTAGTACAATACTTGTAATAGTACAGTTCAAGTTGAGCTTCAGCGCGGTACATAAGTTCACATCTCTGGCATTTAATGGAGAACGTTGTTGTTCACTCGGTCTCAGTCATATTCGGGCTTTATCAAGAAGCAGTTGTATTACTACTGTCATGCTTGGGCAGAAAGCGGGAGATGAACACTAGAAGCCGGTACAGAGCAGAGCTTTATTAAGAAACTGAAAAGCACTGAAGGAGTGAATGCAATTATGAAACTAAGACCTGGGCATACAGAGTCCAAAAACAGTCCAAAACACAGCAAACAGGAATGGCATGATGGGTGCACAAAAAGGCGGGAAACCGAAATGTAAACGTACTGTAAAATGCAGAGTTTAAATAACCAAACTAATAAGACAGAAACTAAACAGGTGAATTAAATCAGGGAGTCAAAATGTAAACAAAGGTGACGCACTGCGCAGGGATGACGAGGAAGGAGCGCTGGGAAGTGTAGTCATGTCGACTGTGTCGTGTCGGTATGTACTGTACACCGATTGTGTACAGTACATGCCTCCTTTTTCTGGAATTAATGTGCTATGTTAAACCCAGAATGTCTGGTATTAAGCATAAAAACAGTGATGATCTCTATACAAAGCAGTGAGCCATAACAATGGACACTAAAATGAAAGTAAGTGAGATCAGGTGTTAGAGGCTCACAAGCTGATGCTTAGACTAAACCTATTGGACAAACGAACTTTTGGACATACGAACCCACTCTCGGAATGGGACTGGTTCGTCTCAAGGGGACTTCCTGTAAAATGAAAAGGACTTTCTTCTGTCACATCTTCCATTTGCTGAAGTGAAAATTGAGTTTATTTGTAGATTTGACTAACTAGCTGCCCCAAAATGGCCTATCTTCTGCAGCTGTTTTTGCCCTTTCAGCCGTCATCACTTTGCAGGAAAATTTCTACCGTGATGGATTCAATCTTAATGTAAATGTTAAGTTACTTTATTACCATGACCAGGTTACAGCATGACAAAGCATCCCTATTACTGCGTTCCTACATGTCAGCGAATTGATTTTTAAGGAAAATTTAATCGCTGCTGCTCTGATTTTGTTTCTATGCCCTTACTGTGTACTAGCACGGTATTCTGTGCTCTCTGCTAAGACTGCTGTATATACGTTTTTGCAGTTAGGTAGTCCTCTTAATGTGGCAGAGGAGCAGCAGCCAGTAGAAAAAAATGTCAATAAAACACAGCTAGCTTCCTTTGCTGTATGGCTTTTCCCATAAAAAAGAGAATAAAAAGAAAAGGATAGGCGTGTTGAGAAGGGTGTAATGAGCACAACGTTCCCTTTCCTTCATCATCGAGTGTTTGATTGAATCCACATGCACATGGTAAAATATTACAACATGGTAAATTGATAATGAGGCCATTTGCTTTTTACATACCATTAAGTTCTGTGAAAGACAGATGCTGATTAAGTCAATCATAAAATATTCAGAGAAACATTTTTGAGTAACTCAGATGGAATGTAATGCTGTTTCGTAAGGATAGGGCGCCTTGTGTTTGATATTGTTTCGGTCACGCTAGAAGAGATGAGCAGATGAGATGGAGTTGCGTCAGATTTGACTGAATTTGTCATGATTTTTGCTATCTAATCTAAAGGATACGTGATGTGGAACTGTGGTAGCCTAGCGGTTAAGGTACTGGACTCTGGACCAGAAGGTCCGAAAGGTCCAGGGTTCAAATCCCACCTCTGTCAAGCTTCCACTATTGGGTCCTTAATCCACAATTTCTTGGATTGTATCACAGGATCAAGGGTGATGGATCATTCACTGCAGTGACACTGATGTGGTGGTGGTGTGGTGTTACTTTGTGTTGTTGCTGGAGTGTTTGAACACCTCAGTGTCACTGCTGGAATGAAAATAGTCCACCTACCAGGCATCAGCATCCTGTAAGTGGTTTACATTTACAGCATTTAGCAGACGCACTTATCCAGAGCTACTGACAATTGATACAATCTTACAATCCAAGCAATTGTGGGTTAAGGGTCTTGCTCAAGGACCCAACTGTGGCAGCTTGGCAGAGGAGGGATTTGAACCCTGGACCTTCTGGTCCATAGACCAGTACACATTCCCAGCTGGTTGAGCAGCATATAGCTCTTGCTGTGGTAGGGGGACCAAACAAACTGGTTTGGGAACCACTGCTGTACCCAGCATCTTGTGAGCACTGATGAAGGATTAGAGGATGACTAACACAAACTGTGCAACACCAGATGAGCTATTGTCTCTGACTTTACATCTACAAGGTGGAATAATATGGTAGATGTGTCTAATATTGAGTGAACACATTGTTTAAAAACTCCAGCAGAACTGCTGTGTCATACCAGCGAAGCACAGTAACATTACACCACAACGTCAGTGTCACTGCAGTGCTGAGAATGATCCACCACTTTCATAGGACCTGAACTGTGGTCCTGTGGGGTCCTGAACCTTAGAGATTCACTGGATTAAACCTTGAATTATTTTAACTGTAAATTAGCATTTTACTGATCAGTATTACTTGTACAGTTTTGGTTGGGTGACCCCCAAAGGGTGACTCCGTTAAGGTTCTGAGTAGTACAGATTGGTTCGCGATCTCACCTTGAAAATGTATCCGAATATTTGAATGGATGCATTTTGTACTCTTCATTATGCAGTCCATTCCATTTTGGGCACACTGAGACAATTTTGTACAGCGACACAGTTTGTGTCATGCAGGCTCAACAGCATTACAGTGGATTCTATTCTATTCATGGTGACCTGTTTATTCTAAAAAAAAAATCACAATGAATTGAACATGGTTTTGAAAAAATAAGGCTGAATGATGGAGACTAGACATAACAGTTACAAACAGATTGGCCATGAAACAAGCTTAAAATAACACATGCCTATTGGTTCTAATAGTTTTATTAAGAGTATCGTGTGTAAAAAGAGATCTGGCTTCTATAGGGTGCAGGCTCATCTCAAACATGCACAAATTAAAGCTGACATCCTGCACACATTTCGAATCTGGGGTACCGACCCAAAACACGAATTATGTCACTGTCAAACGACCTACAGCCTGCACTGTTGGCAGACGGGAAAGGCAAAACAGTGTTTCTCCATACACCACAAACCAGCAGCCTAACTGAGTCCTGCACATAAGAGTGACCACAAGAGGTTAACCAATTCCAAAGGGCTGCAATTTAGGCTTTGAAGTGACAGAAACCTCTGGGTTATTTTAGTTTTATTTCACCGAGAACAAAAATCATACCAGCCTGCCTTGTGTTGTCAAGAGAGATGTGCCACAACAGCTTTTAGTACGCTCTCATTGCCATATGTTAAGGGGAAAAAATTGCACCTTATGTATTCATGGTAAATGTTACACGCAAAGGCGTCATTGTAGAGAGGAAGGCCTCGGATGTTAAACATACTGCCTGGGCTTACTTTCCACCAGAAAGGAAGCTGGGTGCTATTTCTGTGAGTAATAGTCCATCATAATGTGAAAACGGCATGGCTACCGCACCCCTACTGCCACCCTTGCACCCTCAGAACTTCCCATGCACACTTCCAGGAATGAAAGCATTAGCTAATCTTACTCACTAAGCCACTGCTTGATGTGTTTCTCGGTTGTAAGACTTTAAGTTCAGAATAATGCCGCAGCATGTCGTAAGTGTTTATGATCATTTTTGTTATATTTTGAGATGACGGAAAATTCAGCGATCGTTATGGCATATTGGAGCCTTATGGTTATAAAGCCCAAAAAGAAAAGAAATTCAGCTAGCTCTGATGTGGCTGGTTTGAAGGTTTTTTGTTAAAACATAGTAAGAGTAGTATTTGTATTGAATTAATGTGAAACAGTAAAGGGTAATGATCTAGATCATTTTGGTTTTGCCTTGTTCACTGTTGCAGTAATGCTGTCTGTGCATTTGTGCCTCTAGAATGAAAAAAGTTTGATTAATCCAATTTAATTCTGATCTGCATCACCGCTCTGGGGTCTGTTTTGAAAACACTGGGTGATAAGTGGGGAAAACAGTCTGAATAGGGCACAGTCCATAACAGGGCATTTAGTGTAGCCAGTCTCTCGACGTCAATTTTCTGGTTTTAACATAAGACTGGCCGATTCTGATTTTCTTTCTTTCTAATAATTATGAATGACATCTTACAGAAACATTTGTTCAACTTTTAAATTAAAACTTCTTACATCTGAACATAAAAATATGCACTGGGTTATAGGACAAAACTTTTCTTTTCACAAACGTCCAAAGCAATACATTTATTTTTAAAAATGAATGTAGTAGCAGGTAAAACAAATGGGGAAAAATATACATATATATATTCAAGGCACCTTTGTTGTTGTCAACATTTAGGCCTAATGCGGTTACTTAAACAGTCACTTCCATGATGTGACCAAAATAAATCCCTACTCCCTCATTAGCATTGTGCTATATATGGAGGGGCAGTTTAATTTAATAAGTAGCGCTAAATACACAACTGCTATCTAACACTGGCTCATCGTTAACATGTGTCAGCACCGGTCTCAGAAACAAACAGGAGACTGGCGGAATCGTGTTTAAAGCTCCAGACACACACACAAACTTAATTCTGGATTAACGTTAGTGAAAGCACTGAGCTGTTCATGTATGGCCATGCTTGTGGTGCTGTCGGCGTCATGTGATGTGACCCGCACAGAATCGGTCATAGAGACTGATCGGCCAGTCACTGGCGTAAAGGCCGATTAGGCTGAAAACCAGTATATTCTGGTCGATCTTGTGCCAACTCCCTTGCCCTGCACACTGATGAGCCAAAATGTAATTCCACATGTTTTGCAGAAGTGTGCTTGTATGTAGAACATACATGTGTATTGCTACTCGGGTGAAGGAATGGAGGACCAGTGCCAGAAGAAGAGAAAGGGACATTAGAAACATGAAAAGAATGCAGTTGTGCCATGTGTAGCATGAGATTTCAGCAACACTACCTATAAAGCATAGGTAGGAGAAAGCTAAAAGGTAACACATCGAAGAGCGATCACATGAGATATCAGTAACCCACCTCCCTAGCATGCAACAAACCGACCGAAGACAGCAACCCAACATTGCTGTTCACCTCAAGACTTTTACAATGAATCCTCAGCTCTGCCCTTAGTCTAAAACAAGGATGCATCCAGGCGTTAGCCAGCGAGTCAACACAACACCACACACAAAGCCCAACAACAAGCTAGTTATTGAGCCAAAGTGCATGACAGAGCAGACAGGCAAGAGATGACTCCAGCCTTGGGACCAGAATCATGCATCCCAGTCTAAAGAGACTTTCTGAAAGCCTGTGTAAAGTATGCTTTTAATATAGACTTAAACACTGGCAGTGTATCTGAATCATGAATAATACAGGGGAGGTTATTCCATAGTTGGGCGGGAGGATGTTTGAGCATGCCCTTAAATGGCCAAGATGTTTTTAGTTCTAGTAACTGAAAGCACCTTGTGAACGAAGTGCAGTAGTGTGCAAAAAGTCTTAGGCCACCATTAGATTTGTTTGTTTAGGAATGGCATGTATAACATATTGTCGATGATTGGACCCAGAACTTGGAACTTTCAAACTTGGATTTGTCACTCCATAATGTTCCATTCATTCCAAGCTTAGTCTTTTCACCCTGTTCCACTTCTGAAAAGTGTGTTTTTGACTGCTTCCCTTCCAAAAAGACTATTCCTCATCAAGCGTCTTCGGAATGTGGAAGGGCATCCCGATGAACCTGCCAGATGCTGCCATTGCTCAAGTGTAAGGGGCAGTCACACTACAGCCTACAGAAGCTGAGGCTCCAATCTTTAGATAACACAAAGCCATCAAAAAGCCCATTGATCCAATGTATTATGCTGAAATCTTTAAAAGTATGTGGGTTTTATATAGTACATCAACTAGGTTGGAATTTCCCCATAAGAAATAATGTAAATGGTTTCACTGAATGCTTGCTGTGTGAACCTTTTTCAGAAATAAGGTACATTTGCTGATGGGTTTCAGCCATATATATACGGTAACTTTACTCATGTTGTTGTGTGGTGCTTTAGGCATGACACTGGCTAGACCTTAGATTTTCATTATGACTCAAATAAAAATCCATGTTCGTGTTTTCAGATCGTGTACAAGACTTTTTGTAATCCTTGGTGTTATCCTAGTCTAGGCATTTCCCCCAGTGTCTAACATGGACTGAGCAGAGGATTTCATTTAACATTTATCAAACCACATGTCTACAGATGTTGATTCCAGCTTGCAGGCTGATTGAAACCACAGATTTTAAACACTGAGCAAGAATCTGTCAGCAGATTTGCATAAATCAAGCCTCGCATACACTCTTTCTACATGACCTTTTCAAATAAACTATGCTGGCCTTTTGACTGGCACAACATTAAAGCGGGCACTTTATGAAATGGAGATTGCGTGTTTGAATTGGGTCGATGCCATAGGCATAAATGACTGGGAGTCCAGGAGAGCACATTGTGATTGCTGTCTGGATGGAAAGAACAGCATTTTTCATTACATTGACACGACTGTGAGGTCACGCATACAAAATATGTTGCTCTCCTCCAACAGCAAATAGGAGCCCTGCGATAGAAAGCCTCACTCTTCAGCTTGGGAGCCAGAGTGGACATTCATTTGGCAGGTTGGAATTGTTTACTGGATAAAATTAGATAACGATCTAATAAGTAAATACAGTAACACGTATAAATTAGTTACGTTAATAAGTCAAGCACCATTGTTATGAAATTGCAGCTTTTATAATCTTCTCAGTCATCCTGGTCATGGTAGACTTGAGTGTTGAGTTGAAGGCAACTGGGCTACTTGGTTCTTGAAGACGTTTTACCTCTCATCCGAAAGGCTCCTTTGACTTGCAAATGGTTCACATTGGCTCCTGTGATCCCAATGACTCGTGTATTGACAGGGTGGGTCAATGACTCTCAGGATCAACCCCATTAGAGGTTAAGAACCTGGGACTCCCCGTCAGCTTCCACAACGAAGAAGCATTCCGGATGCGAGGAATGTCTTCAAGAACCAAGAAGTCTGTTGCCTTCAACTCAACACTCAAATCTATGGTTTTGCATTGTCTTATTGAAAAATGCAGGAACGTCCCTGGAAATGTGTTGTCTCGAAGGCAGCATATGTTGATCTGAAATCACAATGTACTTTTCTGCATTAATGCTGACATCACAGAAGTGTAAATGGCTTTTGTCCAGGGCACGGTCACAACCCCATACTATGACAGACCCTGGCTTTTGGACTTGTTGCTGATAACAGTCTGGAGGGTCCTATTTCTGTTTGGTCTGGTGCACACATCATCTATTTCTTCCAAAAAGAATCTGGTATACTGATTGTTCTGACCACATTACACGTTTGCACTGTGTGATGGTCCCCAGAGGAGCCCAGAGAAGTAGACAAGCTTAGACCCAGAGAAGTAAGGCTTCTTTTTTGCACAGTAACATTTTAAGAAGCATTTGTGAATGTAACTTCATATTGTAGTGCTTGATTCAGGTATGCCAAAGTAATATTTTGGCCATGTAGTTATATCAGCTATTGATGAATGACGGTTCTTGATGCAGTGCCTTATAAGGTATTGGAGATCACAGGATTTCAGTTTCAACTCTTTATGCACTGAAATTTTTAGAAATTCCTTGAATCTTTTAATGATATTATGAACTGCAGAGATAGAAATATGCAAATCCCATGTCCCAACTTTTTGGGGTTGTAGTTCATGTTAACACAGAAGAGCTTAGTAATGTAATACAGACTTCAAATAGTTTTAGATTTATGCAAATATTGCATGCTCATCAGCACTGTACCTTCATTCTCCATATTTTTCATCAGCACACTAACAGACCAACAGGGTTTTGAGCCAATTTAGAGCGATTCTGTAATTCCTAAATCCTTCCCTCTGGATTCTTAGCAGTGTCTGCCCTCTTTCAGTCAGAGGGTTTAGAGCTTAATAACAATTACACTCTTTGCCAAAGTGCTGGTCTAAATTAGCCTGATGATTTACAGGATCCGATACTAGCACTGAACTTAGCACTTTTTTCTGAGAACGTTCTTGGATTTTCACCTGACGTCCACCAGACGTAACATACCAACATCTTTGCAAATCAGCTTGATGGATGGTGATTATTTTAAGCTGTTATGCAATAAATGCCCTTTGTATGAGTCACTATCTGGCTGAAACAGGAAACAGGAACATGACGTATATAGTATAAATAAGGTTAAGTCCTTTTTTTTTTTTTTTTTGCAAAGGTTATCCATGACACAATGATTTATAAAATTACTCAGAACTGAGTGGTAAATTTCTTTAATGCCCTAAACTGGAGTCAGTGAAGTCCCCCCTTCTCAGGTTATTTCTATACCATTGCTAAATATAGACTTTGGAGATGAGCCGTTTCACTGCTCCTTTGTTACTAGCTACTCAAACTCTGTGCACTGAATTCCAGACCACGCAGCCATGCCAGAGAGTCCTGTCTGATGTCACCGAGCTTTGTTTAGACAATCGATGCATAGCTTATTTCAACCCCCAATCACAGACATTTGTGGTGGACATAAAATGACCGATGCTAAACGTTGCGACATTGATTGTGGGCTTTAAACTTCCAAACAATTCAAGTTGACAAATGGTCACTGCTTGGGTGAATGATTTCTCTGAGCTAACCTATTTGTCTTCTGTGATGAGAACATAATGCATGCTTGGTTGACACATGGGAAAACAGAAGTGTTTTGTTTGTCTGACGTGATTGGAATTGCTACTTATAAATGAGAAATGAAGAAATCACTCTTATTCTGCAGTAATGAAAACCTGCTGCACAGACATATTGTATTATGACACTGACCTGAAAACCTGATATATATAGAACTGTTACATAGGTAGGGTTTGTGAAGGCTGGGTGGGTGAGGTTACAGAGTCCTGTGAGGGGCTGGCACCCTGCCCAGGGTGTACATCTGCCTGCACCCAGACCCCCTGATGACCATGATGGGGATAGGCAGGGGTAAAATAGGGTGTTATCTATCCATTGCCCCATTTATTTATCTGCCTATCTGTCCATAGCCATGGACATTGTGCTGTCGGTTCAATACCAACTCATGGTGGCTGTATAACTCTGTTTGCCAGGCTGTTCTTCCACACTGTTAGTGTTTGTGTATTGAAGCCATTGTTACTGCGATGCAAACCTCAGCAACCAACAATGATCGACACTGCTGCTGCTCAGTGTATCATTCAGTGTTATTTATGATTACATTACACAGCCTTCAATATTACAAGCCTAGTCTGGAATTCGAACCTGGGTGATACGTGATTTTCTAACATTCCATGGTAGGCTTATCAATCCAGTAGCAACAACAGTTACGGTGACCACTTCTATGTCAAGGCATTTTTCAGCTGGATAAGGGTTTTTAGGACTGTCTCTGCAAAAATGCAACACTTTCTTGGGCTGCCCGGTCACCAGATTTATTGCCAATCGAGCATCTATGGGACCAGCCAGGACACTAGTTTCAGCAAACTATGAGTGTGGATCTATAGGCTCAACTGTGGGATCTATAGGCTCAACTGTGTAGCAGTCAATGATCGCTCACCAAGATGTACACTACCCAAAAGTAGCTTCTGAGGGCCTTTTTATAGTGCAGTGAATTTTACGCCCTCTTGTGGAAAGACCCAGTGTCTAATCCGACTATACCTGTAATCATTTACATATCTGCCTGTGATGTAACTACATGATGAGTTTTGCAGCAATGCTACATTTCTATCTGGGTGCTTTGTTTTTTATTGTAAATGAGTATATATCACTCATTTCCAGTAATGTAGACTGTTTTTATTTGCGAAAGATGGTTGCAATGATGTAACAGGTTTCATAATCTCTTAATATAACTACAGGGGGGCAAACAAGTATTTAGTCAGCCACTTATTGTGCAAGTTCTCCTACATAGAAAGATGAGAGAGATCTGTAATTTTCATCATAGGTACACTTCAACTATGAGAGACAAAATGAGAAACAAAATCCAGGAAATCACATTGTAGTATTTTTAAAGAATTAATTGTAAATTATGGTGGAAAATAAGTATTTGGTCAATAACAAAGGTTCAACTCAACACTTTGTAACATAACCTTTGTTGGCAATGACAGAGGGCAAACATTTCCTGTAAGTCTTCACCAGGTTTGCACACACTGTAGCTGTTATTTTGGCCCATTCCTCCATGCAGATCTCCTCTAGAGCAGTGATGTTTTTGGGCTGTCGCTGGGCAACATGGACTTTCAACTCCCTCCATAAATTTTCTATGGGGTTGGGCTAGGCCACTCCAGGACCTTGAAATGCTTTTTACGGAGCCACTTCTTCATTTCCTGAGCAGTGTGTTTGGGATCATTGTCATGCTGGAAGATCCAGCCACTTTCCATCTTCAGTGCTATCACTGATGGCTTAAAATCTCACAATACATGGCCCCGTTCATTCCCTTAACACGGATCAGTCATCCTTGCAGCAAAACAGCCCCAAAGCATGATGTTTCCACCCCCATGCTTCACTGTAAGTATGGTGTTTTTGGGATGCTCTGTTTTGGTTTCATCTGACTTCATGATATTCTCACAATCCTCTCATGGATCATCCATATGCTCTCTGCCAAATTTCAGATGGGCCTGGACATCTACTGGCTTAAGCAGGGGGACACGCCTGGCACTGCAGGATCTGAGTCCCTCTCGGCGTAGTGTGTTACCGATGGTAGTTTTTGTTACTTTACTCCCAGCTCTCTGCAGGTCATTCATCAGGTTCCTCCGTGTAGTTCTGGGATTGTTGCTCACTGTTCTCATGATCATTTTGACCCCACGGGATGAGATCTTGTGTGGGGCCCCAGATCAAGGGAGATTATCAGTGGTCTTGTTTGTCTTCCATTTTCTTACAATTGCTTTCACAGTTGATTTATTCACACCAACTTGCCTATTGTAGATTCACTCTGATTCAGCTTGGTGCAGGCCTATAAATTCTTCCTGGTGTCCTTTGACAGCTCTTTGGTCTTGGCCATGGTTGATTTTGCATTCTGACTGTTACGAGGTCAAACAGGTGCCATTAATACAGGTAACGAGTGGCGGACAGAAGAGCTTCTTAAAGAAGAAGTTAGAAGTCTGTGAGAGCCAGAAATCTTGCTCGTTTGTGAGTGACCAAATACTTATTTTCCACCATGATTTACAGTTAAATACATATGTAGATGCTTGTTAAACATGATTAATACAGTGTTGACACTGATTGCAGCCATAATACGCTATAATCACTTTGGGAATGAGAGAAACAAACTGGTGGGAGTCGACTGTATTACAGAATATATTGGACAGTGATATCTGTCTAAATTACTAATAAAAATTAAATTCTTTGCCAGCTCTGTGCAGCCTCCATTATTGTTTGTCAGGGATAGACGCCATGGATGATGTGTGCTGTGTCTTGAAGCATTGAGTGGGCTTTGGCAGTCAGATACGTCTAGGCCACGATGGATGCATTTACACTTATTTGATTTGTGGCTAAAATGCTTCTCAAAGCCACCTCCTGAAGTACATTGAGCAGTGTAGACTGAGCCCTGTCTGGAATCAATCCTGATACTCAAGGTACATAAAATGACCAACGGGGTCGCTGATAAGTCAAACTCCCTTTGGGGAATTCAATTGCTCAGATCTAATTTTTGGAGGTCCCTTTGGAAATGCATTTGTTTTAGAGGGAACTAGCTTGATTCATAGGTTAGGGTCTTTTTGTTTGATTGTTTATTTGTTTTATTTAATGTCGCTATCAGCATCAATGGTGACTTCAGAGGCAGACATGATTACATCTATACACAAGGTTACATTGAGACTAGTCATATGTATACACTCAGGTCAGGCCAGTTTGGCGTAATCAGTTAACCTGGTGCACGTCTTTGGACTGTGGGAGGAAACTGGAGTAACCGGGGTAAACCCACGCAGACACATGCAGAAAGGACCCAGGTCGCTCCACTCTGGGATCTTCTTTGAGGACCTTCTTTGTGAGGCGACGATGCTACCCACCAAGCCACATTGTCGCCCATTAGGGTCTTTTTAAAGCCGCATATGTGGGAAATTGTTCACTGGAATCTCAAATAGTGTGGTATGGGCTAAGGTGATGAACCGTTGTGTTTTTGTTGGTAACATTGAGTTATGAGGTGTAAATTTATTTTAATCTTTGTTTTAAACATTACGAAACAGTGTTCTGTGTGCAAAAAACATTTACCATTTTTGCCCAATTCCTTTTTTTTTTTGGTGCTCAAAGCTTTGTAAACTAGGTCAGTTGTGTTTATTCGCCTGTGTTCCCATTCTTTCTGTCTCATGTTACCATTGTGGTGTGAGGAGGCCTACAGGACTGCTGTTTTCAACAGTCACCTAAACACTGCGAATCCAGGTTCAGCAGAGATGAGATTTCAAATGTTTGCAATGTTTTCTTACTCACAAACCCAAGGCATGCAGTTGGCACGCCAACAAAGCCCACCTCCTGAATGTCACAGCAGAAACTCTGTTTAACTGAAGAATGCCATTCATGTTCCTTGGCAGGCTTCTATTATTTAGTACCTTTGGATTCAATTTTATGTGAAGTAAACATTAGGAAATAACCATGGAATCAGTTTGTTTATATTTCAAAATGTCCACTAGGTTGGATTTTCTTCGAATTAAGTTTTACTGCCATTGATTTAGCCAATTTGTGGAAGAAGTGACAGTAGAGGAAAGAATGCATTTATTTTCTCCTCTAAACAATGCAGATGACTGCATGTGGGTGGAATTCTATGAGAATTGTGCTGCTGAGACACAACACCAGGCTATTTACCTTTGACAACCACTTGTTCTTTTTTATGCATCCTCTATAGGCTATACCGTTCAGGAAAAGTAAAGTAAAAGGCTCTTTAATAACCATTCAGAGACACTTCTGTGTTGAGCTTGAAATATTATACTGTTGCATACCCACTCACAGATGGACTAAGTAGCAAACATTGAGGTACAGTGGTTCTTGGAAGTTTGTGAACCCTTTAACATGTTTGCTTATAATATATATAAAATATATATAGTCATAAAACTAGATAAAGTGGGACAGTGGTAGCCTAGCGGGTAAGGTACTGGACTATGGACCAGAAAGTCCAGGGTTCAAATCCCACCTCTGCCAAGCTGCCACTGTTGGGTCCTTGAGCAAGGCCCTTAACCCACAATTGCTTGGATTGTAAGATTGTATCAATTGTAAGTTGCTGTGGATAAGGGCGTCTGCTAAATGCTGTAAATGTAATTGTAAGTTTAGACAAACATACAATTTATTTATTGGGGAAACAAATCCAATGTTAGTGAGAAAAGTATGTGAACCTCTAGAATTGGCAGTTAGCTTGAAGGTGAAATCAGAATCAGAATACTTTATTGATCCCCGAGGGGAAATTACAGATGTTACAGTTGCTCAGATTGTATATATGTATTAAGAATATATTAAAAGTAATATATTAAAAAGTAAAGTAAAGTAAAAACGCTCTTAAAATAAAGTGGCAAAACGCTCTTAAAATACACTTAAAACGCTCTTAGAATAAAGTGGCAGATGCAGTGGTGACATCTATTGCACTATTTATGATACAACTATCATATTGCACGTATTGTAAGTTCTATTACTTAAGTGAGGAGTTGTAAAGTTTGATGGCCACAGGTAGGAATGACCCCCTGTGGCGCTCCGTGGTGCTTTTGGGTGGAATGAGTCTTTGACTGAACGTGCTTCTGTGTCTTTCCAGTGTGTTGAACAGCGGGTGAGAGGTATTGTCCATAATGGACTTCAGCTTAGACAGCATCCTCCTCTCTGACACTGTCGTCAGCGAGTCCAGCTCCACTCCCACCACATCACTGGCCTTCAGATCAGTTTGTTTAGTCTGTTGGCATCTGCCACCTTCAGCCTGCTGCCCCAGCATGTAACTGCATAAAGGATAGCACTCGCCACCACAGACTCATAAAAGATCTTTAGCATAGTCCTGCAGATGTTGAAAGACCTTAGCCGTCTCAAAAAGTAGAGACGACTTTGCCCTTCCTGTAGAGGGTTTCTGTGTTTTGACTCCAGTCCAGTTTATTATCTATGTACACTCCCAGGTATTTGTAGTCCTCAAACATTGTCTACACTGACCCCCGTTGATGGACACAGGGGTCACCAGTGCCTTTTTTTCTTCTCATGTCCACAACCAGCTCTTTTGTCTTTGTCACATTAAGCTGTAGATGGTTCAGCTCGCACCATGTGACAAAGTCCTTCACCGTAGCCCTGTACTCGTCCTCATCACCCTTGCTGATACATCCAACTATCGCTGAGTCATCAGGTTTCCAGTCAATAAAATGACAATCAGGTGTGAGTTGGGAAAACTGCTTTGGCAAGCAGAACAGGGAGTCAGTCAGACAGACATTCAGATATAGAAACTCCTCAACATTGAAATTGCAATACCAAGAAGGAAGGTTATGCAAATCGAGGATGTAGCAGGTGTTGCTACGGTCTGCAAATGATCAACTTTTCAAGTCCCTAGCTCCCATCTCTGACATGTGGGAAGGGTTTAAAAGCCAGATTGAGAGCAGATTGAGAATTGAAAGGTTTTTTTTTTAGCCACATGAAACTTTAAAGATCGATCAAGTGCCGTGGGATGACTGTGCAATGTCTCTTAAATTGTTTTGAAGATTTTGTTTCTATTTTTTTGTAATTTGCAAAACATTAACATGTCTATCGATTCTGTGGTTTACATAATTCTTTCACTTTCTTATTGATTCTGCAATTTCAATGTTGGAACACAACTATAGAAAGCTCTGAAATTTCTTACATGGTGGGGATATTTTGGTGGTCCCCATGAGGAAAATGCCATTTTTTTATTTTTTATTTTTGTACAAAAACTGTAACTTTCTTTTGAAAAACCTAGAGTCAAAATGTTTGTTTTCTGTTACTAAGGTTAGGGTTAGGTGTAGTGTAGCATTAATTGGCTACAGGGATCATTATGTCAATGGAACGTCCCCACAGTGATAGAGAGACAAACTTTTTTTGTGTGCGTGTCTGTGTGTGTGTAGTGCTACATATAGTAAGTCAGACCGCATGAAGTAAAACCCTAACTGCGAGACCTAAAAACTGTTGCTCCACCATCAGCTGGGTTCCCAAACCTTTCACCAGGTGGTTAAACACAAATTATCTGGCATGTGCACGGTCCTCAGTGGCATGGCTGAGTCTTGATTTCGCTCTGCTGAGTTTTAAGGCTGTAAAGTAGAACCAGACCTCTTGAGCTTCACAGGGAATCTCATGGTTCAGAGAAACCTGTTGAGTCCATCCAGATCTGCTCGGCCATGGTTTTCCTCATGTTTCTTTGCTGTTGATAGGAAAATCCCTGAAGTGGTGTCACTGTAACAAATCTATTGGTGCTCAGAGAATTTGGAAGCTGTTGGGAAATTAACATGTCAGGAAGGACATAAGGTTTCAGTTTTGATGAAATTTGACAGTGATTTTATTGCATATTTTTTCAGCTTTTACAGAAAAGTTATATAGTTTTATAACTTGGTTAAGGCCATTTCAGAGGTGGACAGAACACTAGCTTGGGAACCATGGACAAACATATTATAGCTTAGAGCTTAAACACTTAAACTCTGCTAAAATTGTTTCATTTAGTTCTTGGTCAGGTGACTGACAATGCTGTAAGATGAGCTTGCTGTATGCTTGCAAGTGTTACTACCAACTGGATTAGAGATATCATCCTAAAGTATATTATGGGTTGGAATTTTTTTTTCAAGTGCCTGTAGGAAGTCATCATACCGATTTGAAAGTCACTTTTTTGTTTTACAGCCGGAAATCAACTTTATTTATACAAACAAGAATAAAGCCAATGATTCTGAACGTAATAAACATGAAAAGCTAGAAATAAGTGGTTGAAAAAGTGGTCAGACCCCTAGTTTAATACTCTGTTGAAACTGTTCCTGTGCTACAGCAAAACAAAAACAGCCACCAGTCTGTTTGGACATGTCTCTACCAGCTATGCTCACAAGGAGTGGGGAATATTTACTCATACTTTCTTGCACAATTTTTCGCGGTCAGTCAAATTTTTTGGTGAGTGGCAAAGAACTGCTTTCTTCGAGTCCATCTAAAGATTCTCCACAAATTAAGTCAGGGCTCTAACTTGACTGCTAATCTGTGGATTGGACGGGGCTTGGTCTCTCTAACTTGAGCAGGTTCTTGTCCATCATGTCTATCACATAGCATGTTGCATCATTTCTTGCACTGCTGGAGATCTTTTGTCCTCACCTGTTGTTCATGAAACTCAATTGGTACTTTTTGGTTACATCATTGTAATACATCACCAAATCATTTTTTGAAACATTTGCTTAAATGCTTGCATGACTTAAACTATTATACGATGAGTCTTGGGCTGTCTGACGCCCTTCAAATTGACCATATAAAGTCCATCAACGAAAGTCAATTGAATGTCCACATCTGTTAAAGCTCCTGGGCTTCAACAAAATCTAATTTAGTGAGTAAATGACCAAGATTTTGAAACAATATACCAACTAAACACGCTAACATATTTAACAGAGGGTTAGCCTTATATAATTGGATGCCTCTTGAGATTGCCGCGAACATGGTGTGGTTTTGCACATGGCTGTCATCGTGCTGTTTTTGTTGCGTAGGGGGATGGATGATGTCTAGAGTGCATATGATAATCCTTAATAATGACCTGGAACATTAGTTCTGATTTAAAACAGTTGGCGTTACATAATCTCCAGTTACGCACTAGAGAACAACCCTTAATTATTTAATCATCTGTCTTTATTATTTTTAAGTGAAATGCTGGACATGCATGGGAAGAGCACAAGAACAAGCCTAATCAGCCCTACCACTAAATCGATCATTTTTGACATCTTTCAACCCTGTTGTCCTCGAATCATAACCCCACACATGTATATGCTTTCAGATTCAGATTTGACTAGCTGCAGGAGGGAGGGGAGGCCAGTCAGGGGATCATTCCCTGATGCTGCAGCACACTCGTGCCAGCCCTCCTGTGTAGGGCCTCTTTATTACCTTTGTGCTTACAAATTAATACTGCTACTAATAGTAGTAGTACTAATAATACATGTACTTATATTGTTGTTGTGGTTATTATTATTTGTAATAGTAGTATTTATATTATTTTTAGTTGCAATGGACTGACGTAACATCCAGTGCGTGCTACTACGTGCACTCAGTGAATTTGAGGTTTGGCTCCAGACCACTGGTTAGGATGTGCAGGGTTAAAAGAGTGGAAAAAAAATATTACTGAGTCCTTTAAATGTTAGCGGTACCTTTCAGCCTGGTTGGGTGTCCAATGGCTGTGTCTGAGGGGGGAGAGGTTAGTCAGGGGATCATCTCCCAGCATTGCAACAGTGTCCCCCTTCCAAAAAACATGGTTCCTTGGCTACTCGCCTTCCAAAAACACCATTCCTGATCAAGCTTCTTTGGACTGTAGAAGAGCAACAATTGCTCAGGTGTAAGGGGAGGTCACACTAAATACTTACCACTGTAGTCAATAGAAGCAGTTTTTCTGATTAGTAATATTATTATTAATACCACATACAGATTTCTTGTATTTTCTGGTTGCATTCTAATAAAGAGACTGAGAAATAATTATAGTCATTATACAATGCTAAAACAATGGCATATCTATTCGTATGGTGGCCTAATTCTGAATAATATTTAATAAATGAAGTCATTGGAAAAAACAGACAAAAGGAAACTAATAATCAACAAATACTGTAAAACCAAAGTTCAAGTGTAAAATAAGTCATGAAATACCAGATAAAAACTTGTTTTCTGATTTAAATACATGATCTGTGTTTAAGTCTCTACCACTGTATATTAAGAAAGAGGATGCTCATCAGGTGGGAAAAGGTTACAAGACCATCCCTAAAGAGTTTGGACTCCACTGATCCACAGTCAGACAGATTGTGTACAAATGGTGAAAATTCAAGACCATTGTTACCCTCCCCAGACATGGTCGACCCTCAAAGACCACTCCAAGAGCAAGGTGCGTGTTCCACAAACAGCGGCAGCACTCCTAACCTCACCCTCAACACCAAAGGAAGGTGAGGTGACAGGAGTCAGAAATGTACAAGCAGGTTTCCAGGCTCTGAGATTTGTTCAGCCGAAGCATCTGAAAGGATTACTCCCGTCAGAGCTGTGATCCATGAACTAATGACAGTGACCTCAAACAAAGAAAATGAGGCCCCTTGCTCCAAATATAGCAAGGGCAGCGGTGACTTCATTCTGAGAGGAAATGATCTGAGATTGCGAGATGAGGCATCTGTCTAGAACCGTGCACGTGTGCTGGACTGAGATCAGCCAGGTCTCTGTCACAAAAAGCACCTGCATAGCACACTCAAACTACTGCACTTAACGTATACTTCCAAGACTGATGAGACTGATGTACTTCCAGAGCCAGAGTACTGCCTCTGTCTAAACAATGAGAGCAGAGATTCAGCAGCTGCTGATAATGTTTTATTTTGGCATTGTTAAAAGATAAGACTTCTTCTAATAAAATAGTAATAAAATAGTAGGAATGAAGCTTGGACTTTACCAAAATGATGGTGCTGTGACTTGTGTGAGGAAATTGTGTATCCATGTTATAAATACGTTCAGGGATTGAGTAATGCGTATGTCATCGAGACAAAACAATGATGATGCCTCAGAGACACATGTAAAATTTAGGTGCCATTCGTCAAATTACATGCTTTGTTTATTTTCTAAATGTAAATTAGATGCACAGTCTTTGTTTTCTAGAGTCTGTGACTTCACTAGACGCTTGTCAGTGTGGCACACTAAATGTTGTCCTTAAACTTTTGGACACAGTACTGCAGTGACCACAGAAAATCATCATACACTTTTGAACTAGTCAATTTTGTCCTGCAGTCTGAAATTTTCTTCCAGATTTTGAAAACATTTTTCCCGATTGATTTATACATTTTGCCATACAGCATTCACATAATGAGATTAGGTCTGAAGGTGGCTCTATCAAAAATGGCACTTGAATAAGAGTTGGAAAGCTGGAAACAACTTCAGCGAGTTACCTGTTGTTTTAATTACAGCCAGTAGTCTGTTTGGATACATCTCTACCTGCTTTGAACACCTACATCGGTCAATATTTGCCCATTCCTCCTTTCAGAATTGTTTGAAGTCAGTCAAATTTCATGGTAAGCAGCAATGGATTTGGGTCAGAGCTCTGACTTGGCCACTCAAGGACATTCAAATTCCTATCTTAAAGCCATTGCATTGTTCATTGGTGGCATCTTTAGGGTCGTTGTCATACTGGAAGATGAACCCCTTGCCCATCTTTAACTGTCAATCACAAGGCAGCAGGATTTTCTTAAGAATGTAGATGTACTTGACAGCATCCATTTACCCTTCGCTCTTGACCTATGGCCCAGTCCCCGCTTAGGAAAACCACC
This sequence comes from Ancistrus triradiatus, assembly GCA_025084515.1. NCBI lineage: Eukaryota > Metazoa > Chordata > Actinopteri > Siluriformes > Loricariidae > Ancistrus > Ancistrus triradiatus. Next base: position 724,684 of record JAJAGP010000091.1, read on the forward strand.
CTCACAACATGTTGATCTCTGTGTATGTTTCCTGATCAAAATCCATATGGCTGGGTCAGCGCGTTTGGATGGACATATCAATTTATAAAATGTGCTTGTGGTGTCATTGACTTTAAACGTAATAATGCTCTGAATGGTAACCCAAAGGATAGTTAAAGCTTCTCAAATCTTTCTATCTTTCTCAAAACGTTTCACAATTTTATCCTGGAGGCCTTTTGAAAGCACATTCCAGTCAGTTTTTTGTTTGTTTGTTTGTAGTTGTTACTCTATCCTAACCAGTGTTTTACTAATTAAATTGCATTTTAATTACTGATACTCTCTTACTGTATATAATAGTGTTATATTATAATAAAGAGATTGAAAATATTTAATTCATTTTATTCAATCGGGTCTGATGATTTTCTTGAGGCACTGTATCTCAGTAATTCTTCTCATACAGCACCTGTGCTTAAACCACCATTTAGATTTGTTGTTTTAGCAATAGTATAATGAACATGTATCATTATTTCTCAGTCTGTAAGATACAAATGGGAAAAGTAGGAAATATGTGCACAAAATAAGAAAAACAGTTTTCACAACAAAATGAGTTCTGCAGGCAAAAGTCAGTTTTTAGTGTGAAGTCCCTGAAAAAGTTGTTTCTTGGCTGCTACGCTTCCATGAAGGGAATTCCTGATCAAGCTTCTTCGGACTATAGAAGATTCAATTTGGCATCTCGATGAAGCTGCCAGACGCTGCTATTGCTCAAGTGTAAGAGGAGGTCACACTAAATACTAGCCATTGTAGCCTATGGAAGCTTTTTTCTTTTTTTTCTTTTTATTAATACTGCATACAAGTGTCCTGTAGTTTCTGGTTTTATTCTAATAAATAAACTGAGAAATAAATAATTATATATGGCTATTATACCATTACTAAAACAACAAATGTAGTGGTGACATGGTGGCCTAAGACTGTTTGCACAGGACTGTACATCAGAATCTGACCAATGGCTGACATTCTGGTTTTATGAAATTTTGCACATGCATATAGCAACTTATACACATTGAACAATAAGACAGTGCTATTGATGGAGGTAATAATCTTTAGAGTACAGAGATCTTATTCACATATACTAAGAGAGTAACTTGAAAGGGCGTTACAAGTGTTGCTCTGGAAGTCTAATGTCCATTTATTTTGGCTTCTGACATTTTTATATTTTTGCATTTACATTTACAGCATTTAGCAGACACCCTTATCCAGAGCGACTTACAATTGATACAGTACATTGTTACAATCCAAGCAATTGTGGGTTAAGGGTCTTGCTCAAGGACCCAACAGTGGCAGCTTGGCAGAGGTGGGATATGAACCCTGGACCTTCTGGTCCATCGTCCAGTACCTTAACCGCTATGTTTACACAATTCTATCTCAGTATCTTTAGCTGTTCTATTAGTTACCTTCTCACTGAAGCAGCTTTCAAAGTCAGATGCATTTAATTGTACTTTTTCCTAACTGACCTTACAGCTTAATGAGAAGTTATCTTTTATGATGTACTCAGCATGTAAAAAAAATCCATTACCATAATTAACTAACTGCAGGTCAGAAATAATGAGAGCTTCATGTTGTTCAAATTGGTGAAAATTAGGAAATAATGATGTCATGATCTCAGTGTGGGGTGTTAGCTAAATCTATGATGTAAGATGTTCCCTGTTTCTTCACTTTCTGCACCGTGCTGTGTTATTGTAATTGCGTTATCCTTGTTTATTTTTTGGAAACATGTATACGTGAAGAAAGGATTGTAGTCTTTCATGACACATTTAAGGGTTGTAGTGGGTTACATGCATTACATACAATGCATTTTCTTTCTGGAAAGAAAGAATGCATTCCGTATTTTGAGCATTTTGAGCAGTGCTTTTAATGCATCAGTATTTATAGATACCTATTGCCATTGATTTCTTATGCATGTTGTCTTCCTCAGCACCCAGGTTAGACGTGGCTCTCCTGAGAATACACAGCAGCAGACTGGAACGTCCAGGACCGTCAAGCGTTACCCTTCCTCTACAGAACCCATCACTTCCAACGCTCTGCCCATCACGAACGGGAATAGCCATGGACACACCCACACTCAGCATGTTGCCCCCTCCAATGGCCAGTCTCATGCCTCCCACAGCAACACAGTATCTGCAGCAGGTTCTAATCTCTCTTATTCTATCAAACACACTCACATATGGAGAAGAGCTACTTCTATGGAGCTTAGTTGTGTTTGTACACTCAGATAATGAGAGGGAGTAGGAGAGAGTGACAGAGGATATATGTCACGAATGAACATACAGTACTTATCACTCTCGGTGGTTTGAACAAAGTAGCAACTAGCATTAGTAGTTGATGTTTTCTCTGTAGATGATTGTGATTTTGCTTTGAAGATGCCAAAACCAGCATTTATAGAACGTGTGCTCGGGCTCTCAGACGATTATAAAATGTAATTGCATTAGTCTGCTTTTGCACAATAATGAGAAATGTGTATAAGGAACTGTGCAAAATTGGTTACTACCCTCACGAGAGCTGCTCCCTATAGGCTATTAGTGCTCTGTATGGTACAGTATGTAGATTGTATAGAATAAGGGATTATTTTTTTAATTTCATGTTATGTTCAAGTAACCAGTTTGAGATGATTCGAGCTTTGTGATGTGGCACATTATCCTGCTGGAAGTAGCCATCAGAATATGGTACACTGTGGTCATAAAGGGATGGACATGGTCAGCAACAATATTAAGATATTCTATGGTGTTTACATGATGCTCAGTTAGTATTAAGGAGCCCAAAGTGTGCCAAGAAAATATTCCACACAGCATTACACCACCAGCATCATACACTGTTGAAACAAGGCAGGATGGATACATGCTTTCGTGTTGTTTATGCAACGTTCTGACCCTACCATCCAAATGTTGCAGCAGAAATTGAGACTCGTCAGACCAGGCACTGTTTTTCCAATCTCCAATTGCAGCCTCTGGTACCAGTTCTTAGCTTAAAGGAGTGCCACGCAGTGTGGTATTGTGCTGCTGTAGCCCATCTGCTTCGAGCTTTGATGTCTTATTCATTCAGAGATGCTATTCTGCATACATCAGTGGTAACAAGTGGGTATTTGAGTTACTGTTGCTTTTTTATAAGCTTGAACAAGTCTGGCGGTTCTCCTCTGACATCAAAAAGACACCCAAGTAACTGCAACTCATTGTCTGATTTCTCTTTTTTAGACAATCACGGCATCACTGTGCCGACTTGCCACCCATCCAGAAAGTCAAGTATTTCAATTCAGTTTAGTTTATGTAGTGTTTTAATAATGGGCAGCTTTATAGAGATTCTGGTCTAGACCTTAACTGAATAGCTAAAGTCAGTGGAAAAAAATGTCCCTGAGGTGCATAAGGCAGAAACCTACACCAGATCTCATAGGGAACCTGCTGTTTTCTGGGAGACACCAGATTGTGGAATTAAGCACTTGAAAAGCATGTAGATGAATAGTGAAGTATACTTGTGCTGTAACTGTAAGGAGGAGTACACTGTCAATAAGAGTTCAACATGAAAATAACAGAAGTTTGGTTGGTTTGTAGCCAGTTCTTGAAAAGTTGGATTATACACTGCTTCAAGTGCGAATGACGCCAAGTGGAAGTAGTAAGAGGAACCACTGCAAGGTTAGAAGAGCAGGATTATGGACCTTTGGATCACGGAGGTGTGGACGATCAGAGGAACCACATGGCTGAAGTCTGGTACATAGTTAGGAATGTTGAAAGCATATAATACTTTAATCAGAATGTAATTGCTGAGCACAGTACAAGTAGTCAGTCCAGGAAGAGCCATACATGAGGGAAGTCTGAGACCCATCGCTCTTAAGTATAAAAAAAAAAAAAATCAAAAGCATCCTGCTTTAGCCCTGCTTATACTGGTGAGGGTTTCGCCACGTCCAGAGCATATCTCGGATTTCACTGGGTGCAGGCAGAGGTAGATCTTGAACAGGGCAGGGTTCCATAACTGCACCACCCAAATTTCATATTGCAGGCACAGTTTAAGGTTCAAGCTCAGGTCCTCAGGAACTGCCATTTCCTACCAGCTACAGGAGCTGCACTATTAACCTGATAAGATGAAAGGTCAGGCAACAGCAGCATGCAAATTTGAGCCTGCTTCCTCTTAAGGTTTTTAGGTGATGCTTCTCAACTTTTCCTTTCCACTGTTTGTGGAAACTTTTGAGCCTATTCTGTTGCTTCAGGTACCATGTGGAACTTTACAGGTTAGGAATAGACCATTTACATTTACATCATTTAGCAGATGCCCTTATCCAGAGCCACTTACAATTTGATACTTTCTTACAATCCAAGCAATTGCTAAGGGACCCAACAGTGGCAGCTTGGCAGAGGTGGGATTTGAACCCTGGACCTTCTGGTCCATAGTCCAGTACCTTAACCACTAGGCCTAATTAGGAAATTAATTAACTAATTGCCCAATAACCAATGTGTTTAAATAAAATAGGTTTGTCTATTGTGTTCTGAAATAACACTGGGTTCATTTAAGTGGCAGCATAAAGGTTTGTGTTGTCATCTTACTGCTCCAGAGACCTATGTTCATGTCCTTGCTGCCTGTGTGGAGTTTGCATGTTCTCCCTGTGTGGGCAGATTTCCTCCAGGTACTCTGGTTTCCCACAATTTTCCAAAGATGTGCTTTAGGTCAGTTTCCATCTCTAATGTGTGAGCGAGTGACACTTATGTGAGTGTGTGCATGTGCCCTGTTATGGACCGGTGCTCTGTCCATGGTCGATTGCTGCCAGATAAGCCCCTGCACCCATGACACTGAATTGGATTAAACGGATATGAAGTGTGTGACTTAATTATACACCTATTTGAACGTTCAGAAAGCGAGACGTTTCAGTGATGCAGATTAAAAGTAATCAATCACCAAGTCATAATATTATCCAGGCCTGTTGATGTAATCGTAACCATACTGCCATACACCTTAACTCCAGTGTGCTCTTCACACGCTCGTGCACTCTTCCTTTGAACCAAGAATCTTAAAAACAGGGTTTAAAGGTTTTAAAGCATCCATCCTGTCGTTCTACGATGCATTCGATGGCTTAGTCAGCATGCCTCAGGGCCTTGTTCTTTCTCTCCGCTGTCCGCACATGTGCACGACACAAACCTGGTCCCACTTCAAAGCCTCCTCACATCTACATAAGAGGCAGAGAGTTGATGCAAAGCGACACAATCACGCCCAGTCTAGTTCACACAGAATGAGTAATGACTTGTGCTTATGAATATCTTACATATGGACATGGACAGAACATCAGACTCCTACTACAATGCTAATGGTTTGCCGGTTCAGTCCTCACAAACATTCAATCTGTTTTTCCAGCATTTACAAGGCAACGGGATTTGAACAGGTTCCCACCATTACACAAGACTTCCCCTGCAATTTCTAATACACGTACCCAAGCATGCACACACACACCCACACGCAATCAGTCTCATACAAACACGCCTTATGCTTGTGATGGGTTCTCTCTCTCTCTCTCTCTCTCTCTCTCTCTCTCTCTCTCCTGATCTGGAGATCTTTTCAGAGTGACACATCCTTCCAACCATCCAGGCTCTGGCGTTACACACACGGACACACGTACTTACTAAGACTCTTATAAACCTCCTTTTCTACCAGTGTCCAGACAGGGAGCATGAGACCACTGAAGATGCAGCACTACTTTTATTTCTTTTCTCTGTGCGTTCAGCTCTTCTTCTCACATTCGCGTTCTACTCCGTTGTCGTTCTTAGGAGCAAACCTCACGGCAAACGTGGACCGGATCAAGATCGTCTTCACACCTATGGTGTGTAGAAGAATCTGTCATGGTGGCCAATGCTACAACAACTGTGAGCGTGGAGATAAGACCACTGTGTACAGCGAGAGCCAGGGCCCGCCGTCCAAGAGCCACGGCTTCAGACTCTGTAAGTCCCTATGTCCACTCTCACACTTAAAGTAAGATATATATGACAGAAATTAGAAAGTGTAGATTGAGTACAACCAATATTTTAAACAAATTCTTACTACAAACTGTACCTTAGTTAGGAATTCTATCCGAATGTTACAATGCCATATGTTACCTCAAGTTAGGAAACCCTAGACGATGTTGCGAATGTATGTTACCAAGCAACCAAAGACATGCACAGCTGTTAAACAACAAAACACTTCACTGAAATGACCAACACACATTTCCAACACAACTCAATAGCTACTGAAATAATAGTATAAAAGCAAAACTGATCAGAGTGTTTGACCTGAAGCTTTTAGTAAACTAGGTCACATAACTAAAACATCTCATTCGGCAAGCTTTGACTGACAGGGCTGTTAAGATAAGAGCTGTTTCCTAAATATAACATGCAACGATATAGTCAGCTCTAGATACACTGTGAGCTTCAGCATAGATGCATAATAAAGTAATAACAATGTCAGTTTAATCTCACACTGAAGGTATGACTGAAACCTAACATTAATTAAATGAATCAAATGTTTTTTTTTTTTAATTAAACATCTAAGTGTTATTAAAATAATTTTAGCAACACCACACTGCAGCAGAAGCATGTTCCCAGTGTGAGTGTTTAGGAACTCTTAAGTGGCCTTCCATGTCTTTCGCTAGGGTATAAATATGAGGTGACTCGTAGTTATTCATCAGCGTGGGGTAAGACTGGAGAATATACATGCTGACCCTTCATAAAGAAAGCAGTGACAATTAAAAACAGATATGTCTGAAAATACCTGCATCCACTGGCATTTAGCTCTAATAAAGCTGCCTGGAAGAGGGCACAAGCATATTTCTTTCCCTACAGACAGTGAAGAGGGAGGGGGGATCCCCGGTTTAGCCCCAACCCCGGTCTCCACGTGTGTTTAGATGGCATTTGCATAGCCTCCCCATGTTCGCATGGGTTTATACTGGGTGCTCCAGTTTCCTCCCACTTTCCAAAGACACACATTATGTTGATTGGTCACTCTAATATCTGTTGATATAACCTTGTGTCTGTTGTGAATATAGCCATTGATGCTGATGCAACATTAAGAAAACCCTAATAAATAAACAAACATAGCTTATAGTTGGAGATTTGCAGAAGATTGCAACATTGTGTTGTCATTAATTCTCCAAAACATATCTTTGACTGGAACTTCTGGGGTGAAAAGACTGATGATAATACCCTAAAGACCCTAATTCCCTGTTCTTTGCCCAAAGACCTAGGAAACCTTGCAATAATTCATGCCATCGTGGATTTTCTGACTATTCAGGATATTTTAATGAAAAACTGCCTTTGCAAATAAACTACAACTGGTTCATGGTTGGACCTCCAGTGATCGAAAAGACACGTCCACACAAGTGAAAGCCTGTTTGTTGATCTGAAGTCTAGAGCCCACAAGAGATAATCTAGGAACATCTTGTGCTCCTATTTTTAGTAGAATTTGTTCTTGATAATTAACTTAAAACAGATTATTGTGTAATAGCTCTTACTTTAAATGAGATCTAAACTGTCATGTCTACCAAATATTTTGACTATTGCTGTAATATTCCTTTGAATTGATGTGAGCTGTGTCTTATACAATTCAGATAACTAGGTTAAAATTCAAACTTTGCCAATCTGCCACTGTTGGTTGAAAGACCCTTGAGGGAGGTCTTTAAATTTTAAAGTACCATGGAAAGTTGCTTTGGATTAAAAAAAAGTGCACAGTGGTGCTTGAAAGTTTGTGAACCCTTTAGAATTTTCTATATTTCCACGTAAATATGACCAAAAACATCATCAGATTTTCACACAAGTCCTGAAAGTAGATAAAGAGAACTCTGTTAAACAAATGAGAGAAAAATATTATACTTGGTCATTTATTTATTGAGGAAAATTATCCAATATTGCATATTAGTGAGTGGCAAAAGTATGTGAACCTCTAGGATTGGCAGTTAATTTGAAGGTGAAATTAGTCAGGTGTTTTCAATCAATGGGATGACAATCAGGTGTGAGTGGGCACCCTGTTTTATTTAAAGAACAGGGATCTGTCAAAGTCTGCTCTTCACAACACATTTGTAGAAGTGTATCGTGACGCGAACGAAGGAGATTTCTGAGGAGCTCAGAAAAAAAGTTGTTGATGCTCATCAGGCTGGAAAAGGTTACAAAATGTGTGTTTCCTGTGTAACCTGTGTAATGTTTTGGAATGGCCAAGTCAAAGTCCTGACCTTAATCCAGTCGAAATGTTGTAGAAGGACCTGAAGCTAGAAGTTAATGCGAAGAAACCCACCAACATCCCAGAGCTGAAGCTGTTCTGTATGGAGGAATGGGCTAAAATTCTTCCAAGCAGGACTGATCAACAGTTACAGGAAACGTTTAGTTGCAGTTATTGCTGCACAGGGGGGTCACACCAGATACTGACAGCAAAGGTTCACATACTTTTGCAACTCACTAATATGTAATATTGGATCATTTTCTTCAATAAATAAATGACCAAGTATAATATTTTTGTGTCATTTGTTTAACTGGGTTCTCTTTATCTACTTTTAGGACTTGTGTGAAAATCTGATGATGTTTTAGGTAATTTTTGTGCAGAAATATAGAAAATTCTGAAGGGTTCACAAACTTTCAAGCAACACTGTACATATTACATGGGAGTACCTTAGTCCACTTGCACTTTCATGGCCCAGCCCCCTAGCCCCCTAGACTCAAGGAACTCTGGAACTCAGAAAGTGGAGTCCCCTGGTGAGACGATGCTAGCTAGTAGCTTGGACACGGCCATGAACTGGGCACTCCTATCCAGTGAAATGGAGAGATGAACCAACAACTCCTGCCTGGTGAAACAGGGTGACTTTGTCCTTAAGCAAGGGAACCAACACACAATTTGACCGACCAGCAAATCTCACCTTGTGAGCGGGAGATGCTTCAGGGACGCTCAGCATTCGGAACCAGTGGTCTACCAACAAGCCACTCTGGTTTACATTGTCTCTTGGATTTTCTGCAGGGTTATGGCCTAGCCCCCAGGTCTCTCCCTGGGTCCTGGGTCCTTGTTGTGTCAGTTCCATCACTTCATGCCCTGGGTATTTGTTTTTTGAGTTTGTGTTCTGTCTCTCCAGGGCACTTCCACCTTATGAGATGTATAGTATCTTTGACTCTATGGGGCCGAGTCTGTGGTTAAAAAATAAAAAAAATTAGATTTTTTTTCTTGACAGCATTATCTCAGTTGGTAATGCTTTGAGCTACCAATCTGAACAGTGGGCTGAGCTGCATTTGAGCTGAGCTGTTCTGGATAAGGACATCTGCTAAGTGCTGTAAATGTAAATGTAGATTCCCATCAGTTCCGGATGATAAGGCTAAAGAATTTTAGAAAAGTAGCTCTGTGCAGGCGTATTAGGATTTCAGAGGTGTTAGGAACCGGGGCAGCCACACATGTAGATCCCACGCTCCCTCTGGTCTGCCCCCTGCTCATATGTGGCTTCCACCTCACTTTGAACCTCAGCATTAACCATTTCAATCACTCCACAGGAGAGAACGAAGGGGCGCAAGGGCAAGAAAGGGAAGCTTAAAGAGAGTGAGATTTAACAGGGATTACATTAAAGCCACTGTTATCCACCTGTTTGAGCTTGAACCCAGCCAGGATGGCCTGAGGAGAAGGAACAAAGCTGAGCCTGTGGTGTCAATACAGCCGCCCCAAACAGCACAATCTCCTTTATGAAATCACACACTCTCCCACTGGATCTGCATGCGCTTAATGAAGCATATTTCATACACCAGCACTCCGTTAACACAAGGGGAGTGATTATTTCCCAGCCAAGTCTGTCCAGTGGTGAGAATAAAAACTTCTCTTTAAGTTTTAGTTCTTCCTTCATTGTTTAATTAACATGACTCAAATCTGGGCAGAAACATGTCCTTAAGTCAAAGTTGAAATATTCTTAACTATGACATCCAGCACTGTGTTGTAACTCATTGTAATTAGCACAGAAAATTAACATAAGTGAAATGACTGAGTATATCATGTGAATCTGACATGTGTTTTTAATCCACACTCATCCAGCTTTTTTGTGATTCATTTCCTTACGAACTCATAAACAGGTTGTTTTTCAGTACCCGCTTGGAACTTTCTCCAAACAGATCAGTTTGCCTTACTCGGATATTTTAAAATACATTCCTGGCACATGCCATCATCTGCAAGATGTACTAGATAAACGTTTTTTTCTTTCCTTTTTACAGCAATCTCAGGTCATTAAATGACTGAGAAAGGGGAAGATGTACGGAAATGTGTGTTTGTTGTAACACATGTTCCATTAATAAAGGGGTTCTGTTGGAGTAATGTGGGGTCTCTTCAGTTACAGACGCTGGAGATAAAGGCTTTGTGACTTCCCAGTTGTTAATATAAGTGGCACAAAACGAAGCATTAATGACTGATATTTTAGCAAGACCCTAATAATTACATAATTATGAGGTCTCTCCTCTCTTCACATTCTAACACAGAAAGCTCAACAAACTGCTGAATTTCAATATCTCTGGTTTTCCCCTTATTTATACATATGCATCTCAGAAAAACGTGGAAGTTATACTTAAACCTTCATTTTATTCACATTTTTGTCTCTAATTTGCAACTATTTTCAGTGTTTCTCAAATGAGAACACCATAAGCTGCCTTAAAATGTACATTTACTCATTTGGTAGATGCTCTTATCCAGAGTCTACATTTGTGACAAGTTTCAAATTGTGTAAACAGTTGAAGGTGCCATGATGCAAGTACTAAGTGATCTATAAGTATTCCTTACCAGTCATGCAAGAATATTGTAGAATTACTTTTAGTAGTCATAATAGTAGTCATACTAGAAAAATACATACAAAGTGCAGGTACAACAAAGGTGCAAAGGATAGATTATCCTAGGTATTGTTTGAAGATGTGAGTCTTCAGAATTCTGTTCTGACAGGAGTAGGAAGCTCATTCCGCCACCTTTGGTAGGTTGAGAACCCGATGAGCTGAAACATTTTGAAAGCTCTATAGTAGAACAACAGAACATGAAGGCAGACCAACAAGCAAAAAACTGAAGTTATCAAATCTGGAAATGATGAGAGCCTATATGAGCAGCGTCTCTGGTCAGAATTAGGGTAATGAGGTGTTGAGGAAATCTGCAGCATCTGATGGTTGATGTGATGTGGTTAGAAAAATTGCACTTGTTGGCCAAAATCACAACAAGATTTGTTTCTGTGTTGCTGGCAATTGCCTGGAGAAGAGTGGAAGGTCTTGTATCCACCGGGGAGGTTGTCGGACGATTTGTGGTCAATAATGTCACCACATAATCCTCAGTATTCAAATATTAAAGTCGAGTGATGAACATGAGTTTGGTCCACCTTGGCTGGACTACAGAAGAATGACTGAATGTTGGTCATGTTCTGTGAAGAAAAAGATCATGAAATCCTCAGTTGTAAGAGGTGGGGTAGGATAAAGGCAGAGTAAGAAGGGGAGATTGAGAACAAATTCATCAGTTTTAAGATGCACAAGTTGATTTTGGAGTGAAAGAAATCTGGTCTTGGCTACATTGATAAAAAGAACAAGAAGAGAAGACTCAGGTCTGCTGGCGAGTTGGTTTTATTCATTTTCTCTCAGCATTGTGAAGGTTTGATCTTGGAGATATGTGAGTGGACAGAGGGAGTCCAGAGATTTTGCAGAGCAGCAACAGCAGTGTCAGCAGGAAGTGCTGAAAAGGTCTGAAGATGTTCAATATTCTTCTGATTGTCAACAAGGAATCAGTGTCTTAAGGGTCAACTCAGCTATTTTCACAATTGTGTGACTACAAAAACCCTACTTTTGATTACCTGAACTGTCCAGCCATTTTTTACCATCACCTTTGGAAGTCTGACTAGCTTCAGTGTGAAAGATGTCTTTGGTCATAGGTATATGAGCAACAAACACTCCTTAAAATTGTAAGGTGGCAAAGCTATTCATCTATTGTGGCAAGATTGAGTTAGGAGTGGTGTTGTTTCTCTGTGTACAAGATAAGAAGCACTTTTTGGCCAATGATTTGAAAATGGAAATTTTTTGATGTTCCTCCTGTGCTAGTGCTCACACAAATATATTTGGTCCTATTGTTCATATTTTAGCTATTTAAATGTCAATGTTTCCTTATCTATCCACATAGTGTATTAAATTAAAAGCCTAATTACCTAATCACATAGCAATATATGTCTTCAGCCCAATGGTATAGTCGGGTTAAATGAAGCGGGTACACTGTCTAGCACAATCATAATCCCATCCAAAGAGAACTGCACCATATGGCCATGTGTAGCAAACACAGTATCCAGTGCAACTTGTACAAATACTTTTCTCTCCTTAGAATATGTTTTCTGCACAAAGTAGGCATCCGACAACAACAACTTGTAATGGCAAAACACATTTTTGTGGCAAAACTTTATTTACAACTCTAGTAAGGACCAGTTAATGTCATTCTCCTAGTGATTTCCTAGTAGTTGTACTGCATATCATGTCGACTACACCAGTGGTTTAACCCTTGCCACAATCTTGACTGCATTGGTTTTTGGCTCCTGGATTTGTTGCTTTGTTTTTGTTTGTTTTGTTTCTGTCTCCACACCCACGTTTGTGGTTTATCTTCTAATTCTACTCACCTGTTCTTTATTTCTCTACATTACTTAATCCATTTAAACCGTCTGGGTTGCCCTGAGACACTGTTTCTTTTGTATGTTAAGAGATTCCCATTTGTGAATCCATCTCATCCAAGTTTCCACTCTGTGCCTGATTTCCTGTTTTTTTACATGATTTATTAGCCTTCCCTTAATTTGATGACTGTGTTTATGGGACTGCTGCTGTTAAAGATGCCTGTGTGTATGTGTCCAGATGAAATGTTACACAATACTCATTTGGCATTTTAAAAAGTATGCAAGCCAGTGGATGAAGAAAAATCGACTCAACTGAGACTGTCTACATAATGGGTAGGAGGACACTTTTACTGTGGTCCTGCAACCAGTCACCATTTTCACATCTCTTGCCTCCAAGAAGTTCTATAAAAAGATTGCTCACCATGCTAGATTTTAATTTATCTCACCAACTGACTTTTCCTTTGGCCAGCAAAGAGTAGGGATTCTGTGTGTGGGATTATGGTGGCTTAGCAGTTAAGGTACTGGTCAAGAAGACCCAGGGTTCAATTCCCACCTCTGCCAGGGTGCTGCTGGTGGGTCCTTTAGCAAGCCCTTTAACCCACAATTGCTTGGATTGTTGGACTGTATAAGTTGTAAGGTGCTCTGGATAAGGGTGTCTGCTAAATTACATAAATGTAACTTTAAAAATATATGGCATTAGCCGATTTCGCACCAAATGGTTCTAGGGACTAATTTCACTGTTATTAATACTCAATTTCACTGTTTAAACATTGTTTATAACACTGTTTTCTCAGCGACAATAAATCTATTTTATTCTATTTGAGATAAACAGTTCTAAGAGCTATGAAAACTTTCCATCATTGAAAATACCTTTTGACTCCTCATGAGGAACAGGAGCAACTGCTGGTTGCAGGGTGAATCTGAGGTTTTCCCAGGTACTGCTGGCTGAGAGAAAGAAAAGTATTGGTATATTTATTCTAGGTTACTAAGTATAATGTTTCCTAATACACATTTTCCATGGTTTCCTGATTTATGGTGCTTCAACAGCTTATCCTGCTACTCTTCCAGTCCGCTCTAGGTACTGTACTGTGTGCCACCACTCTGCACTGCTAATTTTATAGACTAGCTAGACTGAGATTCCTTACCCAACTGCAATCTTTTGAGTCACTAAAAAATTAGTTCTCTGATTGACTTGGTTGCCCATGTACAGACGTGACTGGTGCATTTTTGCAGACTAGATGGAGAGCTGACATGCTTCCATGTTTGTTGACTTGAAAATGTAAAGACTTTTGGTCACTCAGCTCTGAGTAGAGTGTACTGTTTGTACTGTTAAATTCTGTCAGCACCTCTGGGCTCCACTCACATTCGCATGCACTGAATGCTTCAGGGTATGAGCTTCATGCTCCACCAGCCTGTTTCCTTATTTTACTTACTTGGCTGACTCTCACTAACCCACTGGCAAGCTTTGCAAACTCTGCATTGGCCTCTAATTCACACAGTGGGACCACTGTGGAACTTCCAAAAGCAGGATACTTGAATATTTCAATGCCTGCTTCCCTTGTGCCCTAGACTCAACTTATTGAGAAAAACCTCCAGTCCCTTCAGTGGATTGCAGAGCCACACATCTGGGTGTTATTTCATTTGGAGAAACCTGATCTGGGCTGTTTTCTGACAGCATTTAGCAAATGCCCTTATGCAGAGCGACTTACAATTGGTACAGTCTTACAGTCTTGCTCAAGGAACCCAACAGTGGCAGCTTGGCAGAGGTGGGATTTGAACATTGGACCTTTTGATCCAGAGTCCAGTACCTTACCCGCTAGGCTATCACAGTCCAGACATGAAGTGCTGGTTACTTTATGCCCTGAAACACACCACCTGTTCTGTTATGAACCATGTGTTAAGAAGAGTGCATCTGTTATAGCTTCACGTCTCACATCTCCCACGGCAACAGAGTCATGTGTTTGCTGTTTTGCTTGAGTTTTGTTTGGGTCCTGTTTTGCCTTTATTGCGTAATTGGTTTCTTCTCTAATTGTGTTCACCTGTGCTTTGTTGCCAGTTGTATATTTTAATCCTATTTTTTTATTTGTTGTGTTTATTTTCTTGTATTATTGAGGTCAGTGTAAGTCTTTTTCAACACGTCTGCCTTAAGTCACTTTCTCTGTCTTTAACGTCATGTATAATATTGCCTTTGGATTGTGTTTTCTGTGCTATCCCCAGTAGAAGGTACACTAGTTCTATAGCCAAAAGTTTGGAGAGACATAAAAAAAACCATGCTTTTGTTGCTATAACTGCAATGACCCTCCTGAGAAGGTATTTGAAAATGAATGTTAGGTCAGGTACTAATGTTGACATTGTAGTTCATCTCAAAGACATCTGATGGTGTTAGGGTCAGGGCTTTTGTGAAGGCCAGCCAAGTTCTCCATCAAAGTTGTCAAACCATGTCTTTCTGGACTTTGTTTTAGGCAGGCAGGACAGAAGTTGATGCAGCTGGGATACAGCAATTGGGAACTGATGAATTAGGGAGGTAGAAACCTATACAAGTGTCATAGTGAGAGTCACACTGAGGTGTTCAGAACAATTTTGCTGTCATTGTTTGCCTATGGAGATTTTGTGCCTGTGTGCTCCATTTTATGAACATGTTAGCACTAAGTTTACCTAAATATTAGAGACCATTGGGTTAGAAGGGATGTCTACAAATGTTTGCCATATACACTATATAGACAAATGTTTGTGGGCACCCAAAATCTACATCCAAAACATGGGTATTAGTATGGAGTTTGCCCCTGCATTTGCTGCTACAACATTTGTTTTTCCAACAGTGCTATCAACTAGAATATCATTGTGAGATCAGCTTCTAATATTAGACAATAAGCCCTGGCTCACTTTTTGCATTCCAGTGCATTTTCAACACATCTGATGTAGTTGAGGTCAAGGTTCAATGCAAGCCAGCCAAGATCTCAATCAAATTTGGCGAACCAATTCTCTATCGACTTTGTTTAAGAACAACAGTGCAGAAAGTTGATGCACTGACCTACTGGAAGCAAAACCTATAAATGTGTCATATCGGGAGTCACTAGGATATCAGTACAACCCATACTCTTGCCACTGTGTTACAAGTGAGTGTTGCTGAAATAATAGAGCTCAGTAATTGGAAGAGGTGTCTATACACTTTTGTCCATATTGTGTAGTATATATTGACCAAAAAGTTAAAGTAAGTTTAGTGGTTTTCATGGTAGCATGTCTGTTCACAGGCAAAGAGGAAGTGATTAGAGGTAAAGCCTAATAAAGGCATCATTAGCAGAAGGAAGCCAGAGGTCAGACTTGTAATATCTGTCCAGTAAGGACCGTCGTCTTATGGCTTGCCTCAAGGAAGGTTTGAAAGCCAATAAACACTCTTCTAAATGAGAGTTCCGCTCATGAATGAGGGACATGCCCAAGGACAGCTTCATTAAACTACCTCCTGCTTAGCATATTTGTTAGTACGCAATTTGCTAAGAACAAACACAAATCAGTTAAATCCCTCTTGGTTTGAGACGATCCTGTTTTTGGCCATGTCTTTCACAATTACAAGAGGAATACTTTTATACATCTGTAACAAAGGCAACATGGGAAGCCTGACTTCCTCTTTGATTTCATTAAAATGTGGCAATGGAATCAAATGATTGAATGTCTTGCTGTAGCATTGTGTTTTTTGTTCAGTAAACTCCAACACCTTTTGGCGACGAGCACAGCCTGTGAATAAAATCTCTTTTGAAGCCCCAGACACAGAGCTTACAGATTTGCTGGGTTAAATATTAGCGCTCATTGTATAAATGGTTATTAATTTGTATGTATTTGGCATGCGTAGACACACGGTTTCTCTTAAGATGATTGGTCAATCTCTCAAGGGCGCAGAACCTCAAAACCAGCTGTCAGACGTATATGGAATCAGGAACATTACTGACTTCTCAATGTTTAAATCTGTGCCAATAAGGCTTACAATTTATTTACAACCTTTACAATCTAGAAAGGTAAAATAGCAAGGTGTGTTCATGATGTAAAACGTCTTTATATTGGGCAACGCAACTATCTGCAGCTTCCCTGGAAATTGAAGTGATTATGTGAACATACAGAATGTTCTTCCCCCATTTTAATGGGGAATCTGTAATGCTTATATGTAATTAAGATGTTTATTTGAATAACCCCTCTCTCTCTCTTTCTCTCTCTCTCTCTCTCTCTCTCTCTCTCTCTCTATCTATCTCATCTAGTTTTTTGTCAGATCCCGTGTCTGAATGGAGGACGCTGTGTTGGCCAAAATGAGTGCTGGTGCCCATCAAATGCCACAGGGAAGTTTTGTCATCTTCCAGCACCTACTCCTAGCAAACCCACCGCCAGCCGAGAGGGCAATAGCAACAGAGAACAGAATGGTTCCTCTCACTCGGTCTACACCCTGCCGTTGTCCAACCAACAAAGTAAAGACAACACGTCCTCATTCCTCACAAATCAATACAAGTTAAAACACTGAAAAATGTTAATATTGTAGAGGAGGAGGGACACTCTGTGGTGAGTCTATCAAACATGCTATCCCATCACTGCAGAGACCCAAGCTTGAGTCTTGGCTGTGCCTCCAACTTGGCCAGGCAACAGTTAACCAGGTCCTCTGTACCGTCCTTGCCCCACCATAGAACTCTGATGCCTGCTGATGAAAAGATGTGGTTGATGGCCGCGAGTTGAATGGACGCAAGTTCAATGTCCTCGGGGGGAAGTTTTTATTATTTTAGCATTATTTAGTAAAGGAAAATGCATATACAGGTATGCTCCATTTAACAACCATCCGATCAACGTTCATTCACTTTAACAACCAAGGTCTTAAAAATTGTAATAAATTATAAAAGGAAAAAAAAAATCTGTATGTTAACTCCAGACGTTGGAGAAGTAAACAGCTGGTCACTTCAACAGCCAATCAACACTGTGGATTTATGAGCAGAAGTGGAAGTTAGTGATTACTTTTGTGTGTGTGTTTGTGTAAGTGGTTTGTATTGTAAGTAGTACTACTTTGTTTATGCCCCTCATTAACTGTACATATGGCTTTCCCCTAGACAGGGTTGTAAAAATACATTACTGTATTTTCTATAATTATTAAAAATTAGCATAAATTAAAAATGCGGCTGCTTTAGGGGTGATGTGTAGATGGTAGCGTTCCACTAGTGTTCTAAGCGGTATCTCTTACATGTTTATATATCATTTGCAAACAGTTTTCTTGTGAAAATACCCTTTATATTTACATAACCAGTTGCCATGTCCATTTCGGTCAACGACCTGTTTTACAGAATGTAATGCAGTTGTTAAAAGGCTCATACCTGTATACAAAACATTTGAAGACGTCTGCTGTTCGCTGAGGTGTTACCATGCTAAATGTCCTTAGATTTTTTTTAATTTATAGACATTTATGGAAGTGCAAAATTTCTTCAAATGGTCAGATTCTAATGGTTCTAGCTATATCTAGTTACAGAAGGTGAAGCACATTCTTAGAATGCTCCATTTTCAGCAAGTGCATTATGAATATGAAAACCAGAATACGTCTCATCAGTGCCAACCATGTACATGTTAACAAAGAACAACTGTCAGTCCCAGTTCCAGAATATTAAATATTCTCCTTGTGGACTTTTTCTCTGCCAGTCTGTTTCACCCGCTTTCCTTTTCCAGCAATAAATGGAAGCAGAAGCTCTTTCAGATGTTCCTTAATCTTTTGCATTCCATTCTCACTGACCCTTTTTCTGTGTTTTAACATTACTCATTTAGTGACCTAAGTAACTGTTTAAAGATATTTATTTTAGATGCTTTCTTTAAGATTTGTTATTTCTTAAAATGGGGTTGTGCGATTTTCGTCTAGCATTAGATATTGAACAAATACACATGCTGCTTTATCCACTGCTCATCGGTTCGTACATCTGTTCATGTAATATACTATATGGGAAAGGGTTTGTGGACATCCTGCCTTCCTAGAAGTCAGACACTGATGTTCTTTTTAAAATGAGAGGGATCTGTGCAAAATAGAAATTGCCTGTATGCTTCATGTTTTGAAGCTGTTTGGCATAAGTATGCTTAAAATATTAGATACAGCTATTTAGAATGGGTGTCTACAAACATTTGTCATATAGTGTCCTTGGTTTAACATCATATTAGCTTTTGGGACTGGTCATTAAGAGTCATAAGATTTTTTAATTCTTCCCACATATTCTTGAAGAATTAAAAAAGATTGCCCTCATTAGCTTATTTGGATCTTCTTATTTTCTTCCCCTTTCTACAGTCTCTATGCTGCCCTCCCTGGTGAATGTGCATGTCCAGCACCCTCCAGAGGCTGAGGTTCAGATCCACCAGGTTGCACGGGTCAAACCAGGCCAAACAGCCGAAACCGGACACTCTGTACAGCAGCGCTCTCAGTCAGGAAACGGCCATGTTAATGCTAATGGGAATGGAAGTGTGCAGAGAAACGTGTACAATGCAGGGCATGCCAATGGTCAGGGAAACCACATACCACATATCAGGCCAAATGGACATGTGGGGAGGTGTTTCCAAGAAACAGTTGATGGAAAGGTATGTAAACATATTTGGATTTGATCAAACGTACACACATATACAGTACACACTAGATTTCAGTATTTTTTGCTTATGACTTGTCGAACTTGTAAGGTCATTCTAAAGATTTTTTGTCCTAGTGTGTGAAAATAAATGAATTTAGTGTTATCTATATTGTAAACACAACACATTTAGTATGATTCTAGTGTAGTGTAGTGTAACCAGTTTTTTCTAGATATGGAAGTGGCCTACATTACTTGGCTTCAGTCCAGTCTTTTATCTTTCCTCTATCTCTGACTTTTTTGGTTCACTAGGGGGGGGGGGGGGGGGGGGGGAATTGTTTATTAAAGTGCACTAACTCTGATTTTAGTGTACTGCCAGCCACAATGATGATTAACACACTTATTGTATTAAAATGAACAACTAATTTTGTACTTAGTGTACTTTAATTGTTAAAAAAAATGAAATTCTAACTTTAAATGGGTTAACTGCATTAACCATGCTAAAACTGAACTATTTTGGGTATACTACATCATATGTACTTTAACCAGTGCTGCAACTATACTTAGTGTATAATATATTTATGTAATATTTTTTCATAAATGTAGTTATGAAATAAATTAAATAACTTTTTCTTAGCTGGTTATATAGGTTCAATCTTAGTTCTGACCATAATTTCCTCATTCAAATAGATCAAACAGTAAGGGAACTATTGCTACACACGTCTGAAAATTTACTATTGACATTTTCACTGATTACAAACATAAATATAATTTTAGTTCAATTTTGATGTTTGTTTGTTGTTATAAAATTACAGTCTATACATTGCTCAAACATAGAAACATTTGTCTTTAAAATAGAAATGCTAAAATAGAACAAAAAATGCAAAGTACTTAAAATCTACTATTTTAAGGCACGTTTTCGTTATGATGTTTAGAAATGACAAAGTATATTTGTAATTAGTGTAGAAATATGAAAAATATTAAAATCTATGTTTTAGTATAACGTCTGTTAATTGAATTTTAATTGACTTTGCAAAAATATACAGATGTATTTGTAAACAAGTAAGTAAAAAAAGTATAAAAAGTAACTTAAACCCAACTTAAAGTAAACTGAATATATATGTTATAGTTATGTTTTTATTAAAAGTGCAGTATAATACAATTTGTATTAAGTATCAAAGTTTACTTACTGTCATTTGACATTAATATATTTTAACAATTTAAACAGGTTAATTAATTTGCTACTATATTTACAATATACTTTGATAAAGTTCAGTACATTTGAAATGCAGTGCATTTATTTTTTATTAGGGTTCCAATTTTGACTAGACTGTCTTGAATAGTACAGTTCGTTGTCGTAATAGTTGTAACACACAAGGCCCACAGGTGTTTGGTGGGATGCTCAGACTGTGTTTGTTGAATTTTTGAAAACCATGGTGATAATTCAAAACAGAAATCAGGGCATAGGAGGTCAACATGACTGGTTCACATCATGCGAAACACACAGGAATACACACACTGCAAAGATTGACTGACACGACAGGGGCTATATATTACACAGACAGTATAACATAACAGACGAGGAGAAGTAAGGTTGAAAGGGGCCATAACTTAGGCACAGGAGAATCAGTGATCAACAAAAGATGATGCCAAGCTAATGAATTCTAGCCCAGAAATATAAACTACAGTATTGGAAAATGGCTCCAAATGTGGAAAGAGATGGCAAGATGCCAAGACAAACTGGGGAGTATAATCCAAGTCCTGATTGATCCATGGATAAAGAACAGATGAAGATAATTATTAGAAGGCATGACATGAGACACTTTGACTAGCCAGCTAAATCTCTGGATCTCAATCCCATCAAAGAAACAAAACAAAACAAAACAAAACAAAAAAACCCTTGTGGCGTTATTTGGAACAGCATGTAAAACACCAAAATAGGCACTACAAACTAGTCTAATTGCTAACACGGTTAAAGATTGAGCTAAGAACTCAATATTTGGATAATATTATGTAAGAAATGACTCGTGTGACTTTATTTGTATTGTGAGGTCAGTTGGTTACCACAACACTACATTCACAAAGACTTCCTCAGTACTGTTTCCATTTGCTAAAGAACATCAGTTATAAGCTCACTGTGTGATAATGATAAAGTACGTTCATGACTTGTACCTATTAATAAACGCTGTAAACAAGCCAGTGCTATCCTAGCTACAGTGCCTACATGTTAAACTAGTTGATCAGTGCTTGTCTTCATAAGATTTCCAAACAAGTGATTTTATATCTGTTACCTAACACCAGCTGCCCATTTTGCCTCAAATTATTACATGTCTATGGTACCCCCACCGGACCACCACAGATCAGGTACTATTGGAGTGGTGGATCATTCTCAGCACTGCAATGACACTGATGCGGTGGTGGTATGTCAGTATGTGTTGTGCTGGTATGAGTGGATTAGACACAGCAGTGCTGCTGGAGATTTTAAAACTGTGTACTGCTGGACGGAAAGTAGTCCACCTACCAAAAATTACCACCCACCAGCATCCTGTAGGCAGCATCCTTTGAGCACTGTTGAAGGATTAGAGGATGACTAACACAAGATGTGCAACAACAGACGAGTCTTTGACTTTACATCCACAAGGGGGCGCAATATGGTAGAGCGTAATTGAGCGAGAACACAATGTATAAACACTCCAGCAGCACTGCTGTATCTCAGCACAGCAGATCCACTCGTACCAGTGAAACAAACCACCACCACATCAGTGTCACTGCAGTGCTGAGAATAATCCACCAACCAAACAATACCTGATCTACGCTGGTCCTGTGGAGATCCTGACCGTTAGAGACCAGAGTAAAGGGAACTAACAAAATATGTAGAGAAACAGATGGACTACAGTCTGTAATTGTAGAACTACTAAGTGCATCTGTGTGGCAATTGGAACTTCTTCACAGAGACTACTGTAGGGTCACCACAAACCAGATATTATTTGACTGTTTGACCATACTTGGCTCAGTAGTAATACGGACTGTGTTGTGCAGAAACAAGTGTACTGCTACTGTATCTATTAGTGAAGCACTTAAACACCACTCAGCAATTTAAGTAACATACTTAATGTTCTTTAGTGGTTAAATTCTGACCAAAGCTATTTTTGTTTCCTGGGCAATCCCAATTTTAGTAGTGATACTGAGTCATTTAACTCTCTCAGTAATATTATCTCGTGCCACACAGAAGCTTTGATTATTTACACATCAGTTTTTTTTACATTACCTCATTGGGACTACCCTATCCACCAGTTACAAGATATTATTAAGCTGTTGAACTATTCTTAGCTTTGATAACTTGCTAGTCTGGGTTGTGCTGGTACTGGCACTGTGTACACCTACTGCATATGTACCTGAGAATGATTTAGAGGCTATGATTAGTTTTTCAGTGCACACATCGTGCTAAATGTCATATTGTTAAAGGTTAATTAGTGCTCAGTTAGTAACCACATGATGTGGTTGGTCGGGCTGAACTATAGCACTGTGCAAAAGTCTTAGCAATACTATAATGACCATATGTAACATATTGTCGACAGTTAGGCTCAGAAATTTCAAATTTGGATTCGTCACTCAATACTCTTTTCCACTGATCTTTGGTCCAGTTGTTGTAATCTTTTGCATACCTTAGCCTTTTTACCCTCTTCCCCTTCCAAAAAGTGGTTTCTTGACTGCTACATTTCCAAAATGGCCATTCTTGATCCAACTTCTTTAGACTGTAGAAGGGTCAACTTGGCATCCTGATGAAGTTGCCAAATGCTGTTATTGCTCAGGTATGAGGGGAGATAAAAACCAAATAGATTTTTAAGATTTTTTTTATTTAATACTGCATACATATTTCCTGTATTTTCTGGTTGTATCATAAAGAGACTGAGAGAGAATTCTGTATGGTCATTATACCATTGCTAAAACAATGTTATATCTAGTACAATGGTGAAATAAGACTCAGTACTGTATAAGCACAGTACTGTATCTTCAGTCCAGTAGTGACAGTAAGCCCAAACCCTGTCCAAATAACTGCCATGTTAGTTACTGTTGTGCTCTGTATGGTCCACCACACAAATAATCCCTTGTAAGTGATAGTCCTTTTCCACTGATGGCCAAGTAGGAAGGAAGCTTAGCTAAGTTAGGCCTGTAGGAATTTACACACCATTTGGGCCCTTGTAGAACCCAGGCAGAACTGCAGAGATGTAGTACTTTGAGGCCAAATGGGCAGCCGGTGTTAGGAAACGGATATAAAACCACTTGTTTGGAAAGTCATATGAAGACAAGCTGTGATCTTTTAGTATTCTAAAAGCCTTCAATGGCTTGGATGTACATTAACAAAAAAAGGACAGTGAACACAGTTGCTCTACAGGGTTTCCTTTCAAGGCTTATGCTACAAAAATACTTCTTAATATGGTCTGATTTGCGCTGGCTAGTCAGTAGCCTTGTTGAAAGCAGAATAACTAAAAATTGCTATCAGAACTTAATAATTGAGCAATGCTTCCATTCTATGTATTCAAGTATTGGCCATGAAGGATTAGTACAGTGCCAGTGCCTTAGTAATGTATCTGACACAACAGTGCCTTAGCTTCCAGAGTCCCATAAATCGAGCAGGAATTCAGATCCTAATCTCCCATCCCATTAGCTCTGACCCCAGAGAAGTGTGCCAGGGGAAGAGAGAGTGGAAAAAGAGGCTGCTTTTGTCCTCTTTAACCAGATTCAGCTGCTCTTGAGCTTTTTAGTATTGACTGCAAGGAGGCAAGTTCTTTCACCTTTAAGCACAATAGAGATTCTTGTTCAGGTTTTGCATGAAAATATACAATTCTAATAGCTTTTTGAATACACAATTCAGAAAGCTTTACACCCTTTCACTTTTTTCACACTATGTTGAGGCCTTGTGCTAACATAAAAAATACATTGTCCCCCATCAGTTTGCACTCAATATCCCATAATGACAAAGGGAAAACAGAATTTGATAAACCTTTGCAAATTTATAGCTATAAATAAAGGACTCGGATGGTAAAAAACAGCACAAACTAAAACTTCACATGGACATAAATATTCAGACCCTTTGCTGTGTCACTTGAAATTTAGCTCTGGGGCCGCCCATCTCTCTTGATCATTTTTGAGATGTTTCTACACCTTGATCAGAGTCCACCTGTGGTAAATTCAGTTGATTGGACATAATTTGGGAAGACACACACCTGTCTATATAAGGTCTCAGTTAACAATGCATATCAGAGCAAAAACCAAGGTATGAGGAGGAAAGAACTGCCTGTAGAACTTGGATTGTCTGGAGGCCCAGTTTTGGAGAAGGTTACAAAAAATCTGTTGCACTAAAAATTCCCAAGAAAACAGTGGCTTCCATAATTCTTAAATGGAAGAATTTTGGAACAACCAGGACTCATCGAACTAAGTAATCAGGGAAGAAGGGCCTTGGTAAGAGAGGTGAATAAGAACCCAATGGTCACTCTGACTGAGCTACAAAGATCCTGTGTGCAGATTGGAGAAACTTCCAGAAGGTCATAAATCACTGCAGCACTCTGGGCTTTATCAGTGAAAGACGCATGGAAGCCCACCTTGACTTTGCCAAAAAAAAGCTGATCAGATGACATCAAGATTGAACTTTTGGAAAAAAACCAGGCGCTGTTCATCATCTCCAATACCATCCTTATAGTGAAACATGGTGGTGGCAGCATCATGTTGAGGGGCTGTTTTTCAGCGGCTGTGACAGGGAGATTTGTCAGGATTTTGGGAAATCTGAATGGAGCATATTCTTAATGACAACCTGATCCAGAGTGCACGGGTCTTCTGTCTTGTTGGAAGGTGAACCTTTGGCCTAGTTTATGACCCTAATCACACAGCCAAGACAACACAGAAGTGGCTTAGGGACAACTCTGTGAATGTCCTTGAGTGGCCCAGCCAGAGCCCTGACTGGAACCAACTCAATCATCTCTGGAGAGACCTGCACCTACGGTCCCCATCCAACCCGAGAGAACTTGAGAGGATCTGCAGTGAAGAATGGCAGAAAATCCACAAATCCAGTGTGCAACCTTGTGGCGTCATACCCAAGAAGGCTGGAGACTGTAATCACTGCCAAAGGTGCTTCAACGAAGTACTGAGAAAAGAGTCTGAATACAATATTATAGTTTTTCCATTTTCAATAAATTTCCATACATTTCTAAAATTCAACATAAAATGTGGAAAAACATAAAATGTGGAAAAAGTATAAATGGTCTGAAGACTGTCCTAATGCTTTGTATCTGTATCAGAGAGAATCTTCCGGAAGAGGAAATTAATTATGTCATTACTCAATGAGCATTATACAGCAGAGCTTAGAAGAGGCCACAGTCTCATAAGATACCTGCTCTAAAGCTGTTTGTAAGGTTTTGAAAGGTTTGCCCCTTGTAAAGACTGTTGTGTTTGTTCAGAAATCTGAACTAAGAAATCCTGTGCTGTGGCTGTTTGTGTTGCAGTGTGGGAAGCCTCTGCCAGGCCTTACAAAGCAGGAGGACTGCTGTGGCAGTATAGGAGCTTCATGGGGTTTGAACAAATGCACCGACTGTCCCAGAAAACCAGGTATGAATCTCAATGCTATGCATACACATTCATCCAAGTTTTAACGTAAAACAATCTGCAGAAGATAACCATACAGACACACATGCAGTGCTGCCCATTTTCATGAGAAAACATAGTTGCGTTGAAGTCAGGCCAGTGCAAGGCAACATTTGTTTGAATCAGGGAAGCTTGGCAGAAGTGCTGGCCATGCTGTGAGATAGCTTAGCTACACTCACTCTGCTGGAGAGGCAAGCAAGCACCTAATCTTCCTTCAGTCTGTGGTCGTTTTGAAAAGCCACAGTTTACACTCAACTGGTTTTGTTTATGTATGCAAGATGGAAGTTGACTATTGGCACCACTGCAGACTTCATGCTAGGTGGTTCTAAATGTGTGAGACAGTGTGTTGTATATAAGTTACACAAGTGGTTATACATTTTGATTTGGGCTGCAGACACACTAACTCAATGAATTAGGTACACCTACTGTATCTTGTACTTCTGCTTACACTATGTCCAGACTTGGTCTTTTCTGTGGTCAATGATAGATGTGAAATTTGGACAATAAAAAAAGTGTGTCAAGTTTTTGAAAGAATCTTAGATGGCAAAGAATATACGTTTTGATCAAATCTAACCACATCTTTCACTTGAAGGTGAGTCAACAAAACTAAAACTTCTAAAACAAAACCCAAGTGGCAGGACCCACTGTCTAATCAGACCACACCTGTAATAATTTAAATATCTGCCTGAGACATAATTGCATGCATCCGCCATTTCTATCTGGGTGCATTATTTTTTGTCAATTAAAGTATATTTGCATGTCTTTCTATTACTTATGTAGGAGGGGAAATCAATCACCCCTGTAAGTGCTGACTAGTAGACAGGAAGGCCTGTCATATTTGATTTCCTATTTAATGTTCATGATCATCTGTAATTGAATGCAGACATCATCTCACTTGTGGATCATCTTTAGATCAATGGCAGTCAATATATTTATAACTCCCATAGCATGCCAGATGGGTCTCTGCTCAGAGTTCTTTGAAGTTCACACTTTTAGAAGTGTTCATCCATTTGGTCATTTTTGTTGTGGGAGGAATTTTGACATCTGGTTTTGGAGCACTGGGTGTAGGTTGGCTGTGAGCTTGAAAGTGTGCTGTGGTTGTGAACAGTAAACATGTGATAAGTCCACGTGTTTCTAATTGTAAATACCTTAAGAAATATCAATTGTTTTTAGATTAGTAGTGAAAAAACACAAATTGTCGCATTTGACTTCTTAGAAATATTATCTGTCTAACCTGTGGGTAGCTGGGTACTTATTGCAGGGTTACAGAGCTTTTGATATCCTTTCTACTGACTGGACCGAACAGTACTGAATGTCAACTAACACCATGTGATCCATGACCTTCTCTACTGTTGATGAAGGTCTGACTACCTGATAAGCCAAGCTAAATGGTAGGCTAACAGGCTAACGTTTGTCTAGGGTTGTGGGTTAAATTTTCCAGAAAACCTGAGCTAAATAAATATGTAGTGTCCTAATCTACATTTATGTCATTTAGCAGACACCCTTATTCTGAGCGACTTACAACTGATACATTCTTACAGTCCAAACAATTGTGGGTTAAGGGCCTTGCTGAAGGACCCAACAGTGGCAGCCTGGCACAGGTGGGTTTTGAACCCTGGACCTTCTGGTCTATAGTCCAGTACCTTTAACCACTAGGCCACCACAGTCCTAATCTAGGTATCTAATAGGTTGTGTATATATCTTAGAAGTCCCTGAAGGTGAGCAACTTAACAGCATATGCTGGTTCACGATCCTGGTAGCTTGAAACTACTGCAAAACATAGATTCTAGTATAGAGTTTGTACCCATTTGCTGCTACAATGGCCATTGTTCTTTTAGAAAAAGCATCCCTTGCTCATTTTTGGCATTCCTCTGCATTTTCAAGGTATCTGATGGAGTTGAGTCAAAGTTCTGTGCAAGTCAGCTTGAAGTTCTCAATCAAAGTTGGCAAACCAATTCTCTATGAACTTTGTTAAGAGGACAGCAGGGCAGAACATTGTTGACCTGACTTGTTGGAAGAAACCTATTTATCATATTAAGAGTCACTTGGGTATTCAGTGTACATTTTACATTTACAGCATTTAGCAGACGCCCTTATCCAGAGCGACTTACAATTAGTACAATCTTACAATCCAAGCAATTGTGGGTTAAGGGTCTTGATCAAGGACCCAACAGTGGCAGCTTGCCAGAGGTGGGAATTGAACCCTGGACCTTCTGGGCCAGAGTCCAGTACCTTAACCGCTAGGCTACCACAGTAGAAGGGGTGTCCACAAACATTTGGCCATTTTTTTAGGAAGTGTGCTGTCCTTCAGCTAAAACAACCATTTTCTAACTGATTCCTACTTTTTTAACCCAAATACATAAGAATTATTTGTAAAACACTTTGCATGATTGTCAATCTTTTCCTGTAATGCGACTGAACTTCCAACTTATCCTAACACCTGCATTCACAATTTATATAATTTTAAACATATTATGTTTTATTATCATAAATATACACGTGTTACGACAGCATTTACAGAATTTTACAGATGCCCTTATCCAGTAACTTTCAAGTGACCTGAACCTTGCTCTAGGGCTTAGCAGTGGCAGCTCAGCAGAGCCGCAATTTGAATCTTTTGATTGTTTTGAGTAGTAGTCCTGAACCTAAATTTCTAGGTCATTATGTGAGGCACTGTTTCGTCTTGGAAAACAGACATGGCAGATTATCAGAGCTTTTTATCTGCTCAGGTTCAGAGGACTGTGTTTATGAGCTTGATCAATGTAAGAATATTTTGTACCATTCAAGATGGAATCAAAGAGATAAACAGTAAGTGAGATACACATGGTAGAGTGGGAGGGTGAAAGGAATTCAGGGAGGCCAAGCAAAGCGTTTCAGACCGTGGAAGTTGAGCATTAATGTGATTCCAAATGGTTTCTCAACTGAGTCCCAAATGAAAAATTGCCAAGTGGATAGTGACAGATGTGGCTTGGAACGAAAGCTAATTGATTAGTGTAAGTACTTTTTGAGTGCTCCTGTGTGCCAACCTCCAATGGGACATTGCGTTGCGGTCCATTCTTGGCTGGATTTTGGCATCTACATTGCCACCAACAGATGGCTTAAACAAGACGATTATGAGACACAGAGATGCTCAGGGGTATAAAAGCTGGAAGCTTACCGGACAACTAACCGTAAAAGTTCATAGTTTTATGGAAACAGCCATGAGAGCAAGTGCGATTGTTTAGGCTCAGGGCAAAGTTGTGAGTTCTGTAGCTTTCACTTCCATTTACTTTTGCAAAATAGAATGGATATGTGAGCAAAACATCAGAAGGAAAACAAATATTTAAGCAAATTTTCAGAGCTTGGACACCTCTGTTGTTTATGGTCAAATCAACTTTTTTGTTGTTGTTCTTGGATTGAGATTATTTTCACTGCTTTGAGAAGACTTGCTGTAGCACAGTATGACACCCAATTTCACGTACTTGTTTCAGTCCTCATCTCCAGTTATTGTATTTGTTTCATTAAGTCTCTGAGTACTAGTACACTGGTTTCCACTCTGCCCCCAAAAAACAATCCGTTAGGTGGATTGTCTACTCTAAATAGGTGTTAAGTAAAGTACTGTGCAAAAGTCCTAGGCCACAATTTTTGTTGTTTTTGCTATAATTATCACATATAATAATTTATCAGTCTGTTTATTAAGCTACAAACAGGAAATATGTACACAGAACCAAATGCCTTCTGCAGGCAAAAGGCAGTATTTAGTGTGACCTCCCTGAAAAAGTGGTTTATTGGTTTATTGGCTTCTTCGAACTGTAGAAGGCTCAACTTGGTATCCTGATGAAGCTGCCAGATGATGTTATTGCTCAAGTGTATTGGGAAGTCACACTAAATGCTTGCCACTATAGCCTATAATTATATTTGGTCATTATACCATTGCTAACACAACAAATCAAATGGTGGCATGGTGGCCTAAGACGGTTTCCCAGTACTGTAGATCTGAAAGAATGTCTTATGCCCTGTGATGGGTTGGGACCTTGTGGTCAAGTATATTATTGTCTTGAATGCTGTAATTCTGGAATCAGTTTTGGAATCATATCGATCCTGACCAGAATTAAGCTGACAGTAAAGATTTGACATTTATGTTTACGACATTTAGCAGACACCCTTATGCTGAGTGACTTACAACTGATACATTCTTACAGTTCAATCAATTGTTTGTTAAGGACCCAACAGTGGCAGCTTGGCACAGGTTGGATTTGAAGCCTGGACCTTCTGGTCCAGAGTCCAGTACCTTATCCACTAGGCTACCACACGTGAATACAGATCACTCATCTCCTAGAAGTTAAAATCTAACTCTTTTTATAGGTTTGTTTTTTTTACCCAGTTTTCTTTCTCAGTCAGTCAGTCAATAGTTTTGCTGTCACATCACATTTACACAGGTGTGCAGGAGAGTGAAAATCTTAGGTGTGTAGTCCCTTAGTGAGGTATGACATCGCAAAACAGTACCTGTCAATATAGTAGAAGGTCAGACAGGCAACCAGCCAGTAATTCAGGCTGGATAAGTTACATTTTCAAGACTACCCAATACATGGGTGTAAAAGCAGTGGTCAGTTTGCATGTAGCACAGTGCTGGGTTTCACTCTGCAGCTCGTACCATGAGTCAGCATTAGCGGGGAACTTTAAAGTCCTTTTCACAACTCATACCTCCCACAGGAGTCCATAAGCTTTTTCTGTGAGGGACAGGAATTATTACAGTGCTCCCAATGACTCCGTGATCTCACTGAACCCTCCTTCTAATCCGAAATCATTGTGTCTGCCAAGTTTATGGCTATTTCTTGGAGATTAATGTCATTTGACAGCATCAGGATTAACAGAATTGGATAGGATGAGGCATCAGGACCGTCCTTACACATGGCCTTTCTTTCCACCAGTATGCATCATCACTGATTGTTTTGGACACGGTTTCAAAGAATGACTTTTCCCCAACTGACTTCGACACCCACGCTGGCTTTTCTAATCATTCAGTGGTTTTGGAAGCCTGTTTGAGAAACATAAACCAAACTGTAGGGTGTTTTATTCCAGTGCTCGTCAGTGTGCACCGATTTAGAACTGATATGAAAGACTGTCGTCTGGACTCCCACTCACAGTCTACTCACTTTGGATGTTTGGCTCTGAGTACAGATCTAAGCTCTGGTTAAACATCAAGAAACACTGTCATTGCACCCCCGATGTTATGCTGTGATAATAGAAGTATTGCTACACTCCCCTCATACAAGGTGGTCTGTCTGGTAATGATGCTAAATGATCAATCATAACTGTATTTCTATGAATACTGATACACCTGAGCCAACTCAGTGGCTGTTCTTGGATGTTTCTGACTTGAACATCTTTGCTGAGACACCCCGCTTCCTCAGTTTCTTCCATGATAGATTTATGTTTCAGCAAACCAAAATGAGCAATTATAATATGATAGATGTGACTTTTATATTGTATCATGGTCTGCACACACTTGGCTTGTCAAGTGACCGTTTAGGAAGTCCAATATTCAAAAATATAGTATCCATGTGAATAACATTTTAAGTAGATACTGGAAAGTGATGACACAGTATATGTACTGTATAGGGGTTGTCTTGAGGAAGAAACCTATACATACAATGTTGTGCAAAATTCTTAGGCCACCATAACATTACATATACAATTGTTTTAGCAATGGTATAATGACCGTGAGTAAATATTATACAAAATGCAGAAATTGTGTATGCCCTATTAAAAAAAACTACAAAAAATGCATAGAAAAAAACAGCATCTATAGGTGAGTGGCAAGGATAGTGGCAAGTATTTAGTGTCCTCCCCTTCCACTTGAGCACTAGCAAAATCGGGTTGCCAAGTTGAGCCTTCTACAGTCTGAAGATGCTTGATCAGGATTGGACTTTTTGGAAGGGCAGGAGCCAAGCAACTACTTTTTCAGAAGAAGAACACAATGAAAAGCCTAAGATATTCTGTCTCAGAAAGATTGGAATGAAGATCAGTGGAGAGAGTGACAAATCCAATTTTGAACTTTTTGAAAAACATTTTTTTTAAATCATTGACAATATGTTCATCAATGGTCATTAAGCAAATAAAACAACAAGCCAAATGGTTGCCTAAGACTTTTGCACAGTACTGTGAATCACATGAAAGAGACTTGAATGTTGAAATTTTTTTTTTACATATTTGTTTTTTTATTTTTTATTTTTGGTGTACATATTATTTAGTAAAATCCAGCATTGTGGATGTCACTGGAACAGTTCTTCTCAGTTTATATAGATCACATGGCCTTTTGGTTATGTGAAACCACTGATGATATGAATTAGCAATAAGCTAACACAAAAAAAAGAGTCCATTTCAAAAGTTGATAGCATATCTTCAACAGAATTGGTTCTGTTAAATTAGTCCCGTATGAAAAGCTGAAACCTGCTGTTTTATGATCCCAAAATGGTGAACCCTCTGACTCAGTTTAATTTTATAAACACTTAGTCAGCTTGTTTAATACAGTGCTAAATTCATGTTTTTTTGTCAAACATACTCAGTTCCTCTGAAAGTGCTGTTTATGTGCTAGCTTTGTAATCTCACACAAATGTGATTAGTTACAGGACTACCCATCAGAAGGTCCAGGGTTCATTTCCCAGCTTTGAACAGTTGCCATTGTTGTGCCCTTGAGAATGGCCTGTAATAGACATAGAGAACATGTAAGATTATGTTCCGTTTGTGGGACTGTGGTAGCCTAGCGGGTAGGGTACTGGACTATGGACCAAAAGGTCCAGGGTTCAAATCCCACCTCTGCCAAGCCGTCCTTGAGCAAGACCCTTAACCCACAATTGCTTGGATTGTAAGACTGTATCAATTGTAAGTCGCTCTGGATAAGGGCGTCTGCTAAATGCTGTAAATGTAAATGTGTATCATTGGTAATCTGCACAGGAGAAAGTGTCTACCAAATGTAGACCAGTACCTTTAACGCAAGACTACCCCAGTCCCAATGCAAATCAAGACATTTACATTTACAGCATTTAGACTCATTTCTACTCTAGCCTACCTGTGAGAAATTGAAGCTGGTTTACTGATGTACAGCTACCTAGAATGCTGTCAGGAATGACTGGAGATTAATAGATTCTGGCATTTTTTAAACGAAAGAGGGCATTAGTGATGCACTTGTTGATAGGCCAGTGACTGGAATCAGTCCGACTCTGTGCCGGTCACAGATAGCCACACTTGCATACCGCACGACAGTGACAGCAACACAAACACAGCCACATATGAAAAACACACTGCTGTCACTAAAATTCACAATATAATTCTGCTTAAACACAGTTCGAGCTTTAACCTATGTATTTATTTATGAGACGGGCCGGTGCTGACACATGCTGATGAAGAGGTGTTAGTGCACTAAATAGTCTCTTCCTATATAGTGCAGTATTAGTGAAGGAGCAGTGATGCAGTGTTATTTCGGGTTACAGCCATGTCTTCAGTGTTTTATTTCTTATTTTAGTCCTAGTGCAGTATGCATGATGAAAATAAGCGGGCGAGGAAGAGCTCCGAAAACACTCAAATAATAAGACATTTAAAACAGCGCCACCTCACTGAATATGTGGAATCTGACAAAGCTAAAGCTAATTCTCCTGAGAGTGCACAGTCAGACACAAGCAAACAGCTGCTGCTATCTTTTTTAATGGAAGATCTTTCCATTAAAAGAAAAGTTAAGCAAAAATTATCTGTATGCTGTCATTTATCATTCTTGGACAGAAACAAAATCTGAATAGGCCAAAATTGGAATTGGCTAGTCGTTTTTTTTTATTTTATTTTTTTTTATCGGAATTGGCCAAGATGATTGCAGTTGGTGCATATTTACAATGCATCATTATGCTGTCACTATAGTCAAATGTTTCATATATATTTAAATCTATTGGACTTGTAAGAATATTACCAAAAGGTGGAAAGAACCCACACAACTTCTGGACTCTTGGTGCCAGGGTCCTTTGGGTGACAGTATTTATCCTTCAATACCCAGACTTCTACAGTGCCAGGAACTAAATGCAACTTGTAACCCACAGCTAGACTTCACCTTCCCAGAGGTAGGATGTGAAACTGGTTCAGTAGGTACATCACTGGATTGCAGTCCTGATCTACCCAAGGTCATATAATTCCTCTGGCAAGGTGGGGTTTGTCTGTCCATTATGAAGTTGAGTTAGGGTCTTGGCATAGAGATTTTGTGGCTTCTTGCTATACAACTCAATAGATGCTTCTTTGGTCAAGAGACACACCAGGGATGTCACCATGAATGAGAGACTCCATAACTTGCAGACAAACCTCACTTAAATTGAGACGTGTTATGTGCTTCACTAGCACTGTTGGCAGAGTGCCGGTGTTCAGTACTGAGTTGCCCTGGTTCATATCTCGACTCTGGTGTGGCAAGGTCTGTCTGTCGCATTCGATGCCTGGCACTGTTGAAGTCCAAAGTGTTTTCCTGCCACAAGAATATTCAAAGGTTGTTTGAGGGTTCCTGGCACGTTGGTAATGCCCAGTATGTTCAGATATGACTGTGTATAAATGAATATGTTGACTTTAGCAAGGGATTTGTTTCTCTGAGTGTGTTTTTGCTATAAAACCTGCTGAAAGGGGAGTACGATAAAGATTACAGCTGTAATCTGGTAACTCCAAAGATAAGATGTCTGAAAACAAACTTAATTGGGCTTAGCTTACTTGATGATAAGCTTTGACTTGTTTCCTCTTGGAAGGGAGAAAACTTGAGGCACTCTGATTCTCCTGCTCATTTCGTCAAGACTCTCGCCTCATTTGTCTTCTCAGTCCAATCCTCTGCTGCCGTGAACTTATTCACCTCCTCATCCTCTCACCTTTAATGGAAACCTTGGCCTGATCCTGCTGTGCTGGGAGAACATAGGCCAGTCCCTCTCTCTAAAACTGGACAGCAGGATATGATTACAGATAAAATAGGTGTATAACAGCTCACATAATCAAGTGTGATTTCAGACCGCTAATGCTACATGATACACTCTGTCCTATTTCTGAACTACTCCAAAATATTTAGAGAAATCGAATATGAGTAAAAAAGAAAAGAGAACAGGACGAAGCGCATAGCAAAGCTACAGAGTTCAGCTAAGGTTCTCAGTAAATCTTAATCAGTTCTCTGGTTCTTGAACTTTTGTTCTGAACTGAGCAATAAAAGTGGCCAAGAGCAAGTAATGAATAATCACTAGCTTATCTGTTTGCATTATTCAGTATCAAAAACTTGGTGCCCAAGAATAGTGGTGGCTTAGTGGCTAATGTTCTAGAGTACTAATCAGAAGGTCGTGAGAGGAGCTTGAGAGGATCTGCAGAGAAGAGTAGCAGAAAATTACCAAATCCAGGTGTGCAAACCTTGTGGCATCTTACCCAAAAAGACTGGAGGCTGTAATCGCTGCCAAAGGTGCTTCGACTAAGTACTGAGTAAAGGGTCTGAAAATTTATGTCAATGCAATATTTTAGTTTTTCTTTTCCATAAATTGGTAAGCTTTTCTAAAATTGTTTTCACTTTGTCATGAAGTGGTACTGAAACATAACAAAATGTGGAAAAAATGTAAAGTGTCTGAAGACACACTCACTCTCATGGTATAATGTTCGGGTGGGACAGATCCCACCTGGTACCTAACCCAATGGTCAGGAGTATTATTTGTCATTCAGCGTAGTCATACATCAGCTGTGGAGGCCAAAAGTTTGGCCTGTTGCTTCTGTTTTACTGTTTTCTTGTAAAAGCATACTCCGAGTTCTCAGATCATATTAAGGCTTAGAAATCAGATTAAGAAATCCGATAACGAGACCCTGATTTTATCTCAGAAATCAGATTTCTTAGTGCATGTGTACCCATACTCTGATTCCAATCGTTTTGGGTTTTTCGTCAACCTGTGACAAACATAGCCCTTCACTTATTATAATAGACTTCTAATTCCAACAGGTCTTTGTGAAGAAGGGCATTTGCTAATAAATGTAAATGTACACAGAACATAGGGGTGATATAAAAAGGGTGTGTGATGGCGGGGGGTTCTTTTTTGGTGATTGGTCTTGGCATGTAACAGTGAAACATTGAGGTAAACACATAGTAGTGTTTTTGGCATAACAAAACAAAGCAGCTCACTTTGACATTCCAGAATCAGATAAGAGTATATTCAAGAAGTTTGTAAGGCCTTGAGAAAACAGTGTGTGGCTTGTGGTAGAGTTGTTTACCTAAATAGATTTAAGCTATGCAAGTGAGTCTCTGGAACTTGAAACATCTGGATCTATTTAAGTCATGTCTTCTCAATTCCATTTAATGTAAACTTCACTCGAATAGAACAAAGGCACCCTTCCCTTCTGGAGTAGCTTTGGAACTACCTTGACCATAACGTCTTCCTTTGCGGTCAGCAGGCTCCCAGGTGGAGAGATCTTTGGCAGATTAGCTTGAGCTTGAGTCTTAAGTATTTGAACGCTTGTCACTTGGGAGAGAAAGGAAACGAATCGGGAAGCTTTCTCATATGATTATTAGCTGGCGTTACCCCCTCTTACGCACTGCTGGTGATGTAAGAGCATGTTGTGAAATAGTGTAGGAGAATTTAACCTTCTGTGAAAGTGTGTGTGGCTGGATTTGTATTGTATTTTTAGTTATGCAGTTCTGTGTGTTTCTGTTTTATTTCTTAATAGCCAAACGTCTGTAGGCATAAAACACCTGAACATCACATCAAAACCCATGGAAAGCTCTCTAATACACTGGCCAACCACAGCAGGAATGTCTCTGTGGTGTCTCCAGCCTGGTTGGATGCTCCACAGATACAATTGGCTTTGTCTGAGGGCCACAGACATGGAGTTGTGTTATCCCCCTACAATGATACTGTATCCTGCAGCATTTACCCCCACAATTTATCCCCACTTTTCCTGGTCAGTGTCACGGGAGCTTCAGTGTCTATCCCTGCAAAACACAGGGTGCAGGCGTAACAGTTATGATTGTCTCATTTTCCAAACTAAAGTCCCAGACCATGTCCTAGTTGCCAGCATGGTAACTTGTACATGGCTTCTTTTGGTTATAATACAGACTGTCTTGAACGTAAGGAAATGCCCATAAAATATACAGTTTGGCAGACAGTGATCCAAGCTGTGGAGAAAGGCTATGCCAGCAACATGAATGCTGACATCTTGAATTCAACTTTGTTTTTTAGAATGGGAAGATGGCTTTATTATGCACCAAAGTGGTAGACAATTTCACCAGAAAAACATTGGTGTGCTTTATGTTAACCTAATTTTATTCATTCTCGTGTTCAAACAGTGATTTTATGTTAAATTATAAAACTGAGCATAACGTCTACATAATGTGTTTGATATGATGTCCACCATGTTTGAGTGTTAAAGCTATCCCTTTCTCCCATTGCTGATGAACTTTCACCAAAACATCTGACTGAAATCTAGCATCATGAATTCTGTTTTTAAGATGAACAGCATGCTGTATCTTCACAGAGTAAACAAATGCCTTTGTGACACTACAAATATAAATCAAAAGGGTTTAAATCAGGAGAACCTGGTGGAGAACCTCCCCTTTCTGAAAACTACACATCAACATAATCTCTGACATCAGATAGTCTCTAGTGGGACTCCATCTTGTTGGAAGATGAACATCAGGAAATGTTCCGTTCTGTGAAAACAATGAAGGAAACACATCATCATTTAACAAACTGGCATAACGGTTTGCTTTTAATATTCCATCAATGAAAAAAAGGCCCACAACCCTATACAGCACACCATACCATGAAATTAGGTGAAGCAACCATGGTAGATAGATCAGTCCAGTGAGGGCTTGTGTCCAACCAGTATCGGTGAATGTCTTTGAGCACATGATAGAGGAAACAAGTCACTCTCACCCATCATCAGTGTTAGACCTCATTGACGCTTTTCTAGATGAATGAGCAGGAATTTCCACACAGACAGTCAAAAATCCTGCAGAAAGCCTTTCCTTAAGAGTGGAAATTGTTACAGGTGCAAAGGGGGCGCAAACTCCATCTTTATGCCTATGGATTTAGAATTGGATGTCATAAAAGCTCCTGTAGGCGCAATGTGTTGAGGTCCCAATACTTTTGCCCATACAGTGTACTTACACATATATACTGTGACAAATGACTTAAGTATACAAGGTTATATTCTGTCTGCTGAGTCTTCCACTGTTTTATTGCCCCTTTCCTTAGCTGGGGATTGACATACGGCGTGACGTTATTTCGTTTTACTCTGTTTGATGGAAATGTAGAACTATAAATGGAAATGATGAGGATCAGTTTACATGTCTGACCTCTGATGCTACATCTCTTTCGGCCAACCTATAGGACAGTTTTTTTTTTTTTTTTCTTCTCTGCCAAGACCTGCTCATTTATCACTTTTAATTTAGGCTCATGTTCATGTTCTTCTCTTGTTTTTTCTTCACAGCTTATGCAGTGATTGCCAATGGCCGAGTGGAATGTCCTAAAGGCTTTAAAAGAATGAATTCGACTCATTGTCAGGGTGAGTAACTTGAGATTTGGCAGTTGCTGCCAGCCTCCTGACTTTTTGCGTAATACTTTGCATTTCATTTGTCCAGCTAGATCTGTAAGAACCTTAATGATGGACCTTTGTTTGTTCGAGGACTGAATGAGGTTTTCACCGGCGGTTCTGGGGTTACATTCCACATTAAAAGCTTGTGTATGTACTTGTGTATTTATAAAAAAACCATCAGGCCGTGCATTAAGATACCAGCGTGAATAAAACGATTGGTTGACGAAGGCTGAGCTGAGGTTAGAATACATTCATCCATCTACTATGAGTGAAAATAAATGTACAATCTCCCACTTAACACACAAGACTTTAGTTCGTGTAAGAGACTGATCAAGCTGGAATTAAAATTGATAGTAAAACAAATATTCGTTACGCTTATTTCACCTTGGCGTGATCTTGTAAAGATTTAATTTGGCCAAATGAAAAATTAATGTACTGTTTGGACTATTATGTTTGGAATTAGTCATTGTGGTAACCATTTCTCCTTAGCATTGTTATTGGCATCTAATCGGCACTATTATAGCACAATTACCATGATATTTCCTCATTTCAGCTCTACAGCAAATTCAGTTGTTCATCCTGCTTTGGTTTTAGTGGTGTCTTGATGTGTATGCTGTGCATGTTTGAGGTTGAGTGTGTATGGATTACTTATGTGTTTTTGTGCTCAAGTTTCATGGTGGTAAATTTAGTGAGCTGTAAAGTTAGCTTAGCTTGGCCTCTTGTTATTTTTTCTGTTAAGCTTGCTAAATGTCATAAATTTTAAGGAATGGCTATTGTGAGTTCAAATAAAAAAAACAGTAAACATTTGCTTAAGCAAGCGATCATGCCAAAAGTCTGTGGACACTAAAATGAGTTCCAGAAACCTGGGAAGTAGTATTTTAGTATGCTGCGCTTTCCACTAAATTTTGGAACATGACTGTGAGGTTGGGCAGAGATGTTAAACAGTCAAGCCCTCACTCACTCTTGGCATTCCAGCTCATTCATCTCAAATGTCAAGTCAAGTCACATTTATTTGTATAGCACTTTTTACAGTAGAATGTTTTCCCAAACCAGCTTTACAAATATCTAGGTCCCTAGCCCTAACTGAGCATGCCTAGGGTGACAGTGGCAAGGAAAAACTCCCTAAATGTTATAAAGAAGAAACCTTGGGGAGACCCAAAACTAAAAAGAGATCCATCCTCTTTGAGCTTAGATGATGTATGTAAGAAAAGTTACGTAATTAATAAGTTTATAGTAATAGCTTTTGACAATTCAGAGAACATATTTAAAGGAAAATGTTAAATAAATAAAAATAAATATAGAAAATATACACAATGACAAGACTAAAATGTTCCTAATGGAAGGTCAGGGCTCTGTGTAAGCCAGCCATGTTCTCAAACATGATAAATGATTTTTTTATTTTAGTTCTATGAGAGCACTGCAGAATGTTGCTTAAAACTTATGAAAGGGAGGTTTCACAATCACTGAGGTGTTCAGTACAATCTGTCACTGTTTGTTTTTGGAGAACCCATGCTTGTATGCATCATATTATGACTGTAAGCAGTGAATGTGACTGAAATAACAGAGATAACATTATAACATTAGCCGGTAACATATTCTTGGCCATATAATGTATAGTTAAGGTTTTTACAGGTATGTCATAATGCAATACATTTGAGCGAACATTGTGTACTACTTTATGTTTGGACAAAAGCTGTACTAAATCAGTTCAATCGACAACAGCACTTCTCTACTGGGAGTATGCGATATTGGAAAAAAAAAACCTGATCTCAATATTTTCTGGGATTTTGTGGATAACTATAATTAGACGATACTTTGGCATATCTCCTAGATGGCACTCTGTATATTTTAGGACTAAAGTATTCAAAAGTTGTTTGAACTCATCTCTCCCAACTGCCTGAATTGGCCCTGTGTGTTTTGTGATGTAATTGGTTTCAGCATTTGTTGTGTCTTGCCTTGTGTTGCCTTGTGTTGCTTTTGGTATGCTAGCGGGTAAGGTACTGGACTATGGACCAAAAGGTCCAGGGTTCAAATCCCACCTCTGCCAAGCTGCCACTGTTGGGTCCTTGAGTAAGACCCTTAACCCACAATTGCTTGGATTGTATCAACTGTAAGTCACTCTGGATAAGGGCGTCTGTTAAATGCTGTAAATGTAAAATGTAAATGTTTTCTTGTCATGCGCTTTTAGGTAGAACACTAGCTTGATTTGTAGTGCTAGTACACTGCATGCATTTAGTGCAGATGCATAATAGTCTGTCCTACCTGGCTACATGATGCAATGAACACATGAACTCGTAAGGTGTGTTTTTGACTGTTTTTGCAGAATGACATATTCGAAAATGCCAGCTCGCACATAGTTAAAACAACAATTAAGTGACTTTAGCTTTAATTGAATCTCTCGACTGTGAATTCAATGTCAATGTTTAAGGTTCTACGTTGTTAATTGGAAGGTTGTGAGCTTAATTCCCAGCCAAGCTGCCACTGTTTGGCTCTTGAGCAAGACTCTTAAGGAGACCAACTGTAAATACTGCAAGTGCAATGGAGTCTAATCTAATCTTCACAGTCACCGCACACTGCCTACCTCTAACCAAAGTTACATTGTTTGCTGCTGTATGAATGTTGGCGTTAATTCTTTCACTATCGCATTTATTGCAGTTGCATTGTCTTCATGGTAAACAGCAGAGGCCACACACACTCTCCATTATTCAAGTTTTCCCACTGGCTTGAGAACCTACAGTGCAGTCCGGTTAAACAAAACAGTTTATGTCTTGACATTCTTCATATTAGACATGACACACAACTTTTTAGCCTTGCTAGATCATACTCATGTTTCAGTCAGACAATGTTTGCAAGCACGTGAGCTATCACCTGGCTGTGTATCAACATTCATACATAGTAAATAGTGGACTAATATGACTTGCTATTAGGATGAACCCCTATTTCAAACACCACCATTCTTCACGTGTTTGTATTGGCTTATACACTTCAAACTGAGTTGATTCCTAACCTAATAAATCTTTTTTAAGCATTTCACTGGCATCATTCATTGACAGTACAGTTCAAGTAATGGAGGGTTAAGGGTTTGCTCAAGGGTCCAATAGTGGCAGCTTGATTGTACTAGGTCTTGAACTCGTAACATTCTGGTCAACAGTCTATTACCTTAACCACTGAGCTAACATGGGAAGGAATAGTTTTAGCTCCCCATATCCACGAATGCCAGCACCATGATCATGGCCAGTTGAACTCCTACTGCACCAACCAAGTATGACATTGTTCCTGCTTAGACATGCTGTTCAGTATGCAGTGTGTAGTTTGAAGTGCTGCCTTTGGTGTAGTTTGTACAAGGCCCAGGTACAAAGGTTATATAGCTCATAAGGAGTTAAACCATTTTATCATATAAGTAGCAGAGCAGACATTTTGATAATGCATGAATACACTCACCAATCACTTTATTAGGTACACCTTGTCCATTATATCAGTTCCACTTACCATGTAGAAGCACTTTGTAGTTCTACAACTAGTTAGTCCCCTTTACTCTGTTCTCTAATGGCCAGATCAGCTATTCTTTGGGTGGTGGATCATTCTCAGCACTGCAGTGACATTGTTGTGGTGGTGGTGGCGTTTTAGTGTGTGTTGTACTGGTAAGATTGAATCAGACACAGCAGTGCTGCTGGAGTTTTATAAACTCGGTGTTCACTCATTAGCCACGTCTACCATATTGCTCCACCTTGTAGATAAAGTCAGAGACAGCAGCTCATCTGTTGTTACACAGTTTGTGTTAGTCATCCTCTACTCCTTCATCAGTGCTCACAGGACGCTGCCTACACTAACACACTACCACCACATCAGTGTCACTGCAGTGCTGAGAATGATACACCACCCAAATAGTATCTGAGAGAACATAGAAAGCTGGACTAACAAAGTATGTAGGGAAACAGATGGACTACAGTCAGTAATTGTAGAACTACAAAGTGCTTCTGTATGGTGGAACTGATAAAATGGGGAATGAGTGTAGAATGCAAGAAGGTGTACCTAATAAAGTGAGTATATATCAAATATTTAATGCAATGTTATGTCAGATTAGGTATTTTTTGGTTAAAAGCACATTTCTCTTTCATAGCCACTACTTTGTTTTTGTAAAATAGCTTTAGTCAACTAACAATAAAATCAACACACTGAATGATTTTACTGGTGGACAGGGATGTTCAGAGCTTAAACAATGTCTTAGCTTCTGTGCTGTGAAATTGTCACAAGTGGCTTTAGTCAGTTTCCACTATTTGGTCCGGATCCCTCTTCTTTGATCACTCCAATATGTTTTTCTCCAGCCTCACATTTTCGGGATGCTGGGAGACTAAACTGACATTCTTCGCGATATTTTCTGACTGGCTTCAAAGGCTTGCTCTCCTTTTAGTTTCTGCCATCAGTTACACTGCCAGAGCTCAGAGGGTGGCTGGATGCGAGTTTCTGTCATTGTCAAGATGATGCCTTTTCGGCCAAGCTCACACACATGCACACAGAAAGATCTTCTCTTAGTGCGCTGCATTTAATTACATGGCATTGATTAAGGACGTGTGATATCCTACAGCATGGCTGGGATTCTCTGGAGCTGCTCTCTGTGTGTTCCAGTCTAACAGAGCCAACGATACACGGTGTGTAGATGGCAATTGCTCTCCACCTCCACTGACCCCTCCATACACTCACTCCATACACTCTCCTGCAAACATTTCAGGGCATGCAGGGTAACTGGATTTCCCATCAACCCTCTGTTAACTTCCTGGCAGACTGTTATCACTGCTGAGAAGAGGCGCTCACAGTCCTGCTGGATTGGCCTGGTTTTAGAGATTATGGCATGCTTATTATTTACCATAATGTACAATGTACAAACCTTCTGCTTCTGTTTACAGAGCTTGTCTGCATTTTTGGGGGGGGGGGCAGTATTTTCACCATATGATTTTAAGGAGGGTTTGGCAATTGCATCAAAAGCATAGTTGTAACTAACAGTGCATACACATTGTTCCCTGCCTTCTAGAGCACAGCTGGATGCTTTACAGGGCTTCACTATAATGTGAGCAGGTTAAGCTGTCCGTAGTAAACTTGCATGCAGAGTTTAGCGTAGCTTTGTGAGAACATAGGTTCTCATGTTTGTGTTCCTCAGTATTAATTAAGGTTGATTCCAAACAGTTAAACAGTTTAGTCAAGGAAGGTTTATTTCATAAAAGGTGTATGGTTGCATTTACACAAAAAAGCAATCAGAACATTATAGATGTACAGGTATGCACTGTGAAATGACTGCGTTATGTTCTGTGAAACAGGTCGTTGACAGAAATGGACATTGACCGGATATTACCTTAGTCACGTAGTCTTTCTGTGTTACTGTAATGTAAATATGAAGGGTATTTTTACAAGAAAACTGCGTGAAAATGAAAAGTAAATGCGTCAGGGCAAAGTTGAATGCTTATCTGTAAGTGCTGAACTGTCTTTTCCTTAGATGCTCAGATTTAAACTGCAGTATTTCTTTTATCCAAGCCGTCCCTGCTTCTCACACAAGTGGAAGCCTAAACGTTTGCCCACTGGAGTCTTGCCTTTCTGTTTGGTCTAGACAGCAAAGGCACTTGAACTGGTCGTCTGCTGTTACAGCCCACCGCTGCTAACTACGAGGAACTTCAGGTTGTGTGTTCAGACACGTTTGTTGGAGAAGCAGCATATTTCATTCGACTGCAGTTTGCTTGCCTGTGCACCATCTGTTTGCCAGAGTCATTCTTGATTTAAATTTGGAAAATTGCAGTTTTCTCAACTGGAATCACCGCAGCTCTGGCATCATACTGATTAATTGTTAGTGGGAAAATGGGCCATGGCTGTTGGGCTCTGTAGGATGAGGTTCAGTTCTCGTCTTGAGGGGATAAGAAATGAAATCCTGATAGGATTTAGTGTACAATACCCAAATCTCAGGATAGAAACAGCTTAGACTAAAGTAGCCTTTGCACTCATTGTCCATCTGT
The DNA here is from genome assembly GCA_025084515.1 of Ancistrus triradiatus. Taxonomy (NCBI): domain Eukaryota; kingdom Metazoa; phylum Chordata; class Actinopteri; order Siluriformes; family Loricariidae; genus Ancistrus; species Ancistrus triradiatus. The sequence continues at coordinate 769,047 of JAJAGP010000091.1, forward strand.
AACAAATATACACGGGTATAATGTGACTCTTCTTTATTCATGGTGAAGTTTTCTCACAGTTAAGGATGCTCTCGTTTTCTTGATTTAACATGGAATGGGGAAGGCAGGCGAATGATCAGTTCATTACAAATAACTCATATCAGCTGAGCAAGGCAAAACACAACAAGCTAAGTTACGTTTATCTGTTGGTGTTTTGAGTACAGGTGCTCCTCGTGTTATGGTGGGGTTACGCTCCAACAGGTTCATTTGTTGAATGTACAACCCCAAATCAGAAAAAGTTGGGACCGTATGGAAATGCATATAAAAAACACAATGTGTCTTACATTTACATTGCCTTTTATTTCACTGCAAACAGCAAGATATTTAATGTTTTTTTCTAGTCAACTTCATTTCATAAACGTCCATTCCTGCATTTCAGGCCAGCAGCACATTCCAAAAAAAGTTTGGACGGTAAAGCATTAACCACTTTTTTTAATGTTGCCATTCATTTTCACAACACTTAAAAGATGTTTTGGCACAGAGGATACAAAGCAGTTTATTGTTTCAGCTGTTTCTTTGTCCCATTCTTCCGAGAAACACGTCTTAAGATGCGAAACAGTACAGAGTCGTCGTCGTTGCATTTTAGGTTTCAAAATTCTCCACACATTCTGTATTGAGGACAGGTCAGGGCTGCAGGCAGGCCAATCCAGCACCCATTCCCTATTCTTCTACCCTCTTGTCTTTGTAATGTGTGCAGCATGTGGTTTTGCATTGTCTTGTTGATAAATGCATGGATGTCCCTGGAAAACTGTTGCTTAAAGGCGGCAGCCTATGTTGCTCTGAGCTCAGTGTACTTTTCCTTATTAATGCTGCCATCACAGATGGGTAAGTGACCTTTGACCTTTGACCTTTGCCCCATACCATGACAGACCCTGGCTTTCGGACTTTTTGCTCAAACAGTCTGGATTGTCCTTTTCATCTTTGGCACACGGCGTCCATCTTTTCCAAAAAAAGATCTGGAATACTGATTCATCTCAGCACGATACACATTTCCACTGTGTGATGAGCCATCCTAGATGCCTCTGGGCCCAGAGAGGTTGACGCCACTTCTGGACATGGTTAACACGAGGCTTCTTTTTTGCACAGTATAGCTTTAAGTGGCATTTGTGAATGTAACTATATTGAATATGTGAATGTAATTGTTTTAGAGTTGAGTCATATGAAAGTATTATAGCTATGTCACAATACAGGGTGTCTATAAAGTCAGTCCCATTTTAAAATTGTTAATATGTGGGTTGATGTTTGTTGCGTCACCCACGGGTCTCACATTGAATCAATGTAATGTATAAAATCTGGGCTCTCTGTGATTCATATAAATTTGAAAACATCCTCTCCTGTATGTTGGTGGGACTAACCTATAGACACCCTATATCAAAATGTCACTATACACCTTTCTGGGTCTTGTAGTTGTAAAAGCGCTGACATGGAACTCTTCTTATTCACTTCAAAGCCATGGTTACACCAGAACCTTGTTGTTTGTCTTGTCATTTGTCTGCATGACCGGGACTGAGAGACTGAAGAGAGGAAAAACTCCTCCTTTGTGTTGCATATTGCAATTTAGCCAGGTATTGTAGGTTTGCCAGTTTCATAAATAGAGTCCAGCTTTCTAAAAGTAATTTAGAGGCACAATTAAGTCCTACATATGCACAAAATTGCAGCTGTTCTTAATCTTCCTTGCTTGCCAATCTGTCTGAGGTTAAATCAGTTGCTTAAAACACTTACAAAGCGTTTAGGTAATCGACAGTTACACCCTGTATTCCAGCCTCCTGACTAAGTGTAAACCTTATTTCAGTTTTTATGGGGAATTTTTTGGTCTTATGTCTGCACATTCTAAAAATGAGTGCTTCTTCTATTCAGAATACACTGTGTTAGTGGAAGTCAAACAGCAAAGGACAAGGCTCAAATGATGGGCAGATGGATAACAGGAGCCCTATATCCATTGTTTCTTATGGAAAACTCTGTACTTCATTCTGCCTTCTTCAAAATCCTTCATATGTTTAGTGATGTTAACTTAAAGTGGTGCTTGAAAGTCTGTGAACCCTTTATATTTTTCTATATTTCTGGATAAATATGACCTAAAACATCAGATTTTCACACAAGTTCTAAAAGTGGATAAAGAGAAGCCAGTTAAACAAATGAGACAAAAAATATTATACTTGGTCATTTATTTATTGAGGAAAATGATCCAATATTACATATTAGTGAGTGGCAAAAGTATGTGAACCTTTGCTTTCGGGTTAAATACTGAAATATGTCATACGTAAGCTTGTTCCTTCCCTGTGTTGTTCATGGGTTTGTGTTACAGATTTGCGCCATTTAACGTCCGCCTTACATTCTGTGAAACAGGTCATTGAATGAAATGGACTTTTGATTGGACGTTACTATAGTCCAGTCAAATACCAAATATCGTAACGGGTATTTCCACAAGCAGAATGCATGCAAATTATACGTAAATGTGTCAGATGTACTGCTGAAAACCACTGGGACACAACCATCTACATATCATCTGAAGCCTACACTGTTATACAGATTTTTTAAGTTAATGAAAATTCACAATAATTCTAGAAAATACAGTAATAATCTCTTATGGGAAAGCCATAACACTTAATAGGATGGTATGATGGACCTGATATTTTTGTTTGACAGAAGCCAAATATGTATTGATCAACAGTATTACAAACAACATTGAAGATCAGACAGATGAGATAGAGACTCAACAAGGAATGTGAACCTGTTTATATAGTTATACAGTGGGGCAAAAAAGTATTTAGTCAGTCACTGATTGTGCAAGTTCTCCTACTTAGAAACATGAGAGAGGTCTGTAATTTTCATCATAGGTACACTTCAACTATGAGAGACAAAATGGGAAAAAAATCCAGGAAATCACATTGTAGGATTTTTAAAGAATTTAATTGTAAATCATGGTGGAAAATAAATATTTTGGTCACCCACATACAAGCAAGATTTCTGGCTCTCACAGACCTGTAACAACTTCTTTAAGAACCTGTATTAATGGCACCTGTTTGACCTCGTTATAGTATAAAAGACACCTGTCCACAGCCTCAAAACAGTCAGGACTCCCCAAACTCAACCAGGCCAAAAGACCAAAGAGCTGTCGAAAGGGACACCAGGAAGAAAGAAAATTGGTAGACCTGACATCAGGCTGTGAAGAGTAATCTACAATAGGCAAGCAGGTTGGTTGAATAATCAACTTGTGGGAGCAATGTAAGACATAACAAGACATTGATAATCTCCCTCAGTCTGGGGCTCCACGCAAGATCTCATCCTGAACTACATGGAGGGACCTGATGAATGACCTGAAGAGAGCTGGGACCAACGTAACAAAGCTACCATCAGTAACACACTACACCGAGAGGGACTCAGATTCTGCAGTGCCAGGCGTGTCCCCCTGCTTAAGCCAGTACATGTCCAGGCCCGTCTAAAGTTTGCCAGAGAGCATATGGATAATCCAGAAGAAGATTGGGAGAATATCATGTGGTCAGATGAAACCAAAATAGAACTTTTTAGTAAAAACTCAACTCGGCGTGTTTGGAGGAAGAAGAATTCTGAGTTATGAAGGAGTGGCTTCATAAAAAACATTTCAAGGTCCTGGAGTGACCTAGCCAGTCTCCAGACCTCAACCCCATGGAAAATTTGTGGAGGGAGTTGAAAGTCCGTGTTGCCCCAAAACATCACTGCTCTAGAGGAGATCTGCATGGAGGAATTTGGCCAAAATACCAGCTACAGTGTGTGCCAACCTGGTAAAGACTTACAGGAAACGTTTGACCTCTGTCATTTCCAACAAAGGTTACGTTACAAAGTATTGAGTTGAACCAAATTTATTGACCAAATACTTATTGTCCACCATAATTTACAATTAAATTATTTAAAAATCCTACAACGTGATTTCCTTATTGCACAATCAGTGACTGACTAAATACTTTTTTGCCCCACTGTAGGTGAGAGAGAATATACACATAGTGGTGGTGGGGCAAACGAAGGAAAAAAAGCTTGTTGCAAATGAGTAGCAGAAAGTAATACTCATAAACACGAGTAACTTGGGCAAAAAAGTCTCTAAACACCTCAACCGACTTAGAACACTCTCTAGTCCAAACACAAGCTGACAAGCATGCGAGGGAACGGCTGGTGAAGTGGTGAGCTATCGAGTGAATGACAGATTTCTGACCTTTAACTCTAACTCTCTCCTCTGCTCATGCATCCACAGTACTGATTGGCCATTGAGGTGACCAGCTGTTAATCGCCACAAAGTCCAGAGATAAAATACAACTTTTTATTTCTCATTGTCATTGCTTATAATTTTTACCTCTGACAATAAAGTAAACAGACGTTAGTTGGATGGATGTTAAATGTGCATAGCTGTACGTTTTATTTAGAAAATCATCAAAACGTGTTTTGGCTAAACCAACTTTTGCATGATATCGTACTTATACCCGCATTGTCGCATGTTATCTTCCACCACTAACATATATGTATGAGACAGGGAGAGAGAGCGAGCCCTCCTTGGCTGTATCATATCCCCTGCTAAACTCCAGCATGCTCTCACGTATCTGGATGTAATTCATGTCTCTGATCAAACTGTTCTGTCAGTTTGGAATTTTTGGACACCTGTCAAGTCATGATGATAACAAAGGAATCTTTTGTACAGATGTTCTCAGATATCACTCGTCAGGTTTTCAAAGTGACTGAGAGAATAGAATCAAACATTGTTGGATGTCTTTTTCATTTCTTGTTGCTTTGTTTTAATATCAGATGTCTCTAATAATAATATGTTAATGCTAATAGTTTGTTTTGCACTGTTCTTTACTGTCAGATATCAACGAGTGTCTGATGCCAGGGATCTGTAAGCACGCGGAGTGTTTGAACACCAAGGGCAGCTACAGGTGCACGTGTAAGCCTGGATACATGCTGGACCCTGCACGCAGCCATTGTGTCTGTGAGTTATATTTGGCCCTGTGTTTAGTTTTATACACTGTTACACTGTCTGTTAAGTCGTTTAGCTGTTGTGTATGTTATTAGTCTTTTTTATTTATAGGCATGTTTAAGTAACTTACAAGTGAGTCTGATTACTTTAAACATATTTATGCTCTAGTTTCCTGCACACACAAACATAGTCATTATCAGTAGCATAACACCAGATTACTGGCCATTTCTTAAGCCAGTTGTGGTTTGTTCATGCCTAATTGCTATAATTTTCTGAAATGTGTGAACCTGCGCTGATGCAGATGGAGTGTCACAACAAAGCATCTGTTTTTTTTCTTTTTTAATATATCTTAGCACTGCCTTAGTACTGTGAAAGTATGTTTCCAATCATGGTGAGTTCTTTAATTACTCTACACTACTAGTGAAAACCAGTTCAGTTAGAAGCCAGTTGGCCTGGTGTGTGATCTTGGCAGGTGATTAGTTGTACCACAGGATGCTTGTAATGGTTACTCTAAAGATGCTGACAGGTATTTTGTTAATTAAATTTTAATAACTGATCAGATTTTTGCTGCTATTTTGAAGGTTATGCAATGGAACTCCTGCTAGAGAAATTTTTTTTACCTTTTTAACTGTCAGGATGTAATGTGCCAACAGTTAAGAGTTTTTACAGGGTGTGATGCTTTTCAATAGTCACTATGTAATTTATGTATCAGCATAAACTTATCTGATGCTTTTTTGTTTGGGTTTTGGGAGAATATACAGAAGAAGTGCTTTATAGCTGTGAGAATGAGAACAACAAATATTTTACAGTAGTACATAAGGAAATCTGTACTAGTGTTTCAATTCAGAAAAAATAGAAATGGCACTCATTGACCCAAAAATATCCAAACAAAAAAAAGTAACCAGGTAGAAATGTTGGATTGCTGCAAAACTCGACATCCAATTATGTCTCAGCTATGCAGGTATGTAAATGATTACAGCTGTAATCTGATTAGACACTGGGTCTTGCCACAAGAGGACGTAAAAGTGTTTCCCCTGCCATTCTATAAAAAGGATCTCAGAGGCTACTTGTCCACCATCCAGACAAAGGTGGCACCATCACTGCACACCCCTGTCTCTGTCTGAACCATTTCTGGCTGCTTAGCAGAAAGAAATTTATTGTCGCCTTCATTTGCTGTGTTGTTGTGAACAAGAAACCTGAACTGGTACGGACTGGATGAATCCAGGTTTTGTTTTGGGATCCGACAACAGTCGGGTTTGTGTATGGAGGACTCGTGGTGAGAACTTCAATCCTGCTTTTGCTGTGGAGTGACACACTATCCCAACTACTGATGTGATGATTGGGAGAGCCATCACGTATCTGGAACCTGTATGACTCCAACGCCCAACCGTGTCTCACCTTGTATCCAGACTAGAGGCTGCCTAACAGGGTACTAGAGCCTCCTTTCAACTGTACAGTTTTCCACAATAAACTTATGCTTGTACAAAATATACCTGACATTATTACTAAGCTGTTCCAGACTCTGGAACATGCAGTCCATAAACATGACTAATGTACTAAAAAACAATGATAGGCTACTCCTGCATCAGCTCCCGATGTAAACCTAATCCAGAATGGTATAAATTTCTGCAGATTAGAGTGATTACAGAATGAAGGCGAGTATAGTTGGTGAGTTTGTTCTTTAATGAAAGCATCAATCTTAGTGAATGGTGATGTCTGTACCCAGTTATAAATGAATCACTGACAAAGCAGCATTCAGCAGAGAGAAAACGCTGATTAACAAACTGCACCAAATGTTTAGCCCTATATGTGTTTATGACAAAGTCAGGACATTACTCTAGAAGTCAGGGGCAATTCTAGGATCAGAGCTTTAGGAGTGCTGAGCACTCAACGAGAAACCCATTTTCTTACCAAGGGGGTAATGCTGTATTTTCCCCCTTGGTAAGAACAACAAAAAATACTTTTAACCCTTATTTGTAGATGTGCTGGAACTCAATTTAGTGGGGATTGAGCACCCTTAAAAGGGTCTAGACACACCTATGCTAAAAGTAAACCCTTAATTACCATAATTTGTTGTAAGTGAAAGACGTTTGTGTGCATCTTCTTGCCTGATTCTGTTTTGCTTTTGAATGAGCAGTGTCTGTTTATGTGTTATTCCCAGCGGATAAAGCGGTGTCTATGGAGAAATCTTCGTGCTACCGCTCTGTTTCAGCGGGATCATGTAGCCATCCCCTGTCCCAGAAAATCACCAAGCAGATCTGTTGCTGTAGCCGCGTGGGAAAGGCCTGGGGCTCGGGGTGTGAGAAATGCCCATTACCAGACACAGGTACTTCACTATTACCATGCAGAACTGTTTGCTCTACTGAATGTAGACTTGTTATAGAGTTGAACTCTGTTATCTCAAGTCCCACTGTCTGAGTTTCCATTATAATGTATGAGGAATTTATATAGTCTAAAATCAAAATCTGAATTATTAGCTCTCAGTGTAGCAAATGCCAGTCTAAAAATTAGATCCTAGAAATCTAGTTCTTTATCAGTGTAATGTAGCATACACTGATGGTGTTCTGAGCAGCATCCTACTTAACTACAATACTCCTGTCTGTGAGTAACTATAGTGGAACCTCGGAATTTGAACTTAATTGGTTCCAGAAGGCCTTCGAACTCCGATTTGTTTGAAGTCAAATTTCACCATAAGAAGTAATGTAAATAGAGTGAACCCGTTCCCGACCTCAACATGATTGTTTTTACGCCTATATTTGCATGTCATTATTGATTAATAGCATGAATTAAGCAAAGGAATGTGATACGATAATAAAAAGTTCATACATGAAATAAGTGAAAATAAAGTGGAACTTTATAATCACTGAGATGAGAGTTTTGGCACATCTTATGACAGAGACTGAGGATGTGTCTGAAATCTCACACATAGACTAATACAAATACTGTACCTAATAAAAACTATTTTGTTTTATGGTGATTGGCATACTTTATTGGTCTATTATTGCCACCGACTGGACTGCATTATGGAAGATCGCACCATTGAGTGTTTAATTTAGGGTGCCAATGTTCAAAGTCAGAATTTTTGCTCGACCTTGGGGGCAATAAAAATTCAAATGGACTATTTGATGTCCGAATTTTTTGAGTGAGGAAGCATTTGCATTCCAAGGTTCCACTGTAAGTATTTGTTTTATTTAAAGTTTAATGGTGGTTATGGTTATGTATTTTATACTGTAGCTTCGAGCAATAGAAGAATGTGGTAGTACACGTGAAAAACGAGCTACATCTACAGAGTAGAGAGCTGAAGCCAATACACAGATAACAGACAGAGGGGGCTTTAAGAAAGTTCCTCGTTTGACAGGCCTATGCTGAAATTAACAAAAGTATTTAGGGTTTTGAATGTACTTCAACAAGATAGGAATTCTCCCATACGACATAATGGAATATGGCTTCCACTATCCAAATGTATGCTAGCCAAACCAGTTTTCCAACCTTCTGGTACTTCTGGAAAAGAGGGTTCAACTGTATAATGGTAGCTGACTGTAGCAAGAGGTTTAAACCCCAAAAATATTATACTGCTAAATACTTTTTCATGAATGGACACTCTTATGTAGGAAATTTTACCCAGAGTTTTGGTTTGCCACTGCCACCATTTGGGATCTAGACTTGGCATTTGTAAATCTGTTTTAAGACAATGACCATTGTAAAATGGTTAAAGATGTTTCGCCTCTCACCGAAAAGGGCTTCTTCAGTACTAGAAGCTGCTGGGGAGTCCCAGGTATTTAAGTCTGATAGGGTTGTCACCTCGAAGTTGGTCCTGAGAGTCATTGACCACCCTGTCAACACGCGAGTCTTTAGGCTCACATGGGTCGAGGTGCGAATGGGGGTCTACCGCCTAGGAACAGCTCTCCAGACTGCTTTGTAGGTGGCTGATGACTGGTGTCGTAAACCACCAAAACTGGCTTTTTATCTGAGCTGTCCTAATCTTTACCCTTCGTATAACACATGACCTGGGGCTCTGGCATATGCTGCAGTCATTCATTTACCCTTGTACTGGGTGTAATGTTATTTATTCAAAAGTACTGAACAAAACAAAATGTGTCCACCATATGTAAACTCCTGTAAAAAGTTCACTCTTTCTGTTTTGAATAGTTATCAATGTCTAAGATGTTTAGATCATTTTTAGCAAGCTAATAGCAGGCTAGTCTAAATAAGCAACAGGTTGCAGACCAAAGTCACAGGAATTAAGGCCAATTCATACCAGATGAGTTTGTCTGTCTTGTTTCCAATGGAACAGATACATATCCATTGTAATCATCATTTCAATCCATAACAGTTAAGTTCATTGTCTATCTTACTATACACTCACTTATGACTTTATTAGGTATACCTCAATGTTTCTACACTCGTTGTCCTTATTTGACATTCATTTATCAGCCCCACTTACATACAGATGCGCTTTGTACTTCTACAGTTACAGACTGTAGTCCATCTGGTTTCTCTACATTCTTTGTTAGTCCCCATTTACTCTGTTCTCTAATGATCAGGACCCCCACAGATCAGTATTATTTGGATGGTGGATCACGGTGCATTTGTGGTGGTCCTGTGAGGGTCCTGTGGGGGTTGTGACCATTAGATAACAGAATAACGGGGAGTTTACGTTTGGCTCTAACAGGATGTAATGAAATGTGAGGGCAGGGTAACAGCACTGGTAGTTGCTCATTGCAGGCCAGTGGTGACTCATTTATTTTGGCTTATGCTTTAAAAAAAGAAGGTATTGCACTCCACAAAGAATGGAAATAGCTGACATTGTCAAACTTTTAGTTTCAAATGCTACACAGCACTGGTAAGGTATGTGAGTATACAGGAAGAAAGGTCAAGGGTGATAGAGAAATTCTGAAAACAGTGCAAAAGTACATAACAAACAGACATTATTTGCATGGAACAAAATCTTTAACCAGTGTATCTAAACTTAAGTGTTTGTTTTTTTCTCAGTAATTACTTTGTCACATACAGAAGCTGGTTAAACCATGGCTGACAAGAAAACAAACCGGTTAATTAACCAGCCAAGATGATTTAAGGCATTTCATTCAAATCATGTTTAATATCGTAGTGTGTCTGCTCTGTCAAAGCAAAACACCAATTAATCTCAGTAATGTTTTTTTTAGCATTACCACTCCCATCATCTCTCAGGTTGGTTGAAAATAAACTAGAACCAGAACCCCATTTTATGTTAATTGCCGTTTTGTGTCTGCTGTAGAAAAACGTCCATGGACATTGTTCTACACATGGTCATTAGCTTTCTTAATAAAAATAAAACTCAGAGTTGCTGTGGTAAAAGCTTAGGGAAGGCATGCTGTGTATATTGGATGTTGCGTCGTGTCATGTCCAGTGTAAATTGTAGGTTAGACTGAAAGGAGGAAATGATCTGTGTGATTGATATCCATTTAATTTTATTGTGTTTCCTCTGATATTTTGATTTATGCGCTCTGTCATATCAAGTTCACCCAAAAGAACATTGTATTTTTACAGAGCATTTTAGGGAAATCTGTCCGGCGGGTCACGGCTACACCTACTCCCGCTCAGACATCCTGGTCACCATGCGCGAGATGGAGGAAGACGAGCTCTCGGCAGTTGTCTCTTCCTTTCCTCAGTTGCCATTATATCCTGAACCACCGCGACCTATTCCAGAGACTCCTCATTATAGGCCACAAGTACCTGTTTACCCAGAGACCCCCCATTACAAGCCTGTATTACCCTCTTACCCTCTGACTCCAGCCCAGCCTGGTGAGTAAAAACAGGATATATATATACATATATATATGTGTGTATATATATATATATATATATATATATATATATATATATATATATATATATATATATATATATATATATATGTATCTCTCTCTCTCTCTCTCTACTATATATATATATATATGTGTGTGTGTGTGTGTGTGTGTGTATATACTATATATATATTATATATATATATATATATATATTTACATGCAAGCAATACATTCTTTATTTTACTGTTTTTTCTAGTTCTTAGATGTTGGTTTCATTGTGTACAGTGCAACAAAACAAAATAGAAACAAAATACTGTTCCTCCAGGACCTACAGTAGCTACATAACGAAGCAAGGCCATAGGAGACAACACAGAACTTACTAATACTACGAATTAGTGTAGTTCTATCAATAAACACTACAATATAAAATAAACAACAACCAGCTCATAACTGTCCACTAAATAAAATGAAAAAGTAGATTGTAGTTTGGTTAGAAACCTTACTGTTATTTTCCAAACTGTCATTCTTTATAATGTTTATTAGTTCTGAAAGCATGTTAGGGCATTAAAATTGATCAATTTGGATAGCAGAGTTCGACTGTGTTTGAAAACACCATTTTCAAGAGAATTCAAACCACATTGGTTTTATTACGTATTTGAAAAGAGATCTATCCTGGGCGTTCTGATGGCGCAGTTCACCTAACCATGGTGAAGACCTGTGTTTGAGTCTCAGCAAATACTTCTACCTGGCTTAGCAATTGCTGTGTCTGTTCTCTCTCAGACACTGACCCTGCAGAAATTCACATACTCGAACCACAATGGTGGGCTAGTGATTTGCTGCTGGGGATGTAATGCCTAAATTGAAACACCTGTACTGGGCAAGTCCACATTATCCTCAACAAATAACTTTATTCTATCATATCGTAGTAGCTGATTGGTTATGGTACTGGACTATGGACTAGAAGATCCAGGGTTCAAATACCATCTCTGCCAAGCATCCATTGTTGGGTTCTTGATCAAGACCTTTAACCCACAATTGCTTGGATTGTGAGATTGTATCAGTTGTAAGTCGCTCTGGATAAGGGCATCTGCCCAAATGACCAATGTAAATGTACTTGATATAAAATAAATCTATACTTTGATATACTATGTAGTTTGCCAAAATATTAACTCCACCATTAGTATTCAAGTAGAATGGGGTTTGGGCTGCAGCTGCATTTCTTGTATTTTGTATTTTGTCAGATGTATTTTGGATGTGCTGGAGCTGTTAAGGCCTATCACAGGATGATAGATCTCAATAAACCTTGGCTTGCCCCATCTACACTACAGCCCAAAAAATAATTTTTCCAAATTATCCAGCTCTGGGAGAGCGTTTACAAAAATGTGTTTTATGTTTAGAACCTTTGTTTGAATATGAAAGGATTGGATGAGGCATTATACTAAGACATGTTAAATATTTATAATATACAGTACTGTGCAAAAGCCATCGGCCACCATTAGATTAGGTACAGTGGTGCTTGAAAGTTTGTGAACCGTTTAGAATTTTCTGTATTTCAGCATAAATATGACCTAAAACATCATCAGTTTTTCCTACAAGTCCTAAAAGTAGATAAAGAGAACCCAGTTAAACAATTAGATGAAATATTATACTTGGTTAGTTATTTATTATGGAAAATTATCTAATATTACATATTAGTGAGTGTCAAAAGTATGTGAACCTTTGCTTTCAGTATCTGGTGTGACCCCCTGTGCAGCAATAACTGCAACTAAACGTTTCCTGTAACTGTTGATCAGTCCTGCACACCGGTTTGGAGGAACTTTAGCCACCCATTCCTCCATACACAGAACAGCTTCAGCTCTGGGATGTTGTTGGTGGGATTCCCTCACCATTAACTGCTCACTTTCAGGTCCTTCCACATCCAAACATTTCAATTGGATTAAGGTCAGGACTTTGACATTCTTCTTTAACCATTCTTTGGTTTAGAACGGCTTGTGGTGCTTAGGGTCGTTGTCTTGCTTGCATGACCCAACCTTCTCTTGAGATTCAGTTCTTGGACCAGACAGATGTCCCTGACATTTTCCTTTAGGAATTCTCTGATATAATTCAGAATTCATTGTTCAATCCATCACTGGATGGCAAAGCCGTCCTGGCCCAGATATGCAGCAAAACAGGCCCAAACCATGATGCTACCACCACCATGTTTCACAGATGGGATAAGGTTATTATGCTGGAATGCAGTGTTTTCCTTTCTCCAGACATACAGCTTTTCTTTTAAACCAAAAAGTTCTATGTTGGTCTCATCCATCCACAAAACATTCTTCCAATAGCCTTCTGGCTTGTCCACGTGATCTTTAGCAAAACTGCAGATGAGCAGCAATGTTCTTTTTGGAGAGCAGTGGCTTTCTCCTTGCAACCCTGCCAAGCACACCATTGTTGTTCAGTGTTCTTCTGGTGGTGGACTCATGAACATTAACATTAGCCACTGTGAGAGAGGCCTTCAGTTGCTTAAAAGTTACCCTGGGGTTTTTTGTGACCTCGCCGACTATTACACGCCTTGCTCTTGGAGTGATCTTTGTTGGTCGACCACTCCTGGGGAGGGTAACAATGGTCTTGAATTTCCTGTGTTTGTACACAGTCTGTCTGAATGTGGGTTGGTGGATTCCAAACTCTTTAGAGATGGTTTTGTAACCTTTTCCAGCCTGATGGGCATCAACATCATATAGTATAATATTTTTGTTTCATTTGTTTAACTGGGTTCTCTTTATCTACTTTTTGGACTTGTGTGAAAATCTGATGATGCTTTAGATCATATGTATGCAGAAATATAGGAAATTCTAAAGGGTTCACAAACTTTCAAGCACCACTGTATACCATCGTCTTAGCAATGGTATAATGACCATATAAAATTATTTCTTAGTCTCTTAATTAGAATCCAACCAGATAAAACAAGACATTTATATGCAGTATTAAAAAACTAAAAAAAACAGATTCTATAGGCTACATTGGCAAGTATTTAGTGTGACCACCCCTTATACTTGAGCAATAGCAGCATCTGGCAGCTTCATCAGGATTCCAAGTTGACCCTTCTACAATCCGAAGTTGCTTGATTAGGAATGGTCTTTTTGGAAGGGTAGCAGCCAAGAAACCTCTTTTCGGAAGTGGAACAAGGTGAAAAGGCTAAGATATGCTAAAGCTCACAAAGATTTAAATGAAGATCAGTGGAAAATAGTATTATGGAGCGTTGAATTAAAGTTTGAAATTTTGTTTCCGTTCGTCATCAAGATGTTTTATATGGTCATTATATCATTGCTAAAATGGCAAATCTAATGGTGGCCTAAGATTTTTGCACTATACTATAATATTAAAAGGCTTGAGACGATGTAACAGTGGCACTGTGGAAAGCACTGTTGCCTCACAGCTACAGAGATCCAGGTTCATGTCCTCTGGGTGCTCCAGTTTCCTCCCACATTCCAAAGACATTAGGTCATTTGGCGAGTCTAAACTGTGAGTATGTCCGTGTGACTTGTGACGGGCTGCTCCCCCATCCTGACCCTGAATTGGATTAAGAGAGTATGCGAGTGAGTGAGCGAGCGACCGAGCGAGTGAGTAATGTGTGAGCTGGAGAGTCATATGAACAGAGCTTACAATATCTATACCAAATAGTGTCCTTACTTTTGGTTAAACTTCTCCTTCCTCACTCTGCTGTATCCATTGAAAGTTGTAAGCAGAATGACCAGATTTAAGCAAATACTTTCACAATGTTCAAACAGTTCCTAGTTGTAGTTTAAGAACAACTTTCCTGTCCCAACAGCCAGTGTTTACAGAAACACCTCCATTATATCCATTATCCATATCCATTATATCATTTCTTCCTTCTTGATCTGGTGGAGAGGATTCTAAATAAGCATAAAACCTTTGTATAACCTGTTGTCCTTTGCTTTCTCCTGTGAAAATCAGCACACTCCAAGCCAGTCAAAATAGGAGTTAGTGAAGTCTTGGAGCTGAGGTTCTACTTCATTTTCTGTAACTCACTCGTATAAAAGCTGTAATTCTTAAAGCAAACTATAATAGAATGCCACTGCCAATGAAAACATGGAAAAGCTTGACTGCACAGGAGGCTGAGGCTCTGTGGCCTTGCAGTAATTTATTCATGTTTTTCTGTTGGTTTTATTTGGAGGAAAGATGTTTTTATCTTTGTCATCTCTACTACTGTATGAAAACTATGAGATTATCATTCAGACGAAGTAACTGGGTGTATATCAATAATTATGGCTCAAAGGATGCATTCTGAAACTGGTACTGATATCAAGTGTAGTATCAGTCAAAAACACGTTCTTTAGTTGTATGCAAAAGTTTGGCCAGATTATTTTCTATTAAAATGAGAAATTCTCTTGGGGAAGACGGTTCAGATGATGAATATTCGGATAACTGGAGTCTTATTTCCGTTATTTTTTATGGGCAGATCTCAGCCTGATTCGTGTAAATTCCAAACAATGCATACTTGCAGTTATGTTAGAATAGCTTATGTACATTCTCCTGGCTGCCTGTTATTGAAGGATTGGGTGAGGCTTCATCTCTAAAGCAGCATGGTCTCATTCATCATGTGTACGATGTTTCTTTTATTTCTTTACTCTACAATATATAATAAACAACCAGTATCTCATAATTAGGTCCAATCATGAAACTTTATGTGATGATTAATAATTGCGATTAACGATTTGATTTTCTCTTCATTAAACACAACTAATGAAGTATAAGCCTAAAGTGACTGAACAGCTTACTAGACATATTTGATTAGCAGTTAATACTGAATACTGTCACATCTACGTGCATCCAAAAACTCACGCAAATACTTAAAATTTTCAAAAATAAAAATGCAAAGCAAAGTTTCAGTCTGCTAACTCATTCTGCTAGCATACGTTCCAAAGATATAGAATTAACTACACAACAAACAGCTGCACTCTAACCATGTTACAGCACCAAGTTAGAAGTTGAAACTTTTTGGTTTCTTTAACGTCTCAATAAATGTGTTTACTGCTTTCCTTTATTCAAACTGCCTCAACCCAGGACACCTTATTCCCATTCCGCTTGTTATAGAACTCTACCAATTGTGGAAATTTACTGTAGGCCTACACAATTGAGATTATCTTAAGTAATTGCGATTAATTATGCAGTAAACTCATAATTATTCATTATAGAAAATGAAATCATTCATTTTCTTGTCATCTTAACCTAGTCAGGGTCATGGGAGAGCCGGTGCCTAGCCACCAACACAGGGCGCAAGGCAGGAACAACCCTAGACAACCAATCCATCTCATACAAACATACACTCAGACACACTCACATTAAGGGACACTTTGGAAACACCAATTTTTGGAATGTCTGAGGAAAACGGAGTATCCGGAGAAAACCCACACGAATACGGTGAGAATATGCAAACTCCACACAGGTGGAGTCCGGGGTCGGGATCGAACCAGGGATCTCGGAGCTGTGAGGCGACAGTGCTAATCACTACGCTTAATCCTATTCAGAGTTGCAGTGGGCTGAGGCCTAACTGGCAGCACAGGGTGCAAAGTGGGAGCACGCCAGTCCATCACAGGTCAAAGGTGCACATGCATGTTTGTCCTAACATTGTGGAGGCATTCCACTGACATAATATCACTGTAGCTAATTAATGCTCCAAATGTATCTAATCCTATTTAACCTAGGTAATCTAAAGTAAATCTTTTGGCTCAGTTGGCTTTTCAAAAGTGTGTTGCAGTCCTTGTAAAAAATAAAAAAATAAATAAATTCACAGCATTTAGCAGACGCCCTTATCCAGAGCGACTTACAATTGGTACAGTCTTACAATCCAAGCAATTACAATCCAAGTGGTTTAAGGACCTTGCTCAAGGACTCAACAGTGGCAGCTTGGCAGAGGTGGGATTTGAGCCCTGGACATCCGGTCCAGAGTCCAGTACCTTATCCACTAGACCACTTTTTCTTGTAGTTAGCAGCCAAATGCCCTTACAGGGTAGAGACGCCAACTGACGTCACACATGTCTTTGGAATGTTGGAGGAACTGGAGTACCTGGATGAAACCCACACAAACATGCAAACTCTACTCAGACAGCGACCAGACTCGAACCCAGGTCTGTGTAGCTGTGAGGTGACAGCACTAACTGCCACCATGCCCTCCAGCTGTACAGCCTTTCCTTCAAATGATTCCGTATGATTTGTAATGAAAAACATTTTATTGAATTTGAGAAGCATTTACACTAGTGACATTTGGACCCCACTGTGTATTTTTGTTATGCTGATTGCAATTAATATATAACTTACTTTATATAGATACTCAATATAATACTCAGTACTGATATATTACCTAATGGATACCCCACCTTGGTGTAATTTGATCATTTTGAGGTTGTTGTGTCATTCTGTGTTTTAGCACAACATTTCTGTTCTAAGGATTTTAGGAAGCAATGTTCTATAAAATTAAAGCACAACTTGAACTCCTTTTAAACCTCTACCCATTCTCACATAAGTATGTCCACTTTGACTGGTCTGTTTGGTCTACTTAATTGCTTGTCACATTACTACAATAGATTATTTTACATAATACATTATGACTCCTTCTGCCAGTGTGTTTATGCCGTTATGTTTGACTGTTCCTTGCTGTAGATGTTGTTGAGGCCACACCCTGGTCTCCTACCCATCTGAAGCCAGACTCTGAAGGTCAGGACACAGCACCGATCAACGTTGCCACTCAAGTAACAGGTTATTTACGATAGACACACTGATGGTTTCCTTTCTCCCTCTCACCAGAATGGCTAATCACCACTGGACACACTATTTATGGCCAAAATTCTCCCTTTGCTGTCACTCTGAGAAGGCTTTTTACTCGATTTTAGAACATGACTGTGAGGTCAGGCACTGATGATGAATAATAAGCCCTGACTCACAGTTGACTTTCCAATTCATTTCAAAAGTGTTTGATAGACTTAGTGTTGGGACTCAAAGGACTCATTTCTTTATGGACTTTTTAGGAGAACGTTGCAAGAAGTTAATGAACTGGGCTTTTTGGAGAGGTTGAAACCCATGAAAGTGTGATAGTGAGAGTCGCTGAGGTGTTTAGTACAACCCATCCTATTGTGGATCATTTAAACCTGTTAGCAGTGAGTGTGGCTGAAATGTCAGAGGTCACTAATTAGTAGAGGTGTCTACGTACTTTTGGCCATGCAATGCATTTTTGCGAGTTCAGAGACTTACCGGTAATAAAAACACCAGTGGCCATCTGGAAAGGTTGCCCATACCAAAGTTTATTAGCTGTGAAATGTTTTATAAAATGTATACGTTATAATTGGCAGAAATCGGGTTTACATGTGTTTGCTTATTTTAAAATGAGCAAACCGTGTAATTTGACCAGGTTTGCCCATACCTTTGCAAAACACTGAATTACTTTCATCTTTGCGTAATGGAATTTGGCTAAAAAGTACAATTTATTGGACTGGACTGGCAGTCAGTATTTCTTGTACCTAGCAAGAAGTCAGAATTGCTTAAAAAAGTTGATGGTTTATGACAGCTTTGTGTGTATTTGTTTTCTCTTTCACCCTACGCTCAATTATGCTAGCAGTACTAGCCTTACTCATTTGACACATTAAAGTGTACATAAATAATAAATAGTCAATGTGGAGTTCAGTAGACTTTCCTGCCAAAGCCTACAGCGACTTGAGTTTGTTCCACTGGTCTTGATTTCTAAGGACAAGCTCAGCTTTGTATAGGTTGTTTTCCCATGTAGACCAGCCAAACTCCATCCATTCAGACTCACTCAGTGGGAGATGAGGCAAACAGTCGAAGCAAATGGGCTTCTTGGAATAAGTATAAAAATATTTGAACACAATCAAGTCCTGAATGGTCAGTATCAGATTGGATGGTGAATTGGTGAAGCCTGTTAAGCACGGTGAAAATGCCCGTCCAACATGTTTTTGTGTTCACAAAAAAAGAGTGAAACCTAAGTCAGAGCCTCAGTGTTGGACCACTGGGAGCACCCCTCTGGCCTGGCACAAATAAAACATAAAGGAACAGCTCTGGCTTTCAGAGAAGCAGATGGCCACCTGTCAGGGTGCTATACCACAGTAAAACGTGATCTCACAGCCAAGGCTGCCCTATAAAACCAGCTCCCATGCCGATACCGAGCTATTTTTTTCCAGAGGTGAACAGACGTCTGCCGAGTGCTGGTACGAGTATGAAGTGTTACATTGCTAAATGCATTGGAATTGTCCGACTTTATTTGCTCTGCCCTATATTTGAAGCATTGTGTAAGAATTTCACAGTGTGTAAATCAGTTTTTGTAATGTATCAGCATAATGCATCATGGAGTGTCTGCTCTCAGTGAGGTGCATCTGACTGACTGGGATTAAACTGCCACTGATGTTTTATTTAAAGTACTGTGCAAAAGTCTTAGGCAACTATTAGATTTGTGGTTTTAGCAATGGTATAATGAGCATATATTATTAGTAGTATATTATATATTATTATTATTATTATTATTATTATTATTATTATTATTATTATTATTAACAGCTGGAGCTGAGCCCGGGACACATCGAGTCCAAGTCAAGCCCAAGGCTTTTTGTACTTGATTTCAAGTCAAGAGCAAGACCAGACCACGATTTTTTTTCATCGCACAAGAATAAAAAGAAGAAAATGAAAAAAAATAATAATAATTTGTATTTATTCATATAGAGAAAGGACTGAATTATTATTATTATTATTATTATTATTATTATTATTATGATTATTATTTTATTTTATTTTATTTTTTCTTTTAATGGTTGTTGATATTCAGTAATGACATAAAAAATTCATTTTGTAATTTAGCGTTACCTCAGACAGACGCATTGGACACGACTGGTCTCAACAACAGTTTTTGAGTCCACCTTCCACCGAGACTAAGACTGCGACAAGACCAAGTCCAAATGAGGTTAAGACCAAGTATTACAACATTAAGTATTATTTCTCAAACTCTTTATTAAGATACATACAGAAAATACAGGAATTATGAACATGCAGTTTTCAGAACAAAACGGCTTCTCCACTCAAACGTCACTATTTAGTGACCTTTCTGACAAAGTGATTTCTTAGCTGCTACATTTCCAAAACGACCATTCCTGATCAAGCTTCTTTGGACAATAGAAGGGTCGACTTGATATCCCAGTGAAGCTGCCAGATGCTGCTATTGCTCAAGTGTAAGGGGAGGTCACACTAAATACATGCCACTGTAGCCTATAGAATTTATTTTTCTGATTTCTTTCAGTTTTTTAATACTGTCTATAAATTTCCTGTATTTTCTGGTTGTATTCTAAGAAAGAGACAGAGATAATTATATACGGTCATTATACCATTGCTAATGTAACAAATCTGATGCTGGCATGGTGGCCAAAGACTTGGCCAAAGTACTGTAGTTTTTTTTTAATAAGTCACCTACTTCATGCTTATACTCAGTGGCCAATCTAATCAACATATGTGCTTTGTTGGTACACTTTACTGACAGTATCCTGGTGCTCTGGTGTTATCAATGGTGGTGCACCAGTCTTAGCACAACTTCTGCATCAACATAACTGGGTTTTTAAACCAACCACATTATGGAACACCTACCTTCTTGGTATGACTTTCTGCCTGTCCTCCTAAAAGAAATAAAAAAGAAACAATTTGCCAACTTGTGTAGAGAACTTGGGTGGTTCTCATAAGATCTCTGTCAGACAGATTTGAAATGAACTGGAATACCAACTGTGAGCCAGGGCTTGTTGTCATACTCCACTATATAAAGGAAAAACTTCTCTGAAAAGTGAAAGCAAAGGCGGTGAACAAGCTAATAACCATGATTTTCAATAAATGTGGATGTCCACATAGTTTTGTCTTACAGTTCTGGCTAAAGTCTCAGTTGTGAGAAGGTGTCAAGTCATTAACCTATTGATTTATCTCTTCTTGCAGACATTGACAAATGTTCAGTGACCCCCAGGATCTGTGGTAATGGTCAGTGTGTGCCAGTGCAGTCTGGCTACACCTGCTACTGTGACCCAGGCTACACGCTCAATGCTCTGCAGACCACCTGCATTGGTAAGATTAACAATCTTCATAACAAGCACTGGATATTACTTAGGCTTTAGTGACAGCAGGAAGTTGTCTCCTTGTTAAAAAGAACAAGTGTGAACTCATCAATTTACAGCTTAAATTAGTGTTTCAGCTGTTAACGAATGACACAGACCCAGGTGTCGAGTTTGTTCTTGTGTATGACAACACAATTGTTTTGTCCTGGTAAGTTGTTACTCTGGGAACTGATACAGATATGTAAGTGAAGTTTCAGTCTTGGCTTAAGTGCTGAGTAAAGAGGTGAGTCTTTAGTCACCGTATGAAGACAGCAAGAGACTCAGCCTTTTAGACATCCAGTAGAAGTTCACTGCACCACCTGGGTGCCAGTACAGAGTAGAGTCTTGATGCTTGTCTTCCTTTATTCTTGAGTGGTAGGTCCAGTCAAGGTATGTGTTACAACATATTGATTAGAGCCTTTCAGTGAGAAGGAGCTGGTTCATTTTTGGCTTTGTAGATGAACATCAGGGTTTTAAATCTGATGTGGCAGCTACAGGGAACCAGTGAAAAAAATGCAGCAGTGGGCTGACATGAAAACTTGGGAAAATTGAAAACCAGATGTGCTGCTGCATTCTGAATCAGTTGAAGAGGTCTGACTGTACGCATGGGAAGACCAGCCAAAAGAGCATTGCAGTAATGTAGTGTTCATACGACAAGAAACTGGAAAAGCACTTGGGTGGCTTCCCTGGAAAGAAATATTTGAATTCTCCTGATGTTGTGTTACGGTTCACCATATTAAAAGAATGACAAACCATGAAAACAAAAGAATAAACTGGTTAGGACCCAAGTGCAGTTAGCTCCAGGTATATTTGATAACTGCAAGGAAACGAAAATAATCAATAAAAAAAAAACACTATTCACGATACGCATATCTCCGCTGCGCCAACAGTGTGACGGGTCCGCGCATGCGCAAAGCGCAGGATCCCGAGCAGAGCTTCCACGAACGCGTGCCACACGAATAATAAACAACACGCGCCCGGAACGAAGAGGATGAGGCTAGGGAGCTCTGCGTCCTCTTCAAAACGTGATCGCATAGGGAATAAAGAATCCTCCGATTGCAAGGAGAGGGGAGTGACGGCGTGAGAGGGTAAAAGGCGGAGGCGAGGCTCAGAGTAGCCGGGAGAAGCGCAGTAAAAATAAACACAACAACATAAACAAAAACTGGCCCTATGCTAGAACTATGGCTCCAGAATGTGCTACGCACAGGGGGGCCCTGATACATGGGGCAAAACCTAAAAGGGAGGGCGGGGCAACAAAAGCCAGGCGGCGCCAAGTGCCCAAGTACGGGGCTGACTGGTGTGGCAAGCTCAGGTACTGAGCTTAATTGCTTAGGTACAGAGCTAGGCAGCGCTAAGTGCCCAAGTATGGGGCCAACAGATGCTGTGAGCTCAGGAACGGAGCTTACAAGCGTGGCGTGCTCAGATACAGCGCTAGGCGGCGTTAAGTGCCCAAATACGAGGCTAAAGGGAGTGGCGAGCTCAGGTACGGAGCTTACGAGCGCGGCTTGCTCAGGTATGGATCTAGGCGGCGCTAAATGCTCAGGTATGGAGCTTACGGGCGCGGCGAGCTCAGGTACGGAGCTAGGCGGCGCTGAGTGCCCAAATACGGAGCTTAAAAGCACGGCGTGCTCAGATATGGAGCCAGGCGGCGCTAAATGCTCAGATAAGGAGCTTAATTGCTTAGGTACAGAGCTTACGGGCGCTTTGAACTCATTTATGGAGCTAGGTGGCGCTAAATGCTCAGATACGGATTGTTCCGGCTGGGGAGGAAGTGACAAGCTCTCCGAGCTGTGTTCCGGCAGTTCCGGCCCCACACATGATGTTCATCTGATGGAGCTCCACTGTGCATAATTCACATTTTATTCGACCATGACTCCATGACTTTAGTTTTCGCTCTTAGATTTATCATCATACCCGGGCCACTTAATGTCGATGTGCATACTTCACATTCTATTCAAACTTTGACTCCATGACTTTAGTTCGCTCTTAGATTTATCATCTACGCCGCCCAAGGAGGTTGGGTCCCTTTTTGAGTCTTGGGTCCCTCCCAAGGTTTCGTCCTAGAACTAGGGAGTTTTTCCTTGCCACTGTCGCCCTAGGCTTGCTCAATTTGGCATTGGACGTAGTTATTAGGAGATAATCTAAAATTGTAAAGTTGCTTTGAGACAATGCTCCATTGTAAAAAGCGCTATATAAATAAATCTGACTTGACTTGACTTGACAAGCCTCTCCCTAGCCCGCCTTTTAATGTGGGCTTCGGCCAGTATGGCCAGGTCGAAAAGGTGAACCAGGGAAGTGGGGGTTGGGTGGAAACACAAAGGTGGCAGATACAAAGTTGTGACTGAATATTTTGTTCCTACAATCAGTTGTTCTCAGGTCAGCTCACTCCCAGTAGGGCTTTGTACATGTAACAGAGAAACTGACCACATGTAAGTCATGTCTGCTAAGTATAACAGCACAGAACAACATTACCTGGGTTTTGGTCCATGATTGAATCACCCAATGCTTGTTTAAACTACAGCGGAACCTCGGTTGTCGAACTCATTGAATTCGGTACTCGACCGATTTTGATTGGAAACATTTATCTTGGTTCTCATGGTGTGCTTGGTAGTCGGCGCACTTGCTTATACTTGTATGAGTTTAAAACATTAACTTACTTATCATAGTATTCTTTCCATATTTTCTCTATTATGGAGTATAGACCGCTCTACCAAACACTCGTTAAACTCATTGGTTCCTGATGCATTAGACTTGTGATGGAATATATCCCCTTCGCAAATCAGGGAGCACCTGTACAATACATCTCCTATAATGTATATAATGCCTTATAAAGTGTGGATTTTCTGGTTGTTTGGTACAGGTTAATTAAATTTACATTATTCCTTATGGGAAAAATTTGCTCAGTACTTGTGGTTTCCGGTTCTCGAAACGCCTTCTGGAACAAAATTAAAGATGAGAACTGAGGTACCGTCATATTTAATACAATTATTTAAGCAGTATATCCTGATTTGTAAGTGTTTTTATTGTATTTCTATTTAGTTTCTTAAATTTTGTGATTTTCACTGTCCAGTATGTACCAGTAACAACTGACCATGGCCAGAAGAAACCAGTTTAGGCCAACAACCAGTTGATGCTGGTCTGTGCTGTTTCGTTTTGTTTTTCAGTGAGGAATGCCAATGAACAAAAACAAAACTGTAGACAAAAAAAACACAGCAGTACTTTCTAAAAACAGAGACCACAGCACAATGTGTATATACACGAACCAATCAGAGGGAATGATGGACTTGATCTCTAGGGAACAAACCAAGGACATGGCTGTGGTGGAGACATGACTAAACAATGCTCAAAATGAATGCATGGAGCTGTTGCCATAGCAGACACAACACAATGTGGGAAGAGCAACAGTGTGAGACAATGTGAGAAATAAATATTTTCTTAAACAAAGTAATGGGGTACATTGATCAGCCAAAACATTAAGACCACCTGGTCTGAAACAATATTTAGGAAGGTGTTGCTCATCTAATTAACATCAACATGATGCCACGACCCATGCGGAACATTACCCAAAGCATCATATTCCCTCCACCGGCTTTTCTTCTTTTTAGAGTGCATCCTGGTGCCATCACTTCCCCAGGTAAAGGGTGCAAATGTACCTGACTGTTCACATAATGTAAATGTAAATTACACTCATCAGACCAGGTGAAGTTCTTCCCTTGCGCCAAGGTCCAGTACTGACACTGGAATGTGCCTTCTACATTTGACAGGGGTTATAATGGTGAGCACTCTGACCAGTCTGTAATTAGGCAGCCCAATATCGAACCCAGCATTAAACATTTCTGTGACAGTAGCTGTTCTGTCCATTCGAACAAGACGAGATAGGATTCCTTGTACATGGTTTTAATGTTTTGGCTGATTGGTGTATATTAACTTTGCAGTGGCCAAAACATGCCTTTCTGCAATTCCTCAGTTGACCTTTAGAAAGCAAGACAATGTGTAAATGTTTAACCCAGACACTAGCAACCGCAGTACAACCACAAACTTAGGTCAACATCAGCCGCTTGTCACTTCCTATTATAAAAGAGTGTTGCACTGAGGATGGCGGGATGCCCTTTCTTTCCATAACAAGCAACATTATTATGTCGTCCTCTACCACTATCAAGTCTCACTGCTAAGCCAAAGGAATGGGATCTGCTTGTTTTTTCCACTGTGAGCTATCTATGCTGTCTAAAACCGAAGTGGGAGATATTCAAGGCACTGGCAGACTGCTGTCAGTTGTGACTTCATACCGTTTCCAGTGTCCAAGTTAAGCCCTGACTTGGATGACCACAAAAGAAGGGCTGCTTTCTGGATTGTCCCCCGAGAGAGGGTGTATCCTCCACATCTACTGGATGAGCACAATATATATGCAGTCCAAATTTAGTTTACAGTGATTTCATTGTTCTTTTGCATAGTACTACCATGGAAATCCATTCACAACACATCAAGAACATTCTTTTTTTTAATTTTATTTATTTATTTTTTTTAAGGTTGAGGTTAATCCCATGTCCTGTGACCTTGTAGGACCTTGTAGGATAGGTGAACAGGTATAATATACAGCCAAAAGATTGTGCACACACAAGAATTACAACCAGAATTCTGGTTATTGATTTTTGTCTGTCTCTGCTGTTATGACACCTTCTCAGAAAACGTTCTACTTGATTTTGGAAGCCAACTGTAAGGATGGGCAGTGATAAATCTCACAGCTGGCAACCTAATTCTTCTCAAAGGTGTCTAATGGAGTTGAGTTCAGAGTTTTGTGCCAGAAAGTCAGCTTCTCCATTAGAGTTGGCAACCCATTTCTTTGTAGACCTTGTTATATGAGGGCAGCACAGAAAGTACATTTAACGATTTGATGGATTTGTAAGAATATATCCCCTTTTGTAAATTAGGGAGCACCTGTATAATACAACTCCATTAATGACTATAATGCCTTATACAGTGTGGAATTTCTGGGGTGTCTGGAACGGATTAATTTAATTTATGTTATATCTTATGGGAAAAACTTGCTCGGTGCCACTATATATGGACTAAAAAACTCTTCCATTGATATTTCTGTCGCAACCTAGAAGCTTCAAAGTTAGATACATGTGATTTGTTGTAACTAAATAACAAGATACACTATCCGATCTTTTTATCTTGGCTTGTGAAGTGTGTGGCATGTGATGTACTATTTCTATGAAGCATTTTCTATCAAGTGCACAAAGTGTCTTGCAGTAATTCTGCTGCATCTGATGCACTTACACCAGCACCACGCAGGCATGTTGAGGTCAGGTGTCAGTGGTGGTCCTGTAGTGGAACCTTTTCATTACAAGGCAAACTGTGTACTGTATGCATTGATGTGGTGCCCATAGCTGAACCGCCAGGTGTGAAACCTGGGTTGGTAATGTGTTATTAGAACGCTGCGTCACCCAGTTGCTTAAATACTGCAATTTTTTTTCATTTAACTATTTATTAAGAGTCAGATGAAGGAAAACAGATTTAACTATAGCATGTAAACCAGCTAAATGCATGTAGTCTGCACTCAAAAATAAGAAAATGTAGAACTTGAGCACAGAATTGTAGGCAATAATGTCCCAGATTTGTCACTGAACCAAGGCAATCCTATTGTATATACACAAGCTAATCGGAGCTTAGTGCTCATCTTAGAAATGACAGAAATCCCCTATTTACTCTGATTCGTGGTTTACTCTGATTGCACATAAATGATAAAGCTGAGAAATCGAGTGCATCTGTGCCTAAAGAGTTCAGCATTATCTGTGTGGGTTTAACGAAATGATCCAACATGTTAAACACAGTTAATCCAATTCAGTTTTGTGGGGAGCCGCGATCTAACTGCCAACACAGGATGCAAGGTGGGAACCAACCCTGGACAAAGCACCCATCCATTACAGGGAACATACACTCACACTGGAACATTTAGAGACTTCAATTGACTTAATCCATGTCTTTAGAATGTGGGAGGAAACCGGAGTAGCCAGAAGGGAGAACGTGCAAACTCCACACCGATTTAATCTGGTACAAGAGTCCTGCTAACTCCACACCGATTTAATCTGGTACAAGAGATCCTGCTATGCCTCCCACAAAGCATGTACAATTTTAGGAAAGAACATCGGTGTACAATTTATGTGTGTAGTAATATTGCTTTTCACCCAGCTTCAATTTCCAGTTCACCACATGTGCGTCAGCAGTAGGTCTACAGTAGTAATTGATTATTCACACTTTGAATGACAGCCGTGTAATATCCAACCTCTTCAGCCTCAGATTCTTTCAGGGCTTGGTAGTCTGCAGGATTGGATACTTAGCACAGCACTAGTACCTAAATGATGAGCCAAAGAATCCTGACCACCCAGAGATCCAATAACGATGATTATCTTGTTACGTCTGCACATGTCAACGTCTGGGATATATTAGACGGTAACCGAACAGTCTGGCTGAGTAAAGACCTGAGTGTACTTGACAGGAGCCAAATTGTTATGGCCAGACAACTGGATCGGAGTAGCTCTGACAGCAAGGCTTGTGGGGTGCTGCCAGTGAGCAGTGATGATTACTTACCAACAGTGGTCTGAAGAGATACAAACCACACACCAGCTATGGCTTGTTGATCACCCGAGGCTCTTCTGTGCACTGAAGGCTACAGTCGTATGAAAAAGTTTGGGCACCCCTGATAATTTTCATGATTTTTCTTTATAAATCATTGGTTGTCCAGCTCAGCAATTTCAGGTAAATATATCATATAGCAGATGAACACCGTGATATTTGAGAAGTGAAATTAAGTTTATAGGTTTTACAGAAAGTGTGCAGTAATTATTCAAACAAATTAGGCAGGTGCATAAATTTGGGCACCCTTGTCATTTGAATACCTTTAGCACTAATTATGAGAACACAAAATTTGTTTTGTAAGCTCATTGACCCTTGATCTACATACACAAGTGAATCCAACTATGAGAAAGTGTTAAGGTGGCCAATTGGAAGTTTTTCTCCTCTTTGTATCTTCTCTGAAGAGTGGCAACATGGGAGCCTCAAAACAACTCTCAAATGGCCTGAAAACAAAGGCTGTTCAACATCATGGTTCAGGGAAAGGGAAAAGCTCTCTCAGAGATTTCAGCTGTCAGTTTCCACTGTGAGGAACATAGGGAGGCAATGGAAGACCACAGGCACAGTTCTAGTTAAGGAACTCCCGAAGTGGCAGACCAAGAAAAATCTCAGATAGGCAGAGGCGAAGGATGGTGAGAACAGTCATAGTCAAGCCACAGACCACCTCCAAAGACCTACAACCTCATCTTGCTGCAGATGGTGTCACTGTTCATCGTTCAACTATACAGCGCACTTTGCACAAGGAGAGGCTGTATGGGAGAGAGTAATGCAGAAGAAGCCTTTTCTGCAGACACGCCACAAACGGAGTCACTTGAGGGTGTGCTACAGCACATTTGGACAATCCAGCTTCATTTTGGAATAAAGTGCTGTGTACTGATGAAACTAAAATTGAGTTATTTTGGACATAACAAGGAGCGGAAAAAGAACACAGCATCCCAAGACAAAAACACTTGCTACCCACAGTAAAATTTGGTGGCGGTTTCCATCATGCTGTGGGACTGTGTGGCCAGTGCAGGTACTAGGAATCTTGTTAAAGTTGAGGGTCGCATGGATTCCAGTAATATATCTCCAGATTCTTGAGAACAATGTTCAAGAATCAGTGACAAAGTTGCACCGAGGCCAACGACCCCAAACCCTGCTCAAAATCTACTAAGGCATTCATGCAGAGGAACCAGTACAACGTTCTGGAATGGCCATCTCAGTCCCCAGACATGAATATTACTGAAAAATGTGGGCTGTCCATGCTCGGAAACCATCAAACCTGACTGAACTGGAGATGTTTCTAAATAAGAATGGTCCAAAGCACCTTCAACCAGAATCCAGACTGGAAGCTGTAGGAAGCGTTTAGCGGCTGTTTATTTCTACAAAAGGAGGATCTACTAAATATTGATGTAATTTTTCTGTTTGGGTGCCCAAATTTATGCACCTGCCTAATTTTGTTTGAATAATTACTGCACACTTTCTGTAAATCCTATAAACTTCATTTCACTTCTCAAATATCACTGTGTTCATCTGCTATATGATATATTTAACTCAAGTTGCTGATCTGAACAACCAATGATTTATAAACTAAAATCATGAAAATTATCAGGGGTGCCCAAACTTTTTCATACGACTGTATCCCATCTGGTCCAAACTGACTGATCAGAGAAGTGTTTAATGCTGGTTATACAGTACATAACACCCTGATGAGCAGGGCCTGCCTATTTGCAGACCAGTGAGGATGATTGAGCAAGGACCTTAACCCACAATTGCATCAATTGTAGCTTATAAGATTTTTTCAGTTGCAAGTCACTCTAGATAAGAGTGTGTGTCAGATGACTAAAGGTAATGTAAATGATGGCCTTTTTCTAAAAAATGACCTTCCATAAAGTGATGACATCCATAAATGGATCACCCTCCACCCGCCTTGTGCAGCAATAACTGCAACTAAACGTTTCCTGTAACTGTTGATCAGTCCTGCACACCAGCTTGGAGGAAGTTTAGCCCATTCCTCCATACAGAACAGCTTCAGCTCTGGGATGTTGGTGGGTTTCCACACATTAACTGCTCGCTTCAGGTCCTTCCACAACATTTCGATTGGATTAAGGTCAGGACTTTGACTTGGCCATTCCAAAACATTAACTTTATTCTTCTTTAACCATTCTTTGGTAGAACGACTTGTGTGCTTAGGGTCGTTGTCTTGCTGCATGACCCACCTTCTCTTGAGATTCAGTTCTTGGACAGATGTCCTGACATTTTCCTTTAGAATTCTCTGATAGAATTCAGAATTCATTGTTCCATCAATGATGGCAAGCCACCTTGGCCCAGATGCAGCAAAACAGGCCCAAAACGTTCTATTTTGGTCTTATCTGTCCAGAAAACATTCACTCAATAGCCTTCTGGCTTGTCCACATGATTTTTAGCAAACTGCAGATGAGCAGCAATGTTCTTTTTGGAGAGCAGTGGCTTTCTCCTTGCAACACTGCCATGCACACCATTGTTGTTCAGTGTTCTTCTGATGGTGGTCTCATGAACATTAACATTAGCCAATGTGAGAGAGGCCTTCAGTTGCTTAGAAGTTACCCTGGGGTCCTTTGTGACCTCGCCAATTATTACACGCCTTGCTCTTGGAGTGATCTTTGTTGGTCGACCACACCTGGGGAGGGTAACAATGGTCTTGAATGTCCTCCATTTGTACACAGTCTGTCTGTCTGTAAATTGGAGGAGTCCAAACTCTGTAGAGATGGTGTTGTGACATTTTCCAGCCTGATGAGCATCAACAGCTCTTTTTCTGATGTCCTCAGAAATTTCCTTTGTTTGTGCCATGATACACTTCCGCAAACATGTTGTGAAGAGCAGACTTTGATAGATCCCTGTTCAACACCTGATTGTCATCCCATTGACTGAAAACAACTGACTCTAATTTCACCTTCAAATGAATTGCTAATCCTAGAGGTTCACATACTTTTTCCATTCACTAATATGTATTATTGGATCATTTTCCTCAATAAATAAATGACCAAGTAAAATATTTTTGTCTCATTTGTTTTACTGGGTTCTCTTTATCTACTTTTAGGACTTGTGTGAAAATCTGATGATGTTTTAGGTCATATTTATGCAGAAATATAGAAAATTCTAAAGGGTTCTCAAACTTTCAAGTACCACTGTATATAATCCGGTACACATTCATTCCTTGAGTCTCTGTTTCGTCTGCCTGATCTTCTGTGTTGATTGTATGACTGTCTGTCAAGGCATTTTGGCTTCTGTCAAACAAAATGATCAGGTCCAACATACCATCCTCTTAAGTGTTACGGCTTTCCCCTGTTCAGGGTTGTAACAGTACGTTACTGTATTTCTTATAATTATTGTGAATTTCAGTAAAATTTAAGATGCAGTGGCAGTAGAGGAGTGCTGTGTAGATGTTCATGTTTTCAGCGGTACCTCCGACACATTTACTTATCGTTTACATGCAGTTTTCTTGTTAAAATGCCATATATATTTACATCACAGTAGCATAAAAAGGCTCTGTGTCAATGGTTCTTTAAACAGAGCATACCTGTACTGTGCTTAGCCAGTTTCACAAAGCTTAATATACATTACCTTCTCTGTTTCTTTCTCATCGATGACAGACATAAACGAGTGTTCTATGCCCAACAAATGCCCCAACGGCATCTGTGTGAACACCGAGGGATCTTTCAGATGTGACTGCAAGAATGGCTTCACCAAGAACTACAGAGGACAGTGTGAAGGTACAATGGGCCCTAATCTACTTGTTTCTCATGCCTAGTTGAAACTAGGGCTGTCACTATTGATTATCTCAGTAATTCAATAGTCAGGAAAAGATCTCTTCAGAGAACGAGCTTTTCAAATTAATATGTTCCCTTCAGCTGTTAGTGGAGTAAAATTCAATAAAGAATACCCAAATTCTTCTCTGGGTCACATGTATCCGAATGATTTTAGGGTCATAAAGTTCAGAGCGGTTCATGGTTCCCATAAGGAAATGTGATCATATCAACATGGGCTTAAACCTGCTCTGTTTGGATATACTGTAGTGTTCCCTGCTTTAGACATGCTCTCTGACTGACTGGAAGTAGCATGGAGGCAAAACAAAGATTTTGGCTGCTATAGAAATCAGCATGCATAGTTCTCCTTTTCCTTCTTTTTTTCCTCAGAATACACAAGTAGCTAATTTAGTGTAATTTGGTTATTCTATTGATCCTCCTCCTCATCGGTTGTGCTAGAATCTGAACCAAGTAAAGTGCTACATTGAGGCACTGCGGTAAAAGGTTTGGAACTCCTCTCTGTTGTTGTTTGAAGGTTTGTGCTTCATACAGGAAACTCGTTTTCCAATCCAGATGTGCACAGCTCCAGCAGTATTCAGGGGCTTGGGTTTGGAGTCAGACGTTGCACTCTATTTTATATTATGAGATCCAAGCCATAATTTATGAAGCGTACAGATGCAACATGCAATATTTTACACTGTATTGTTCCTTACAGGACTGGAGAGTTTGTGCTAATGCTAGTAGTAGACGCTTTTACCCAACATGACTTACTTTTGCATTGAGCAGTTCATGGTTAATTTGTTCAGGGGACTGGGATTTGAAACCACAATGTTTGGATTGGTAGCTTAGAGCCTTAACCATTGAGCGGCTACAGTTTTGCTACAGGTATACACAGTTTAACGTCCGTCTGATCACCATTTGTTTACTTTAACGACTTAACAATTATAATAAATTATGTTTTTTAATTCTGGAAGTTTCAGCCATCACATCAACATCCAATCACAGCCTTACCGGTCATGTGCTTATTTGCTTGTTAACTCACATTTGGACAAAAGACTGTTCTAACTCAGTTGATGTGTTTAGAGACTTATTTGTGCAAGTTACTCGTTTGTTTGTATGACTTTCCACTGCTTATTTGTATCAAACTGTAAATGACATTTGTAAGGGTGTGTTCCTGTCTTATTGGAAGTAGTACTCCTTTGTTTGTCTCCCCACGACCTGTATATTCTCCCTCATCTATAATTATATAAACTGCTTCACATTCACTTGTTGATTCTCTGTTTCATGTGGCTGATATTTTGTTGTTTGTAATACTGTCTATTGATGCATTTTTGGCTTCCTTCAAACAAAAGTATCAGGTCCATCATTTAAGCCTCTTAAATGTTACAGCTTTCCCCTAGACAGGGTTGAAATGGTACATCACTGTATCTTCTATAATTATTATGAATTTCCGGAAATTGAAAAGGCGGTGGCATTGGGGATGTTGTGTAGCGCTGGTGATGGTAGCGTTCCACTCGTGTTTTCAGCTGACGCATTTATGTATCGTTTCCATGCAGTCTTCTTGTGAAAATTCCCTTTAAATTTAAATTACAGTAGCCTAAAATTACTGGGTGACTATGGTAATGTCCAGTCAGTGTCCATTTCGGTCAATGTCCTGTTTCACCGGCGCACAGCTGTACCAGTACATATAATATATGCCATCTGTCTTCAGGCCAATACAAATTCCACTTCAGCAATTTGGCTTATAGCAGACTATGAGATTTCAGTCTGTGATCACATTTGGCTATGATTTCTACCTGTGTGAGTTTCTTCCTACAACCCACAGTGGTAGTGTTGTTGCTTCCCAGTTTCAACAAACCAGGTTCGATCCCTGTCTCTGGTCGGTGTCTGTTTATCATTTCCATCCAGTATTATGAAGGTGCTCTTGCCACCTTCAGCTTCAGTGATCTAGCTTACTATCTCTGGCTGCTGTTTGTCTGGCATTTTCTCCTTTTGTCCATGTGAATTTCGTCCAAATACTGTGATTTACTTTGATACCCCCTACAGGTAAAGTTGGTGCTGTGCAGTTTTTTACCAACCCAGGTTCAACCTCTGGTTGCTGTCTGGTGTCTGAACACCTACATCCAATAAAGGTGATGTTTGAGCTGCAAAGCTCCAATAGCCCAGGATTGATGTGTCTTTGTGTCCATGTGGGTTTACTCTTAGAACTGTGGACTGTTGGTACAGTCTAAGCAGTTAAGGTACTGGACTATGGACCGAAAGGTCCAGGGTTCAAATCCTATCTCTGCCAAGCTGCCACTTGGGTCCTTGAGCAAGGCCCTTAACCCACAGTTGCTCGGATTGTAAGACTGTACAAATTGTAAGTCCCTCTGGATAAGGGCGTCTGCTAAATGCTGTAAATGTAAATGTAAAAAACCTCAGATTTCCTCCTACATCCTATTAAGGTGGTAAACAACTCCAATAACTCATGGTTTGATCCTTATCTCTGGTTGCTGTTTATGTGGCATGATCCATGTCTATGTGGGTTTCCACTGGGTACACCAGTTCTTCGATGCAGGGGTAGTGTAGTTGCCTCACAGTTTCAACACACCAGGCTTGATCCTAATCTCTGGT
This sequence comes from Ancistrus triradiatus, assembly GCA_025084515.1. NCBI lineage: Eukaryota > Metazoa > Chordata > Actinopteri > Siluriformes > Loricariidae > Ancistrus > Ancistrus triradiatus. The sequence continues at coordinate 802,957 of JAJAGP010000091.1, forward strand.
TGCTGTCTGTGTACAATTTCCATTCTGTATCATGCTTCCTATTAAGGAGGTGTTGGCACCTCACAGCTTCCAAAAACCGTGTTTGATCCCTATCTCTGGTTTCTAGCTCTGTGACATGTGTTCCCTGTGTCCCTATAGATTCCATCCAAATACTGTCGTATTTTTTCCTACACCCATTAAAGTTAATGTTGGTGGTGTACAGTTTTTAGCAACCCAGGTTTAGTTTTTACCTCTGCTTCTGGACTGTGTGACATGCGTGTCCATGTGGCTTTCATGCAGGTACTGTGGTTTCCTCCTGTACCCCATAAAGATAATGTTGGCGCTACATGATTTTCGCAGCTCTGGTTCAATTCCCAGCTCTTCCATCATGTTTTCTATCTTTGCCATGTGTGAGTTTCCAGTGGGTACTTCAGTTTTCTTCTGTACCATTAAGGTGGTGTTGGTGCCTCAGAGCTCTAGTGATCCAGGTTTCATCCATAAATTTTGTTGCCCTTAAGTCAGTGTGGTTTTGCCCCAGTCCTCCATTTTTGTTCTATTTCCATTGAAGACAGAGCTGGTGCCGACATGGCTGCATCAATATCCATGTCGGTTTTCTCCAATCGTGATACATCCCCACCTTAAGGTGGATTTGGCTTCAGTATTTTATTGTTGAATAGGTTTTGGAAACAACTCTAAGTAGATTAAAATGATTAATGAAGATGAATGGATGAACACTTTTGCCTCATGTTACTCAGACCCTCACCCATATTTAATCAGCCCTCTTCCATACGAACTACTCACTGAAAACATAAAAGTTAGATATATTTGAGTTGGACCAAGTAATACTGTCCGCCCTAGTTAAAACATTAATGCAGGTATTTTGGCAGTGTGAGAATACATTATAATGTTCCACTGTTCTTAAAAATATTTCGTATTGTCAAACTTTCAAACTGATTATGGTACAAACCTGGATTGTGCTTTCTGGGCTTCCCCTGTAATCTAATGAGAAAATTGATTGTATTTTCCCCAGTACTGAGCCAAAGGAAAACAAGGTACTTGGTGGATTATGTGTTGTTTTTTTGGCATGTTGTAATACTGGATGTTTGTGAGTCATGTATGTGGTTTATTTGTGGATGCATGTGTATCTTACTACATATTTATATTTGATGGTTCTATTCTGTTTAAGCCATACCAGCTAAGCATGACCCATGAAGATATGAACATCCTGCCTAATCTAATAGAGTTGCATGAATGCGTGTTTGTTGAAGTGGAATTTTCCCTTTCTGTGTTGCAGATGTAGATGAGTGCAGGAGCCCCAGTGTCTGCCCCACGGGTAAATGTGTGAACACCCAGGGATCATTCCAGTGCCAAGCATGTAGCGCTGGATTCAGGCCTGACGCTGGGAGATGTCTGGGTAAGAGGCCCCCGTAGACCCCATCTGGGTTTTCCGTATTACGTTTTATGATTCTGCAATAATAACAGTATTATTCCACTAGTCTGCCATATTGAGGAGGTGTAGACTTGGTTTTGGCAGATTTCAGGATGATTTAAGGAGGTATGGTGACAGTGTATGTCCCCCTCAAAGTGTCACCGATATTTTGCAGAATTGGCTTGAGGCTTGACTAATCAATGAAGATTACTGATTTCGTGACTCTGGCCTCTGACAAATATCGTTGTGTTATTTCTTAAAAAAGCATTGTACTTCATTGTTTATTTATCTGTTACACTCCCACCAAGAATTAAACATGTACTATTATCTCATCAAGACAGTTATTCACACCATGCTACACTGTACGCTGTACACAATACTGCTCGATTTCTTCTGTTCAGTCAGGCAAGGATAGAACAAGAACTTAAGCTTGTTGTTAGTGTTGTTGACCACAAACGAGCGGTCTAGGTCTTGAGACCGTTCTTGAGACCATAAATGAGTGGTTTCAGTCTTGTCTCAGTCTCAAACCCATTTGGACTTGGTCTTGTCTTGGTTTAAAGGTAAGATGGAGTCAGAAATTGTTGTTGAGACCAGCAGAGTCCAATGTGTTGGTAACTATAACTGTAATAATTATAACTGATTTTTTTTTATCGTTACTGAATATCAACAATCCATTTAAACAGAATAAATCAGTCCTTTCTCTACATGCCCAAATGAAATCTGCACTCTGATTGGCTAACAGGTAAAACAAGTTACTGCTACTCTCCTTCAGCATCCAATCAATGAACACATTTTATTTTGAATCGTCTGACGTTAAAACTTCAAGTGCATCAACTGCTCACTTTACCATGTCTGCAAAATCTGGATTCATTATTATTATGTTTTCACGTTTAATAATAAAAATTAATAGGATAGACAGACAGATAGGCAGGGTTTAAGCCATGTAGTGATTTAAACATTAGCAAATGTATTTTATATTGGATGCGTCGATGGATGGGCAGCCAGTGAAGTCGCTCGAGCACAGGAGTAAAATCCTAGCAGCAGCGTTTTGAATACGTTGTAACGGACTGAGAGTTTTAGATGGAAGGCCATAAAGGAGAGAGTTGCAGTAGGCAATCTGGTCTTGGTCTCAGTCACTCTCGGTCTTGGTCTTGACTCAGACTCGATGTGCCTCGGTTTTGGTCTCGACTCTAGCAGTCTTTGCTACAACACTACTTGTTGTCCTGGGAGTTTTTATTCTCGCTGTTGCCTCTGGCTGCTCATTTGGCATGTACACATAGCTTTGATAAACATACTTTGTGATAAATGCATATATAAATAAATAAAGTTGAACTGTATTGAAGTAATTAACCTCAGTAACGTTTTAAAATATGTGACATGGGGGGAAAGAAAATGTTTTATTAGCCCCTGCTGTTGTTCTTTCTCACAGATATATTATACACTGGGGGCCAAAAGTGTAAGACCAATAGTGAAATGCTTTTGTTTTATTTTTTATTTAATGCAATGTTTTTACAAATCATATAATCATCTTATCAAACAGAGTGAATTTGATGGTCATGGACTTTCCTCCATCATCACCTGACCTAAGTCCAATTGAACATTTATGGGGGCACCTGAAGATAGAAAAAGCAGAGCGTTCTGTAACATCACAAGTTGTTTCGAATATTATGAATTCGTGCTATGTTAATATGACTCATCAGATTTTTGTTTTTTACAAATCTGTGATGTCCATGCCAGGTCGAGTGCACATTGTCATTACAACAAAAAAGGACCCATACCAAGTACTACTAAAATTCTAACATATATATTTTTCAAGATTAAACTTTTCAGTGCCTCATGTTATTATAATTATTTTTTAAACCTAAGATCTGCCTCCACTTTTCAGATTTATTCCACAGAGTTCAATTCATACTATTGATGATAGTTTGCTGGTTGTGTCCAATTTGATCTCAATAGTATGAAACAATGTTTGCTATGCTTCAGTTTCGGAGAGTCAAAACGTTTCAGCACTGACCATAGACTGGAACAGACAGAATATTATTTTTGGATGGCTGTAGATATCCTAGTAAAGCCCGGTGTGGAAAGGCTATTTTGTGAGGTTTGAGGATAGAAAGGGAGGACAGAGATAGACTGCTCAGGCAAAAGGTCATCATTGTCTCTGTTTGGCTCAGTGCATGCTATGGCTTGAAACATGTTGGTTGTAATGCTATATCTAATAATATTTGTAGAATTCCTTCAGTGAGAAATGGAGAGAATGACCGATGCTAGGAGTATGAAATGTATCACATGCATACTGATAGTAGAAGGGCAAATGCTGGTGCTTTTACATCTATCACATTACATTCTCACATTATATCCAGGCATAAGACGTTCTGTTTGGGTGTGTTTACTAATCACTAGACTACTGCAGTATTGCTAAAACAGTGGTATATCTAATGTAATGGTGTCTTAAGACTTTTTGCACAGTTCTGTATATCAAACACATCAGAATTAATGAGAGTTTTTTTTTAAACACTAAGTACATCTAGACAAATGTAGGTTTGGCTTGGCTGGTAATGGCTTATTTAAAGGATAAATCAAAATTCAGTTACATGCAGGTTAAGCCCTTAAAGTTCTTAATCCAATTGGTCCTCTACCCAAAGCAAAGTAGGTATTCGGAGACTCTCTTTCTCCAGTAATTCCCTCAGTTCATTTAACTGTAGAACAGTAGCTGGTGGATGATGCTATTTGATGGTGTGAGTGGAAAACTGCAGCTTTCTTTTCAGCAATAATTGAGAAAGGACCAACCTGAAGACTGCAGAAACACAGCCCTAAGAGATGTTGAGAGACATCTGGCAGATGCAGTGGCAGCAAATACAAAGATCTGCTTGTGTGTTTTACCTCTACGGTCCTTTACTCTCTGTGTCTGTTCTGTGCCTCATCCTGCTTGGAACCACTGACTGTCTGAAAATATTATGAAATATATTAGATTAATGCACAATACAATACACAGGGGTTGGAGGAGGTTTTGAGAAAATCTGGCGCTTTACAACCTGTCAGACTGTGCAAAAACAAGTTTTAAAAAGCAATGAATTACTGTGCTTTGTTATAAATATTTCTCTGCAGACAGGAACCTTTCATGTACAATGTCCCATTCAATTAGTGACTCATATCCTCTTGCTCATAAAGGAACGTGTGTTGTGCATTTTACTCATCAAACGCTGTGCCTGTTTCCATTTCAGACATTAACGAGTGTCAGGTGGAAGGGGTGTGTTCCAACGGTCAGTGTGTAAACACAGAGGGCTCCTTCACGTGTACCTGCAACCATGGATACCAACTAACTCCTGACAGAAACACCTGCCAGGGTACATATATCAAACGCACATGGACATGCATACTTGCACATACTTACTGTCCAGATTCGTCACCCATACCGTCTCTTTTCCAGATGTGAATGAGTGTTGGCTCTCACTGGTCTGTGCTCACGGGACATGCGTTAATATCCCAGGCTCGTACAGGTGTAGCTGTAACACAGGATATGAAAACAACTCCAATGGCAAAGCTTGTTTGGGTATGTACATCACAGTTCATGTGCTGAAACAATAATCCCTTTTTCTGAAACTGACATGCATAAATGGTAAAACCATTTGGGTTAAGTCAGTTTGTGCCACTTTTATGACATACGACCCATTTTGTTTAATACCTAGTCAAAAATCTGTCACATATGTATAACACACCATCGTGGCTTGGACCCATCCACCCACCAAATTCAGCAACTCTCTCAACCCTGTCACCAATTTTTCTACTCTATTTTAGGTCCCAGTGCAGGTCATGAATTTAAAGTGATATCCATTCTCAGCAAAGGATACAGTATATGATCTAAATACTTTTCAGATTTGGTGTGTTTACACTTTCTAAGATATTAAATAATCAATAATTTATATACAGTACCGTGCAAAAGTCTTAGGCTACAATTAGATTTGTTGTTTTAGAGGTGGTATAAAAGTACTCTCCATTTTACGAAGACCTGACTTTTTATATCTTTCAACTGTATGATGGGAATCCGATAATACACATAATTTAGATTTTTCTCCAGGCAAGCGTTACCCAGTATGATATTGTACACGATCGCTACACGAGTTACATGAGTGCAGAGCATGATGTAAGGAGTCACATGGGAAATGTAGTAAGGAAAATCCCTGGTTGTGACAATAATCGTTTTTGTTCATTTTCAGTACATTATTCAATAAATTACTTGAGCTTTATGTTACTGATATTGCCCAACTGTAGTTTACTGTAAGTGTTTTAAGCATGTCTAAAGTACACTAAGCGCGACGATACTCTCCTGTGCTCAGTGAGGGAACTCTGCAGTGTGTGACATAAGGAGTTGCTTGGCGGGAATACTGGGAAATGTAGTGAGGAAAAGCTATGGTCGGTGTTTTTTGTCGGAACGTATCCCCATCATCAATAGGGGAGTACCTATAATGACCATATGTATATAGCCATCTTCAGAGAACCACTGGCCAGAAACATGGGTAAAGGACCATTCTTAGTGGAGCTGTGACACTGACATGGTAGAGACATGGTACTGTAGTGTGTAAGTACAAATACAGTCTAAGCTCGCTGTCTCGCCCACGTCTGTTTCATGGCGAGTTTGGCAACTTGACGAGGTCACAAAAAATGACATACCTGATGCTGACATAGTGTTTTACTGACCCTGTGTGATCACATAATCACATTTACAATGTACATAAACATGTACGTACACGTACAGTGTCTATTTATTTGTGCAAATTTGAGAAATAGTCCATAATTGACTGATCTACTTCAGCCTTTCTCATTCTCTTTCCTTCATTGGCTCCGGTCCCTCCATGCCCGTGCCGCACCGAGGAACAGTGGCTTTCTCCTTCCTCTGGTTGGTTGGGAACGAAGTGCCGCCAAGGACCTATATATCCGAAACTGAAAGAGAAATTACTGCTTAAAATGCATATTTAGAATCAACCTGACAATATGATATAACTTGCGTTGTTGGGTTCAAATAACAAAGAAAAATACGGTTTTCTAAGGTTATTCTGGCTATTCTGCATGCGCATATCGCCACTACAAAGGGGCCAAGACTTGCCACCCCCCTCTAACACATTTATAGGCCGATTGGTTCTTGCTAATGACAGGGCGAGGCTTAGGTACTACAGTGTCATTCATATTTCAACCAGTCATCAGTCTCCTCCTTACACAATGATTCTGATAACAGACAGGTGCTGTGCATCATCCGGTGTTTCAAGTTTAAAGTAGGATTAAGGTACCACTTATGACCGTTTTGAAACTTGGCTTCTTAGTGGGGTAGAATTTAATTGCTGGCAATACGTTTGTCAAATTTTAAGCTTGGCAAAGTTTTAGTGCATGGAAGGAAATTTGTCCTGCCATCACAGGTGGCGAGAGATGAGGTAACGGGGGCGAGATAACGAGGGAAGACTGTATATCAAACACAGCAGAAGTACTGAGGTTTTTTTAAACACTACCTCCACGTTATTTGTATGAAATTGGGTAAACAAATGGAGGTTTGGTGTGACTGATAAATGGCTTATCTAAAGGATAAATCAAAATCCAGTTACATGTAGGTCGAACAGGTTTCCCTAAAAATTCCTTACCTGATTGGTCCTCCGTGGTGCATAGAGTACATCAGGTTTTCTGATAGTTCTGTCCTCCAGTCATTTCCTCAGGCAGTTTAACTTTTGTACAGTAGCTCTTGGACGAGGATAGTTGGTGGTGTGAGTGGAAAACAGTGCAGCTTTCTTTTCAGCCCTTATCATGAAAGCCACTGAGAAATACCTGGAGATTGCCGAAACAAAGCCCTAAGGGTCGCTGAGAGACAACTGGCAAATGCAGTGGAAGCAAACACAAAGATCTGCTTGTTTTTTTTCCTCCAAGGTCCTCTGTGTCTGCTCTCTGCCTCACCCTGCTTTAAACCACCTACTGTCTGAAAATATTATGAGAGATGTTGGAATAATGCACAAATACAGTACACATGGGGTTGATATTTTGAAAAATCTCACTCTTTATGACCTGTCAGTTTGTTTATAAAAATTATTTAAGACAAACAGTGGGTTATTGTGCATGTTTTGCATTTTACTCAACTAACGCTGTGCCTGTTTGTGCTAATTCAGACATTAATGAGTGTCAGATGGAAGATGTGTGTACCAACGGTCAGTGTGTAAACACAGAGGGCTCCTTCATGTGTACTTGCGACTTTGGATACGAACAAACACCTGACGGATACTGCCAGGGTACATACAGTACATCAAACATGCATAGGCATGCATACTTATACACACTTATATTCCTCACCATGCTGTCTCTTTTCTAGATGTGAACGAGTGCTTGTTTGCAGACATCTGCACGCATGGAACGTGTGTTAATATCCCAGGCTCGCACAGGTGTAGCTGTAACACAGGATACCAAAGCATCTTTGATGGCAAACTTTGTTTGGGTATGTATATTACTATTAATGCACTGAAATAATAATCTGTTTTCCTCAAACCGACTGAGTCTGACAAAAAAGTAATGGTAAAAAATATGGGTTACTTCAGTTTGAATTTCACATTCATAACAGATCCTCATAATTTGATTTTAACACTGATCCACCCACCAAATTCAGCATCTCTCTTAAACCAGTCACCACATTTTACTACTCTATTTTATTTTATAGCTTAATTGGTAACACTACTTTGAGGGCCACAAGCATCATGAACTAATGAAAAAGTACCATCTTACTTACCACATGATATGATATATTGCTTCTCCATGAAGACATGTTCACTTCATGCATGGCCATGATGACTCATGATTTATTACATGTATGAATGAATGATAATGCCATTTTAAGTGTTTCAGTTTAATTTGGTTTTTCAAAAACAGCTAGTCCATTTCAGTGCCAGTACAGGCCAGGTAGGTAATGTGATATGCAGTCTCAGCAAAGGATACAGTATATGATATAAATTCTGTTCAGATTTAGTGTATTTCCATTTACTAACATACTAAATAACCGATTCTAATAAAACTTTGGATTAACATTAAATAACATTAACAACATTAAACATTACATGGTCACGTATGTCTACTGAAGTTCTAAAAGGAGCAAACCTGAATGTCAGCTGAACTGAAGTCCTCTTCCTGCACAGATATATTCATTCATATAACAAGAAGCCAAGGGTAGAGATGCAGGAAAGCTATAGAAATAGATCTGAAATGATTCCAAGTTCTTTATAATGAAGGAAAAGTGATGTCTGCTTTACAGATATCGATGAATGTGCTGACACCAGCTTGTGTGTGAATGGTGTGTGTGTTAACACTGGCGGCTCATTCACCTGTACCCCATGTGAGGACGGATACAGTCTTTCAGAAGATAGACAGATGTGTGATGGTGAGTCAATCTCCATTCATTCAACCAATGTTTATTATTACTTGCTTACTTGGCCTTTTCACCACACACTGGATTACAGACAAGCAATTTTGCAGTAATCAATTCCCTGCTCAAAACATAATTTATATACAGTACTGTGCAAGAGGCTACAATTAGATTTGTTGTTTTAGAAGTAGTATAAAAGTGTTCTCCATTTTATGACTTTTTATATTTTTCGAGTTTATGATGGGAATCCGATAATACACATAATTTTGATTTTTACCATCCGTTACCCAGGATGATATTCTGCTGCGCTCTCATGTGCTAAATGAGTGCAGAGCGTGATGTAAGAAATCACGTGGGAAATGTAATCAGGAAAACCCTTGGTCGTGACAATAATCGTTTTTGTTCACTTTCAATACGTTATTCAACAAATTACATGAGGTCTTAAATACTTTATTATAAAATAAGCTTTGTTACTGATATTGCCCAACTGTAGTTTACTGTAAGTGTTTTAAGCATGTCTGAGGTACGCTAAGCACGACGATACTCTCCTGTGTTCAGTGAGGGAACTCTGCAGTGTGTGACATGAGTTGCGTGGCGGGAGTACTGGGAAATGTAGTGAGGAAAAGCTATGGTCGCATTTGTGTTTTAAGCATGTTTAAGGTAGACTGTGCTATGATATATACAGTGTACATTAAACTCCTCAATTTACGATAAATTCAGTTCATGATGGATTTGTCGGAAAGTACCCCCATCATAAATAGGGGAGTACCTATAATGACCATATGTATATAGTCACCATTATAGAACCACCACTGGCCAGATACATGGGTAAAGGACCATTCTTAGTGGAGCTGTGACACTGACATGGTAGAGACATGGTACTGTAGTGTGTAAGTACAAATACAGTCTAAACTCGCTGTCCACCCCCCCCCCCCCCCGTCTGTTTCATGGCGAGTTTGGCAACTTAATGAGGTCACAAAAAATTACATACCTGATGTTGACATAATGTGTTTTACTGAGCCCGTGTGATCACACAATCACATTTACAATGTACATAAACTTTTACATACACATACAGTTTGTATTTATTTGCACAAATTTGAGAAATAGTCCATGATTGACAATTGATCCGCTTCAGCTTTGCTCAGGCTGTTTCCTTCATCGGCTTTGGTCTCACCATGCCCGGGCCACACCGGTGGGCGGTGGCTTTCTCCCTCGTCTGGTTGGCTGGAGATCAAGTGCCGCCAAGGACTTCCCTGCTTAGACTCAGGATCCTGGAGTGACTCTGTGTATCGGACTTTGTAATGTCGATGTGCATATTTTACATTTTATTTGAAATATCACTCCAAGACTTATTAGTTTAGATAAATTAGTTTCATTCTTAATTTATCATCTACACCACCCAAGGAGGTTGGGTCCTTTTTTGAGTCTTGGTCCTCCCAAGGTTTCTTCCTCAAAACACTTAGGGAGTTTTTCTTTGCCACTGTCGCACTAGGCTTGCTCAATTTGGCATTGGATGTAGATATTAGGAGATAATCTAAACTTGTAAAGTTGTTTTAATAAATCTGACTTGATTGAGTTGATTTGATTGTTTCTATGACTCAAAGCACATGAAGTCCAGTCTGTGATGAATAACAGCAAAGTCATTATAAGTCTGTTTGCTCCGCCGCCATGTTGGTAACGCCACCGGGGAGTTATTTCCAGCCATACAAGACTAAACTCCTATCTCTTTGAATGGGGAGAGACCTATATATCCGAAACTGAAAGAGAAATTACTGATAAAAATGCATATTTAGAATCAACCTGACAATATGATATAACTTGCGTTGTTGGGTTCAAATAACAAAGAAAAATACGGTTTTCTAAGGTTATTCTGGCTACTGTGCATGTGCGTCTCGCCACTACAAAGGGGCCGAGACTTGCCACCCCCCCCTCTAACACATTTATATGTCGATTGGTTCTTGCTAATGACAGGGCGGGGCTTAGGTACTAAAGTGTCATTCATATTTCAACCAGTCATCAGTTTCCTCCTTACACAATGATTCTGATAACAGACAGGTGCTGTACATCATCCGCCGTTTCAAGTTTAAAGTAGGATTAAGGTGCCACTTACTGACCGTTTCAAAACTTGGTGGCTTAGTGGGGTAGAATTTAATTGCTGTCAATACATTTGTCAATTTTTAAGCTTGGCAAGGTTTAAGTGCATGGGAGGAAATTTGTCCTGCCATCACAGGTGGCGAGAGATGAGGTAACGGGGGCGAGATAACGAGGGAAGACTGTATATCAAACACAGCAGAAGTACTGAGGTTTTTTTAAACACTACCTCCACGTTATTTGTATGAAATTGGGTAAACAAATGGAGGTTTGGTGTGACTGATGGCTTATCTAAATGGCTTATCTAAAGGGATAAATCAAAATCCAGTTACATGTAGGTCGAACAGGTTTTCCCTAAAAATTCCTTACCTGATTGGTCCTCCGTGGTGCATAGAGTACATCAGGTTCTCTGATAGTTCTGTCCTCCAGTCATTTCCTCAGGCAGTTTAACTTTTGTACAGTAGCTCTTGGACGAGGATAGTTGGTGGTGTGAGTGGAAAACAGTGCAGCTTTCTTTTCAGCCCTATCATGAAAGCCACTGAGAAATACCTGGAGATTGCCGAAACAAAGCCCTAAGGGTCGCTGAGAGACAACTGGCAAATGCAGTGGCAGCAAACACAAAGATCTGCTTGTTTTTTTTCCTCCAAGGTCCTCTGTGTCTGCTCTCTGCCTCACCCTGCTTTAAACCACCTACTGTCTGAAAATATTATGAGAGATGTTGGATTGATGCACAAATACAGTACACATGGGGTTGATATTTTGAAAAATCTCACTCTTTATGACCTGTCAGTTTGTATTTAAAAAATATTCATTTAAGACAAACAGTGGATTAGTGTGCTCTCTCATAGATGAGTGCAAGTTTTGTATTTTACTCAACTAACGCTGTGCCTGTTTGTGCTAATTCAGACATTAATGAGTGTCAGATGGAAGATGTGTGTACCAACGGTCAGTGTGTAAACACAGAGGGCTCCTTCATGTGTACTTGCGACTTTGGATACGAACAAACACCTGACGGATACTGCCAGGGTACATACAGTACATCAAACATGCATAGGCATGCATAACTTATACACACTTATCAACCCAGCGTTCCTCACCCATGCTGTCTCTTTTTCTATATGTGAACGAGTGCTTGTTTGCAGACATCTGCACGCATGGAACGTGTGTTAATATCCCAGGCTCGCACAGGTGTAGCTGTAACACAGGATACCAAAGCATCTTTGATGGCAAACTTTGTTTGGGTATGTATATTACTATTAATGCACTGAAATAATAATCTGTTTTCCTCAAACCGACTGAGTTACTTCAGTTTGAATTTCACATTCATAACAGATCCTCATAATTTGGTTTTAACACTGATCCACCCACCAAATTCAGCAACTCTCTTAAACCAGTCACCACATTTTACTACTCTATTTTATTTTATAGCTTAATTGGTAACACTACTTTGAGGGCCACAAGCATCATGAACTAATGAAAAAGTACCATCTTACTTACCACATGATATGATATATTGCTTCTCCATGAAGACATGTTCACTTCATGCATGGCCATGATGACTCATGATTTATTACATGTATGAATGAATGATAATGCCATTTTAAGTGTTTCAGTTTAATTTGGTTTTTCAAAAACAGCTAGTCCATTTCAGTGCCAGTACAGGCCAGGTAGGTAATGTGATATGCAGTCTCAGCAATGGATACAGTATATGATATAAATTCTGTTCAGATTTAGTGTATTTCCATTTACTAACATACTAAATAACCGATTCTAATAAAACATTAGCATTTGAGTGGTTGATAATTTAAAAATATGTTCTTGAAGTCTATATACAGTGGGGCCAAAAAGTATTTAGTCAGTCACTGATTGTGCAAGTTCTCCTACTTCAATAGATGAGAGAGGTCTGTAATTTTCATCATAGGTACACTTCAACTATGAGAGACAAAATGAGAAAAAGAAATCCAGAAAATTACATTGTAGGATTTTTAAAGAATTTAATTGTAAATAATGGTGGAAAATAAGTATTTGGTCAATAACAAAAGTTCAACTCAATAATTTGTAACATAACCTTGGCAATGACAGAGGTCAAACGTTTCCTGTAAGTCTTCACCAGGTTTGCACACACTGTGATATTTTGACCCATTCTTCCATGCAGATCTCCTCTAGAGCAGTGATGTTTTGGGGCTGTCGCTGGACAACACGGACTTTCAACTCCCTCCACAAATTTTCTATGAGATTGAGGTCTAGAGACTGGCTAGGCCACTTCAAGACCTTGAAATGTTTTTTCCGGAGCCTTCGTTGCCCGAGCGGTGTGTTTGGGATCATTGTCATGCTGGAAAAGCCAGCCACGTTCCAATTTCAATGCTCTCACTGAGGTTTTGGCTTAAAATCTCCTGATACATGGCCCCGTTTATTCTTCTTTTAACACAGATCAGTCGTTCTGTCCCCTTTGCAGAAAAAACAGCCCCAAAGCATGATGTTTCCACCTCCATGCTTCACAGTAGGTATGGTGTTCTTGGAATGCAACTCAGCATTCTTTTTTCTCCAAACACAACAAGTTGAGTTTTTACCAAAAAGTTCTATTTTGGTTTCATCTGACCACATGATATTCTCCCAGTCCTCTTCTGGATCATCCATATGCTCTCTGGCAAACTTCAGACGGGCCTGGACATGTACTGGCTTAAGCAGGGGGGCACGCCTGGCACTGCAGGTGTCCCTCTCGGCGTAGTGTGTTACTGATGGTAACCTTTGTTAGTTTGGTCCCAGCTCTCTACAGGTCATTCATCAGTTCCCTCCGTGAAGTTCTGGGATTTTTGCTCACCGTTCTCATGATCATTTTGATCCCACGGGATGAGATCTTGCATGGAGCCCCAGATCGAGGGAAATTACCAATGGTCTTGTATGTCTTCCATTTTCTTACAGTTGTTCCCAAAGTTGATTTATTCACACCAACCTGCTTGCCTATTGTAGATTCACTCTTCCCAGCATGGTGCAGGTCTACAATTTTCTTCCTGGTGTTCTTCGACAGCTCTTTGGTCTTGAGTTTGGAGTCTGACTGTTTGAGGCTGTGGACAGGTGTCTTTTATACAGATAATGAGGTCAAGCAGGTTCCATTAATACAGGAAACGAGTGGAGGACAGAAAAGCTTCTTAAAGAAGAAATTACAGGTCTGTGAGAGCCAGAAATCTTGCTTGTTTGTGGGTGACCAAATACTTATTTTCCACCATGATTTACAATTAAATTCTTTAAAAATCCTACAATGTGATGACCTGGATTTTTTTTTGCACATTTTGTCTCTCATAGTTGAAGTGTACCTATGAGGAAAATTACAGACCTCTCTCATCTTTCTAAGTAGGAGAACTTGCACAATCAGTGGCTGACTAAATATTTTTTTGCCCCACTGTATTGCACTTGAATGCACTTTTTTACGCCATTGTATCTGTAGCCATTGTGCAAAATGCGTATCAGATTCTTACCTTGTGTTCAGTAGTACACTCATTGACAAAATAAATAAATAACTTGCTGAGAAGAAGCTGTTAAAATTCAATGAACCTTTATATGTGAATGTAATGTTGATATATGTAAGTGATTACAATATTAGAGCAAAAATATACGTTAATTGGGGAAAACTGTACACCTGATTAGTTACTGTTACCCTGTTAGTTTGCGTCAAGCCTGGATACAAGATGAAATACATTTGGGCATTAGAGGCAAACAGGGTTCCGTATGCTAGCCTGTGGCACATTTGCCCACAGATGCTTCAGCAGGGCATGTAGATAATGCCCACTCAAAGGTTGCCGAAGATGGCATCCCAGCTGGTCCATGATCGATTGGCGATAAATCTGGCTACCAGCAGGCCAAGGAATTGTTGCAGTCTGCCAGAGACCTTTCTGGGAAGCCCTTGCTGTGCTTGGACGAGCATTATCTCTGGAGGCGACTATGCTAACACCACTGTGGCACCCTGCCTGAATAAATAAGAGATTGATTAATTTGTCATATGCAGCTATATTTGTGGCAGTCTACTAAAGTTCGAAAAGGAGCAAACCTGAATGTCAGCTGAACTGAAGTCCTCTTCCTGCACAGATATATTCAAGCATATAACAAGAAGCCAAGGGTAGAGATGCAGGAAAGCTATAGAAATAGATCTGAAATGATTCCAAGTTCTTTATAATGAAGGAAAAGTGATGTCTGCTTTACAGATATCGATGAATGTGCTGATCCCAGCTTGTGTGTGAATGGTGTGTGTGTTAACACTGGCGGCTCATTCACCTGTACCCCATGTGAGGACGGATACAGTCTTTCAGAAGATAGACAGATGTGTGATGGTGAGTCAATCTCCATTCATTCAACCAATGTTTATCCTTACTTGCTTACTTGGCCTTTTCACCACACACTGGATTACAGACAAGCAATGTTGCAGTAATCAATTCCCTGCTATGGATTGATGTTTCATTCTGTGTGCTGCATGTGTTTCATTCTATGTATTTAACAGTAGCCTAATTTGATTTACTAATGTGATTTCTTGCTGTGTAAAGTTAGCCGGAGTTAGCAAACCAGCTAAGTTGGCTGGTTTATAGCTTGGCCACCTAGCCACCTTTGTACTTTCAGTGTCTCCATCTTCTAAAAATATTTTAGGTATCAGGCTTGATTTTAACAAAACTGTGGAGATTACATGGTGACGTAATCCTGGATATGAAATGTTATAATGTTTTTACTTGGGATACTTGCTGTATTTGGTTTAAATAGAAAGATTTAATGAGAATCCTGACCCACAAATGTACCGGTATACAAATCAGAATCTGCCATCCAGTGGGTTTAACCAATTTAAAAATATTTTTAAAGTTCAGCTGCACGTTTAAGTTTGGACCATATAACTGCCTTCCTATGCTAAATTCAGATATATCACAGCGATTAATCCCATTCCATTATTGGCTGTATCCAGCAGAATTGTGAAATGAAGTCCGCTCTGACTGTGATAAGGCATAGCCAGGTGAGATGACAGCTGTGAACTTAAGTCATGGAATTGCATTGGAAGACAGAATGTCATTCTTTAGCATAATGAATGTGTAAAAATAATCTAGACCCATCTGTCTGTATTTGCCATATATTGCAGAATATCCAGATGTGTACTGTAATGTCTCTCTGCTGAACGTATCCTGTAAACGCCTTTGGCTTGTGGTACCTTTGCTGAAAGATGTAGCTTAACCTTCTAATAGGTTCACGCTCTGTTTGCACAATTGAACACTGAAAAATAAGTGTGCTCAGCTTAATAATTCACAAATAATTATTATAAATTCTTGAAAATGCTATGATTAATAGGCTGTATTATGTAGAATTTTTTAGGCCAGTCTCTGCGTGCTCGTTATTATGTATTATCAGAGGGTCAGAAAGATCTGCTGTAGTTATTGGCCATAATTCTGTTTGATTGTTTTATGCATGATTGATTACACGGTCTATTCAAAGTCGTCTCTTGGTACTCTGTATCCTCTGGAAGGACATTTACTTTTACTGGTCTGTTGTCCGTGTAGATATTTTTCAATTTTACCACACCTGGCTTATCTTTCTGTTTCACACTGCTTTGGCATCAGAACCAACCCCACCCTTTGTTGATTTTCTCCAATGAAAATAAGTAAAATTCTACAGTGAACAAACTCAAAGATTACATATTTATGCAAATTTTAATGAGCCACTAGCAAATTGGAAAGGAATCTGGAAAGGTGTCAAAACTTTGCAAACACAAAATGTTTCCTTTGTTAAAAAATTGCCAATTTCAAATTCAAATAGTCAGTTGTCAAATTCACAATTTCATAATATTTAAGCTTCCAGAAGTTGAATCTATTCATCTGGGCATAAGGTTTTGTCGGAGAAACGTTTCGTCTACTCATCTACGTAATTTCTTCAGTCTCAGCTAGTTGGAAAACTTCCCCAGTCTTATATACAGCACCTTTGGATAACGACTGGTACCAGCACCATTACATAACAATAGGACCGGTGATCATTTTATTATGCAGATTGACATAACCATTAATGACAATGGCCACCTGTGCCATTCACACATGATTGGGGAAGGGCTGCGATGGCTCTGTCGTAAGATGGTGAGAGGTGTACTCTGAGGCCCCCTCCTCGGTTCAGGGATGGACGTTCCCTTTTTACAAAAATTGCTTCTTTTACTCATACCAACGTTCATACCAGCGTTCCTCTTTAACAAGGATCTGCACGTCTTCATCCTTGAAAGAGTGGCCACTGGTCTGTAGGTGGGTGTAAACGCCAGAGTCCTGACCTGATGAGGTAGCTCTTCTATGTTGTGCCATCCGTTTCGCCAGCGGCTGTTTAGTTTCCCCGATGTACAATACCTGGCAATTCTCCCGGCACTTAACAGCGTATACTACATTACTCAGTTTGTGCTGGGGGACCTGATCCTTGAGGTGGAGGTTTTGGGGTTTGAAAGCCACCGAGATGCGGTGTTTGGAAAATATGCGTCTCAATTGTTCCAATGTTCCTGCCACATATGGACTCAACACTGGTTTACGCTTAGACTGCGGTTGTTGTTCTCCTCTCGTCAATCTGTTGGAGCACTGTTTGGGCGTCTTACTGGCTTTGACAAAGGCTCAGTTTGGATAACCACATTTGCCCAGGGCCTGCTTAATGTGAGATTTCTCTCCATCCTTGGCCGCTATATCAGTGGGGACACTGTCCGCTCGGTGGTACAGTGTCCTGATGACTCATAGTTTGTGCTATGATGGGGTCTGTGTGTGTGTGTGTGTGTGTGTGTGTGTGTGTGTGTGTGTGTGTGTGTGTGTGTGTGTATAATAGTATTTTCGATTGGAACTAAATATGGCAAAGCAGCATGAGTGGAACCAGAGCTGGAACCAGAAGACCACGTTAGAGTGAGACCTGGAATTAGTATCAGAAGAAGACCATGGCAAGAAAACAGTATATGTCTATTTTTTGTTTGTTTGCAATACTATTATTATACTGTTGTTGTATTTGTCTACAATAATTTTTCATGTAACTGCTGTTTAGACTAAGAGGAGAATGTTTCAGCTATTCTGGGATTTCATGTAGGAACAGCTGTAAAATTTTAAGAGTTAAGATCTGCATTCCAACTGGCCATTCTAAACCAGCAATTTCCTAATTTTGATTTGTTTTGTCGGTCTCTTATTCGGTTGACATGAGCTTTTTTGTGTTGGTGCATGATATATTTAGGTCCCACTGCTACATTTTCACATCTGGAGATACAAATGTGTAGCATGGTTTTTGGGAAGCAGTGGTTCTTCTGTAGTTTCCATCCAATGTTTTCTTATGGATCATGAATAGAGATTCAGTCTTATGCTGTTACCCTAGGTTTCTTTGTCACCTTCTTAAACACTGTGTTCTTGGTGTGATCTTTGCAAGACATTCACTAATAGAAAGAGTAGCACTTGTAATGAATTTCATGCATTTGTAGACAGACTGTCTTGTTGTGGATTGTTGAACCACAAGATTCTAGAAATGCTTCATCCATCACTGTAATTCCTCTCTAAGGCCCTCTAAAATTTGATCAGTGCATTCACATCAGCAAGTTCTTATTCATAAGAGCAAAGACTTTTGGAGTCGATAGCCCTGTGGTTGACATAATACAGTATACAGCCAAACATTACATCCAAAAACATGGGTATTAATATGAAATTGGTCCCCCTTAACTTTTCTGAGAAGGCTTCTCACTGGAGATTTGAACAGGACTGTGAGGTCAGACACTGATGTCGGACAATAAGCCATGTCTCAGTTGGCATTCCAGTTAATCTCAAACCTGTCTGATTGAGTTAAGGTCAAGGGTGTGTGTAAGCAAACAGAGTTCTTCATCAAAATTGGAAAATCAGTCCTTTTATGGATTTTGGTAGAAAGTTGATGGACTGACATGATGGGGATGTCAAAACCTATGAAACTGTCTTACTCAGAGTAACTGAGATTATCAGTATAACCCATTCTGTCGCCAATTAGAAGGGGCGTGTGTAATGAATGAATGGTGAAAGTGTAGGAATGAATGTTTGGGTGCTAGTAGTTTGATTATTATTAGTTGCATTAAGTTCAGGCTATGTCTTACAGTATGATAGCTATTTCAGAAAAACAGGCACTTCCAAAAGGTTGACAAAATGCTCACATTAATTGTGCTGTATGTGAAATGCCAAACCAGCTCCTTATGTCTCAATATTCAGATGATAGACAATAAATTCAGACTGACATTTCACAGACACACACACACACACACACACATGCATGCACACTCAGTGGGAAACAGGATACAGATGACTGGTGTGTGATCAGTGCCAGGCTGAGGGATTTGCAGCACTCATAGCACCAGTCTAACCCTGGCTTTTGTTGATAGAGCCGTTATGAAGTGCCTGTAATAGCTTTGTGTTTTGGATATAGCCCTGCATACCTTCTCTATCTCTCTCTCTCCTCCTCCTCATCAGCAGCTCTGTCAGTGCACTTTAATAAGCAGGAGCTCTGTGTGCAGGCTAAAAGACTTGAGCTAATTCGCTATGGTATGCAGCAGTCCGTTTTGTTTGCTTATCAGCACATCGCCAGGCCTCTGAATCTGCCTCGAAATGTGGACGGCTCGGAATCAGCCGGTGTTTTGATTGGAAAGTGAGGACGTATTGATGGTATCAAGAGAAATCCTTAAATTCAGCAGGAGGCAGAGAATAGAACCATTAAACCAGGATATTTTCCTAAATTGCCTATTTGAGATAAAATGTTCTCCTCCATGCTATTCATTTTGTTGTTGACCTTTGTGCTACAGATATCGATGAATGCCAGTCTCCTGAGGTGTGCCCAGCGAGGGTTTGTGCAAACACAGAGGGCTCGTATTCATGCGTGACCTGTGACTCGGGATACAGACCCTCCTCAGACAGACGCACATGTGAAGGTACTGTATGTACTGCACAAGTGTTTTTTTTTTTTAGTATTTGTTTTGCTAAAAACTAAAAATACTAAAAATAACCTGCGTCTAAAGAAGATTTGGGTATATTTTAGGCTTTTTTCCTATGTACACTCACCAATTGTTTCTACACTCATTGTCCATTTTTCATGGAGCTAGAATCATTATTAACAGTTTGGTACATGAGTGCAGAAAGCAAATGTCCTGCTACATGATCAGAGGTACATTTATTAACCAAGTAAAGACATTCAAAATCACATGACTGTGGTGCTGCAGGTATCTACGATTCTCAGTATCATTTCTTTTAAAAGCTTTAGGCCATAAAAACAACAATGAGGGCAAGGCCAGTATAAAGCAGTTCATTTTATTGCAAATCCAGAGATTCTGTACTCAAACTAAATTCCACCTGGTGTAAAATTATTCTAAATACACTAAAAGATCAGAATGACTGAAGATAGTGATGCAGTCATGTAGTTAATGACAGAGCCCTAAATCTGAGCCACCTTTAGATGGTGAGAGAGGGGCAGCTCCACTCGGGACGAAGAGAGGGTCCACTTTCCATGGCACCTGCTCCAGATTAGCTATCATCAAATGTCCCCGTCATCAAAATGAATTTCGTCGTCGTCACCGGGTCTGTCTCATTGACTTTGGTGTGCTCTGGAAGCTCTCCACATGCCTTCAGACTGCGAGCCTCATCAGCATATAAAGTAACATCAGCTTTCGTGTCCTGATAACCTCTCAGACCTATGAGTAGGATGTCCGAGGTGCTATCCAAACCTTTTTCCGGAGTTTTTCTCAGCTGTGACAAAGCTATATGACACCATCAAAGCACATGGCCTCCAATCTGCCAATTCCCAACATCTTTATCACCTGTGTGTTTTCTTTCTCCCTCTCTAAACACCAGGTCTCTCTTCTCCGATTCATTCTCATTCTTACCACATTGCCTGTTCTTTCTTCCTCTACCTTTGTTTTTGGGCATCTTCTAACACTGCCTGCCTGCTCCTCTATCGTGTTGTAGTATTTAAATTAAGAATAAAATTTTTACTCTCACAGACGATACTCTCCTCAATCGCCTCAAGCTAACGGCTCCCTAAAAAGGAACCTGTTGACTAAGTTTAGAACAGGCAATACAAGATCACCTTTCAAATACTTTAAGCCTTTAAGCAGAGTACAAAATTTTCCATTCACAAGTCTTCTTGGCAGACAAAATTGCAACACCTAAAAGTGTCTGTGCGCATCGTAAGGTGGTTCCTACTTATTATATTTATGACAGTAAAAATGCACAGGATAAATATTTTTTAAACTTAACCACCTGTTTATGGCTGCAACAGCCTGAATGAAAAGACAGATTGTTATTTAACTATTATAATTTATTATAATTTTAAGACCTCGGTTGTTAAAGCGAACAGATGTTATTGTGGTAGCCTAGTCAGATATTGAACTATGGACCAGAAGGTCCAGGGTTCAAATCCCACCTCTGCCAAGCTGCCACTGTTGGGTCCTTGAGCAAAGCCCTTAACCCACAACTGCTTGGATTGTAAGATTGTATGAGTTGTAAGTCACTCTGGTTAAGGACATCTGCTAAATGCTAAAACTGTAAATATAAATGTTAATTGGATGGCGGTTAATCAAAGATGGTTGTTAAGCAGCACTTAGCTGTATTGCATTAATAATGGACTTGTTACTTAATGTTACTTTTCGTTGCATCAAAGACTTGTGAATGTAATGATATGATCTCATGACATCATTATTGTTGACCTTTTAAAGACAATTTGATAGCCTTATGTTACTTATGTCATTGGCGAGATTAACCATGGTAGATACCTTTATACAGCAAGTGATTAATTGTGTAATGTTGTGATGGTGTTGTGCAGATATTGATGAATGTGAGGACAGAGGGGCCTGTCTGAATGGAGAGTGTACAAACACAGCTGGTTCGTACCATTGTGGCTGCTCTGCAGGATTTGAGCTTCAGAACTCTGTCTGCAGAGGTAAACCATGATTGCACGCAGATTTGTATTTCACTTTTTTATATGTGTCTTTCTGCACATACAGTGGTGCTTGAAAGTTTGTGACCCCTTTGGAATTTTTTATATTTCTGCATAAATATGACCTAAAACATCATCAGATTTTCACACAAGTCCTAAAAGTAGATAGAGAACCCAGTTAAACAAATGAGACAAAAATGTTATACTTGGTCATTTATTTATTGAGGGAAATGATCCAATATTACATATTAGTGAGTGGCAAAAGTATGTGAACCTTTTATCAGTATCTGGTGTGACCCCTCTGTGCAGAAATAACTGTTTCCTGTAACTGTTGATCAGTCCTGCACACCGGCTTGGAGGTATGTTAGCCCATTCCTCCTTACAGAACAGCTTGAAGTCTGGGATGTTGGTGGGTTTCCTCACATTAACTGCTCACTTCAGGTCCTTCTACAACATTTCGATTGGATTAAGCTCAGGACTTTATTCTTCTTGAACCATTCTACCAAAGAATGACTTGTGTGCTTAGGGTCGTTGTCTTGCATGACCTACCTTCTCTTGAGATTCAGTTCATGGACAGGTATCCTGACATTTTCCTTAAGAATTCTCTGATTGAATTCAGAATTCATTGCTGGCAATCCGTCCTGGCCCAGTTGCAGCAAAACAGGCCCAAACCATGATACTACCACCACCATGTTTCACAGATGGGATAAGGTTCTTATGCTGGAATGCAGTGTTTTCCTTTCTCCAAACATAACGCTTTTCTTTTAAACCAAAAAGCTCTGTTTTGGTCTCATCCGTCCACAAAACATCCTTCCAATAGCCTTCTGGCTTGTCCACGTGATCTTTAGCAAACTGCAGACGAGCAGCAATGTTCTTTTTGGAGAGCAGTGGCTTTCTCCTTGCAACCCTGCCATGCACACCATTGTTGTTCAGTGTTCTTCTGATGGTGGACTCATGAACATTAACATTCGCCAATGTGAGAGAGGCCTTCAGTTGCTTAGAAGTTACCCTGGGGTCCTTTGTGACCTCGTCAACTATTACACACCTTGCTCTTGGAGTGATCTTTGTTGGTCAACCACTCCTGGGGAGGGTAACAATGGTCCTGAATTTCCTCCATTTGTACACAATCTGCCTGACTGTGGATTGGTGGAGTCCACACTCTTTAGAGATGGTTTTGTAACCTTTTCCATCTTGATGAGCATCAACAGATCTATTTCTGAGGTCCTCAGAAATCTCCTATATTCATGCCATGATACACTTCCACAAATATGTATTGTGAAGAGCAGACTTTGATAGATCCCTGTTCTTTAAATAAAACAGGGTGCCCACTCACACCTGATTGTCATCCCATTGATTGAAAACACCTGACTCTAATTTCACTTTCAAATTAACTGCTAATCCTAGAGGTTCACATACTTTTGCCACGCACTAATTTTTAATATTGGATCATTTTCCACAATAAATAAATGTAAACCATGTATAATATTTTTTCTCCTTTGTTTAACTGGGTTCTCTTTATCTACTTTTAGGACTTGCGTGAAAGTCTGATGATGTTTTGGCTCATATTTATGCAGAAATATAGAACATTATATGCAACCAGTTTTTATGTACAAACAAGTCGCACTGGCGTTGTAGTGTAGGCTAACATTAGACTAACGTTAGTAGCTAATTAGCTTGGCAGATTATTCTGCCATGTCAACTTCATTATCTGCTTGATCCTAGACCGGGCGCAAGGCAGGAACAACCCTACACAGGGCGCCAATCCATCGTAGGGCACATACACACTCACACACTAGGAGCACTTTAGAGACAACGATTAACCTGACACACATATCTTTGGACTGTGGGAGGAAACCGGAGTAACCGGAGTAAACCCACACAGACATACACAAAGACTCCACAAAGAAAGGACCCAGACCACTCCACTTGGGATTTAACCCAGGACCTTCACGCTGTGAAGCTACAGTGCTACCCACCGAGCCAATCTTTCATTTGTGAAAGATTTATTACGCTGTATTAATTATTTTGTATGGGTAATGTTTTTGTTTTGTTAAATAGATGTGGACGAATGTAGCTCCGTGAACATCTGTGGAATGGGAGAATGTCTGAATGCAGAAGGATCTTTCCTGTGTATCTGTTCTGGGGGTTATGCTGAAGGCGAGGATGGACAGGGCTGCCAGGGTAAGACGCGCACATGCACACACACACACACACACACACGTTTGTCTTACTGTCTTACTGACATATGGTCCCCACAATGCTATACAAACATCACACACATGATCATTAGTACCTCTAGTGAGATCTTCAGACCATATGACATTAGTTTGCTAAAGTAACTGTTAAGACTGGGAGTTCATTGCTTTATAGACATTTTTTTGGAAAGTACAGCTGACCTTAAACAAGGTAAAACATATATAAGATCTTTACATCACACATAAACACACATACACCAATGAAGGAATGGTACAGCTTTTGTGGCTTTTTTGGTTTTCAAATAAAAGTTAAAGAAGAAGCAGTTAAAGAAGTGAGGACCGGAGAAATTCCAGGTTTTCCTATCATTGTAAGAAGATTTGATCCTCACAAGTATGCCAAGACAAAGTACACACCTACATATACACATGCTCATTAGTCCTCTAGTGAGATCTTCTGACCATATGAGATTAGTTTGCTAAAGTAACTGTTAAGACTGGGAGTTCAATGCTTTATAGACACTTTTTGGACAGTACAGCTGATCTTTAACAAGGTAAAATGAAAGTACAGCTGACCCCACAAGTTAAAAAAAAGGTGGATCTTTCTATCCTTATGAGAACATTTGGTCCTCACAATGATATATAAAAATCACACATGTACACACGCTAATTAGCGCCTCTAGTGAGACCAACCAGATGAGTTTAGTTTGCTAAAGTAACTGTTAAGACTGGGATTCCATTGCTTGATAGCCACTTTTTGAAAATTACAGCTGACCTTTTTTAGATATGATTCAGATCACATTTTCAGTTACACGATATACTTAATGTGGTCTCGTTGTGTTCTGGTCACAATGCTTACAACATTATGAATGTGGAATCACCATCTGCTTCGCTTGACCTCAGATTTCATGCAAAAAGTGGAAAGGAGAACAGATCCTCAAGTTTAAGTGCTGTGAGCCAATTTAATGACTGCTTGCTGAGAGTGGGGTGAGTTGAAGGCCAGAACTATCATTTGAGGGTGCTGAGTTTGTAGACCGCACCCTACTTACTGAAATAACCATACTGTGGAGAAACGCCAAACATAAGTGGACTGACAAACCTTACAATATGCTTTTTCATTTTTGAACTCACTGCATAATCAGGATAAGAGAGGACATGGAAATGAGCGTGGAAATGGAAAGCGCAGAGAATGTGAAGAGGTTTGATATGTTGTATTTAGGAACGAGGATCTTATAATAGGAAGTAGAGACCTTTGTGTGAAAGAAGAGCCAAAACATTGTGACCACTCACAGATCACATAATGTGCAAGTCAAGGTCAGGGATATATTAGACAGTAAGTGAAGAGTTGGTTTTCATGATTGATGTGTTGAATGTGGGGGAAAATAGGCAGCTGTAAAAACCTGAGTGACTTGGGCAAGGGCCACATCAAAAGGGTTGGACATTTACAGAAAAAAGCCTAAATGGCTTTGAAGTTGATAGTAATGTCAAATAAACAACCAAACAAACCATATTGCTCCACCTTTTGGATGTACAATCCGAAGTAGTAGCTCAGCTGTTGTTGCACAGTTTGTGTTAGTCATCCTCTAATCCTTCATCAGTGCTCACAGGATGCTGCCTACAGGTTGGTGGACTATTTTCAGTCCTGTAGTGACACTGAGGTGTTTAAAAACTCCAGCAGCACTGCTGTGTCTGGTCCACTCATACCACCACACCACCCACTAACACAGCACCACCACGTCAGTGTCACTGCAGTACTGAGAGTGATCCACCACCCAAATAGTACCTGACCTGTGGTGGTCCTGTGAGGGTCCTGACCATTAGAGAACAGAGTAAAGGGGACCAACAAAGTATGTAGACAAACAGAAGAACTACAAGGTGTTTCTATATGGTAAGTGGAACTGATAATGTGGACAATGAGTGTAGAAACAAAGAGGTGTACCTAAAGTGATCGCTGAGTGCATTTCAAAGCCTAGAAATTATTCCCATCATATATATCGAATACATTTATGACACATGAACTTTCTGGCAACTAGTCACAGAACATATTGGGTTTTAATTATGCTGTAAATCAGCCTGCGCATACTTTGCTTCATCTGCATGTGTGTTTGTCAGTGCATAGGCAGTGACACAAGATCACAGTGTGAGACTTGAGCTGGAGGAATGTGTATGTTGCTTTTTTTCCAGAGGAAGCCATAGATAGGCAATCCCCCTCCGTAATTCATGTGACAATGCAATATACTCATCGTCATCCCCTGAGAAAAATGCATCAGGTTGTATAGTCACCTTCTAAGTTATGCTATAATGAAACCACTGTCCTCCGTTAATCATGCATACAACCATCATCATTATTTAACTGATTCAGATCATGATTTCTTCCAGTGCATGACCTCTGAATATCATTATTTCTATTTTCCTATTGAATACTTGGTAGCTGCAGTAACTTTGGCACCGCACCAACGACATACATCATGCTTTTCTTTCGAAATTAGCACTGCTTACATCCACAGATGACATCATTTTAAAAATCCAACAATGTTTTTCAAAGAAGGTATAAATGCTCTAATTATTTGGTTTGTACATTTCTCCTTTTATTTCTCAATAATTGATTATGACTCCCCTTGATTTAATAACACCATCAGTTTTTGATAAACAGCTAAGTTTCTCTGCTCATGTTGCCAAACTGACCCGGTCATGCAGATATCTCCTCTCCAACATCAGGAGGATTCGACCGTTCCTTTCCAGGGAATCTACCCAGGTGCTTGCTCAGTCTCTTGTTTATATACAGTCACACTCCTGCAACAGCACGTCTGGTTTTCAGGTTATCCACGTTCTCTCATGCCACCCCACTGCTTCATTGACTTCCCTGTAGATGCCTGCATCAGATTTAAAACCCTGATGCTCACCCTCAAAGCTGAACATGAACCAGTCCCTTCCTATCTAAAGACTTTAATCAAATCCCACTTTGTACCCCGTACCCTTTAAGACTCGAGCATAGCTCGGACAGAGTAAGACGTGCATCAAACTTTTGCCTGAGACTGGATTAGGTTCAGAATACAGAATTTACAGCATTAAACTAGTTGTACATCATTAGGTTTCTTTAACTTCATCTGTGCCTTTGTGTCCTCCATCTCTCTGTTTCAGATGTGGATGAGTGCGCTCAAACATCAACATGTTCCAGTGGGCAGTGTTTGAACACTGATGGCTCGTATCACTGTCTGTGTGAATCTGGCTTCGTTTTCTCCGCTGCCTCAAGAGACTGTGAGGGTGAGTCTGTATAAACATTTTCATGGAATAGATTTGGAACAAAGTCACATGTGTGGTACATATATGACAACATGTGTGTCTTTAGATCTGGATGAGTGCAAGGAGTATAATCATGTGTGTGGAACATGGAACTGTGAGAACACCCTGGGTTCGTACCGTTGTATCCCAGACTATGGAGAAGAGAGCAAAGAAGGTGGTGAGTTTGAAAGCCCTACATGAAAATGATTACAGCCACTCATCTGTGCTATTACATTTCTCTTAATGCAAGGACTATATCAGTAAGGTTCTTGCTGTGCAGGGCCATATTCAGTGTTGCCAAACCATAATTAGTGTCCATAATCGCAGCAAATGGACACTAAAGTATCATTGTGCGTAACCATTTAGATCAGGATATTACCTGTATGCAGTTCATGCCACCAGTATTGATTTTTTTTTTAGTAGAGCTTTCTGGACTTCTTTCATGTCTTCTGTCATGTTTATCTTTTTGGATTGATGAATCGAATCACGAGCCGTGTATATCGTAACGATACCCTATGAACTACTGAATAAAATGAAACTGGAAGGTGTAGATTAGAAGTCATTTAGAACATGATCTACTTTTTGTTGTTTTGCCAATCATCATTTGTTAAATCAGTTTAGTGGTTTGGGTACGGAAACATTCAAATAACCTAAACATAAAAAATGGTTATTCAGATAACAAAAGTTGAAATGGCAGTATTCAACAACTGTACTTACAGTAGTGGTACACTGTATATTGCTTACAAATTATGATAAGTGTCTTGAAATACATGTTTGTTTAAGGAGATGAAAAGAACTAAGTTTACTTAGTGGTATAAAGCATTGTTTTTAGCTAAATGTTACATTGTGTGGATAAGTTCTGCAATTAAGCAATTTCAGTTTTACTTAGTTTAACTGTACTTTTTTTAGGATGATCTTAATAGCAAATGTAAATGGAACATCAGTCAAAGGTGTATGAGAGCAGAATTTCGTCATTGATTCATCACTTTGCCTGCACAACTCCACTCTAAAATGTCTCCTCACCATAACAAAAATATTATTCTGACACACTTACACTCACTCACTGAGGCCCAAGTGTATCACACGACATCAACTGCACTCAGTCATCTCATAAAACAGAAGGATAGAGTGGGAAAGTGGCTCTGAGAGTCAGCATAACTCTGCACATACGCTACTTTGTCATATGAAACAGCTTCCTGGTGGTCCAGTCACCAGTAGTCCAGTCAGGATTAGAGGTAGGAGTTGACAGTATTGGGGGGATGCAGTTTGTAGATTTTCCAATCATGCAGAGGCTTACTGCACTCGGGCAGAATTTCCCAGTTCATGCCTCCAATCCACCGAACCGGAGTTCCTGGTTCATGGCTTCATTCCACCTGCAGGAGGTTTCACTTCATGTCTCCATTTCACCGGACAGGAGTTCCCGGTTTATAACTTTGTTCCACCAGCCAGGAGTACATATGTCCATATACAGATTCCCCATCAGTAGAGGCTGGTCTCAGGATGAGTCCCGTTTCGTCTGTTGGCCGACTGCCCATTGGCAGCATCCAGTGTTGGTTTGAGTTTCAGTAATGTCTGTATAGGGATTTCCATCTTCCAAGGTTCAGAGTTCCTCTGGGTTGTGTGGCTATCAAGCAGATCAGTGTTGATACTGTGGCACTGTATATAATATATGTATTCGTATATACAGTGGTGTGAAAAAGTGTTTGCCCCCTTCCTGATTTCCTTTTTTTTTTTTTTTGCATGTTTGTCACACTGTTTCGGAACGTCAAACCAATTTAAATATCAGTCAAAGATAATGCAAGTAAACACAAAATGCAGTTTTTAAATGAAGGTGTTCATTATTAAGGGAAATAAAAAATCCAAACCTACATGGCCCTGAGTGAAAAAGTGATTGTCCCCTAAACCTAATAACTGGTTGGGCCACCCTTAGCAGCAACAACTGCAACCAAGCATTTGTGATAACTTACAATGAGTCTTTTACAGCATTTTGAAGGAATTTTGGCCACTCATCTTTGCAGAATTGTTCTAATTCAGTCATATTGGAGGGTTTTCAAGCATGAACGGACTTTTTAAGGTCATGCCACTGCAACTCAATAGGATTTAGGTCAGGACTTTGACTTGACCACTCCAAAGTCTTCACTTTGTTTTTCTTCAGCCATTCAGAGGTGGACTTGCTAGTGTGTTTTGGATCATTGTCCTGCTGCAGAACCCTTGTTCGTTTCAGCTTGAGGTCATGAACAGATGACTGATGGCAGTCTCTTTCTTATGGTCGAGGCATGAACACAGACCTTAAATGAGGCAAGTGAGGCCTGCAGTTCTTTGGATGTTATTGTGGGGTCTTTTGTGACCTTTTTGATGAGTCATTGCTGCGCTCTTGGGGTAATTTTGGTCAGCCGGCCACTCCTGGGAAGGTTCACCACTGTTACATGTCTTCACCATTTGTGGATAATGGCTCTCACTGTGCTTCGCTGGAGTCCCAAAGTTTTAGAAATGGCTTTATAACTCTTTCCAGAATGATAGATCTCAATTACTTTCTTTTTCAATTGTTTTTGAATTTCTTTGGATCTCGGCATGATGTGTAGCTTTTAAGGATCTTTTGTTGTACTTCACTTTGTCAGACAGGTCCTATTTAAGTGATGTCCTGATTGATAACAGGTGTGGCCATGTAGGTTTGGATTTTTTTTTCTCCCTTAATAATAAATGCCTTCATTTAAAAACTGCATTTTGTGTTTACTTGTGTTGTCCTTGACTAATATTTAAATTGGTTTGATGTTCCGATCAAACCAATTAATTGTGCCAAACATGCAAAAAAATAGGAAATCAGGAAGGGGGCAAACACTTTCATACCACTGTACTATATGTACTCTTGGACTGTATTGTTAGTTTATATAATAGTAACTTTGTATTAATTAAAAGGTCAGTGTGTGCAGGTTTTTGCTTTACCCCTACATCTGATTCCACTTTTTAAATGAATCTTGGTCTTTAATAACTTTTTAGGTGTGGCTTCTATTCATCTGGAATGAAAAATTTGTATCCAGACCAACGCTTTGAGGATAATGTTAAAGACTCCTGCAGTATGAGATCAGTGTATACCAAATTCTTCCAATCTAGCAGTTCCAGGCTGGCACTTGTGGGCTCCAGTACTCATACCCAGATAATACCGAGCTTAGGTGTGAGCATGCCCTGGACGTGAAACTAGTCTGTTTTACAACTGCTTAGTGGTCACTGTTGCATGATTCCCCAATGATTACATTTACAGCATTTACATTTACATTACCTCCTTCTGTCTGACCTCCTTCATCAGATCCAGCTGGAAGGCACTGCCAGGACTCAAAGCTGGGTCCTTGTGGTGGTTGGCCAGCATTTCAGACTGCTGCGCCTTCCAAGTGCCATGCTGAAATACATTTGTGTGCTTATTTTTATGTACCAGTTCTGTTTATTATGCATCCCTCTTGCACCATACTTGCATTCTGTCCTCAAAGTGCTGCGCAAATGCATTCCATAATTTAGAAAATTTGCCTCTGGCTTTTGTTAGCTACTTCACATGCTTTGGTGATCTATTCTAGTGAATGTTACAGTACTCCATCATGGCAACTAGAAGAGCCAAGACTTACTTCTTCACACCTTTAAGAAATTCTGATGTAAAACAGGGCCAGTGTGAAGGGTATGACTGCTGAAAGCATAGTAAAAGTCAGAAAGCATAGTAGGACTGGGACTATTTAATCATGAAAATATAGTGTTTTGACGAGGGCAATGAAGAAACATGTAGACATGGTCAAGACGACCTGCTGAAGCTCAAACCGAGCATCAAAATCAGGTGATTTAAGTGACTTTGAACATGGCATGGTTGTTGATGCTGGATGGGCTGGTCTGATTATTTCAGAAGCTGTTGATCTACTGGGATTTTCTCGCACAGCCGTCTCTAGGATTTACAGAGAATAATCCAAAAAAAGAGGAAATATCCGGTGAGTGGCAGTTCTCTGGGACAAAATGCCTAGTTGATGCCATCGGTCAGAGGAGAATGACCGGACTGGTTTGAGATGATAGAAAAGCAACAGTAACTCAAATAACCACTCACTACAACCAATGTATGGCAACTAGAAGGACAACTAGAAGTCTTACTTCTTCACACCTTCTTTTGCAGTTCTGATAGAACAGTGCCAGTGTGAAGGGCATGAATGCTGAAATCATAGTAAAAGTGGCAAGCATGGTGGGACTGGAAGTATTTAACCATGAAAACGTAATGTTTTGAAGAGAGGAATGAAGAAACCGATACTCTCAGGTGTACATTCTCTGCACGTTCCTGTTTCCAGGCCATTACAGGCATAATGGCACAATGCCGATGTGCATGTTTGTGACATGAAATGGAACAGTGGGTTAGATCAGAAAAATGGCAAGAGGCAGATATTCTTCCCTAAGAAAGGATGACCCCCATAAGCACGTGATATTTTCTAAAGGTTTTCAAAACTTGGTCTTTTTCCATGCGGGTTGACGTCTTTTTCTTTCAACTTATCTCAAAGGTTTTCAGACATTTCCTAGACATTGAATGAACTGCGTCATGTTTTTTTTGCCTCTTTGAGCGTCATTGCTTTCTTTGAGAGCCAAGTCTTGTCTCATTTTATGAGACTTTCCAACTAGGCAGCACTGGAGAATAAAAGCAAATATTGAATTATGACTTTAGAATAATGGAATTTGTTAGCTCCCATTGACTGAGCGCACTATTGACTTCAGCATTTTCACTGTTTTCTTTGATAGGGAAGACAGCTGGGCTCTGGTTAATGACTAAGTCTTGACGGATATGTTCCACCCTAACATGCATCACGTCTTTGGTGGGATTTTGTAACATCTCGTTAGTCATTTTTGACAGTGTATGTTATTATAGTAAAAGCCAGCTCCGCTGTATATGCATCTACCCACTTCTGAATTGCACTACTGGGCATTTGTGGATGTAAGAGGTCTCATACGTGCCAGCCTGCTCTCACCTTGGCCAGCGTCTCAAAGACATACTGAATAATAGCTTGGGCATTCACCCACCAAACACATTATGTTTTGAGTTGCTGAGGCCAATCTAAGCTCTCCAGCACACTCCTCCACACAAAGCTCACTTGTTCCCCTTGAGCTTGAGAATGCCTGCAAGGTGCTTCCAGACCCTAATCAAGTAATAAAGCAGGGGAATCCAGACCTCCCAGTGAACCTTTCATCCACATGGAACACAATTTGAGTGTGTTTTATATAGGCTTTGTAATTAGATAGGGTCTTTAAGATATTGGAAGAGTGTAGATATTTGGATGGCTGCGTTGGAGATTGGCTGTGTCTGAAAGAGGGGAGGCTGGTCGGAGATCTAATAAGCCAATCACAGGAAAGCAACTCAATGCATTTAGGCATGTGGACATGGTGAAGATTACCTGCTGAAGTTCAAGCCAGTCATCAGAATGTTGAAGAAAGGTAATTCAAGTGACTTTGAATGTGGTATGGTTGTTGGTGCTAGATGGGCTGGTCTGAGTATTTCAGAAACCGCTGACCTACTGGGATTTTCATTAGTAGGGTTTACAGAGAATGGTCAGAAAAAAAGAACATATCCAGTGAGCATCAGTTCTTAAGAAGAAAATGCATTATTAATGTCAAATGCCAAAAGAGAATGGCCAGACTGGTTTGAGCTGATAGAAGGGCAACAGTAACTCAAATAATCATTCGTTACAATCAAGGTATTCAGAAAGGCATCTCTGAATGGCCAACATGTCCAACATTGAAGCAGATGGGCTACAGCATTTTCCACTCCTGTCCGCTAAGAATAGGCAGCTGAGGCTACAATTTGCACAGACTCACCAAAATTGAACAACAGAACGTTGGAAAAATGTTATACCTGGGCTGAATATACTCAATTTCTGATGGCTACTTCCAGGAGGAAAACATGCCATGTCACAAAGCTTAAATCATCTCAAACTGATTTCTTGAAGATGACAAGCAGTTCATTATAATCAATATTCTCTGATGTTGAAATGGACCTTAATTTTTGAGGATTGTGCAATGGACCTAGTTTATTCTGTGTCATGAAGAATTCAGGCATTTTTGTATATATATATATATCTACACACACAGTGGTGCTTGAAAGTTAGTGAACCCTTTAGAATTTTTTATGACCTAAATCATCATCAGATTTTCACACAAGTCATATAAGTAGATAAACAAAGCCCAGTTAAACAAATTAGACAAAAATATTATACTTGGTCATTTATTTATTTAGGAAAATTATCCAATATTACATATTAGAGTATATATATATATATATATATATATATATATATATATATATATATATATATATATATATATATATATATATATACACTGCCTCAAAAAAATAAAGGGACCACTTGGAGTTCCCTTTATTTTTTTGAGCAGTATATATACAGTATATCATGTTGAGCTGTGGTAGACTTGTGAGCCTCCACTCTAACTTAGGTAGTGGAAAAAGGAGTCCTCGTTATTTCCTGGTCAGCAAATATGATTAAGTCTTACTGTGCAAGCTGTGGTCTACCCTCAGTGACCCTCCTAATTCTGTGATAGTCGTGATTTCACTGCCGAGTATCAATGTTCCTCACGTCAGCAAGAAACCAGTCATGTTTTGGCACACTTTTTCTGACATGATATCTGGGCTCTGTTCTGTAGCTTACAACAGGGTAAGTCCTGGATTTGCCATCTCTCCAAAGAAAAAGAAAATACATGGTGTAGCAATTGAAATCTCTTGTTACCTCCTCCTGGGGTTTCACAACTGGCCTGACCACTAGTAGTGTGCTTCAAAAGCCTACTTAAGCCTTTGAGACGAGAGGAAATGTATTACAGAGAGACATAAAAGACGTACGCTTGGTTATAGTGTAGAGTT
Organism: Ancistrus triradiatus; assembly: GCA_025084515.1. Classification (NCBI taxonomy): domain Eukaryota; kingdom Metazoa; phylum Chordata; class Actinopteri; order Siluriformes; family Loricariidae; genus Ancistrus; species Ancistrus triradiatus. The sequence goes on from JAJAGP010000091.1 coordinate 837,108, forward strand.
TCTTTCAGCCCACGCTGAGGATTAGGGTGAGCTGTGGGTTTACTGTGGTGCTGCGATGTGTGTATCCATTCAGCGTATCTGAACTTGCATGCACGCTTTTTGAGATGATATCATGAGGACAGTGCCGTATCATATTCACCCTACATTGCAGCTTTATGAAAGCTGGAGTAGTTTTGGCTGATGTAGTATTCCCTGATCACTCTCATGTCTGATTGTTTTCCAGCCGTTTGGCTCCACTCCTGTCTGGGCTTTTGGAAACATTTGCAAGGTGTTTAAGACGCTCCATGCCTCATTTGATTCACACACTTTCTGTATCCTTAGATTTTGGGTTTGCTTTCTAAAATAAATACAACCAGATATTTTCTTCCTTATGCCCTAGCCTGCTTCAAAATTTATCAAAACTTAAGCGAAATAAAGAAATAGTACTTCAAAATCGCTTAATGATTAACAAATCTTGCTGGAACAGCTGCAACACAGCTTGAAAGCCAGGGTTTGATCTTTGCTGCTTTGAGTTTGGCATGTTCTTACAGTGCTCTGCTTTGCACCCAGGTCTGATCCCACTTCAGCTTACTATCTGTGAGCAATTGTGTTCCATTTAATGTACACTGATGTCCTCTTACCCTAAAAAAGCCTGGCAGGTGGATTACCAAGTCAAAGTTTTGTACAGTCTAACCTTGTGGTCTCGCCTAACTCCGTTTCATGGCTATTTTTGGCGAGAGGCGATTTTGGCGACTTAACGAGATTACAAAGAACTAGACAAAGGCAGTGACATTCATACCTGATGTTGACGTGTGTTACTGAGCAGCCCTACTGATCATATTTACAAAATACAGAAACGTGTAGTGGGGCAAAAAAGTATTTAGTCAGCCACTGATTGTGCAAGTTCTCCTACTTAGAAAGATGAGAGAGGTCTGTAATTTTCCTCATAGGTACACTTCAACTATGAGAGACAAAATGAGAAAAAAAATTCAGGAAATCACATTGTAGGATTTTTAAAGAATTTAATTGTAAATCATGGTGGAAAATAAGTATTTGGTCACCCACAAACAAGCAAGATTTCTGGCTCTCACAGACCTGTAACAACTTCTGTACCTGTAACCTGTAACAGCTGGGACTAAAGTAACAAAGGCTACCATCAGTAACACACTACGTCGAGAGGGACTCAGATCCTGCAGTGCCAGGCGTGTTCCCCTGCTTAAGCCAGTACATGTCCAGGCCCGTTCTGAAGTTTGCCAGAGAGCATATGGATGATCCAGAAGAGGATTGGGAGAGTATCATGTGGTCAGATGAAACCAAAATAGAACTTTTTGGTAAAAACTCAACTCGCTGTGTTTGGAGGATGAAGAATGCTGAGTCGCATCCCAAGAACACCATACCTACTGTGAAGCATGGGGGTGGAAACATCATGCTTTGGGGCTGGTTTTCTGCAAAGGGGACAGGACGACTGATCCGTGTTAAGGGAAGAATGAACGAGGCCATGTATCGTGAGATTTCAAGCCAAAACCTCCTTCCATCAGTGAGAGCATTGAAGGTGGAACGTGGCTGGGTCTTCCAGCATGACAATGATCCCAAACACACCGCTCGGGCAACGAAGGAGTGGCTCCGTAAAAAGCATTTCCAGGTCTTGGAGTGGCCTAGCCAGTCTCCAGACCTCAACCCCATAGATTTGTGGAGGGAGTTGAAAGTCCATGTTGCATCACTGCTCTAGAGGAGATCTGCATGGAAGAATGGGCCAAAATACCAGCTACAGTGTGTGCAAACCTGGTGAAGACTTGCAAGAAACGTTTGACCTCTGTCATTGCCAACAAAGGTTATGTTACAAAGTATTGAGTTGAACTTTTGTTGTTGACAAAATACTTATTTTCCACCACAATTTACAATTAAATTCTTTAAAAATCCTACAATGTGATTTCCTGGATTTTTTCCCCTCATTTTGTCTCTCATAGTTGAAGTGTACCTAGGACGAAAATTACAGACCTCTCTCATCTTTCTAAGTAGGAGAACTTGCACAATCAGTGGCTGACCAAATACGTTTTTGCCCCACTGTACATGTATAATTTCTATTCATCACATCGTATATTTTGCCCAAAAGCATCTTTAACGAAAATGGGAGTCGATAAGGGGGTGTGGCCAGTAGCACGGCACAATATTGCCATACGGTGCAATCTGTGTAGGCAACCCTGTCAGTAGGAGGTAAGTGGCACCTAACTACCAATCTCCTGAAATTTTGGCAGCTTAATGGAGTAGAACTTCATTGTTGGCAAGACCTTGTCACATTTCAAACTTGGTGGGAGTCGAGGTTGGCAGCTTGTCGAGGTAAAGGGCATGGCGTCCTGCCATCATAAGTGGCGAGATATGAGTTTGGCGAGATAACAGGGGGTTAGATAAAGAGGTAAGACTGTAAATGAGTGTGTGATGTCTTACAAAAGACTGGTGCCAGTAAAGAGCGTGTGCCCATCTAGCATATTCGCATCGGCTCCAGGCCAAATGCCACCCAGACTGAAGATGAACAAATGTATATGCAGTTCTCTCATGCACGCATGTATGATAATCCATGCTTATATAAAGCTGGTAGGCTTGGTTGCCAGTTTGGTGGGCAGCCCTCCTTCATTTCACTGCATGCCAAAATGTACCAAATTCTTCAGGAATGAGTGAAACAGCATGCACAAGATCTTGCTTCGTGCTCTGTAATATTTGACTCATCTCACATCGTATTGTAATCAGTAAGAACAAGGTCAGCACTCCTTAGGATGATTAGACGATGTTTAAACCTGTTTAGAGTGACAAGACACTTTTGATTGATGTTGAGCCAAAACAGGCCTGTATTGGTTGATACAGCTCCAGGATGGAAGAGTTGTCGAAGCATGATTTCTTGTGCAATCTAGATTACATAAACTCAATGGATTAACTGGGACACATGAGCTCATCTCAGATCACAGGCTCAAATCGTAACAAGTCCACAGACATCCAAACTAGAAGAAAATACAATACTGTGCAAAAGCCTCAGGCTCCCATTACAGTAGTTTTGTTGTTTTAGCAATGGTAATATGTCCATATATAACACAATGTCAATGATTGGACCCAAAAATTTCAAAATTGGATTAGTCACTCCATAATACTCTTTTCCACTGATCTTCATTCCAATCTCTGTGAGCTTTAACATATCTTAGTCTTTTCACCCTGGGCACCTTCAGAAAAAGTCGTTTCTTGGCTGCTATCCATACAAAAAGACCATTCCTGGTCAAGCTTCTTTGGACTGTAGAAGGGTCAACTTTGCATCCTGATGAAGCTGAGAGATGCTGCTTTTGCTTGAGAGTGAGGGGAGGTCACACGAAATTCTTGTCAATGTAAGCTGAGATTTTTTTCCCTTAGTTTTTGTATTTTTACATTTTTAATTTCCTGTATTTTCTTGTTGCATTCTACTAAAGACACTGAAAAATAATTCTATATTGTAATTTCTTAAACAACAAATCTAATGGTGGCCTAAGACTTTTGCACAATACCATGTTTTGGGCCATGTTCACCCTGAATCCTGTTGCCAAATTCTGATGTTTTTTTTTTTCCTCAGATGAGAGAGATGTTTTATTTAATTCATGTCAGTGTGAAAGGCAAAAGTCCCATTCACTCAGACTTTTCCTGTTTCGATCTGGGAAGTTTTCATATGTGGCACTGAAATTTGATACATATCTGATATATGGCGATGTGACCCCGGTCAGATAGGACCTCTTGAGGCTTCAACAGCTCATTGCTAGAATATACACCTCTTTTGATAGCCTTTGGAAATCCCAGAGCTCATCTGCTTGGAGTAACTTGAAATACTCTGGCATCAGAACATTTCGATGTGGATCGGCATTGCAAAACTCATGGACAATCCAACAAACTGAGGATGATGCCAAATTTGGTTAGCTTATGTGTGGTAATCTACTGTCGTGTTCAGCCAGGGCAATCTAACCCCTGCTCACTTTTTAGTGATATGAATTGCCTTGAAATGAATTCACAAGTCTTAAAGAAAGATGGCTGCCTTTTCATTTTATCGTTTTCATTTTGTATCTGTAAAGCCGTCCATGTCATGGCCCCACCACTCCTGGTTACAGTCTCACATAAACAGTTTTCTCCACAGAATCAGCTGCCCAAAGCTCCTCAGAAGACATAAATATCTTGGCCTTCTTTACCTCCTTGTCCTCATAATTGCTACACATCAATGTGATCAACAAATTTAGTGTACCAATCACTATTCTAGGCTCTGTTTTTGTTTGTTCCATTCTGAGGAGTCGTTGTGGTTGGCTCGATGTTCTGTATATGAGTCAGTTCAAAAGCATCCCCTGTTCAGACTTGCATTAGATACAGGAGATATTAAAAAGGAAATGTGAACAGCCACAGCTACTTTTACCTGCACTGTGAACGTTCCCTTCATACAGTCTTAAGCCAGGTTAAACTAGACTTTTGTGAAAGGTAGGCGAAGCAAAGAGTCAAGTGTGTGTGCTTGGCCTTGGCTAGAGATATTGCGGTGATAATGAGAGAGCATTTCAGCAGAGTACTTCTGACTTTTCGCTTCGGAGGAGAAGGAGGGCTACGAAAGAGAAAATTTTGTGCGTTCATCATGTTCTCAGCTCAGAAAAAAACTATGTGTTCTATAAAATATTGCGTTTACACACGGCTACAGTCAAAATTTCCTCCATTTTGCTTCTGCAGTACTACTATACAAAGGAAATGTGTTAACTTCAGGTTGTTTTAACTGTAAATATGTTAAATAAAGCATATTATGAATATTATGTGCTTGAGTGAAGCAGCAATCTAACCCGCTAGCCCACAGCAGGCCCTAGATTTGAGTCTCAGCAGTGCCTTCTCTCTGGGTCGAGCATCACTTGCAGACACAACTGGCTTTGTCTGAATGAGGTGAGGTCGGACGAGGGATCATCCTTCTATCTTCCACCAACAAACTGTGGCTGCCCCGCAAACAGACAACAAAGCCGCACCTCTTTTCCTTTGTTGGTCCATTGTTCTCCTCATCGCACCATTGCCTAGCCTTAGCCCTTGTGCTGTTCCTGTTTTAGGTTTGTTGTATCTTTTGTGCATTAGCTTCCTTTGGTATTTTTGCACAGAACATTTTTGCAAAGCTTTCTTTGTTTACGATTTCTGCCGTTGTCCTGACCTTGTGTTTTACTATTTAGTAAATGGGTAAAGATGCAGGGGCAGCACAGTGGTGCACTGGTTAGTGCTGTTGCCTCACAGCTCCAGAGGCACCCGACTGCTGTCTGTGTGGTGTTTGCATGTTCTTCATGTTTGAGTGGGATTCTGGGAACTCCAGTTTCCTCCCACATTCATTAAGTCATTTGGCATCCTGGCACCCTGTCCAAGGATGGTTCACACCTTGCGACCTGTGCTGCCGGTTAGACCCCGTTTCCCTCTAGACCCTGAATTGGATCAAGTGGGATAGAGTGTGAGTGAGTAAATATGCTGTCCTCCAGCAACCTCCACTGAGTATATTTGTTATTTGCAGCATGGTGAAACAGGTTTCTGTATTGGTAGATTGAGGTGCATGCATAAGTAGAAAGAGGGTAGAGTAAAACCTCTATATACTGTTACACTCTGTCATAGGAACAAGTTGTCTAAATCTACAAATGCTCAGACTGTGTGTATGATGTATAACTGTATATTCCTCAATACTTTGCCAATGGGTATGATTTCTTGATTTCTTACTTTCTATCTCATCTTTCTCTTCAGATGTGGATGAGTGTGACATAATGTGTGGCAAGCATGGCTACTGTGTGAACATAAACGGATCTTATAGTTGTCAGTGTGACCGAGGATTTGACAACTCACCTGACGGCCAAGGCTGTGTTGGTATGGAAAGCTCTCTAGGTATGTAACTATCTGTAACTGAAAAACAATTAAACTAATTGTTTATAAATGTTTTGTGACTGTGCAGACGTTAATGAGTGTGAGATGACCGATCGGCTGTGTGGTGAGGCGCTGTGTGAGAATGTTGAGGGAACCTTCCTGTGCCTCTGCCTCAATGACAATGAGGAATTTGACCCAGTTACTACCCAGTGCAGCCCGCGTCGCATGGACTTACCAGGTAAGGAATTAATGAAGTATCTAATGGACTCTTTTTTTTCATTCAATAGATTCTTTTTTTTACAGAAGAAATCTAATTTCATCTTTCAATAATATGTGTAAATAAAAAGTATTTTTTTTCTGAGACCATACTATACTGAAAGCAGTAGTTTGTTTTCATTATACTGTAAGCTTATTGCCATGGGCATGTTCAGTTCACTGATATCATCATATATAGTAGGGGTGTAAAGATGCATCATGCCACGGTGCATCACAATGCAAAAATGTCAGTTGTTACAGGCATTCTGTTTATTACGCCATCTAATGCAATTGCATTTTTGAACACAAGGGGGCATCATACATCATGCACCCATACACATTTAAAGCTCCTGTTAATTTATTTTCACTGCAGCAGAATAAAGATTCTTTTTGTTTACATTTTTATACCAGAAACGTTCACATTATTTTGAATTGGTATTCTTCAGAAATAAAAGAAATGTTTTCACTCAGTTATTTAATATATGGTGAGTTACAATAGTGCATTTTAATTACAATTTTAAAGCTGTTTCTAGTAAATTTATTTATTTTAAACGTATTCAAGAAAATGTGTGTTGTTTGGCATTGTTTACACTTAAGAAAGAAAAAAAACCTCAAGAAAATTGAATCATAAACTCAGCATTATGAATTGAATCACAAAGCGAATCGTAAGCCGAGTGTATCGTTATACCTGTAATACATAGCATTCAATAAAGTCCATACGGAGATTTTTCAATTTCGATACTGATACTGCAGCTTCAGGGTAAAATCTGGTTTACTGTGTGGATTCATTGTTGTGCAGTTCATTGTTAAACTGTCCCTTGTCCGACATGCGTTGCTTTATGTCCTGTATGTGAGAATCATGTCAGACATCACAGGCTCTGTCTCTTCTCCTCCCCCAGCTGACTTGGATGAAGACCAGTGGAAGGAGTGCTACTACAACCTCAACGTTGCTAATTTCTGTGAAAATGTGCTCTCTCGCAACGTCACCAAACAGGAATGCTGCTGCACTGTCGGCGCCGGCTGGGGGGACAACTGCGAGGTCCACCCATGTCCAGTGAATGGTCAAGGTACAGGGTCAAAAATTGAGATGGAATATCAAGCTGGCTGAATCCTCTCATATATCACCGTTAAATGAGTATTTAATGTCATGTTTAAGTGATTTTTAATTGGATATGTTTTGATCTGTCCTCAGCGGAGTTTGATTGGCTCTGTCCACATGGTACTGGCATTCTGTCCGTCTCAGTCCAAGGGCTTAATGAGCCCATTCTCAAAGGTATATCCACATTACAGCTCTTTTTGTAAGAAGCCTAAATGATACAGTGAAACAAAAGTAACACTGTTGGGATCATAATTGCTATTTTTTTTTCTTTTTCTGATATTCACAAATCACAAAATCATTCAAAGACTATACAGACAAAGTTTGTGGACTCAAAAATTCTTCTCAAATGCCTTTCTACTAGATTTTGGAACATGGCTATGAGGTCGGCTTCTGATGTTAGATCGTAAGCCCTGGCAATTCCAGTGCATTTTCAAAATGTCTTATGTTTTTGTGCAATCCAGCCATGTTCTCAATCAAAGTTGCTAAACCAATTCTCAGTGGACTTTGTTGAATTACAGCAGGGCAGAAAGTTGATGATCAGGCTTGTTGAAAGCAGAAACCTATAAAGGTGTCATATTGAGAGCCACAACCCATTCTACTGACACTGTTTGTCTATAAAGAATCCAGAAATGTTTGCTTTATATTATGAATGTGTTACGATGTGCTATGAAGTGAGTGCTGCTGAAATAACACCTCTCAATTATTAGGTGTCCACAAACGTTTGTCAATATCGTGTGCATTTGTCTATAAGTGCTGACTAGCGTGAGTTAGAGGGGGTGTTAACAGTATTTTGGCAATGCTGGGACATGAAAATTGTCTGCATTTGTTAAGAATTATGTCCTGATTTTTTCCAAACACTACTACAGCCAAACATTGTCATCTGTATACACCTAATTCCAAGAAATGGTCTGGATAGTGAATACTCATATAATGGGAGTGCAGCTTCATTATTTATGGGGAAAATCCTATCTTGCTCCTCTGTATTCAAAACAATGGCAACATTTTAATGAAGCCAACATGATATAGTGGGACTTTCTGATTGCCCTCCTGTCTGCCCGTTCTGTATGGTGTGGATGAGGATTCATGTCTCTAACAGTAGGGTCTCTTTCATCACATGTACTGCAGCATGCCTGAACAAAAATGTGCATAAGCATGCAAATCTCCTACTGTCACACCGCTGTTTCTTCTTGCACTGAATAGAATGAAAATGGACGGTGTAGGTAGAGGTAAAGAAGCCAATCAGAACAGAATGTCCTTCTGTTATTTTTCGATTGACATTTGTAATATCAGGTAGTGGTTTGCTTAGAGGGTTAGTGGATAAGAAATAGCTGATACAGAAGTTTGATATTGGGTTTTGACTGCATGTAAATTTTATCTCCTCATTACAAGAGATGTATGAATTTTTACATGCATGTTTTTTATGGCAGACCAAGCATTAAATTGTTTACCAGCTTATTAAATCCTGTCGCCCTCAGATGCTGACGAGTGCGAGATGTTTGGTGCAGAATTTTGTAAAGATGGTTTTTGCTTAAACACCTACTCGTCGTATTCCTGCTTCTGTCGTAGTGGCTATTTCTACGACAACGTTCTCATGCAATGTGTCGGTAAGTTTTTGAGTTCGTGGAGCATATTTGTACTGGACTGCCATTATTAAATATTTTCTGATTACAATATTATCACATACTCTTGTGAAAGGAAAATGAAGTTATCTTATCTAAGAGATGAACTGCTTGTGCTCTTTAGTGTTATAACACATAATACAGGCTCAACACAAAATCAAATTTAATGTTCAAATGAACACACATTGATTTGATTATTTCACATATGTATGAGATTTCCAGCCCTTTATCTGTATCTAATTTCTATCATTACATTCAGCTCAATCTGTCATAACATCACTGTTCTCCATGTCAGGCCAACTGTGTACGCTACTTTTATAATCATGGTACTGAATGTTCGGAATGGATTTGGGAGTGTTGCTAACAGAGAGGACTAACTTTTTACGACATTAGCAAGTAGTTTCCATTCTGCAGACTAACATTAGCAGTGTGGACAGTGTGGTTCATGCTATATTACATTCATATATGAGGACACAAACCACTCTGTAGTACTGCCTCCAAATGCACGTGTGCATGTGTATAGGGCACAGACCCCTCAAATCTACCTATACACCATCAACTTCATGGGACTGTACAGCTTAGAGAAGGACATCCTGCCTAAAAACCTTGATTTACAATGCATTCTGAGAGTCTTCAGACCCTTTCACTTTGTTCACATTTATGTTGAGGCCTTGTGATTAATAAAAAAAAGTCAAGTTTTTCCCCCATCATTTTGCACTCAATACCACATAATGACAAATTGAAAACAGAATTGTAGAAGTTTTTGCTAATTTATTTAAAAGGAAAAACTAAAATATTGCATTGACATAAGAATTCAGACCCTTTACTCGGTACTTAGTTGAAGCACTTTTGGTAGCAAATAGGAACTTTCAGTGCAGCAGAGGTTTTTATAACCTTCTCCAGATCTGTGCCTCCACACAATCCTGTCTCTTGAGCTCTACAGGCAGTTCTTTCCTCCTCATGGCTTGGATTTACTCTGATATACATTGTTAGCTGTGAGACCTTATATAGATAGGTTTGTGTTTTTTCCAAATCATGTCAAGTCAACTGAATTTACCACAGGTGGACTCCAATCAAGGTGTAAAAACATCTGAAAGATCGTCAAGAGAAATAAGGTGCCCCAGAGCTATATTTAAAGTGTCATAGCAAAGAGTCTGAATCATATGTCCATGTGAAATTGTTGTTTGTAATAAATTTGCAGAAATGTCTAAAATTATTTTCACTTTGTCATTATGTGTGGAGTTCAGAATAATTGGGAGTATTATTATTATTATTATTAATAATTTTATTTTATTTTATTTATTTATTTATTTATTTTTAAGCACACGGCCTCAGCATAACAGAATGTGAAGAAAGTGAAAGAGTATGAAGACTTTGTGAATGCATTGTATATACAGTGCTCTGAGACCACTATTGTTTGGCTATTTGTGGGGAAGGATTCATAACACAGCAGGATAATGACCCTACACACACCTCATGAAGATCTAATAGGATCAAAGAGTCTGACTGGCATGGGTTTTCCTCCATAGCAACCTGACCTAGAATGCATCAAAGCATGTATTTGGGCGTAGGGTCACTTGAAGATGGAGAAAGCCCAAGCATTCAGTAACATTTACAGATTCAACCCATCATACACATTGTATGATTTGTAATTAAAAACATTGTATTATAGTAGAGAAAAATAGAAGCATTTTCACTAGAGGGCTTAGAATTTTGCCCCCCCCCCCCCCCCCCCCCAACTGTATATATGGGACTGTGGTGGCCTAGTGGTTAAGGTGCAGGACTATGAACCAGAAGGTCCAGGGTTCAAATCCCACCTCAGCCAAGCTGCCTCTGTTGGGTCCTTGAGCAAGACCCTTATCCCACAATTGCTTGGATTGTAAGACTGTACCAATTGTAAGTCGCTCTGGATAAGGGCGTCTGCTAAATGCTGTAAATGTAAATATATGCTGACCAAGTTTAGTGGTAAGAAGAGTGTAGAGGTAGGAAGAACAATAATTGTTCTTTATCTTGAGACTGAGAGTCTTTTTATAAGCATTAGCAAATACATCAGCTGCATTAATATGCTAAATATCTTGCTACTCACAAACAAGCTGTCAAATATGCAACAATATAGGTGCTCCCCAGTTTGATGGGGTTACATTCCAATAAACCCAACATAAGTGGAATGTATAGTAAAGCGCTTAGTTTCACTATATATATATTAGTCTAGTCTACCTTAAACATGCTTAAAACACTTCCATTAACCTACAAAATCATAATTTTATAATATTGTTGAATATCGCATGTGTTTTATTGAATAATGTATTGAAACTGCCAAACAACTAGAACATGGTTAGTGCTCTGCTGCCTGGGTGCCCAGGATCTGCGGGAGAGTATTGTACTTGCCAGGGGAAAAACTGAAATTCAACATTCAGAATGCGGTTTCTGGAGAATGTTAATTTATGTGTATTATCTGATTAGCATCGTAAGTAAAAAAATCATAAACTGAACCATTGCAATCTGGGGAGAGCCTGTATAGCATTCCCCTACATGTGTTTCAATTTATGTATTTGCACATTCTAAGCTGAGAGTATGTAACACAGTTTGTGTATGTTTCTCAGACTACAACGAATGTTCAGAGGAGAATCCGTGTGAAGGAGGAGTGTGTGTGAACACACCAGGATCTTTTAATTGTTTCTGTAGTCCTCCACTGATTCTGGACAGTACACAACATCGTTGCATTTCCTCCAACAGCTCAGAGAGTAAGACTGACTAATACCTCATCCACTGATCTGCTCTTCTGATTTTGTACAGAAATGATATTATTCTAATTTAGAATCTCACTGTATTTACTCTATTTCATCCAAGTATACATCTTTCTGTTGCTGTGATTATAGGTGGACCTCATCATGACTTTGATGAAGCTGATATTCACACGGACATCTGCTGGAGGGATTTGAAACCAGATATGACGTGCATTCATCCCATGCATGGTATTTCGACCACCTACACTGAGTGCTGCTGCCTTCATGGTGTGGCCTGGGGGTCACAGTGTGCCCTCTGCCCCAGCAGATCATCTGGTGAGGGTTTACAACTTTTTACATCCATGCACACTGACCCCACATTTAGGCAGACAGCCATAAATCACCTCACATTGCCTAAATTACTACAAGTATACGTCGCTTAACAGCCATGATACGCTCTGTGAAATTGCACGTTATGCCATTTGGACATTGTCCCAGCACAATATAATATTAAAGCAATAAGGCACGAGAGGGTGTGCATTATTGTGAATATATCACAGGATAGAGGTATTGTTAAGCTCGACGCGAAGCGGAGGGCCGTAACGCCTCTTTCCTGTGATATATTCACAATAATGCACCCCCTCTCGTGCCTTATTGCTTTTATACCACAGTTCCGTTATCGTCATTTATTGTTAGATTTTAAGATAAAAAGGACAGAAAAAACGATTTGTTTATCACCCTTCGCAAGGTAAAATAGTTCCATTCTATCGTTACCCCCCGGCTAAGCCCTTCAGTCATTAAAGTCGAGGAACAGAATTGCCTATAACTGTTTATAATTCAGACAATAAACACAAATATATCGATTGGTACGTTTGAATTTATTAAAAAGAAAGTTATTCAGCAAGTAAAATGGGTCGGGTTTACAAGGCAAGCTGTTACTAAGATCCACTATTCTACCGACTGAAGCAAATCGGAGTGAGATCCTGGTGTTCTAACCAAAGTCTAGGATCCTGTTTGATTAGCGATTATAAACTTTTATGTTGAAGCTCTTAATGTTAATCTGATCAGTCAGAAATGTAACGACAGAGTTACAGAGCATCAGCAGCTTCTCTGGGTTAGAGCTGGACTTACAGATAACGTACCTGTCAGATCAACGAACGCCCGATTAGCCGCGGATGGTGTTTAATGAAAGATGCAGAGTTTAAGTCCAGCAAACGACGTCTTTGTGAGTGATGAGACTGATTCAGGTCATTTTTGTTGATGGGACAAAAACTGATCTTCAGTCTCGTTGCTCTTCAGCTGAGCTGTGAATCCATTAAGAGCGCGGGAGACATTTAAAGTAGTGACTTTGTTTCGCTTTTCCAGCGCTTCCAAATCCTAAAGGTGATAAATCTTTGGCTCAGGTGGTCATTAATAGCTTCATCTTTCAAATTCATATAATTTTCAAAACCAATAGATTTTATAAAGTAATTATAACTTTCATTTCGCTCTGGCGGGCGTCGTTGCTAGGTTACGTGTGTGCCGCGGATTAATACTTATAGAGCGTCTGTCACAGTGCCATTATCGTCAATAATGTCACGGCAAAAGACGACTCTCAGCCAATCAGATTGCAGGGTCGGAACTAACTGTGGTATAAACTGTACTTAATGCTATATGGGTTACTACAGTGTACCAGTACTGACTAAATAACCAAGATACTGTAGTGTATCCCATACACTGATATATTGATTTTCTATATATTTTGTATATTATATAGCCTTTATTATATACCTTTTACCCTGTGTGTGCTCTCTCTCTCTCTCTCACTCACACACACACACGGAATTAGAAACTGTCTTTATTTGACAGTTGCAACTTATTGTCTGTTGTATTTATGAGACTCGAGCAGTTTTTTTCAGAAGCTGGAAGAGATAAAGTACCTCTTACTGTGCTTTGTTTCACCCATGTGCTGTGTCAGCTTTCTGCCACATATGGAAAGTAATTCTCAAATAGAATTTAATCCGCATCTGTCCTGCGATCCATTTATGGAGCACAGATCCAGTGCCCACCTGAGTAACACCTGCTCATCATCATCACTTTGCTATAAGAAGCACAGCACCAGCCAAACACCGCTAAGCATTCAGTCTGCTCACGCTGACGCCACATATTGTGTTATGTACAAGAATGAAAGAATATAATAAAGTTATACTTTTCCGTAGGTTTTGCGAACAAAAAATCCTAAATGTAAAGACATAGCCAACCGTGCATGTGTGATCCCTGACCTGGCTGGAAGGCACCACTGGGACTCAAACCTGAGTTTCTGAGGTGACGGCTAGGAGGGCTAATGATTTTACACCTTGAATCACATCTTCGTTAAGCATGCAGAATAGCTTCGTTATTTTTTTACACTTTTCTGGTGAATAACAAACAATAATGTAAAATTAAAAAAACTCATACTTGACCATCCCTTGTGTCCTCATAGAGCATTTTGCCATGTTATGTAACCTGCCCGGGAGACACTCGGATGGTCTGCGGGAGCACCCCGGCTTTGAATATGGACCTGATGCCTCCCCTGATGGACAGTACTGGGATAACTACGGAACTCTGGGAGGTGAGACCTACTACGATCCTGAAGGTCCAACAAGAGGTTCCACCGTCCCTAATCCTTCAAATGAATATGGCTTTAGAGGGGCACCACAAGTACCTGTGCACAGGCCCAGAGAGTACCACCCCCCCCGCAGAGTGGATCCCTACAGAGGTAACTAACTAACTAAACTGCATCATTACAAATATGTCCTCTTCACATTTTTACTCTTTTGAATATCTGCATCTGAAGATGTGATATTATACGTCAGCTCTAAACATATCCTCAATTAGTTTTTGCAGATGGCATAAAATTGTTTAAAATAATTCCAAGGATGAAGAAGTACACTTAGTAATTCAGAAAGGGTGTATTTTTGGGGGGGTTCTTCTCTTCCCCTTCCGCCAACCTCCAACAAATCATGAGTTTACGAGCTGTGTGCTAGTAGCCATTATGAATGTTCTAGCCCTTAATCTCCTGATGGTGTCTGTCACTCTACTTGTAGGTCATAGTGCAGGATTTGAGGGCCTGCAAGCAGAAGAGTGTGGCATCTTGAACGGATGTGAAAATGGTCGGTGCGTCCGGGTAAGAGAGGGATACACTTGTGACTGCTTTGATGGCTATGAACTCAACCTAAGCAAGATGGCATGTATTGGTAAGAACTTTTTAGGGTTTCTCTATTACACATCAGCACCAAAAGGGACTGGTAGGATGAACATGGGGCTGTGGGAGACAGACAAACAGGACAGGAATACAAATGATTCAAGAGCGGGAAACATTAGATAGCCAGGCTTTAGATAGATAGTGTAAAGTTTGGGCACGCCTGGCCTGTGTCACAAAACATTTTAGGCAAGCCTTCAGTGACAGTGACAAAACTAACAATATAAATAATGCTGTGAGCTCTTCAGGACAAGGCAAATGCAAAACAGCTTTGAACAGAACTAGTTTCTATCATATGATAAAAATCACACTGATGTTTCTGAGACACTGTATTTCCATTCAGATCTTCCCAGAATTTGTCCATCAAACACACATCTCTTGGATTTCACTCAAAAATGTATCTCATCGTGTCATCACACAGAAGTGACGACAAGGACGAATCAAAACCAGAAAGCAGTTTGCTCTGCACTGAGCCAACAGGCTTAAAAATCACTGATTCATAGCCACCTCTTCCTGTGTACGGCTATTATGCAACCATAATAAAAATACTAAATCATTATCACAGCCTTCCAAATGTGTAAGCAATAGAATTCCATTGGATCAAATTAATTACAATCATAACTCAACCTAAGCAAGATAGCATGTATTGGTAAGGTCTTTTTTAAGCTGTCTGTATTACACATCAGCACCAAAAGGGACTGGTAGGATGAACATGGGGCTGTGGGAGACAGACAAACAGGACAGTAACATATGAGGCGAGAGCAAGAAACATTAGATACCGAGGCTTTAGATTAGAAAGTGGGGGCACCCCTGGTGTGTGTCACATGGTTGCAGACCCAGCCCCTATCCTGAGGAGCACGGAGACTTGGATACCCTCCCCTGGCAACAACACAGTAATGCGTTGTATACGCACAGACAGACATATCTTCAGAGGAGCCAGCGCCATTTCACTGAGCCCCTCTGGTTCAAACCCTGTCTCTGGAGAAGAGAGGTCTGTCGGTTACAGAGTTGTTTTACAGGTTACAAGTGCAGTGGGGTTTCCTGGCAACAAAAGTGTAGATGTGTGGTTTCCTTTCACTGAACGAGTCCAAAGTGGTTACTGACACCATAAAGTCAGGTTGCACTTCATGCAGATTCTGTTCTCAATGTGTTTAAACCAGATTATTGCATTGCCACCAAGGTGTTGGTGCTCAAGTGCTAGTGCTCCTTGGTTGGAATTACTTGTATCACATGTTGCTTACCAGCAGTACCCCCTTCATCCATTCCTGGAGAACACAGACGGGCAAGTAATTATTCCCTGAATGGGATGCCAGTCTATTGCAAGGCTGAATAGGGGTATATGTTGCAGCATCGGGGTGATCCTCCCCTCCTTCAGACATCATGTCGGAAGGCACCACTGGGTGAACAGAAAAAGTGAGAAGTGATAGTATTACATCTGAACAATAGTAGTTCTCGCTGTCTCAAAAAATAAAAGATAAAGAAATAAACAAACCTACAACTCACTCAACAGTCAATTTTAACCTCAAGGGTTGTAGTTTACACAATATTTATTTCAATTTTGCCTTAGAAAATATTTTAGGCAAGCCTTCAGTGACAGGTATTCAATTCCAACAAAATTCTGTGAGCTCTTCAGGACAAAGCAAATGCAGAACAGGTTTGAACAGAATTAGGTTCTATCACAAGATAAAATCACACTGATGTTTCATTAATATCTTTCCAGAATGTATCCATGGAACACGCATCTCTTGGATTTCCCTCAAAAATGTATCTCATCATGTCATCACACAGAAGTGTCGACAAGAATGAATCAGAAATAGAAAGCAGTTTGCTCTGCACTAGAACAGAGCCAACAGACTTAAACATCACTGATTCATAGCCACCTCGTCCAGTGTATAGCTATTATGCAGCTGTACTAAATACTAAATCATTATCACAGCCTTCCAAATGTGTAAGCAGTTGAATTGAGTTGGGTCAAAGTCATTACAATCATGAAATTATAGTCAAAACACAACAGCACTTGTTTTGTATTTTCTCGTTTTTACCCCCACATTATCCTCGTTAGGGTTGGGGGGGGGGGGGTTGTGGGTGCTACTCCATCACAGAAGTGAACATTTGCAGCACTAGGAGGTGCTACTCCATCTGCACTCCCTCCCTCAGACACAGGCAGTTATGTGCAAGTTATGTGTAAGTGGCCAATATACATGATGAACAGTGGTGCTTGAAAGTTTGTGAACCCTTAAGAAATTTCTATATTTCTGTATAAATATGACCTAAAACATCATCACATTTTCACACAAGTCCTAAAAGTAGATAAAGAGAACCCAGTTAAACAAATGAGACAAAATATTATACTTGGTCATTGATTTATTGAGGGAAATGATCCAATATTGCATATTAGTGAGTGGCAAAAGTATGTGAACCTCTAGGATTAGCAGTTAATTTGAAGGTGAAATTAGTCAGATGTTTGGCAATCAGGTGTGATTGGGCACCCTGTTTTATTTTCGCAACATGTTTGTGGAAGTGTATCATGGCACGGACAAAGGAGATTTCTGAGGACGTCAGATAAAGAGTTGTTGATGCTCATCAGGCTGGAAAAAGTTACAAAACCATCTCTAAAGAGTTTGGACTCCACCAATCCACAGTCAGACAGATTGTGTACAAATGGAGGAAATTCAAGACCATTGTTACCCTCCCCAGGAGTGGTCGACCAACAAAGGTCACTCTAAGAGCAAGGCATGTAATAGTTGGCGAGGTCACAAAGGACCCCAGGGTAACTTCTAAGCAACTGAAGGCCTCTCTCACATTGGCTAATGTTAATGTTCATGAGTCCACCATCAGAAGAACACTGAACAACAATGGTGTGCATGGCAGGGTTGCAGGAATGAGACCAAAATAAAACTTTTTGATTTAAAAGAAAAGCATTATGTTTGAAGAAAGGAAAACACTGCATTCCAGCATAAGAACCTTATCTCATCTGTGAAACATGGTGGTGGTAGTTTCGTCCTGTTTTGCTGTATCTGGGACAGGACGGCTTGCCATCATTGATGGAACAATGAATTCTGAATTATATCAGATAATTCTAAAGGAAATTGTCAGGACATCTGTCCATGAACTGAATCTCAAGAGAATGTGGGTCATGCAGCAAGACAACGGCCCTAACCACACAAGTCGTTCTACCAAAGAATGGTTAAAGAAGAATAAAGTTCATGTTTTGGAATGACCAAGACAAAGCCCTGACCTTAATCCAATCGAAATGTTGTGGAAGGACCTGAAGTGAGCAGTTAATATGAGGAAACCCACCAACATCCCAGAGCTGAAGCTGTTCTGTACGGAGGAATGGGCTAAAATTCCTCCAAACCGATGTGCAGGACTGATCAACAGTTATAGGAAACATTTAGTTGCAGTCATTGCTGCACAGGGGAGTTACACCAGATACTGAAAGCAGAGGTTCACATACTTTTGACACTCACTAATATGTAATATTGGATAATTTTCCTAAAAAAAAAAAAATTACCAAGTATAATATTTTTCTCTCATTTGTTTAACTGGGTTCTCTTTATCTACTTTTTCGAGTTGTGTGAAAATGTGATGATGTTTTAGGTCATCGTGATGCAGAAATATAGAAAATTCTAAAGGGTTCACAAACTTTCAAGTACCACTGCATGTATTGATCTATATTTTATATATATACATATTATATATTATATATATATATACATTTTTAGTCAGGATACATTGTAAGCAATTGGGTTTAAATGCCTTTGTCAAGTGCCCAGCTTTGCCCTACTGAGATTTAAACCACTAGACTGATGCACTTAGACCCCATTTACATGAGGTCGATTTATGCATCTTGAGTATCAGGATTTTAAACGGATAGGGCTAAGCCACATAAGTTTGTGCAAGACGCATTGAATCTGAATCAGGAGGTGGCTTGGGATGAATTGTAGCCACATATTAAACAAGTGTAAATGCTACTCTCTCCACCAAGACACTTCTGACTGCCAGAACCTGCATAATATTTTACCCCATAGCACACCATCCATGATTTCTTTTCCTGCGTGGCTGGGCGAATAATCATGGAGGACACAGAGCTGGTTAACCCAAGACCCATTTTTATTAGCAATTTGGATTGATACCATGGTCCAAAAAAAACTGTAGTATGACCGTTTCCTACCATTTTGCCGTCTCCTACCTAAATTGATCTGTGCACCAAAGTTGCACTTGTTACAGCACCACCGCTGTGTTAATCAGCATCTGCTTCTAAACATTAACTCACCAAGTCAGTCCTTTATTGTAGTTTAAATAAATGTGAAGGGATTACATAAAGTTGTGACATTTGATATGGCAGCCATCATTTGTAAATAAAAACTGTAAGCATCACAGGAAGTGGGTGTTCCATTTGCATATATTACAAGGAACCCAACAATCGGATTTCAATCTGGCTTGTGTGGAGACTCATTTGACTAGTAAGTGTGAACAGGATCATAATGCATGTAGTTCCAATCTTATCCAGATACAATCCAGATACAGGACGCATAAAAAGACCAACTGTAAATGGGGCCAAAAATGAACAATGACAAATGAACAAGCTTCCAATTAGTGGCCCAGAGCCTTAAACACTAGGCCACCATTCTCCTTTTACAAATACATTTACAGCTATGCATTTAACATCTAATCAATAGCTGTTCACTTTCATGGCCGAGATCTTAAAATTGTAATAAATTATAATAGGAAATAAAAATCTGTCTTTTAACTCCAGAAGTTGTGGTGGTAAACAGACTCAAAATGACAAGGACAGTGCTGTGTAATGTACAGTACAGTATACAGTACTTTACTGAACACTAATTACCAAATCTCACTTAATAATTATAACTGATTCCTATGTTAATTGCTAATTTATGTACTGTTACGCCACCTGATATGGCAGAGTGATTTGCTTGTCCTGCATTCCTCCTGTCACTATCTGCAGTGGGTTCTCGTACAGTAAATTACTTACTTACAGTGGGGCAAAAAAGTATTTAGTCAGCCACTGATTGTGCAAGTTCTCGTTAGAAAGATGAGAGAGGTCTGTAATTTTCATCATAAGTACACTTCAACTATGAGAGACAAAATGAGAAAAAAATCAAAGAAATCACATTGTAGGATTTTTAAAGAATTTAATTGTAAATGATGGTGGAAAATAAGTATTTGGTCAATAACAAAAGTTCAACTCAATACTTTGTAACATAACCTTTGTTGGCAATGACAGAGGTCAAACGTTTCCTGTAAGTCTTCACCAGGTTTGCACACACTGTAGCTGGTATTTTGGCCCATTCCTCCATGCAGAGCTCTTCTAGAGCAGTGATGTTTTGGGGCAACACGGACTTTCAACTCCCTCCACAAATTTTCTATGGGGTTGAGGTCTGGAGACTAGCTAGGCCACTCCAGTACCTTGAAATGCTTTTTAAGGAGCCACTCCTTCGTTGCCCGAGCAGTGTGTCTGGGATCATTGTCATGCTGGAAGACCCAGCCACGTTCCATCTTCAATGCTCTCACTGATGGAAGGAGGTTTTGGCTTAAAATCTCACGATACATGGCCCCGTTCATACCTCCCTTAACACAGATCAGTCCCCTTTGCAGAAAAACAGCCCCAAAGCATGATGTTTACACCCCCTTGCTTCACGATAGGTATGGTGTTCTTGGGATGCAACTGAGCATTCTTCTTCCTCCAAACATGACAAGTTGAGTTTTTACCAAAAGGTTCTATTTTGGTTTCATCTGACCACATGATATTCTCCCAATCCTCTTCTGGATCATCCATATGCTCTCTCTCGCAAACTTCAGACGGGCCTGGACATGTACTGGCTTAAGCAGGGGGACACACCTGGCACTGCAGGATCTGAGTCCCTCTCGGCATAGTGTGTTACTGATGGTATCCTTTGCTACTTTGGTCCATTTCTGCAGGTCCCTCCATGTAGTTCTGGGATTTTTGCTCTCGTGATCATTTTGACCCCACAGGATGAGATCTTGCCTGGGGCCCCAGATTGAGGGAGATTATCAATGGTCTTGTACGTCTTCTATTTTCTTACAATTGCTCCCACAGTTGATTTATTCACACCAACCTGCTTGCCTATTGTAGATTCCCTCTTCTTAGCCTGGTGCAGGTCTACAATTTTTTCCTGGTGTCCTTTGACAGCTCTTTGGTCTTGGCCATGGTTGAGTTTGGAGTCTGATTGTTTGAGGCTGTGGACAGGTGTCTTTTATACAGATAACGAGGTCAAACAAGAGACTGAAGAGCTTCTTAAAGAAGTTGTTACAGGTCTGTGAGAGCCAAAAATCTTGCTTGTTTGTGGGTGACCAAATACTTATTTTCCACCATGATTTACAGTTAAATTCTTTAATAGTCATACAATGTGATTTCCTGGATTTTGTTTCTCATAGCTGAAGTGTACCTATGATGAAACTTACAGACCTCTCTCATCTTTCTGCGAAGGTGAACTTGCACAATCAGTGGCTGACTAAATACTTTTTTGCCCCACTGTATTAGCACAGAGTTGTGTTATTGAAGTGACTTGGAATTGAAATATGGCACAGTATACTACAATCATTTGGGGGTGCCTTGCTCAAGGTCTCACTAATAACCTCTTCAGCATCCTGGTCAATAGTCTAGCACCTTATTCACTGATCCACCACTACTTCCAACGACTTTATTTTCCATGGTTTCATAAATGACTCAAAAGAATGTATTGATCTAAAAGGATTGCGTATCTTGCATCCCATTTTTAAATGCAGGTGTTTCTGTTCTCTTCTTTCAGATATAAATGAATGTGAGGATATCAGTGACAATGTGGAGCTTTGTAAGAACGGAGTGTGTTCCAACACAGAGGGCTCATACAAATGCACCTGTCTGCCAGGATTTTTGGCTTCCTCCAAACCCCATGAGTGTATCCCAGAAGACCATATCTCTGTTCCCCACACGGTGGGAAAGTAACGCACTCCTCTCGCTCCTCCCGCCATCGTTTCTCTTAAGGGACTGGCACTAAACCTGCATCAGTAAAGTCAAGCTGAGCTCTAAATATGGACACCCAGCCACAATTTATGCTCATTGTATATAAAGGATGAGGTGTAGATGGGTTTTTGAAGTGTTCCCAGCACAAAGTGTGAAATCATTCGCATGGCATTTAGTTATAAACAATGACATATTGTTGGTCATAATTTTACACGGCTAGTTTGTTTTCGGAGGCTATTCCAGCTCTTGGCTTCATTGAGCGAGTTTGGAATTTTTGTACAGATCTAGTATTATGTATTTAAATTGGTTTGTTGCATACTTTAATAAACACATTCAGTACACACCATATTTTGTTTGACCAAAAAAAGAAAAAGTACAAAAATCTGATTAACCTTGTAGATTTTTAGATTCCTGTACAAATGTTTTCTAGCACTATCTTTTATGTATGAAAATGGTTTACACTGTATCAGATAAATTGTATGTATCCTGCCCTGTGGAGCAGAAAATGAAATGTAATTTTATGGAATGACTGCACTTTTTAACAGCTGTTATGTGGTGCCTTCAATCCAGCAAACACATAGTCCAGATATTTTCAGCAACACATAATGTGGCCACTTTGCTTGATCATATATCCTACTTTCATTACAATACACGCGCACGTTATGGTCGGTTAGACATCGAGCGGATTAAACACAATGCAAACCACTTCTGTGGACAAAATATTCTGTCCTGCTTAACTATACCACATATAACGTTTTACTGATGGATTATCGCAGCAGGTTCACGGGATTGCCGGGGGACTGAATATTACAGAGTAAAGGATTCACTGCATAATATTTACATGTACACAAACCTGTACACTGCAGGTCTAAATGGAATCAGTTTAGTCGGGTTTTTCAGCATCTGCCATTGATGGACGCAGGGCGACCGCTAACTGTGCTCAGTACATGTTTGTTTTGAAATGAAGTAATCAGCACGTTGGATTTGTGGGATTTCCAAAGGCAGTTGTAATCTTACTACACTGTGGTGGTCAGAACATTGTCCCCATTCTTGAAAGCCTACAATGTTTTCTTCGTTCCATGTCATTACCTCTGACTGTAGCTGATTCCGGACATTAAAGTCTGAAACGTCTATGTTTTTGTGTCATTTTTGAGCAGCAGTAACCTAGAAGATATTGTTTATACAGACGAAGGTATTTTCAATGTAATCCTAGAATCTTACTACTCATGAGCTAACTATGTTGATCTAGGCTAACATATTGAATGCATTTCATGCACAATAATAATCATTATCTGATTCCAGCAGTTATTATACAAGATTATACAAGCGATCATGTAAACAGCATACTGCGATAACTTATCAGATTACGAGAAATCCAATAAAGCCACCTGGATTGTAGCCCAGTAACCGGGTTATTCAGTGCATGTCTACTTATACAGATTGCTTTCGTATTTTTACATCTGTGCACATGTAAAGCAAAAGAGAGCTGGCCTGAGGCTGCATTCTAAACCACATGCTGCCATACAAAATAGTTCATTTTTTTACGTAGCAATATTAACAGTAGGCATTTAAAGAAAGGGCATCTCCTGAGCCTTGAAGGTAAGAATCAGCTGCTTGAAACAACAGTTCTTGGGTACCTGGTTTCGAACCCCAGGTTCAAACACATTCAGACTGCGAAACCTTTACAGAGACAAACTGTTCCAAACGCACATTTTCGGAATTTGAGAGGAAACCCACACAGACAAGCAAACTCCACGCAGGAGTGCATAGTGGGAATCGAAACAAGGATCTGAACCATACCACCCTGGTTTGTTTTTGCATTTATAAAAAGAGTGTAGACCCCATGTCTCACCAGTGACATGACAAAACTCTAAGTCTTGTAAGAAAGAAGCCTTGAAAGATACCAGGCTGAAATACGTAACCCTCATTGGGTGAGACCAGACATGCTCTTAAGAATCCATGTATAGCAGAATGTACTAGAATAGAACAGCACTAGTGTATAAGATAGTATATGTTCAGCATAGCATGGTGTTAATAAGAGTTTTACATTTACTGTTTAGCAGACACCCTTATCCAGAGCGACTTGATACAATCTTACAATAAAAGCAATTGTTATTCCATGTCATTACCTCTGACTGTAGCTGATTCTGGACATTCTGGACAAGTCTGGATGGATCCATGCTTTCATTTTGTTTACACCAAATTCTGACCCTACCATCTGAATCTTCTGTTGTCCAATATTGGTGCTTGGTTGACAAGAAAGGCATCCGGTGTGGTCTTCTGCATCTTCAGAGATGCTCTTCTGCATATCTTTGATGTGACATGGTTAGATTACTGTTGCCTTTCTATAAACTCAAACTGGCCTGGCCATTCTCTTTTGACCTCTGGCATCAACAAGGCATTTTCTCCCTGAGAACTGCCACTTACTGGATATTTTCTCTTTCTCAGACCATTCTCTGCAAACCCTAGAGATGGGTGTGCATGAAAATCAAAGTAGATCCCCAGTTTTGGATATGCTCAGACTAGCCTGCCTAGCACAACAACCATGCCACGTTCAAAGACACTTTTCTTCCCCATTTTGAACTTCAGCAGGCCATCTTGACCATGTGTACATGCCTAAATGCATTAAGCTTCAGCCATGTGATTGGCTGATTAGATATTTGCATTGAGGTCCAGTTGAACAGATGTACCTATTAAAGTGGCTGTGAGCGTGCATTACATCGATTACTTTTTTTACATACTTGTTTAATCCAGTTCAGGATTGCAGGGGGGCAAGCCTAACCAGCAGCACAGAGCAGAAATCCAGTGAAGTGCATGAGTGCGTGCACACACATTCACTCAAAGTGGCACGCGTCTTTAGAGACGCCAACTGACCTGTCTTTGGAATGTATAAGGAAACTGATACAGACATGGGAAGAACATGCAAACTCCACACAATCAGTGCTTGGGCCAGGACTGTGGAGCCGTGACGCATCAGTGCTAACCATAACAATAACTTACAGTACACGATGGACTGAAATATGTAGGCTATAACTTATGTACAGCTTAGCAGTGCTAATATGTTAGTTTGTATACATACAAGCTAGTTCATTCAAAAATAGAGTAACACGGTAATATAGTGTTTAGCCCTGTCACCTGACAGCTCCGGAGACCTGAGTCGAGTCGAGTTCAGGCATGGCTGCTGAGTTTTGCATGTTCTCCCTGTGTCTGTGTGGGTTCCCTGTCACATTCCAAAGATGTGTTAGGTCAGCTGGTGTCCATAAACTGTATCCGTGTGTGTGTTTGTGCAATGGGAAAGGACTACTGGCCTCTGTTTGGGTGGTTCCTGTGTGGCAGCTTAGGACCCAGCCCCCTCAGTGCCCTGAATGTGATTAAGCAGGTATGGAAAGTGAGTAAGTAACTCAAAAATAGTGATGTTACAACCCTAGAAACCACTAACAGCAACACTAGTAAAAGGACTCTGATTACTGCATTATAGTTTTCACCAATATTTATGTCACTGCTGAAAGATCTTGTAGTTAACATATCATTTTTAAATTTAATACTCTTAAATGTAGAGGCTAATGTACGTTTAATGTGCAAGTATATAATTTTTTACCATATGTGAACACATTTTCAAACCTCATCAACATGGCTCAAAACCGATTTGACTGATAATACAAAAAATAGGGTTGCGTTATGTTTTAAATATTGACTTCACACTGTTATTTTACAAAGCTCTTTACGTACAATTCACGTTTTCTGACTCGAATTGTGTAATGATTTAAATGCAGTTTGTATGACGCTAACCCAGTACTAAGTACTGTCATCCTCAAAACTGAAACAATAGCATTTAAACACCAAACATATCTCTAATTATATTTTAGGTATGTGGAAAATGGTGTACATTTAATTTTCACCTGAACTTTTGCTCTAACATCAATAAGCCAACCTTAGTTCTGCGTTTGTCCTGACAAAATAAGTTTTTGTCGTCTATATAAAGTGTTAGCGCGCGACCAAGTGGATTTGCCATGAACTGCAATCAAACCTAAAAAAATATATTGTTAAAAACACTGACAGGTGAAGTCAATATCATGGGCAGTGATGCTCTGGACAGTGTTCTGCTGGACAACCTTGGATCCTGGCATTCATGTTTATGTTACTTGACACGCATCAACTACCTACACATTGTTGCAGAGCAGACCAAGTAATGGTATTCCCTTATGGCAGTGGGCTCTCTCAGTAGGACAGTCACCCTGTCACACTGAAAGCTGTTCAGGAATGGTTAGAGGAACATGACAAAGAGATCAAGTTGTTGGCAGATCTCAATGCGATCAACCATCTGTGGAATGTGCTGAACAAACAAGTATCACCCAGCTCTTGCTCCCTGGTACCACAGGACACCTTCAACATTTACATTTACAGCATTTAGCAGACGCCCTTATCCAGAGCGACTTACAATTGGTACAATCTTACAATCCAAGCAATTGTGGGTTAAGGGCCTTGCTCAAGTACCCAACAGTGGCAGTTTGGCAGCTTGGGATTTGAACCCTGGACCTTCTGGTCCAGAGTCCAGTACCTTAACCGCTAGGCTGTAGGAGTCCGTTCCTCGGTGGGTGGCGGGAGGGTGATCGCACACAATATTAGGCCTGTGGTTTTAATGTTGTGAATTATCGGTGTATATTGTCTAATAAGGCTACATGTGCGAATTGCTTCAAGTGTATGCAACTTGGGTAGTAACGTGCTTTCATTACGTTTTAAGTTATTACGTCATTTAATTTTGGAAACGCTTTACTTGATTAAATTCCTAAAAACAAAACATGTTTTTACTCTGTTACATTTTATTATGCTGCTTCAGTCATCCGTGGCTGAAATTTCAATGTTTGAATGTTGTCTGAATAAACGTGTGAAAAATCTTACTAATCTTGCGCATGCCCATATTAGGCTAATCCTGAAAGCAGGTGTATTGAACGATTATAGATTACGGGTGCGAAATACTGATTTTAAAACACAGCACTGTGTAATTATTGTGTGTGGTTTTCTTGTGGTTAGCTAAATAAGCAACACATTCCACCTTTCGTCTCCGTGTTCACATTGTTTGTGTCAGTGTAACAGAAAAGCCAATTGTCATATTCAGTCGTATTCAAAAGTACTAAAACCTATAGGATACATCTGAATTCTAAGTTATTTTTGTTTTTGATTTTAAAGATGTAAGACTGTAGCCCTGTCTGTCAGCACATGGTTAAATAAAAGCGAGTTTCTGAACCGGGACATTAAAAGGTAAGTCGTGTTTTATACAGGTATACTTATTTTAAATGAGTACTCACTGGCGTGAGGTGCCTATTTGTTTTGACGGTGATGAATAGCTGGGCTGTGTTGTATTCTTCCTGTCTTCTATATGTTTGCACCACTGTTTGTATGCACTCACTGTACGCTTTATTAGATACATCTTGTTTCTACACTCATACATTTAAAGTTGATGCTTTTTTTCGTTTTTATGTTGCAGTACTGCATGTTTTTATGAAATACCACAGCTGGTCACCTAATAATCAGATGTACTTTCATTAAAAAGAACAACCTCTGTGCAGATAGGTAAGTTTAAATATATTTTTTCTTATCTATTTATGTATGCAATGTTTTGTTTTCTCTAATTTACCTTATGTAAGGAATAAAGCAGTACTCACATTTCACAAAATGCTTATTAATTTTACTTAAGTAGTAATTGGGATGTGTACTGGAAAGTGTAAGTGTGATTGGAAAGTATAAAGGTTCTATTCCTTGAGTAACTTTTTACTGCTACTCCACCCACCTCAATTATGCAACCTAAAACAAACAGCGTTCGGGTGTTTTTTTTAGCTGTACTTTTAAAAATAAGAATTGGCAAACAACACCTCCCACGCCACCACCATCATCCTCTCTTGTTTTGCTCTAGTACACTATGTGCGTGCTACGAATTTCATCTCCTAAGGTTATTTATAGGCTGGTGTAGTGGTTTGGTTGTTGTTACTTTCACTACAACATGTTGATTAGTTCCTAAACATTTAAAGTAAATTACTGTAACATATCAATGCGGGCATGGTCAAGATAAATTTAATAGATTTACAATGTAATATTAAGTTTTTAAACACAGTTTTTTCCATAACTAAGCCTTGTTTAACAAGGGTGAATCTGGGTATTTATTAAACAACCAATGTTTTATGCTTTACTCACCCATAGGGATATTTGGTCCTTCATTGTTCATGACATTGTTAGTATTTTATGCTTTACTCACCCAAAGGGTCAGTTGGTTCTTCATTGTTCATGACATTGTTAGTCAGCTGGGAAATGGCCTCTGCTTTATCCGACTTCTTTTTTTTCCCTTACCCTTCTTCTTTTCATTTTCATTCATCTCAGTTCTATTGTTCTCAATCTTTTCTTCCTCCATCTTGCTGTTGACTTGCCCAAGAAAGCTCAAACACAGCTTCCAAAATTGTGAGAAGACTCATTTTTGCAGCTGTTTGCTTTGCTGCATAACACAGAGTGATCTGAAATGCCTGGGTGAATGGAGCTGCCATGCCCCTGATTATGACATCACACAGTAGAAATTTCATTTTATTTATGACATCAGAGCTTCAGTTTCACTGTATCCTAGCATATTAAAGTGATAAGCCACATGAGGATGTACGTTCAGATGATTTTACAACACGTAAAGCTGTAGTTAGCCATGTCATGTTAGCTGTAAGGGTGTTGTTTGCCATGGCGTACACATGGCAGTGAGTGACTTATTGCTTTAGTGCATGGTTACAAAAAGCAATATAATAAAATTAATCAGTATTTGAAAATTAACATATTAATTCAAATCAAATATATTTATATTTCACTTTTTACAAGTGTATTGTCTCAAAGCAGTTTTATAACTATCAAGGCCCACAGCCCCAAATGAGCAAGCCTACAGTGCTAGTGGCTAGGAAAAACTCCCTAAAGGTGATGAGGAAGAAACCTTGGGAGGACCAACAGTCCAAAAGAGATCCAACCTTCTTAGGCAGTCTAGAGGTTATATGTAAGATTTATTTATATATATATATATATATATATATATATATATATATATATATATATATATATATATATATATATGTATATATTTACCTAAATAATACATTTATAATAATAGTTTAAATAGACAGAAACTAAATAGAAAAATTAAAATGGAGTATAATTAAAGAAAATACAATAAATAAAATGTAGGTTATAATAAATTAAAGAGAAAATATTATGAACATAACATCAAGAATATAAAACCATGGAATATAATAAAATATTCCAATGCAGTATAGTCCCCCACAAGTTTGGTCCTGCACGAAAGCCAACAATCTGCAGTAATCAGGATTTGCTTTTCTCATTCTTCAGTGTGTGGCACACAATTTATGAAGAATCTGCTGTAGATCTACAGTGGGGCGAAAAAGTATTTAGTCAGCCACTGATTGTGCAAGAGTTCTCCTACTTGGAAAGATGAGAGAGGTCTGTAATTTTCACCATAGGTACACTTCAACTATGAGAGACAAAATGAGAAGAAAAAAAATCCAGGAAATCACATTGTAGGATTTTTAAAGAATTTAATTGAAAATTATGGTGGGAAATAAGTATTTGGTCAATAACAAAAGTTCAACTCAATACTTTGTAACATAATCTTTGTTGGCAATGACAGAGGTCAAACGTTTCCTGTAAGTCTTCACCAGGTTTGCACACACTGTAGCTGGTATTTTGGCCCATTCCTCCACGCAGATCTCCTCTAGAGCAGTGATGTTTTGGGGCTGTCGCTCCGCAACATGGACTTTCAACTTCCTCCACAAATGTTCTATGGGGTTGAGGTCTGGAGACTAGCTAGGCCATTCCAGGACTTGGCTTTTTACCGCATTGTGTTGCGGTGTGTTTAGGATCATTGCCATGCTCAAAGAGCCAGCTACGTTCAGGTTTTGGCTTAAAATCTCACGATACATGGCCCGTTCATTCTTCCCTTAACACAGATCAGTCGTCCTGTCCCCTTTGCAGAAAAACAGCTCCAAAGTACGATGTTTCCACCCCCATGCTTCCCAGCAGGTATGGTGTTTTTGGGATGCAACTCAGCATTCTTCTTCCTCCAAACACGACAAGTTGAGTTTTTCCCAAAAAGTTCCATTTTGGTTTCATCTGACCACATGATATTCTCCCAATCCTCTTCTGGATCATCCATATGCTCTCTGGCAAACTTCAGACGGGCCTGGACATGTACTGGCTTAAACAGGGGGACACGCCTGTCACTGCAGGATCTGAGTCCCTCTCGGATTACTTTGGTCCCAGCTCTCTGCAGGTCATTCATCAGGTCTTTCTGTGTAGTTCTGGGATTTTTGCTGACCGTTCTCATGATCATTTTGACTCCACAGTATGAGATCTTGTGTGGGGTCCCAGATCGAGGGAGATTATCAATGGTCTAGTATGTCTTCCATTTTCTTACAGTTGCTCCCACAATTGATTTATTCACACCAACCTGCTTGCCTATAGTAGATTCACTCTTCCCAGCCTGGTGCAGGTCTACAATTTTCTCCCTGGTTTCCTTCAACAGCTCTTTGGTCCTGGCCATGGTTGAGTTTGGAGTCTGACTGTCTTTTATACAGATAACGAGGTCAAACAGGTGCCATTAATACAGGTAACGAGTGGAGGACAGAAGAGCTTCTTAAAGAAGAAGTTACAGGTCTGTCAGATCCAGAAGTCTTGCTTGTTTGTGGGTGACCAAATAATTATTTTCCACCATGATTTCTAGTTAACTTCTTTAAAAATTTTACCATGTGATTTCCTGGGTTTTTTCTGATTTTGTCTTTCATAGTTGAAGTGTACCTATGATGAAACTTACAGACCTCTCTCATCTTTGTAAGTAGGAGAACTTTTTGATTTTGATCACTCTTTATTTATTAGAGTTTATTAATATTCAAGTTTTTCTTGGCACAACAAAATTTGATAACAGTTCTTAGGCTGGAGAGCACAGGGCACAGATATGTGATCCATGGATGGGATACCAGGTGCATTGTAGGCCTGGCAGAGTTGTTTTTGGGGAAGATTGCTTGGCCTGCCTCCCCATACTCATGCACAGCCAGCTGTGCCTGTACGATGCCTAACAGGTTGAAAGGCACCATCTACACTCTAATCTGCTTCATTGTGAAGGTGGGGTACTGAATTGCCACTCATTCCAAATCAATGGCCTGAATTGCAATTGGCATTCATGGGCAGCCTCATTCCTAAGGGCTTTGATGATCTTGTTGTGGTCTTTGATGAGGTTGTGGTCAGAACTCTGTGCAAGCCACTTAATTTCACCAAATCCAGCAAACCATTGCGATCACTTTGTTCCAAGCTCAATTAGCAGTGCTGGTAAGAATATCATCTAACTTTAAGATAAACCAGTTCATTTTCCAAATCACCTAGACAATAGAATAAACATCGAATAAAATAAACATTTAGTTTGTAGCTCAATTTTATTTGCAAGCACAGTCTACACAAAACTTTTTTTTGTCATTGAATGCATTAATGAAATTTTAAAATACATATGAACAGAAAGAATAGAAAGTTTTCTTTTTGACACCACTTATCCTGGTCATAGTCCCCATCAGACGGGATGCCAGACCATCAAAGGGCCAGATAGAATAGAATATAAATAATATACTAACTGGACAAAAAAAATCACCTGAAATGCACCTAATAGCATGTAATACTTTGAAAATTCTCTACCTTGAAATTCTAACGAGTTTCCTGTAGACTGGGATGTTTGTCACTGCTGGCAGACCCGTATGACCATACGCTACAATACACCTTCAAATTCAGCTACTTCCATCACACTGTGGCCTTTGGCATGCCCAAAATTTGTCATTAATATCTGCTTTGTGACCCATTTTCCTGTACTGTACACCTCTTCTCAATCTCTGAATACTGTTGCACATGCTGCAGGTATTTATAACCCGATCATCCTCATGCCACGCCATCTGCAGGAGCCTGAGCATACTACCACCTTAAACAGCCAAAGTGACACTTTTTTTTTTTTTTGTCCAGGGAGTACATACTCATCTATGCTGGACAAACAACCTGTCTAATTCATTTTATCTACAGTAGATTGACAGAAATGGTTATGACTAAAACAGCAGAGATTGGTAATAATAATTAGTCATGTGACTGTATCAGTTGGGCCAATTCCAATAGTTCACAATTGTACTCCAGGAGTCTTCTTGATAAGGCAGTCCACTTACAGCAGTGCTTCTGTATTGTTTATGGGTAATGGTTGTACATCCCCACCACTGCTACAGGGTAAACTGTGGTGAATTATGGGTAGTTGAAGTGGTATAACAGAAGGGCTGGCAGGTGTCACAGGCTGGGTTTCCTGTTCAGAAAGGCTATGAAGCTGCCAAAACTGTGAGTCGTCTTGTTGTCGATGAGTCTTCATGTGAGCGTTGCGACTTTTCACCTTTAAAAACACTCTGTAAAAACAGTGTTGAAGTAAAGAGGCAGTTTGATTAAAAAAACCCACGCAGTTCATGAAACCAACTGAGAGATTGAGGTATCTGTGAATCTACAGTAGCTTACTTTCCACACTCAGTGCAGGGGAAGATGAAATTTGTTTCAGTGTCTCCGCTGGTTGTACTGTTTGAAGGTGAACTTTTTACAGAGCCTGCAGCAATGTGCTGAGCTGACCTTGGTCTGCTGTGTTCAGCTGGAGAATTAGACAGGACTCCCATATTACTGTGGTTCCATTCATCTCCATTAAACATCTGATAGAAAAATAGACATTTTATTACACGCTAATACAACTCTGATCTGTGATAGAAAAAAACATATTTAAAATGACAGAGTAGCAAAATCAACAGGTGTGTTTCGAACAGGAAATCAAGCCAAGGCCCGGAAACTTCACTATAGAGGCGCTTTATCAGTTCTTTCTATCAAGAAAATCATATTTACTATACAGGTTAACTCACAAGCCCAGAGCCGGATACTTCACAAACAGATGCTGCACTGAGATTGTCAGAATATTTTGGATTCCCAGTTTTGTTCTTGCTGTAGGTTCCTCGCGTAGGTTGTCTGGTGCCAGCTTGAATCTAAGAGAACAAATAACATGATTGGGATGTCCAAAAAATTCGCAGAGTTAATTCAAGGATTCATAGATCATGACTCATAGGTCTTTGAATGCATGAACCAATTTTCTTGCATAAGTTTTCTGTTTGTAACAGTATATATCCATCTACAAATATGTGCTGCGTAATGTCAATCTGATCAATGTCCTTTTAGGTGAGGTCTTAAATATTATAATAGGAAATAAAAATCTGTCTTGTATACATCTAAATGACAGAAAACTAGTATGAGAACCGTTCCTTTTGTTTGTGACTGTGGTCGCGTAGCGGCTTAACTACTGGACTATGGACCAGAAGGTCCAGGCTTCAAAACCCATATCTGCCAGGCTTCCACTGTTGGGTCCGTGACCAAGGCCCTTAAGCCATAATTGCTTGGATTGTAAGATCGATTACAAGTCACTCTGGATAAGGGCATCTGCTACATGACATATGAATGTTTACATTATCTGTAAAAGTTTCAAATTTTATAAAAGAGACAAAGATAAGAGTTACTGTATTGTACTGAACTAAATGTTTTTGGCAGAAAGGCCAGCAGTGCCTGAAGAAACTGGCAGGTAATTTGCTGAATGCACACTGAGACTGGAAACTGTACAGAGTAGAACAACTTAACAGCTAGGACTTAGGACTAGGATTTAACAGTGCTAGTAACCAAGTGCTGGATTTCACAGGTTCTAGAGAACCCAGATCTGATTTTAATGGTGCCAGTGATCCTAAACACAAGTCCATAACCAACAGACCTCTCTCTGCCAGAGGCAGGGACCAAACCAGAGAGGTTCAGCATTGGGAACCATTTGCTGTACATACTGAGTCACTTTGGATCAATCCCCATTTGGGGGGGATCTGTTTCTGGTCTCTGTGTTTATCCAGCAGATTTATTTCACAGTTTCTTCAGGGGATGGGTTCCAAGTCTCTGGGACGGATCTGGGTTAGCAGTTGTCATGTAAGCAGACCAGGTGTGCCTTCACATTAAAATCCCAACCTGTAGTTTGCACAACTGACTTCCATATAAACAAAAAGTCCGTGAGATCAGTTTCATCAAACTGCAACATTTGTACTTGAAAGATCTGACTGTTAAAGCCTATATTCTTCAGACACTGAAGCAGATATTGATACTTCACCTCTGTCTCTTGGATGCCTGGTGTCATTGGACCTGTGCTGAATCTTCTACCCAGCCTTAGCCTTTCCTTCCATGTGTAATAATACTCGACACATTGAGCTACTGACTTTGTCTTCACCTAGAATCAAAGTACAGTTTTACATCAAAGTACAGCAAGACCAATTTTGCACTACACAGACAAGAACATGAATCAGTGGATCTGGTATTACACAGTACACAGTAACAGTGACAATAATAAAACACTGTGTTATCAGTATAATGTGCAACTTTAGAAAACTGCAACGTTAGAAAAGTGAGCCCTTGTATTGTTTTATAGGCTATTTGATAAAGCAAAGCATTCATGTCTGTGGAAAATGGAATCTAAAAAGCAAATACAATAAATGGTATTAAATGTGTTTCAACAGATGGAAATGGGATAAACATGTGTTGTTTACTTATTATATTAGCTTCTGACATTTTTGTAATATTTAAATGTCAGTCCAGATTTTGTATATTTTGTGTTGTGTATTATATTTTGTATGTATACCTGTTAGCCTAGTGCCTGTATTTCCCTGTGGATATCAGTAAAGTCTATTTATGTCTTCTTGCACAGCTGCAACTTTTGGACACATTGTGAATCAGTTAATATCTGCTCTTCTCTGGCATTAAGTTAAACAGACAAACCTATGGATGTCAATAAAAGCCACTGTGTTACCATTATAGTTTGCAGCAATATAAATTCAACATTGGAAAAATTTCCTTTCAGATTAATTTTGTATCTTTATGTTCTTGGGTAGTTGTATAACAAGCTCATTTTGACTACAATGCAGTTACTTGCAATAAAAACAATTATTTGTGTGTATTTTACATAGCTATATAGTCAGTTAGTTACTGGCAGTTGGATCCTGTGTGTGCCAAATAGAAATAAGTAGCACTGGAGGTAGAAGACCTGTACTGTTCAAAATATATGGCAAAACATTTTAAATGTTTATCAATACCATTTTTTGAACATGATGAAAATCTTTGGCATGAAATATTAGGGCCTTGTTGAGCTGCCTCTTTTCTTGCAGGGTCCATTTATCTGATCCTACAAAAATATTACAAGAAGAAGATCAGACCATATTTGCACACATCAGTCGTAGTATAACCCACATAGACAGACAGAGACACAAAAGTAGTCACATACCCGCATAGTGGTAATCTGTGTTATTCACAAGATTTGTTGGCTCCACTGACAGTAATTTCTCTAGTGTTTTCTGGAAAATGATTTAAAACAAGTAATTAAGGTCATGTGTGATAATAAGGCTTTATGTGTGGAATTAAGTTCATTAATACTCACCATAACATCTCCTCTACACTCAGAAAGACAATGCAGAGTGAATTCAATGTTTGTGCCTCCTCCTGGAAGTGCACTGGAGCATGCCATTTTCAGAAGATCATCCACTTTAAGGAAAGAAAAGTAAACTGGATGAGACATCAGTTCACTATGTTTGCATTCCTGTATATTCCACAATTTTCAATTGATACAGTCTTACAATCCTAGCAGTTTTGGGTTAAGGGCCTTGCTGAAGGACCAGCTGGCTAAGGTGGGATTTGTACCCTGGACCTTCTAGTCCACAGTCCAGGTTCTTAACTTATTAGCCACCATAGGCCTCCTACAACATACCAATGTTAAAAGATGAAATTATTACTGTATGTAAAATGGTACAACCTCTCTGCAGCTTCTCCGGTGTCTCCAGATGGCCGGGTGTCCACAGAAGATGAGACTTATCAACGTCTTTTGCCACTTTACACCGACTTTGAATATCAGGGATGCATGCTTGATAATCAGTACCAATGTTTATCCGGCTGCAAAGCAATATAAAATAAATATATATATATACATATATATATATATATATATATATATATATATAATATCTTCCGATCTTATATATATATATATATATATATATATATACCAATTAACCTAACATGTATTTGGAGAGTAGGAGGAAACCCACACAGACACAGGGAAGACATTCAAACTCCACAAAGGTGGAGCCTAGGGTTGGCTTCGAACCAGAGCTGTGACAGAAACGCTAACCACTGCACTACCGCACCGCCCTAGCTTCATATTGGGGTTTTAATTAATAGTATTGTTTAAAATGAAATACTATGCGTGAATTATTTCAACTACTATCTGACTATGGTCCAGTCAACGTATTTCATAGAACATATTGCGGACATTGACCAGCACACACCTGTAATAGACAATGAAACAGAGCAAAGACAGAGAGCCTTGCATCAGTCCCTGTAGTACTGGACTCTGGACCAGAAAGGTCCAGGGTTCAAATCCAACCTTTGCCAAGCTGCAACTGTTGAGTCCTTGAGCAAGGCTCTTAACTCACAGTTGCTAGAATTGTAAGACTGTGTCAGTTGTAAGTCACTCTGTATAAGGGACTTACCATCGCACCCTACAGGTGAGCAATGGCATATGAATCCCATCACTCACCTGCAGGGAGTGTGATTCTATTCATAGATTGAGAAAAGGTGGTACAGTGCAGTGAATGTCTCAGATGTGGAAAATGGGTCATAAAGCAGATGTAAATCACTGGCAGATAGGAATGATTACATTTGGATGTGCCAAAGGCAATAGGGTGAAAGGAGTAGCTAAATTTGCATGTGTGTAGAAGCACACAGTCATACAGATCTACCAGCAGTGGCAAAAATCCCAGTATTCAGGAAATTCTCGTCAGAATTGTGGCTGAAATACAAAACTACAGGTCCTTCATAACCAATTTCTGGAAGAACACTCCACAGGGAACTGCATACCATATACATATGGAGCAGAGTGTTACGTGAATGGCCTTTGCTCATTTATTCTCACAAAGTTGCCTCCTAGAGCAGGGAAAAAGACACACAAATTGGACTGGGCTTTGATCTAATATATTTGTAAAGCTGCTTTGAGACAATGCTGTGTTGTAAAAAGCGCTATATAAATAAATTTGACTTGACTTGACTTGACTGTACATGACTGGAAACATTTTATCAGGTCCCCAGTCTGTTTAGAAGAGGATCTGCATTTCGTTTTCTGACCAAAAGTGTCCATCTTGAAGGAATGAATTGAATGAATGAAATGCGACTTGCGGTGAGAGAATGGTTACAAAAATTTATAGGTGCACAAACATGCGCCATGACTGCACATGAACCACAGTGATTGCATCATTTTTGGCGTGTGCCGTGCACCCTCATGCCAGTCCTTTGCTTTTCAAATCTTGAGTACAAGGTTAAGCTGATTTGGAAGAGTAGGATCCACTGTGATTATGGTGGGTTTTGACTCAGACAGAAGAACAAACTTTAGATTAAAATTGTTGTTCCAGATTGTCTCTGTACTGATGTTTGGCTGTTCAGACTCCCTTTTTTAGTGCATATTTGGCCATTCTGTTAGTCGCACGTGGCTTTGCAAGGGTAGGGGAGAACCCAGGTTTATTCTTATATATTTTGTAAACAGATTTTGTTGGGGTGCTTGTATGTTTGCACAATACAGTGGGGGAAAAAAAGTATTTAGTAAACCACTGATTGTGCAAGTTCTCCTACTTAGAAAGATGAGAGAGGTCTGTAATTTTCATCATAGGTACACTTCAACTATGAGAGACAAAATGAGGAAAAAATCCAGGAAATCACATTTAGGATTTTTAAAGAATTTAATTGTAAATTATGGTGGAAAATAAGTATTTGCTCAATAACAAAAATACAACTCAATACTTTGTAATATAACTTTTGTTGGCAATGACAGAGGTCAAATGTTTCCTGTAAGTCTTCACCAGGTTTGCACACACTGTAGCTGGTATTTTGGCCCATTTCTCCGTGTAAATCTCCTCTAGAGCAGTGTTTTGGGGCTGTCACTGGGCAAGACGGACTTTCAACTCCCTCCACATATTTTCTATGGGGTTGAGTTCTGGAGATTGGCTAGGCCACTCCAGGACCTTGAAATGCTTTTTATGGAGCCAGTCATTCGTTGTCTGAGCGGTGTGTTTGAGATCATTATCATGCTGGAAGACCCAGCCACGTTCCATCTTCAATTCTCTCACTGATTGGATTAAACTCTCATGATACACGGCCCTGTTCATTCTTCCCTTAACATGGTAGCCTTTGTTACTTTGGTCCCAACTCTTTGGAGGTCATTCATCAGGTCCCTCCATGCAGTTCTGGGATTTTTGCTCACCGTTCTCATGATCATTTTGACCCCACGGAATGAGATCTGCGTGGGGCCCCATATCAAGGGAGATTATCAGTGGTCTTGTATGTCTTCCATTTTCGTACAATTGCTCCTACAGTTGATTTATTCACACCAACCTGCTTGCCTATTGTAGATTCACTCTTCCCAGCCTGGTGCAGGTCTACAATTTTCTTCCTGGTGTCCTTCGACAGCTCTTTGGTCTTGGCCATGGTTGAGTTTGGAGTCTGACTGATTGAGGCTGTGGACAGGTGTCTTTTATACTGATAACGAGGTAAAACGGGTGCCATTAATACAGGTAATGAGTCAAGGACAGAAGAGCATCTTAAAGAAGTTGTTACAGGTCTGTGAGAGCCAGAAATCTTGCCTGTATGTCGGTGACCAAATACTTATTTTCCACCATGATTTACAATTAAATTAGATTTTTTTTCTCATTTTGTCTGTCATAGTTGAAGGGTACCTATGATGAAAATTACAGACCTCTCTTATCTTTCTAAGTAGTGGCTGACTATATACAGTGGGGCAAAAAAGTATTTAGTTTTTTGCTGATTTTCACTTTTGTCATGCTTTGCTTTTTTATTTTGTATATTTGTAGGCATGTGTGTGAGGTTTTGGGTGCATGCACATGAAGTGCATCGTTCTGACAATAATCACTATTAGCTGCCCATCAAACATGGATAGTAAGAAAGATGACTGTTCAGTCAGTTTAGTCTTGTACTTCATTAGATGCATTCAGTGAACAGACTATTAAATTGTTAATTGCAATTATTTATATGACAACTAATTGTCAGCTTAAGCTGACAAGCCTAGGTGCCATCTTCGTAGTAGTACAGTAGTAGTTGTACATTTAGTCTTTTGAGAAACGCTGTTATCCAGGGTGACGTACAACTGATATCTTACAAAGAACAGTTGAAGCAATTGTTGCTTAAGGATTTTGGGACCTTACTAGTACAGCAGTTGTTGTGGTAGTGGTAGTACAGTAGTAATAGTATTGGTGGTAGTGGTAGTAGTAATAGTACTCACGGTTTCATGCAAGTAGATTTATCCTCTGGAGCTGATGTAACATCTCCCTCATCTGAGAATTAAAGGCACATATGATCTTCATAGAGTCCTTGCTTGAATTAATATTGAATTACTAAAACAGTTACAGTTAATACAAGACAAAAAATCTGACAGATTTATAATTTGTACAGTGGCAACTCCTGTATATAGTCATACATGTGTATGTCTTATATGTTCCAATGTACAATATACACACGTGGACAAAATTGTTGGTACCCCTCAGTTAATGAAAGAAAAACCCACAATGGTAACAGAAATAACTTTAATCTGACAAAAGTAATAATAAATACAAAGTATATGAAAATGAACAAATGAAAGTCAGACTTTGCTTTTCAACCATGCTTCAACAGAATTATTTAAAAAAAATAAACTCATGACACAGGCCTGGACAGAAATGATTGTACCCCTGAAAAATGTGACCAAAGGGACAAGTTAAATCAAGGTGTGTTCACTAATTAGCATCACGGGTGTCTACAATCTTGTAATCAGTCAGTGGGCCTATATATAGGGCTTCAGGTAATCACTGTGCTGTTTGGTGGTAAGGTGTGCACCACACTCAACATGGACCAGAGGAAGCAAAGGAAAGAGTTGTCTCAGGACATTAGAAAGAAAATTATAGACGAGCATGTTAAAGGTAAAGGTTATAAGACCATCTCCAAGCAGCTTGATGTTCTTGTGACTACAGCTGCATATATTATTTAGAAATTTAAGACCCATGGGACTGTAGCCAACCCCCCTGGATGTGGACGCAGAAGGAAAATTGCTGACAAATCAAAGAGACGGATAATAAGAACGGTAACAAAAGAGCCAAGAAAAACTTCTAAAGAGATTAAAGCTGAACTTCAAGCTCAAGGAACATCAGTGTCAGATCGCACCATCCGTCGATGTTTGAGCCAAAGTGGACTTAATGGGAGACGACCAAGGAGGACACCATTGTTGAAAACAAAACATAAAAAAGCCAGACTGGAATTTGCCAAACTACATGTTGACAAGCCACAAAGCTTCTGGGAGAATGTCCTACGAACAGATGAGACAAAAATGGAACTTTTTGGCAAGGCACATCAGCTCTATGTTCACAGACGGAAAAATGAAGCATATCAAGAAAAGAAAACTGTCAATACTGTGAAACATGGAG